>JAGPOW010003364.1:41854653-41944658 GCA_030014935.1 Caiman crocodilus | reverse complement strand
CAACTACAACGAGCACTTTTCCTGGAGCTTTGGAGAGGACTATGACCTCAGCTACAGTGAGGGCCTGGAGCGGGGGCTGCCGCGTCCCATCCTGTACGTAGCAGAGAAATTCACCCTGAACAGTCCTTGTGGTGTGCATGCCCAGTACCGCATTTCCAGCCACTATGCCACCCTCACACTATGGTAAGACACAGAAAAATGTTGAGCCTCCCCCTTAACCATTCCCCCTTGCACCCTCAGAGCAGAACCAGCAGCGAGGGAAAGCATCCCTGTTTGGTGATAGGTCAGACAAAGAGCTGTAGGGGCTTTCTAGCATACATTATGTGGCTCAGTGCAGTAGCATCCAAGGACTGATTTCATTATCTACAAACCACATGGACTGCCTGGCTGTGGACTGTGCAAGCAGGTTATGCCAAGTGTGAACTGCTTTCAGAGTTACTAAGGTTCTCTTATTAAGGTACTTAGCCACAGTATTTTTCTTTGGGTGCAAGGCTTGAAGTGGTAGCATATTATAAGCTAAGTAGGGTCAGCTCAGTCTGTACTATAAGAGAGGCTTTCAAGGAGAACTCCAGGTGTTCCCACAACTTGTGTTCAGCAGCTTGTCCTTGTTAGTAATAAACAAGTGCATTGAAGAAGGGGCTGGAGAAAGTGCTATCTCTTAGAGAAGAACAAGACCTGCCTGGTTATGAAAGGTTTTGTGGTTTTTGTGTAGAACTGGAGATAGCAGCCCCCATCCATCCCATCCAAGCTCTTTGATGTGTGACTGGTTTTCACACTGCACACAGTTATTTGCATTAGTGCGCAAGTGGATATGAAATATTTTCATAATAAGTTGCATAATTATCATTCTTATTTTGAGCTGGTGGCAGTGATCACCCAAGGGCTTGGACAATGAGAACCATGCTTGCCAGTGTCTGGAGAGGGATCTGGAGAGTGAGATTGTCCTTTCAGTCCTATTCCTGTCTCACAGGGCAGCCTTCTGCACCTGGCTCGTTTCCAACATCTTCTTCTCCATGCCCATCCTGCTGTACGGGGGCTACATATTCATACTCACGGCGCTGCTGCTGATCTGCTCGCTGCTCTTCTTCATTGTTGCCAGGCACTTCCCAAAGTGCAACATCCAGTTTGGATCAGCCTCCCTGCAGATCGGCTATGGGGCATCTTTCTGGCTGACCTTAGCCACAGGTTAGTTCCCAGGGCTGCTACATGCAGAATCAAGTAAAGAAGAATAGAGAGAAACAAAGGCTGATAGGTGCCACAAACCTTCACTTGCCCACCAGAAACTGATTGTGTGGGAGGATCCACATGGTCCCAAGAGGTGAGGCTGGCTTCAGGCTTCCAGGAAGCCTTGATAGGGTATCTAGCAATATTTCTTAGTAGAAGTAATAGTGTGATACCAACTGCAGCATTAGATTGCCCTTAAGGATAAAGATGGCCACTGAGCTGTGATTCTGGGCAGATATATCAGGATTGTAGTCCTGGGGCCAGTTACATCCTTCAACTTGATTAAATGCCAACTTGGCTAAATCATAGGTTTCTAACTTTGCACAGAAGTAATAAATTTCTGCTTTCTGCTGGCAAAGCATCCCATTACCCTGAATGTCTCAGTTTAGGAGAGCATCAGTGGAAGAGGGCCAGTGTTAGAACTCCAAGCCCATAATCCATGCCCACTTCCAAGGAAGGTGTTTATCACTATTCTGAGTTGAGTGCAAGATTTGGTCTGGTCACCTCAGCTAATATTTACCTCTCGGGCAGTGCATCCAGGGTTGGTTTAATGCTTGTTGTCAAGGAAATGAATAGAGAGGTGAGCAGTGAGGTAGATTATTTAAAGCTGATCCAAACATATTTAGGAGAGCTCAGGCTGAAGAAGAGTGTGAGGATCTTCAGAGAGTGTCCTAATGGCAGATGGTATCCCTACTACTATCATGGACTCAGCAAAGAGTACTGAAATGCTTACCAGTCAGATTTACTGCTAGGTTTTAAATTGACTGTAAACACTCAAAATAGGGGCTGAGGAGTCAGTGTAGACAGCTCAGTAATGCCAGTTCACCAGCAATCAGAAAAGGAAACAAGAAGTTAGGGTACATGAGGAATAGCAGAGAGGATGCTGCAGAGAATTGCCTAACACCCTTAGGCAAAATGAAGGAAGATCTCTGCAAAGCCACAATGTCCTGGTCTCTCTGGCTGAGCTGTGCAGCAGCGGCTTTCCACAGTCCTGCTGCTAGCAGTCTCTCTGGAGAGAATCAGGCAGGCAGCGGGATCCCTCTGGTGGCAGAGTGTTAGAGCAGTCAAGAGGGAGGTCTGGCTCTGCAGGCTGCAACTAGCCTCCCCACCTTGTATTGCAGGGCTGCTGTGCTTCCTGCTGGGACTGGCCGTGATCCTCATGAATTTGATGCAGCCCAAGAAACTGAAGCTTGTCTTTAATGTGAGTGAGGGAGAGGGAGAGGAAGAGGAGGAGCAGGAAGTGGGGCGTGCTGAGCAAACCCCGAAAGGCGACATCCTCATGGCTCCACTGGGTGAGAACTGCAAAGTGACAGTGACTGACTTGTGAGGGCCAACCGCTGCCCCTGCCCAGCCTGCAGAAGAGCACCGAACAGCCGTGTGAGGAGGCAGGGGAGGAGCAGGACTGTGCCTGGGCTTCCTGGAGGAGATCTTCCAGACTGCCGATCTTTAGCAGCTCCCAGCTTACCCGTGCACAGCCACACAAGGCTTGTGGCCACAGCCCAAACAGGCAGGGGCCAGCTTAGTTCAGTATCTTGTCTCATGCCCAAGTGCAAAGGTTTCCACGGATCTTCCTGCAGCAGTAGCCATGCCTTTTCCCATTGTGGCAGGGGCTTGCTTAACCATGGAGTGTAAGGGTGATTTCAGCATGCATTGCCACCCCCACCCTTACTTGACCCCAAATCCCATCAGTTATTGTGCTGTCCGGTCCCCCAGCTCCTTCAGTGCCCTCTCTGTCTTGTCAAGGTAAATAGCCCTTGCTGCTGCTCCCTTCCTTTCCTTGATCATTACTACGTTAAACCACAGTCCAGGCAGAGACATCTGCTGCTGATTCACAACTGACCACTTCAGCTTCCCTTTTCTTCCATATCTCAGCCAAGTTATGATCAGGGCAGGTCTTCTTCACACCTCCCGAATAAGGCATCTGCATGGTGGAATCATTGTCCTCCGCAGCAGTGCCTTCATGTGGGCTGCATGGACTGACTTCTAAACTGTTGTGTCTGTGCAAGGTATCAGGCCAGCTAATTAGCACTGCTGCCTGGGATCCCTTGAGCATATACTGACAACCTTTAATAGGGGCAATTGGGGACAAACAACCTAATGATCTGTTTGTGACAGAGATATAAATGTGGTCACCTGCAGTTGTGGGAACACTTGCAGTTTTGTATCCCTATGCTTTTGTTCACTTTACAGAGTGGAGAGCTGAGACCTAGGCTGAGGGAATGTGATGTGATGGGCAGCAGATGCATTCAGGTTCAGGAATTAGGCACAGAGATGAAGGGGCTCTGGGTTCATCTACACATGCATTAAAGTGCTTTTTCTAATGCACGTGAAATTTAGTACCTCCAATGTGAGATACTGAAGAAATACACGTTAGGCTGCCTTAATGTGCAGTAATGATTGTGCATGGTTTTTAAGTGACACTGAGTGTGCAGTAGCCTGTTTTACTGTGCATTAGGATGGTTGCACTGTTTTCTTTGTGACACTATGATGCACTGTAAAATATACTACTGTGCATTAAAGCATACATGTAGACATGCCCCCTGAAGAATCTGAACATCTAGATCTTACTGGAATGACACCTTTCCTAGCCTTGACACTACATAGGACCTGTGCTTCTAAGTCACTTAGGCACCTTAGTAACTTCTACTTAAAAATATGTCATTGAAACAGAAAGTATCAGGAGACTTCAGATGACAACATTTTCTATTTCTTTATTACAGCATTCATAGCACAGAGCAGGCGTAACTTCCCTGAAAAATCACAAACTCAGCACAACATATACATGTGCACACACACACACACACACACAGATTCTGAAATACAGCCAGGGAGGATGAAATAAATAAAAATCAACCCAACAAGGAGGGTTAAGCACAGAAGTCACTGGGAGAGAATTGAGTTACAGTGCCAGGTGAACATCCACAATGGTATTGACAGTAGAAGGAGCCTGATCTCAAGCAGGCTACACAGCAGCAGCTTCATTGGCTTCCTTAGGTGCTGGGTCTGGCCTCCACTTGGCATCAGGCCCACTGTTAGAGACCAGAAATGACCAAGGCCTTTTTCAAACAGGCTGCTTACCTTTTGTCCTACCCCTTGTGCCCCACAGTTGCTCTTCTACATCTGATTATTGCAGTGCCTCAGTGTGGCACCCACTATACATCTCTCCATGGGTCACTATTCTCTATCCACTCCCTGATGCAAGGAGTGGTGTCAGTTCACTCATAATCTGCAAGACTGTGGTCATACAACATTCACTGGAAAAACCCTGGTACAGACCAACTGTTGTTGCACGTGACATTTCTCTCCCAGGGAACTGCTCATTGAACATACCAACAAACTTCAATATTCTTCATATTAGTTCTGGCCTTTTCAGTCAGATATACATGATACTGGATGCCAGTATCATTTCACAGGACTGGAGTGCCTGGTGTCTCAGATGCTCCATGTGAGAAGCTCAGCTTCCAAGATCAAGTGCGAGTCCCATGGGAGAAGGGTTGAGATTGACTCCTCAAAGGGACCCAGAGTGCAAGCGGAAATGCCTCCTAGGAGGCAGTGTCCCTGGAGTGGTTAGGTGGCTCATAATGGCTGCACCACCACCAATGATTCCAGTAACTGGGTGCAGAGTCCTTGCTGACTGGATTCAAAGCCTTCCCTTTCCCTAGAGATCACAGTCTTCCATTCCAGGCTGCTTGGTGAGTCCTCAACCCAGCAGACTGAGGGGAGGAAGCTCATTGATTTCTTGGGTGGTGGGAGGATGTGGGATGTGGATCTCAGCACAGAGATCGGGAAGGTCAGGACTCCTTGATGTTCTGCTCCCTTGTTTCTGGTGTCAGCAAGGGAGGGCTGGCAGGAGGAGGAGAAGTTTCCTCTATATATTCTTGACAGTCAGCCTAAAGTCCGAAGGAGAAATCTACACTTCACCTGCTACCAGCTGGGGGTTGACGTACACTTCCCCCAGCTCCTTGCCTCCTTCCTCCTCATCCTCACACAGATCAAAGAAAGCTTTCAGCTGCTTGGGCCTCCAGTAGTTCAGCACAATCACGAACATCCCAATCAGGAAACAAAGCAAGCCTGGAAAGCATAAGAAACACATCACCTCTTTAGGGAGCTTGCCTTCCATGGATTACACACCAGGGTGGCAACACCTTCCTTCCAAGCATTGCATGTGGTCCTATTCCCCCTAGGCTTGAGGGCTGTCTGACTCAGGGGAGAGAGATTTTCACAGGCAAAAGCCTTCTGCTATGGATGACAGAGATGCCTCAGTCTCATCAAATCCCTAAAAACCTCATATTCCTGAACACGGGGCCATCAGTAGGACATTTCAGAAGACACACCAGTGGAGGGAATAGTGCAGAGAAGCTGTTAGCTATGTCAGTCAGGCAAAAGATAGGGTAGGATGGCACCCTAGAGGCTAATTGGTTCAGAGTACCTTCCACCACATACATGAAACCCAGAAGCTACTGTAAGAAGTCTACTATATCTTCCCCATTCCCCTACTAGGGGTTTGCTGCTTTTCAGCAGACAGTGCTATTCAGGGCAAATGGCTGGGCATTTTTCTGTGGCACATAATGAACCATTTCAATCTAATTCCCCAGCAGGACTGTTGACCTGACAATTATGACTCCCCAAAGCCTCTTGGATCCTAAGGATGCTTGAAGGCAGCCTCTGGGAGGCACTTGAACAATCTGAAATGCCTACTTGTTGCCAGTGTGAGCCAGAAGGATCCCCCGTAGACAGTCTCTAAGGAGGCAGGTCCAAACTGGATGGCACACATTGGGAAGTTCCTCACCGTGGAGAACGAGAGTAGTGAGAAGAGCACAAAGGCCCCAGTGACCAGCATCATATAGCCACCGTAGACAAGGACAGGCATGGAGAAGAGCATGTTGGCTATGAGCCAGGCACAAAATGCTACCCTGGAGGGAAACAGAAGAGTCACTGAATGGTTTTTGCAAGATAACAAATGCTAGAAATATTGCAAGTGAGTGTGACACATTGGTGCAGGGCAACATCCACCCTTTGCTCAGCCTTCCTGGGGAGTCCCAGCCATCAGGCAGGGAAACACCTGGCTTGGTTGTCTACCCAGAGATTTTCTGGACAGCACCCAAGGGTATAACTCAGGGGGGTTGTGACACCTGTGCTGCTCTCTGGGTAGGTGAGCTTGCAGGCAAGACATGCAGTGCATGTAGGGCTGGGATCCACAACTAACAGACAGCAGAAGCAACTGACAGACAGCAGAGTTGTTGCATCAAGGCAGCATGCTGCCAAAAGCACAGTTCTTCTCATGGACATGGAATAGCCAGTAGAGGGAGCCACGATCACCCCACAAGGACTGGCTGTGCCACTGTGGGCTAAACAACTGCTTTACCTTGCATGATCTGCAGCTGCTATGTTCACGAGCAACTCCATGGGTGTTAGCAGGAGTTGTACCCAAACTAATGGTGGCCCAGAAAGTTGCTGAGTGACCCAGGGAAGCTTCTGCTGAGAGCTGCCAAGCCCAGGGTTACCCCAGCCATTCAGCAGCTTTGCTGTCTCCAGGGTCCCTCTCCTCATGTGCTTGCACTGGCTTGAGGGCGGTGAGAGAAGCACTGAGTCACACTTCCCAGACTTGCAAGAGGAGGCACCTGCACCACTAGTTCACAGTCCACCCAACTGCTTCTGCTGCCTGTGCAATCAGCCCAGCTTAACTCCCTGGCAGGCACAGCAACAAGGAAGGTGAGGAGCTCCAGGGTAATGTCATAACCAGCACCCGGCTTTGATATTGGTGACTGAACCTCTCCCATTATCTGAATGCCAGTCATTACATGACATCATTATTCACAGATAAGTGAGCTCTTTCCTCCAGGAAGGGTGCATACTGCTCTCCTCCTCTCTTCCTTCATGTTTCTCTCAGGAAAATCACCCCCATGCCTGAGGAAATGAATCCTACCCACCACACACCTTCAAGACCATAACTTCCCTATCATGATAGGGCCCCGGCTCCAGGTCACTGAAAGGATTTCTATCACATTTGAAGGACCCTGTTTCCAGTTTCTACTGCATCCAGCAGAGCCAAACTGCCTGTACTGTCTCTTCTGCTCACTCACACAACATGGACAATGGCCACAATGGCAAGACGTTCGCACACAGGAGACTAATGCAAGGCTCCTCCCTCAGTACTGAAGCACCTGCTGTGCACTCAGTAGCTTCAGTCCTCATAGCCTTGTCACTTCTGCAGATTCGCTTGAAGTGATTACACCAATGCATTCCATTCTCCCCCATTTTATCTCTGTGGGATGCACGTGCACCCCAGCAGGCCAGGTCTGCAAGGGAATGGGAGTCCAGTGCTGGCTACTGCAGAAGAACCCCCTTGAACTGCCCACTGCAGAGCTGGGGCACACACCAGCCACTTTGTACCCTCCTGCCCCTACCAGTCTGCCCAGTTCCCCATAGCATGAGAGAGAGGCTCACCACATGGTAGCTGATGCATAGTGGCTGGAAATGCGGTACTGGGCATGCACGCCACAAGGACTGTTCAGAGTGAACTTCTCTGCCACGTACAGGATGGGACGCGGCAGCCCCCGCTCCAGGCCCTCACTGTAGCTGAGGTCATAGTCCTCTCCAAAGCTCCAGGAAAAGTGCTCGTTGTAGTTGGTACTATCAGAGGGCCAATTAAGTTCACGGGCAGGGGATGAGTACTACTGTGCTCTCTTTCCTGTAATGCCACCCTGACAGAGCTCTTCCCTCTCCTACTTCCTGGGCTTGAAGAGTGCTGGTGGGTTTTGTGTCAGAGTCCAGAAGGGAGATTTTATAAACCAGGGGGCAAGGCCAATAGATTCTAACCCTTAGAAAAGTGGATTTCATACAACTAGCATCTCTTGTCCTCCTGTGAGGTCCATCCACCAGGGGGATAACAGCTATGGGCAGAGATACTTAGGAACTGGCACATGGTGGTAATGGAGTCACTGCCCCTACACAAGAGTGAGGGCCCTGATGTTAAAGAGAAGGATGGGAAGGCGGGGCCAGGTCCATTAGCTATTGCTTCACCTGTTGATGCATCCCAGTACTGCAGATGCATACGCAACACTCCCAGTACTCACCTACTAGTGTGACATTGACTCCTGCCAAGCCGATGTGCAGCCCGATGTCCGCATTCACCACAGCATTGCTGAAGGACTTATAGGACGTTTTCGCTGTCACCCAGCCGGTCTCCCAGTCCCCCGTGAACTGAACAACTGTGAGAGGTAGAGGGATCAGTGAGGGGCTGGCACTACACCATGATTCACGAGTTTTTGGTGGCAGGTGGGTGGGGAAGTCTGCCTTTAGTGGGGTTTATTGCAGGAGCAAGGAGGTGGAGGAGCAGCCAGAGCAGTTAAAAGTATGGTTCTGGAGGTCTGGGTGCAAGCCCTGCTCTAGTCTCATACCAAAACTTGGCTCAAGTGTGAATGGGCCATTCAGGTTAAGGAGGCCAAGGCAGCTGGATGTGATTTCAGCCCTGTCATGCTTCATGTGACTGCTGACCCCAGAAAGCAAACCAACCCCCCCCCCCCAAAAAAAAAACAAAACAAAACAAAACAAAAAAACCAAAAAAACCCCAAACCACCTGGTTGATCATTGATGCTGACCAGACAAGCCCTGCGGGATCCTAGTGCAACCCCAGGCCCATCTCTCCCCTCCAGCTGGGGGGGAGGGTGGGACTGCAAGTCCCCTGTGGCAAAGAGGGCACCTGCATCTTGGGAACGAGGGTCTCTCTGGTGCAGGTGTGATCCAGTAGGACCTTCTAAGCCTGGCAGTGATTCAAAGGAACATGCGTCTGTGGCTTCATAGGTTGAGGACAGGCCTGGGCATCCCACACACACAAGGACCTTGGTACCTCATGCTTACCCTTTGCTGGGCTGTCCACCTTTTAACAAGTGTCTATATTAATCTTTAGCTCTTCTGGTCCCCTGTGGGGGTAAGTATGGGAGAACCTGAATGGCCGTGTGCTCTTATCTTGTGTTGCAGGTAGGTTCAGGGTCAAAATGCCCCTGTGGCACTGCCCCAAACATAAGGCAGTGGCTACCAGCTCTGGGAGGGCATTTGGAGGAGGGCATGTGAATCATGGCAGGCCAATCCTGCATCTCTCTACTTCAGTGGCTACCATTGCTTTCCCTCTCGCTGAGGGGAATTTGCAGCTAAAGTGTGTGGGGAGGGAGGAGGCATGAGTGAGCCTGATTTAACTGTGGTGGTGTGAAAGCCCACTGAGTCTGGGAAGCAGTGCTCTACATGAGCCACATCTTCAGGCCATAAAGTACAGGAAACTTGTGGCAGACAGACGCACTGCTTGCCAAAGGGGGAAAAAACCAGCCCATGGAGTGTTTCCAGATCCTCAGATACACACTGTCTGATGCAGGGCAGGGTGTAATTTAAAGGGGGAAATGTTAAATTTGCCAGAATAGTTCAATTGGGGCAGTGGTGACCCAGGCTACAGGCAAGTTTTGGTTCAGTGAACAGGCTCCATTGATAAAACAACTGTGCCCTTCCCTCCCAAACACTAAGAGAATTTTTAGAGACGGGAAAAGGTTTTGTTTTGACATTACTGAAATAAGAAGATCCAACTTCTCATTTTGAACAAGATTTTCAATTCAAAGTGAATCTGATTTTTTTTAAAGGTTAAATAACCTGAGAACAAAATATGTAATTTCAAGTTAAACACAATATTTTTTGGGTTCCCCGAATTGTTTTTTTTCCCCAGCTGATGATCTGAAATATCCATTATTAGTAGAGCCCTAATGCAACAGGAGCCTCATGGAAAGTTTATCTATCTACAGAACACAAACCAGGCTGCCTGATGGTGCCAAAACAGAGAAATTCCTGGCTTTCACTTTAAAACAATTCATTATTCTTCTGCATCCAAGCAGCACTTAGCCAGAGAGCGAGAACAGCACTTGATAGCTCTCAAGTGCCTAGAGAAAAGTAAAGTTGCTCAAATGGAAAGCGGGATAGGAGAGATGACCCCTGCTCCTTGCTCCTTCTCTGAACTCCAGCACAGCCCATTACAAGAGTTGTCTCCACCTTTATCTAGTGTCTGTAAACCAGGTAGGGACTGAACACCAGCCATGTACAGGTGCCGTTTGGATTTTTGTGGCCTGACTTTTCCTAGGAAAATAAGGCTGTAAGGGACCTCACAAGGCCATATAGACCAGCCCCCTACTAAGGCAGGATCATCCCTGACTAAACTGTCTCTGCTAAGGATTTGTCTAACCAGCTCTTGAAAATATCCAAGGATGGAGATTACACAACTTCTCTAGGCAGCCTGTTCCAATGCTTGACCATCCTCATAATCAGGAAGTTTCTCCCAATCTCCAATCTAAGTTTCCTCTGTTGAAGCTTGAGGCCATTGCTCCTAGCTCTGTCCCCTGTGGCCACAGAGAAAAGTCCATTTCCATCTTCTCTATAATGGTTCTTTAGGTATTTGAAGACTATTATAAAATCCCTGCCCCCCGCCCAACTCTTCTCTTTTCTAGGAGAAATAACTCCGGCTCTTTCAGCCTTTCCTCACAAGTCTTGCTTTCCAGGCTTCTACATTTTTGTTATTCTCTGCTAGATTCTCTCCAATCTGTCCACATCCTTCTTGAGGTGTGGGGCCCAAAACTGGACACAGTACTCCAGGTGAGGCCTCACCAGTTCTAAAAAAACTTGGCATTTCTACACTTTCCATCCAAGGTCCCCAAATGCTTTGCAAATAGGGAAGCCTCAAAGCTCAGCATCCATAGGAGGAATCAGCAATGTGTCAGCTAGTGTGCGCACACACAGCCACACTCATGTAGCTGTACACATGCACACTACCACCCTCTGCTGACTGGAATGAAGAATATTTGGCTGTGATCAAAGACCCCATTCTGCAAGACTGGGCAATAGGGCCTGTGCATTTAATCATAGAGGCAATCAATTTCTGTCCTCTATGAAACTCTTGTGGCACAGTTCCTGGGTGGCCATGTATTCCTTAAAATACTGGCAATGTCATTTAAAAAATGGGGAACCTGAGGCTCAGAGAAGTTAAGTGACTTGTCCCAGAGGAAGAGTTGGGCAAAATTAGGAGCAGGTCACTTGTTGCTTGCCTGTGGGGCCTGTGCTTTAACCACTAGCCTGTGCTTCCTTGATGCACATTCAGAGCTTCCCAACTGGGAAATTCTTAGCTGCATTCCTGTTCTAGGAACACATCCTGCCGGCTCCTGTGCATCATAGATGAGGTAAAGCACTTACCAACAATCACCACCCCGATGAACAGGCTAAGAATGACCCGGAGCAGCCAATACAGCCTCTGTGAGAAAAAGAAATAGAAGATGATGAGGAACAAAGGAGGATCCCAGCTTATCCTCACTTCTCATTCCCAAGTCAGCAAAATTAAACCAGGCATTTTAGAAGGAACAAAGCCCATGAGAATGCTGCTAGATCCCTGGCATGGGGACAGCATCTTGAGGTATATCAGCACAGTGCTTAGTGCTGTACCTAGGTGTGGCTCCTGGGTGTTAGTACAATAAAGAGGAGTAATATAACTGGAATTACAGCAAGACTCTTGGGGGCAGGAGGGAAAGAGGATAAGGTTAGGACTTGTATAGCAGAGCTGTCAGCCTACTAGACTAGGGGAATACTTGTAGGCTGGAGGGGTAGGGAGTCCAGAATTGGAGCCTCTGGGGCTATATTGCAGAGCTGGAGACAAAGGACTTCAGGACTAAGCAACAAGAGCTGCAGGGCAGGACTCCAGTGCTGCTGCCCTCTACTCCACAGCTATTGTCTCACAAATGCAGCAGTCTTGTGCAAAGGTGTCTCTAGCACTGAAAAGTGCACAGGTTCCTTTAGGCTACATGGCCATTACTGGAAACCTAAGTAGGACTCCTAGAAGCAGCCCTGTCAGCATCTCCAACCACGTCAGTGAATCTCTGATTTAGCTGCTAAATCTGGGGATTCATTTCTCTATCAATTTCCCTTCCTTGAATTGAACATCAAGCAACCTGATCTACAGATAATATCCCTTTGTAGTTTGGAAATTTGTGTGGCACAAAAGCAATGTGGTTCCAGCCTCACTTGTGGACCTACAAGTCCCAGGACAAGGAGAGAACATGGACCATGCAGCATGTCCTGATATTTCCACATGCTTGGGCAGCCATGGATGTAGAGGAGAAGAGAATAACTAAGTCCAAGGCCAGCTTTGACTTATACAATGGATTACTGGCTCCAGTTAGAAAACGATCTGAGGCTTCCTTTAAATCTGAAAGATCTCCTTTGTGGGGAGACAAAAGGAACTGGGTTTGCTCCCCTGGAGGGCCATGGAGCCAAAACTGCAAGGCAGTGGGCTGTGAGAGGCAGTGGTGCCTTAGGAAAACTATGTGCAGCTTCTACCTGCTTTTTTTCTGTAAGGCAATATTCTATGCTTGTGGTCTATCTTTCTCTCCTTTCCATAACACCTGAATCAGAAATTAGTTCCAAGGTGAGCAGGGTCAACCCGGGTCACTCACCGCTCGGCCACGGATCCCAGGCAGGATGAGTAGGAAGCTGAGTGTTAATGTTAGGAAGATGATGATGACTATGATGATGCTGACATTGAAAACAAATGGTTTCCTGCCCTGCCAGTAGAAGGGAAAAATGCCGTTGAAGAGCGTCATTCTGCAGAGCTGGGTGTAAGACAGGGATCCTGGAAGGGAAATAGAAATACAGGGTTATCAAACTTGCCCACTTAGCTCCATTCTGGCTGGCTTGGGACAGGGAGGCGCTCCAGGAGATTCCTCAGAAGAAGATTGTGCATTATGGTAATGCCTGCCCCCCGGCACCAGGAGCTCCTGGGACACTGGTCCCACAAGCTGAGTGAGGGCAGGACAACTAGGGATGAAGCCACCTGGTTATACAAAGAACCATAATAAGCAAGTTGACATACTTCCCAAGGGCTACGCT
Source organism: Caiman crocodilus (assembly GCA_030014935.1). NCBI lineage: Eukaryota > Metazoa > Chordata > Crocodylia > Alligatoridae > Caiman > Caiman crocodilus. The sequence continues at coordinate 41,931,527 of JAGPOW010003364.1, read as the reverse complement.
TTACAAAGAAATTGACTGACATAACTCCTGCAAAATACCAGTTAGTCATATGGAATATCCACCCCAGAATAGATCCATGTATACTCTATTCCAGAATAAAAGTCACATGATTCCAAAAATAATTAGTGTACTTTTACAGCTCGTCATAGTTAACGCCAGTCAATTTCCTTGTGTAGACAGGTGCTGAGTGTTGCCTACATTCAAGCCTGGATTCCAACTGGGTTACTTGCAGAGTAAATGTGTATACAGGCAGGCACACAGAATCTGGCTCCAAAGTAACATGAGCAGACAGATGCCTGGCTACTGATTCCAGAACTCAACCCACAGCTCCGAATGAGCCATAAGCCCTTCTGTCATGTGATCCAAAACCAGCGATTAAAAACAAAACTAAAATTAAAATAAAACCCCAAAGTGCAAGTGTTAACACTTAAATAATAGTTGAAGTTCTATTGGTATAATCACTCCTTTTAAAATTTGCCAGCAAATATTTTGTGGGTTTCACTCTCTGTCCTCCAACAGAACTCTTTTATAAAAAAAAATCATAACCACAATCATAACCAGAATTCTTATTCTTATTCAATAGAAAAATCATGACATGAGAATGGAATAGGATTAAAAATAAATGAAAAAGTTTCATCAATTTAAAAAGAAAAAAAACCTTTTGGAAAAAAAAAATCAAAATGCTGCCCTATTTCTTTCAAAGCTTCTTATACCTGGGGATAGCTGAGTGGGAAATTCCCCCAGCAAACAAACAAAAATCCCGTTCTCAGTGGAGATCAGGCAGATTAGCTTCCCTCACAACACAGAAGTCTGTCCTATTTGTATCTATGTAGGCAAGACAGCTTGCAGCTGCAGTGACCGCACTCATATGTATCGTCCTCAAGAGAAGAGGAAAACCTGAAACACTGGATTAAACTTGTGTCACGCAACTGGCATAATAATTGCAGGGTAGTGCCTGATGTTTTCTGGGAAATGGTCACTGTATAACTGTACAGAATTGTTTGTTCTAGGCAGGTGTCTACTCTAGACTCAGTGCAATGTCATTATCCTTGTCCTGGCAGATGATTTATCACCATGATTCTCATCCAGGGTGCCTCAGCACCCCAAGGTGCCCAAGATCCTTTTAAGGGTGCTGCAGGATGCTGTGCTATATTAGCATGGTTAGGTATACAAACACCTTGATTTGTAAGATAAACCCAGAGATTTCCAATAGGAATCCATGGTGTCAAAAACACGCTGACATGCTGAAATCTTTCTGAGAAGTCTGCAACCGTAGAATTGCTCTGCTAGTTTTCCTAAGCAAAGAAAGCATAGAGCTAGCATTTTCTGAGGGGTGCCTTAAGTCTGAAAGGGTTGCAAAGCACCAATTTATCCAAATTTAAGAAAAAGCCCCAAACCCAAAACATCCCTCATCATCTGCCTCACAACCAGAATTTCCTTTTCTGAAGCAGTTCACACGTTTTACATTCATTTCTACATTTGGGTTGTAGTTTTCTGTCAGGGGAGGAAGAGAAAAATCTTCCTGATTAAATCAAGTTTAGCTGGATTCAAAAACGGATTGGACAAATCCTTGGAAGAAAAAGGCATCAGTAGCTATTGAGCCACAAGAGTGAGGGGCACAGCCTCTGAATTAGACCATCCTGGACCTTAAATACTGGAGGCGGTAAGTGAGAGAGGAGCAGTGGAGTGGGAAAAGCCCAAGTTATCCCCAGTTCAGCATCCGCTCTCTGCCCCTGTGTGGTGCAGGAGACTGGACAAGACGGACCTATGGGCTGACCCACCAAATGGCCATTCTTATCTTCTAAATGTACAACTCTGCCAAAAATGAATTCTCCTGCCAGGAAAAAGGATTTTTTCCCCCTGCTAAACAAGCGGTACAACATTTCCAGGGGAAACATCCAAACAAAATACCAATTTTGTGTCATTTCAAGCTGAAATCCCTAGGTTCCTGAGTATTGAAAACCAAGCAGCTTTCAAAATTTAGTTCTTCACTGCTTTCCTTTCCCTGATTTTTCTGGCCCTGAATTAATACATTTCTAGAACCTGGATTTTTTTTTAACTGTTCAGGTTTCTAATTCTGTTTTCTCCTTTCTTGTTTTTCCCCTTGAACCTGCAGTGCTAGAGACAACTCTTCCTTGAACTTAGTGGGATGTTCACTTGAAAAGTGAAAGACCAGTACACAAACTAGAATACAATTAAACTAGAATCCAGTTCATATTCCCCAGCAAAAACCAACCAACAAACACAAGACCCAAGCAAAACCCAGCCGTGGAGATGTTCTCTCACCACCCAAAAGGGAAGGTGCCTGGAAAAGTTGCGGAGCAGCAGAAGGGTGAAGTAAAGCCCCCAGAGGAGCAGAAATCCTTGGCAGGGCTCAGCTGCTCCTGTGCAAAAGGGGGAGGCAGAGCAGGAGAAGCAGGCAGGGAAGAAATGAAGAGCCACCCCGTGATGGCTTCTCCCACACGGCTGTCCTGGGGGAAAGGCAGCGCGAGGGTCTTTAGCAGGGTCCTGCCCCTGGTGGCCCCGAGCGGGCAGGGGCAGGGGCAGGGCTGCCGACTTACCTGGCCGGGGGCAGCGGGTGTGGGCTGGAGCCCGCGGGCTGCGCTCTTATAGCCCCGGTCCCGCTAGGGATGCAAATGAGGCGGCGCGCCCGGGCCGGCCCCCAGCTCCATCCCGCGCCCGCGGGAGCCGCCCCGACACTCCCGCGCTCCGGCGGCGGCACCAGCTCGGCTCGGCGCGGCGCGGCGCGGCTCGGCTCGGCTCGGAGCTCCGCACCGCCGGGTGAGTGCGGGAGTGGGCGCGGGCCGGGGCCGGGGGCGCGGGGCGCGCACGCACCTGTGGGTGGCCGTTTGCCGGACTGCGTGCACTCTGTGTACTTTGTGTGCATTGAGGGGATACGTGTGTATATGTGTGAGGGAGTCACACACACGGACACCTACCCACCTGTGTGTGTGTATGTGTATATGTGTGTGTCTCTATGTGTATACATGTGTCTGTGTGTGTCTGTGTGTATGTCTATGTCTATGTAGTGTGTTTGTGTGTCTGTGTATATGTGTGTATATGTGTTTATGTATATGTCTGTGTTTCTATGCGTGTGTCCTTGTGTATGTGTATATGTATATATGTATGTGTGTGCACATGCGTGTCTGTTTGTATGTGTGTATGTATGCCTGTATGTGTGTCTGTATGTGTGTGTCGGTGTATGTGTATATGCATGTGTGTATATGTGTGTGTCTGTTTGTATGTGTGTGTCTGTGTATATGCGTGTGCATATACATATGTGTGTGCCTGTATATGTACCCAGATACACACATACGTATATACACATGTACATGAACACGTGAGTGCATCTGTGTGTATATATGTGTGTATGCATGAATGTTTGTGTATATTTTTGCCTGTATGTATGTGTGTGCATGTGTGTGTATATATATACACCCATATACCCACATATGTATATAAACATGTACATGAACACATGCGTATGTGCATGCATGTGTATGTGTATATATATGCATGAATGTGTATATATGTGCACCTGTACATATCTGGGTGCATGTATGTGCATATACACCCATATACACATAGACATACTTATGCATGTATGTGCATGCGTGTATGTGTGTGTATTTATGTGGGTATATATGCATGTGTCTGTGTGTACATATGCATGGATGTGTGTGCCTGTATATATGTGTGTGCATATGTATGTGTACACACATACATAAATATTCAAATCTGTGTATGCATGTGTGTGTACATGTGTATATATACACACATATACCCACACATATACACACAGACACATGCATGTGTTTATGTATGTGTATATATGTGTTTGTGTATATATGCATACCACAAATATACACACAAATATGCACATATACCATACACACATATACACATGCATACACACATCCATATATGAGTGGGTAATTTCCTCCTATGAGAGAGGTCATATCTGGTACATGCATGCATATGTATCTGTGCGTGTGAATACATGTATACATTTGTATATGTACATATATATGTGTATACATGTGTGTGCATAAGTCTGCCTCCTGGTGAGGTCAGACCTATTCTGTGTGTGCTCCTGTCTGTCTGTCTGTCTTTCTCACACATATGCATTATTAAGGTTGACCATTACAGACACTTTTCCCTTCCAACCCCAAGCCGTAGCCTTGATGCAGCACTAGTAGCAGTGATACAAGGGCTGAAACGTAGCCTTGGCGAAGCGATGTGCTGTGGGGAGTGTCACTGCTCAGGCCAGGGAGGAACCAAGTTTCTTTACTACGTGCTCTAGGCTCACAGGGAATAGGTGGTACCATCTCTGTATTTCCCCGGCCAGTCATTCTGGTCTTCCTGGTACCATGTCCCTGCCCTCAGGACGTAGCACTTGAAGAATAGTTCTACCTCTGGATCCTTCTTTTCCTGCTTCTTTTCAGGTGACACACTGGCAACACGGGCAATTTCCCTTTTGGGTGACACATTGGGATTTTCCCTTTAGACTCTGCATTTCACTTCCTTCACAGGGCAGGGCCACACTGGGAAAAGGCCCCAAAGGAACTCCTCATCACAGGTCGCAGTCCCCAGCACCCATTCCTATGAACTTTGTTGCTTTTCACATCACACCTCATCCTGTTCCACGGTGGCATGCCCCCTCCCCGTTCGCCTGGGTATAAGTACCAGTTACACAATTACTTGGGGTTCCTGCTCTACACTTCCTGCCTTTCTGGGGCAAGTGGCAGGATAAAACTAAGAGGAACAGATTGGAGGAAATTTTGGGGAGGACTTTGAGAAGCGTTTTCTCAGACAAAGAGTGAGATCTTAACCCTTGACATATTTAAATCCAAGCTGTGCCAAGCCCAAGGAAACAGCCTGCAGAGGGAGCTAGACTTCAGAACTGCATTGATTTCTCCCAACATCTGGACTCCCTGCTGCCTCTGGACTCTGTTTAGCTAGCTGGGATGTAAACAGGTTGAGATGCAGAAAGCATCCCCCACCCTACAGAGAAAACAGGGATTGTTGAGTCCTGTGCTCTCCCGCTTGCCAAAACCTTTTGGGAAGCCAGTCAGCTCTGTCTGTCTCTCTTTCTCACACGCATGCTTTTTCTTTAGTGCACAGTAGCTCAACCATGGTAACTGTTTGGACTTACCATTCCCTTGGAAAGTACTTCTCTGACATGGGAGAGTTTCTTTGCATCACTCAGATGTCAAGAGGAGTATCTTAACTGTTTGCTACCTATGTGTGGCATTGGCTAGGATTTATTGGGCAGTCTGAACGATGAACCTGGAGATTTGGAAAAAAGCCAGGGGAAACAGAGAAGTCCTTTAGTACAGTGGTTCTCAACGTTTTTTGTACCAGGACCCATTTGTAAACATTGATGGCCAGTCCTGACCCAGTGCCCCTCGCTCCAGACCCTCTGCCCCCACCCACAGGCCCCGGGTCCCCAGTATGTGGGGCTGGAGGGGGGAGAGGGGCAAGCAGCCCCTTGTAGTCTGGAACTCTGCCAGCCTGCAAGGGGAAAGCCCCAGTTTCCCACATTTTTCTCTTTTGAAGGAGCATCCATTTGTAAAGTTTGTTGATCCATTTTTAGTTTGTTCGTGACCCTTTCAAATATTCTTGTGACCCACTTTTGGGTTGCAACCCATGGGTTGAGAAATGCTGCTCTAGCAAATACCTTGTTGTAATTATAGTTGGTAAACTTGTTTCTGGACAGCATCTTTTTTTTTAGCTTGTGATAACAGGGAACAGGCTGAACTGGGTGGATAAATCCCAGACCTCTGAACCTGAACACAGTGTAGGGCAGTTAGCCCTTTCATTCCACAAGTGGGGAACTGAGGCCCAAAGTGGTGAAGTGCCTTTTCCAGGATCCCACAGGAAATACGTGAGAGAGTTGGGAAGAGACCCTAAGTTCTCTCCTCTCCACTGTTCTCGTTCCAAGTGCAAGTCCGCACCTCTGCATTTCACTGTGTGCAAGGCTTGCCAAGGACTGTTCACCCTCTTGTGTGACTCGCTTTGTTTTTGGAGCTAGCCCAGGTTTGAAGTCTATTTTTCTGCTTAACCTCAGTGTGCTTGGGGCACTTTGATTTAATTAACAGAATTCAAGGAGCTTTTAGCTGGCATCAGAAAAGGTTTTTTTATTATTATTTTGGAGTTTCAGTGAATGGCCTGCCTTGCAGTGGTTACAGATGAGATCATCAGGATCAGTCTGCCTCCAGCAGAAGGGTGCTAGGAAAGAATGCTGAGCTTATGCTGGAGAAACATGTCAGAGAAATCAAGCAAATCAGCCCCGCAAATTAATCAAAGTCCAGGAAGCTGAAGTGTTGCCTGCACTCTAGACATCCTGGTGAAAGGGCCTCACATGCTCAACAAGCAGCATTCACACTGTATTTGGGCATGGGACCCTCAATCCATGAAAGCACAGAAAGGTGCCAGCAGCCAGCATGAAGGGAAATCCAAACTCACCCTGGGTCTGTGCTTGGACTTGATGAGAGAGGCTAATGGGGCAATTGGCTGATATGGAGGAGGTAGAAGTCCCAAAAGGTAATGCAAGGAAATAAAATATAGGAGTCATCATATCCTACCTATTTAAGTGGTTCCCCTGAGCTTGGGGGCTCTTGGTTCCAGTCCTGTACTTAGAGTAGTAGCTCTACCAGTCCTGGACTTGCCAGAGGAGGGAGACAGATCTGACCAGATCTGGAGTATCAGGCCATGGAAAAGAGAGAATTCTGGACATGTTGTGGTTCAGCCTTGTGATTTCTCAGGCTTCGTACATAGAAGAATAGGAGAAGCTTTGCCAGTACTTCTCATGAGAGATGACCTGCTCTTGAAACCAGAGACGTGGGGTGGAAAATTTTCCAGCGCTTTATTTTTCTGTGAGAAATTTCCCATTTCTAAAAATTCATTTTTTCATAGAATTCATTAGTAACAATGAATGGATGCCAATACAATATTAGGCATGCTTGGTAGTTTCAAAGTTGTAATTAATGTTTTTCAGGTGATTATCCCTAGGAAGTGTGAGAGAGAGTACGTATATGTTTTATTGATTTGTAAACAGGAGGGTAAATACACTCACATAATAATCCAAATAATCCATGCCTTAATGGTAGTGACCAGGACCTTCCTCAGCTGAAATAGCAGAACACCAGACACCCCATGTATTGCCACATCTTTAATGTTTTCCTATTCAATATTCTGTATTTCTCTACTGTTTATTATACGGAGGCCTAGAGCAGAAGTTTTCTGCTTTCTCTGACGTACAAAAATCTAGAACTCTTGGTTCCAAAATTTTACCTTTTATTATACCAACTGGAAAATGGCAAGACAATTGTCCTTTTCTGCAAGCTTTTGGGATCAAAGTCCCCCTGTCAAGCTCCGGGAAAAGTGTAGATGGTACAAGATTGTAAAAAGTCCCCATAAGTAGGAAATAAATTTCATTTTTGCACAGAGGGAGCTGAAGACCAAATGCTGTGTCCCTCTGGGTCCAGGAGAGTGTCTCTGCTTTCTCTGTGCATTTTATTGCAATCTAAATAATACCCCGAGGATGCAGTTTTTAGCTAGTGAGAAACAGCTGTTTATGAGGCAGTATTGTAAGCGTCTTTTTCTAAGAGTGCTTTACTTTGGCTGCTGCTGTGGGTAATTTTCTCCTTGCAGAGTCATGGGGCTAGTTATGCTCAGAATCTCTTCAGGCTAATGTGACATCAGGGTGTCTCAGGCACCTGAAATTAGAGGCCATGTTTGTAAATGTGACTGTAATTTTTTAATCTAGAAATGATCTTGTCAGGTGATGAATATATACATGTAACTTTTGTGACTGGAAGGAGCTATTGCCAATCAGTTTGCAGGGTCTTTGTCTTTAAATGTAGAATGACTTTTAGTAATGATTTCATCTTGAATCTCTACATCATAAAGTTATATTTCCTTTTGAAAGCTAATGAAGCACTATGTCTGCAATCATGTTGTGTGATGTACAGATTTGAGGTTCACTACTACAGAATGAGGGGGAGTATACAGGAACAACTTACAGCAGAGCAAGGAAAATCTGCTTATGGAATACCACACTACCTGTAATGTAAAAAATGTGCAGTAAACATGGTTTTTAAAGTGTCTGTTTCCTCCCTTGTGCCAACTGAGGGCAGGCTTTCTGGAGATAGCATCCTATTCTGTGGGCAGAATTTCATGACCACAATTAACTGTGGGCACAGAGGGGTAGCATTTAGATTCAGCAACACCTAATTAGGCCCATGGAGCATGTAGTTAATGTTTTACATGCTGTAATTTTTGTGCCTGCTCTTAATTATAGGTGAAAAGTCCCAGAACAATCATCTGCAAGTACAATACTGAACCTATACAATTGTAAGCCCAATGGAGAGCTTTCTAAAAATCAGATAGAAAATGTACGCTTCATTAGCTTCTGTATAATGTATATGAAAAGCCCACAGTGTCATTGAAGCTTAAAGTATAGGAATATGGGAAAAATAAGATTATATAACGTCCAGAACTTTGTTTATATCAACTACACAGCTTCTTGTCTAGCCACTGAAGATCCTTCTACAAGGCAAAGAAAAAAGGCTCTTTGGAAGCATCCACAAAATGCTATTCTGTGTTTGGAGCATGGCGACAAGGGAAGAAGGGGCAATCATTATCTGGTACTAGATACACTGCCATCCAGGACATAATATTTAACCCAGGATACTTGAGCTTCAGCATTCCTCTGCTGTGGGCAAAGCTTCTGTGAAACCCACTTCACTTTCAAGGACCACATTCATGAGCACAATTGGGTTAAATTAAAGCAATTGCTCTAGCTTGAGCCTAGCTTGAACTGTGACTGCCTTCTTCCCAGACCTGATAGAAGGGTGCTGGGAGCCCAGAAATGTATCCCATATCTCACCCATCTAAATAAGTTGCTCCAGTAAAAGATAATACATCGCTTCACAAATATTTTTTCTCTTATCCCGGCATCATCACTATAGGAAACCCACTGGCAGAACATGTATCTCATTGCCCTCTAGTGGCTGCTACCTAGCAAAAAACGCTCATATTAGTTAAGAGTCTTTGGGTAACTCCAATATCTTTCATTAGATCAATTAAAATAGTTGGAAAAATTCTTCTTTGCAAGCTTTCGGGTACAAATACTCTTCTTCAGGCAGAGGAAGCATCTGCAGTATTGTACCTCTGCCTGAAGAAACGTGTTTTTACTCAAAAGCTTGCAGAGAAGTTTTCCAGTTATTTTAGTTGGTCTAATAAAAGATATTGAATTTACCCACAGAACCTTGTCTGCCTATGTCCTTAGACCAATACGGCTACAACCAACATGCCTATTAGTTAAGGGAGTTGGCATCTTGTAGCCATGATGGTCCAAGACATACGTGAGAAGCATGGGGGTTTTGGCGATACCTTGTTTGGACCAACTGTATAGTTGACAGAGATGTTAGACAAACTCTTGGGCACAAAGTGCTATTCCTCAGGTGCCTCTGTTAGGAAGCAGTCAGTGTTATAGAGGCAATATCTTTTACTAGACCAACTTCCTCTGTGAGGAAGGGTACGTTGTGTCTGAAAATCTGTTTAACATTTCTACCCAGTTGTTCCAGACAACAGATATCACCAAAATCCCCTTGCTTCTCACCTATTAGCTAACTCTCTTTGCCTAAAGTCTGTATTGTAGAACTGAAGACCTGGACACTGAGGAACAATGCCAAGGATCATTGTGGTTCCACAAACCAGAATTTCTGTAGAAAAAAAATAGCATGCAATGATATAAATAGAGTGTCCATGCATTCTGATGAGGCAAATGAAAGACGGAGTCACAGGGTTGGAAGGGTCCTCAAAAGTAATCTAGTCCAGGGCTGTCCAACTTCTAAGTGGCTGGAGGCCTAACGCCTTCAAAGCAACTCTAACAGGGGTCAAACACCCACAGTCTGCACCAGGGCAAGCCATGGATCCCCAAGATACATGCCATGTGGATGTTCCTGCTGTACCATGCCTGTTCCCTGGGGCTGGAGCAGACAGCAAAAGCTGGAGGAAGGCGGGGGAGACCAAAGACTGCTGCTCTTGCAGTCAGAGCAATGGGGGGAGTAGGGGTTGGGCAGAAGCCTGGGGGGCCAGAACATGCAGGCTGTAGGCCAACAGTTAGACCATCCTGATTTAGTCCAATCTTGACTACATCAGAAAGTGGCAAATGTTTACAAACGTCTGCGTGCTACACCTAGAATCCTGCCACTTGAAAATCCGGATTTAGTGGTTTTGGATTATAGTAGTCTATAGGCAGGTTGCCAGGCTGAGCACAATTTCTTAAGGGCTACCACCTCAGGTGATTGTTTTACTTCTGCAATAAGTGAAGAATTCATATGGCGCATGCCCATTCATTGAAGTACTTTTCCACTGCTCACATCACTGATGTATATGAGCTCCTCAAAGCTGTTAAACTGTTAAGCACTATGGGAGGTAGGGAGATACTGCCATGCCTGTTTTATACTTCAGGCCACTGAGTGAAATAGTGCCCAAGGTCACTCAAAGAGTTTTTGGCAGGTGAAAAAAGAGACCTTGGGTCCTGTGACACCCAGTCCTGTCCCTTTTTCCCAATTCTTAGCTGGTGCAAATGCTTAGAGGTATTTCACTGAATGATGTTGCTGTTCTAGGTACCCATCCCCAGAACCCAAACCCTACCTACAAATTAGTTTGCAAATGTATCGATATGGTTCACAGCCACAGTGATGATCCTCCCCAACCCCGGAGCCCAACCTTTCCTAGAGTCAACAGGGGAAATAGGCTTACAGTGTGCCCTGATAGTCAATGGACTCAGTGTGGCCAGCAATCCAAGGTGGAGGGATGGATCCCAGAGCCAAGGCCCCTTTTCCTGAGAATGGCCTGCTCCTCAGCTTCTTGCATTCAAAGCTGAGAACTCTAAGCTGAAGTACCCCGGTTGCTCTCTGTAGCTGTCATACCACAGGATTTAGGCAGCCTTATTCATAAACCAAGCTACAAGGCACTTAATAGACCAAAACCAATACCTTGACTTGCACCCAGACACGAAATGGGAGTCAGTTCCAATCCTGGACCAAAGATGTAACAGACTTCTTGTGAAGAATCCCATTAAGCTTCCTTTCTCTTGAACTGAAGTTTCCAGGTAATCTTCAGGTGTTGTCCCATGTAAAGCTTGTAGAGTGGTAGCCTGAAGGTGATGAAGGCCCTAGTGTCTAGACAGCAGCACTGGTTGCTTGAGGCTGGAGTTAGTGGGCAGGGCTCCTCTTGAAGACAATAGGATTTGAACTCCCTGCAACCTTCCTCCCCATGAGCACACCCTATTATCTTCAGAGGCAGGTTAGCATCCCACCTGAAACTTGTCTTCTTGTTTCCATTCTCTGTGAAATGCTGAGGCCTTGCATGCTTTTGAAAGTCTCCTTTGGCTCCAGTTCACTTGTTTTTCTCTCTGCTTTCATTAGTTTCAGTTGTGTGGTCTCCCAGGCAGTACAGAGCAGTCATGGTGAAGCTTGAGATGTGGCATATGCCTTTGCTTTGGATACTTCTGCTGGGGATGTGCAGCTTGGTAGGTAAGTACCATTCCCAGGCTTGGAATCAGAGGGAGGTCCCTGTTGTGACCTGGGGGGGGGATTCTACCCAGGAGTATTGCCCGACAGCAAAGGGAGCTGCTATATATCAAGATGCCCCAGAGCATGGAGCTTGGAACAAGAAAGGCACAATTAAATGTGTGAACACACAAGGAGACACTACAGTGCACTCCTGACGTGGGAAGCTCTCTGAGGCTGGATGCATGCCTACCTGTATGTTTGTGTTCAGCATCTACCACTGTGTCAGGGGCCTTGTACTACTACTCTGGTTAGGGAATGATGACAACAGTGATGACACTTCACCACTTTCCCTGCATTCAGCTACTGATGTACTGCAGTGTCTCACATTTTCTGATGGCTCTTTGGGTGCCTTGCAGTAAAAGAAGATACTGGACCAGGCAGCGTTTCTCGGGGAAGGTGTGGAATGTATGTCCTTAGATGTGAATGGTGGGATAAGTGTCATTGCTAAGTCCAGCGCTTTGAACGGTAACGTCACGGGGTGCCCCAGGCAGTGCCTACCACTAGTTCAGGTGATAGATCTCATGCAGGAGATGAGGAGGAGGCATGCTTCATTTAGTGACAGGTCCATGCTAATGTGTGCCTTGGGCTTTGGCTGCTGGGTTATATCTTTAAGATTATTTTTCTGTTTGGTCCATTTGCTGTGCTTGTGACTGCTGACTAGAAGGAGTCCAACCCTCACTTTGAGGCAGGTGACAATACACTGCATCGAAATGCAGCCTGGCTTTTGTAATTGAGGGAACTACCTCATCCCGTTGGAAAGTGCAGTCTCTGCTGTCTATATGATGAGCTGCTCTTTTATCCCTTTGGCAGTCTGGGATGCCAGCCTTACCAGTCCAGGGCCCTTCTTATAATCTCTGGAGAATTTGGTGTTAGTTTGCTCCACTTGCCCAAGGTACAAAACTAACCTTGTATTCTCTTTAGTAGGCTTAATCCCCATATCTCTTGTACCAGTTGTCCCTCTCCGGTCCTACTGTCACATCTGAAAACGGCCCTGGGGGTCTACTATCTCCACAGGTGCCCAGGAGAACATCAACTGGGAAGTCCAGCGCTATGACGGTTGGTACAACAACCTGCAGCATCACAGCTATGGCTCTTCAGGTGAGTGTGGGGACACTGTGTGCCAGTGCTAGTGACTTTGAAGGGTCAGGTTGGAGTGGATGGCATTGGATCATACTGCCTTCATAAAGATCTGTTTATGATGGTGGCTTGAGTGAAGGCTAGTCACTGATGGCTCAAATGGAGCAGCAGATGTTGGGCTAGGGACAGGAGCTAGAGGAGACAACAGTGGTAATGCCAGCACCCTGGGCTGAGAAAGCAACCACCATTGCTTGCTCATGGTTGCCATGTGGGCAGTAGCATAGGGATGCAGCTGGGCACCTGGGGCACAGGAGCAGTGACAGCTTTTGGGTGCTGTGTGCTCACAGTTGTGATTGTGCAGCTGCTAGCAGTGGATGGATTTTTTTTATGCCTCCAGATCAGTGCCTGGGGTGATTGCCTTGTTTGTCCTACCCTAGTTCCACTGTTGCATGTCAGGGTGTTGTTAGATTTCAGCTTGAATTGGGAAGACTATGTTACCTCTTTGGTTTGTAGGATGTCTTCCACTGGGGTTTGACCAAGAGACTGTGACCTTTGCTGTCAGCTGTGCCCTTTGCCCCCCTCATATTGGATAATCACAGCAGCCTTTATTGGCCTGCTCCAAAAACCACTGCAGTTTCTCACAGACCTCAGTAGCCTGGCTCATGTCCTCCATGAAGCTATGCCTCTGGATTTTCAAAAGGGAGCAAGGGAGCAAGTGTCCTTCCTTCCAGTGACTTCTGGTGGGTGACAGGTATTCAACTCCCTTAGGAGTTTTTGAAAATCCAAGCAGAAACCTCTGCAGACCCTCACACTGGAGGGTACATGTCTGCTTCTTTGTTTGGACCTCATCCAGGTTTGTTGGGTCAGCAGTACCCCCGTGGGACAGTAGCAAACCTTCCAGGCAGAGACAAAGTGAGTACCAGCAAGCAGGTTATGCTGGAAGTTATGGTCCTGGCTGAAGCTTATGTCAGATCCCAAACAAAAGTCATTTATCTCAACAACAATACTTTTTTTTGCTGGTATAACAGAACCTATATAAAGACTTTCACCAGCACTGAGCTATGTCAGTCAGGGCTGTGATATTACGCTCACACTCCTGCCTAACCAAGCTACACTAACTGAGCAGAGGTCTTTAGTGGAGACCATGCCTGAGGCATCCCTTTGGGAGCACTGCAGCACTGCGGTCTGCACTAACTGCACATGGTTTCTGGGTGGATAGTAAGGTGTTGGCTGTAACTACCTGAAAGATGACTCTTTTCTCCTCTCATGGGGCTGCAGCTGGATCTCCTCTGAGAACCATCAGGGTCTGGCTTGCTGAATCAGGGTCTTTTGGCCCTGGAGCTGACTGGACCTCTTAGCCAGAAATAGTCTCACTTCACTGAGCTTGAGGCACGTTGCAGGGACCATTTGCTTCATGAGTTTGATGTTGTTTTCAGTTCTGAGCTGGGTGGTGTCACTTCTTTGATTTTTTGGTTTTGGGGGGCAGTAATGCCCCCTAGAGGAGCTGTTTTTTGTAGGCAGGGTTGTCCTGCTGCCAAGTAGTGGCCTACCAACCAAAGGGTTCAAATGTAGCCCATGGGGCTTGTTGGCACAAAGCCACTGCTTTGGGATGGGTCCAGAAAGCAAGGGGTGAATGCTGCCATGGCTCACCCCTCCCCACTCACCATCTGTGCCTCCTTTGCCTGCCACTGAATTCAGAGTCTCTGGTTGCCATTAGTAACTCAAATTGGCAGCATGGAAGGAGGTGGAGGGTGAATCATGGTAGTGTTCATGGTAGAGGCCTTGGGTCCTGAGGCCTCGCCACTGCAGTGCCTCTGGCAGCCACGCCAATGCTGCCCCATTGCTGGGGATGGGCTGTCCAACCTATGAGAAGCCCTACAATCCTGGATCCAGCCTGTGGGGTCAAAGAAGTTAGTTGGACAGCCCTATTTTAAATGATTGCCAGGCATCTGAAAGATGGGGAGAGGTGCCACTTATGCCCCTCAATTGAAATTAATGCAAAACCTGATTTTCTGGTGCAGTCATTTTGTCAGTGTGTTCTTCTTCTGTTGTGCCAGGCTCAGGAAGGAAGGAAGCCTGAGGGAAGGAGATGCTTTTGCTTCATAATTTACAATCAGCCCAGAGAATCCCCTGTCACATTGAGTCATGGCACTTAGCAAGATGCTAAAACAGATTGGGTATTTATTTGAATAAAAACATCATAAAACATATTCTATGTAGTGAATCATCAGGCTTCAGGCAGGAGCTGATCATCCCCAGAGGTGAAGAAGGAATTCCTGATCTTTCTCATGAGACATGTGATAGTACAGAGTAAGGGACCAGTTGCTTTAAGGGGATTTTGCAGCATCCTCTGAGGCATCTGGCATTTATTCTTCACAGAGGGTTTTGGCCTGCATGCTCCATACTGGTTAAAAAAGCTCCTGTTATTAATTTGCAAATGTCCCCTGGCACCAGTGAGATATGGCTTTGCAGCAACAATCATAGTGATAGGATAAGAATTCAAATGAAAGAGAGCCTTTGTAATATACTATTGGAAGCTACATTCTCTGGAGAGCTGTTCCCTAACGGCTTTGCTCCAGAAACTCCAAGCATCCCAGTCCCTTTATATGTTGCCTAGTACTTCTCAATCCCACTTTCACCACAATTTCTGGATGCTGTGAGATGTCATTTTTCTGCCACCAGGTTCCAATCTGCTGCGCTTGCTGCCAGCCAACTATGCCGATGGGGTGTACCAGGCGCTGCAGGAACCGCATGTGCCCAATGCCCGCAGACTCAGCAACGTGTTGGCACGGGGAAGTTCTGGAATACCCTCCAACAGGAACATGACTGTGCTGTTTGTCTCCTTTGGTAAGAGATTAAATGGGTCTAGCAGGGAAACAACATCCATCTGGGCCATCTCTAGAGTTATCTCCCAACAGTAAGCTAATTCAGAGGACATTGAAACTCATGATTCCAAAACAGCTCACACACAGTGCGTGGATCCTTGCAATTGCTAAGCTAAGGTTACACTACAAAATAAGCAGTTGGGTGAGTTGCAAGGAGCGGTGGCAGTTACCCTCAAGTCTGACCTTTGCTGCGTGCACATTTCCTTTTTTTGGACCAATTTCTTAGATTTTTTTTAGCTCCATAGCAACAATGTATGACTCCTGTGGAGACAGAATTGCTACTGCCTGAGATAGACTCTTTCATAGCTTAGGGGATGCCCTTGGGCCTTGTGAATCTCTGAAGATGGGGGTGTTAAAAAAATAGGTTATAGAAATTGTCAAAGCCGCATGGGCAATTTTGATACTTGTATTCTATTCATTTTAGTGGTTTGTAATGGGTGCATGTGGATGCACCTAGTGGAGCCGACTGAATGGCTTTAATCATTTCTGATGTTTAAACTCAGCGTCAGTGTTGAGGGCACATTTACACTGGTATACTTGCTCTTTATAGCAGTATGTAAAGGGATCAGAGAGACAATGTAAATTCCTCACTTGGAGTAACCACCCAACCTGTAGTAGAACTATGCCTGAAAGTACTCGGGTAAAACTACCATGGTGTAATTTTCACTGGTGGAGGAGCCATCTGTCTGTGGCAAATAAGAGGTATCTTGTTTCCTCAATGCAAACAAGCTATTGCCTGCTTCCCCACCAAGTGGCAAATCTCAATGGGTGCATCTACACTTGCCCCTGACTGCACAGGTGTTACTGTGTAGTCCTGCCAGTGCATGGGTCATTTCTGACCCTAGCGCACAGTAACAACAAGCGACTGTGCAGTAGTTTTGGCATCACAGTTCGTGCCTGCTGATGCTAAGTCACTGTAGTGACAAGCTACGTTGCTTAGATCATTGCTGCATTGCCATAGCATCTCATGTAGATATGCCCAGTAATAACCATTTATCGTCCTACCTATCTCAAGATAGCTGCTAAACATCCAACTGTCATGTGCCGCCACTATTTCCTTTCCTATAGTCCTGGGTGCCTGGGATCAGCTAGGCCTGCTGGGTCCTCTCCAAATGAGATTTGTTTGTACAGAGCTTTCTCCATGGGCATGTGCCCCCTGAGTCCCACAGTGCCCTGCAGGAAAGCTCTTCTTCAGCGCTGGTGTGAGAGACCTCTCACAGAGGCCTGTGAGTCTTATATTAGAAACTAAATGTTTGCCTTTGAGTCAGTCTGGAAGAATGTCATCCCCAAGATCATGCCCCAACAGGCAACACAAACAGGGTGGAGATTCACTGTTAGCTGAAAAGGGAAGGAGGAAGAGAAAATGGGCATAGGTTATTATTTCCTTTAATCTCCCTGAGGTGAGAGACAAAACAATGGGACAGTCTTGGGGCTGTCCTTGGCTAATCCAGTCAGCAGCATCCCTGCTGCACTTGGGAGGCACAGTCATGGGGCAATCACTCAACTTCCCTGTTACATTTCTCAGACGGCTGTATTGGGCTTTATGTTTTTGCCTGTTGGTGCCGGTGGCTGAGAAAAAGCTCATAGCCAGAGCTGGGAATGGCAGGGATCAGGGCTGATTGGCAGTGCAAGCCTTGGCCTGCGTTCTGTCCTCTCTTCTCATAGACTCTCCCATTTCAAGGCCAGAAGACACCTTTAGTCACCTCTGGTCTGCTCTCCTGTGGGGCACAGGTCAGGAGGCTTCATCCAGCCATCCCCTGCACTGAGCTCACAGCTTGCATTTGAGCTAGAGTGCTTCCAAAGTAGGAAGACAAGCTCTGCTCTCAGTGAAAGGTGATCCTGTATGACAGGGGTGGCCAAGCTCTGGCACATGTGTCACAAGTGGCATGGACAGCCTCGGAGTGTGGTACATGGTGGATCGGATCGGGGAGGGGACAGGCAGCAGATTGGGCACGGGAAGGGGACTGGAGGCACGCTCAGGGAGTGTGTAGGGCTGATTTGTGGAATTCCTGCCAAAAAGGTTGGGTTCTCCACCCCTTCCCATGTCCCCCCCTGGCCAATTGCTTCCTTGTGGCAGTCATAATAGGGGAAGCTCAGGGGGAAGAGAGGAACAACAGTAAGCCAGGAGCCATATTACAGATGAAAGGTGGAACAAGTTGGTATCCTCTGAATAGCTACTGGCTGAGACTCTCAGTCTGATTTATTCCCTGGGGACTAAATGACTCTGCCCTTGTTATCAGCTTTGTTCTTCTGTAGCATTCATTTTTCATTTGGCGATCTCAAGTTAAGCTCCATAGACAGAGGAGTAACAAGCCCTGTTTTGCAGAAAGAGAAGTGAGGCAGAGAGAGGTCAAGTGACTTGCCCACAGTAGATCAGAGGCATAGACTTCTGATCACCGTACAGCAGGGTCTTCCACTCAGCAGCCCTGCCTTCAGCCCTGCTTCCACTGCTCACTCCACAAGGCTGAAACCAAAGTAGCTACTGGTATGTTAGCACTGGGCTAGATAATGTGCTTGGGTCTCATGGATGCTGGAATCCACTTACAATCTATTCCCACGTGGCTGCCTCAACCCATGTCTCTGCTCGGGTATCTCACAGGCTTCCATGTGCTCTCTGAGGTCCGGGCAGTGGAGAGACCGGGCTGCCCTGCTGAGTTCTTGAACATCCCCATTCCACGAGGAGACCCTGTGTTTGACCCTCAGACTGCTGGGGATGTCGTCCTGCCCTTCCAGCGCTGCCAGTGGTCTGTGGAGACGGGACAAAGCCCCAACAACCCACGAGAACCGGTAAAGGGGCAGCTTTTGCTTTGCTGTTCCCTATTTCATTTCATTTACTTCATTTAAGGAAGTGGAGCTAAACTGTTCCCAGTGGTGGTAGATGATAGAACAAGGAGCAATGGGCTCAAGTTGCAGCAAGGGAAGTTTAGGTTAGATATTAGGAAGAACTTTATCACTAGGAGTATAGCAAAGCACTGGAACAGGTTACCCAGAGAGGTTGTGGACTCTCTATCCTTGGAGGTTTTAAGACCTGGCTAGACAAAACCTTGGCTGGGATGATCTAGTTTGAGATCATCCTGCTTTGAGCAGGGGGTTGGACTAGATGTGACCTCCTGAGGTCCTTTCCAACCTTCAATTTCTATGATTCTCAGTCACTTGTTAACTATTTCATTGGTGGATGGACCCAGACCATGTGAATTTCAATGGGTCTGGGACACAAGAACATACAGGGGCCTTACCAAACAAGCAGCACAACAAAACAATAATGGAGTGCAAAGGCAGAGTCATCCTTCCCCCCTATTAATGATATTAGTACCCAAAACATGAGTGCCCTGGTCACCAGGCTAAGAAACCAGATTGTCATCATAACATGTTGCCTTTGCATCTCGCACCTACCTAAAGTCCATTATTAGCCCAGGTGATTCAGTCCTAACAACTCACACAAGGCATACAACTGTGACTGTGCCCATGTTACAGATAGGAAACTCAGACACAGAAAAAATGATCTACCCGAGTCACATAGAAGCCACTGGAAAAGCTGGGGACAGAGTCCGGCTCTTGCATCTCCACGTCCTGTGGCTATTTCTTCCTGATTTAATGTCAGGTCCTTTTAGATCTCAGCTAAAACCTTCTATTTCCCCAGTCAGGACACCTAGCCCAGGTGAGGGTAGGGACTCAGGAAGGCTCTTTTGAATCATCTGGTTAACTGACATCCTCATTTCTTTCGACACAAAGTTTCATATATGCCAGATGACTTCACCAGGCTCTTCTAATTGATTTATGTCTTCAAGTTTACCCCTCTATGCCATGGGTGTAGAGTCCAGGACAACTTTGCAGGGTTTTTCATCCTTTTTGGGATTTGAATAACACCGTATCAGCCTTTCATTCCTGCAAGACCTTGTTATCTACTAAATATACTGTAGCTACATCACCCCAACCCCCTTATAGACAATGACAGCATTTCATTTGTGCTCTCAGAATTGCACACATTGTTCCCCATCTCATGGGAAATAACAGAGCAATGGAATTACCTATCCTTTTTCCCCTCATTCATTCCCTTCAAAAAAGCCATGTCCATATAGAAGCTCATCATGGAATGAAAAAAGAGACATTTTCAGTCATGGCTGAATCCTGATCATGTGGGGGAATTCCAATCACTGCTGTTCAGGCAAAAGCTACAGTTTTAACCCTCTCACAATGTCTGCCAAATTGGCAGCAGCTTTTGGCTACTCAGCCAAAACCTACAACCAATTTAACAGTGGTTTTGAAAGGGTGAAGACTATGATCTGCAGCATGCATGCCACTCCTCTCTCTCTGTGGCCACAGATAGAAGCAAGGCCCCAACAGTCATTATACTTGTGAGGGTTTGGCTGGAACACAGGTGGTCAAGCCTGCATGTAGGCCCTGAAGGGCAACTAGAAGGTCAGCTAAGTGGGTGTAGGTTACCAGGTTATCAGGTTATCAGGGCAGGTTACCAGGTTGGGGTCTGGATCAGTAGAGCAGAGGATGCGGGACGAAGTCCCAGGAGAGCCAAGAGGGAGATCTAAGAGTGTAGTCCAGGGAACAAGCCAATATCAGAAGCCAGGAGAGTCAGAGAGCTGAGTGTTAAGTTCTAGGGAAGATCCAAAAACTGGGTCAGGGAAAGCCAAAGCTGAATCAGGAGCTGGGAAAATCAGACAGCAGTGAAAACAGGGCTTGCTAGCACAAATTGAGGTTGTTGTCAAGGCGTGCAAGCAGTCTGAGGCTGCAGGTATATGTAAAAGGACTGAGTGGTGCTCCCTGCAGCCAGTCCATTTTCAGAATAGTTGCATTTGCCCAGGATTAAGGTCAGGGCAGAAGCTCAACATCTGACCTTGGTTGTGCCTGACTGACCAGAGGCCCTGATAATACTTTCCCTTTCCTTCTATTCTATTCCAGAAAATAGCTTCCTTGTTTAAGGCACCCACCCCAATTTTGGAGGGCTGATTTGGGGGCACAAGGTGTGTGTGGTATATGAGTATATACACTATTACTGGGAGTTAGGTTATGGAAGCAGGTGGCATGATTTATTCTTACTACACCATGTCATTCCTCAAAAGAGAAAAGCCCACAGAAGACCTACACTTTAGCTAAGCTCTGATGTTGCTCAATTTCCATTTGGGGACCAGAGGGCAGCTGACTTTCTTCTTTGATGGTTGCTGTTCTCCTTTTCTCCTCAGGTCAATGCTGTGACAGGCTGGCTTGATGGAAGTGCCATTTATGGCCCCTCCCATTCCTGGAGCGATGCCTTGAGAAGTTTCTCTGGTGGGAAGTTGGCTTCTGGGCATGACCAGGATTTCCCAAAGCAGACAGATGGGAGGCTCCCCATGTGGAAGGCCCTGGATCCAACTACACAGCAGGGTGGTTCCCAGGGGATATATGGTAAGGAAACTTCATGGTCCATTTTCCCTGCTGGACCACTGAAATGAATTCACCACTCAGCTTCACATGGTGCATGGCCTAGGTCATTTCATGCCCAATTTGGATTGAATTCCCCAACCATCTGTGTCAAATTAAGCCCAGAGACAAGCAGTGCAACAGATATCACAGATTAACAGGGAAGTGTGGTTGGCCAGATATCACAGGTAAACAGGGAAGTTTACTTCTTTCTAGCACTCGGGCTCTTTCATCAGTCTCATGCTCAATGTTAGCACTCATTAGCAGAAGAGAGCATTTGTGTATGAGCACATCATCCTCTGTGGTGAGAGAGAGAGACTCAGAGTGTAATATAGATTTCCCTTGTGCCTGTAAGGGTGCTGCTTACCCTGTGGGAACATGCTATGTAGTACTCAGCCAGGAGAGGAAATACAGACAGGTAGAAATCCCCAGGTGTAATGCTCTTTGTTCTTGAGTGTGGCATGTGGTCTTTGGTCTGGGACTGAGGTGTGTTCACTGCAAACAGAAGCATCTCTCAGCAACTTCCAGGCTGCAAGAATACAGGGCTCTTGACTCCATGAACCTTGTCAAAGGGAGAAAGGTGCTGTCAGGTCAGTGGGGTGGTGTTCATTCCTCAGTAGTGTCCCCACTTCGCCCCCGGCAGCTTGGGAGGGAGGCAGAAGACCACTCCACATCTGGATCCTGCTGAAGGGTGCTCAAGAGCCACCCATCTATAACAGGTACAGCTCTGCTCATCCAGATGAGGCAGGAAAGGTGGTCTAGAGAGAGACTGTGAAGGCCAGGGGGTTTGACAGGGGAATGGCTGGGCACCTCAGCTCAGGGAGGAAGGTTCAGTTCTGGTATCTTTTGTCATATCTTTGTGATGAGTATCATGGACATACAGCATTGAAACCCAAACATAACACACACCCACACCTCCACAAACACATGCAAGTAGACTGCCTTTCCTCTAATCTGAAATAAGGTTCTGACACGTAGAAAGAAGCTCTTCTAACAAACGTGCTTTTCTTGTTCTGATTTCTAGACTTGCCTGATGGTCTGTTCTTTGCCCCTTCCCAGCCACCTTCTCTGGCAGCCAAGAAAGCACAGAGACTGGGATACCTCCCTGCCCCTGTCCCCAGAGGGGTCCCTTGTCCTGGGAGCAGTGGCAGGGCTGCAGACAGGGCACATCAGTGGGAGGGTTGCAATGAAGACTATATCCATTTTGCTCCCTTGGCATAGAGATGGGTTGGCAGCCTTTGGGTACTACTGGGCCCTGTACCCCATGCCAGCACACAGCCCCAAGCACCTCACCTCTTTGATGATTTCCCTTCCCACTGCCCAAGGGAAATCTTACATGGGCCAACCTGTCTGTGCCCTTGCGCACTGAGATTGGCTCCTGACAGGCTCTGTGATTGTTGCAGACTTTGGCAATGCCAAAGGGAATGAGAGCCCTTTGCTACAGGCCCAGAGCATCATGTGGTTCCGCTACCACAACTACCAGGCATTGAAACTGGGCCAGAAGAACCCCAGCTGGTCAGATGAGGACCTGTTCCAGCATGCACGCAAGTGGGTCATTGCCACCTATCAGGTGAGGCAGCTTGTGGGGGAAGGGGCAAGTAAGGTCTGTGTGGAGGGGCCAGCTCATGGGGGAGCCCCAACAATAGTCACCCTCCCTGGGCTCTACCCTGGCCCCCATCAGATGGGTCTCACACTGATTCAGTTTCCTCCTCTCCTTCCTAGAACATTGTGCTGTATGAGTGGCTGCCGGCATGGCTGGGGGAAAGCATCTCATCATATAAAGGTGAGGTGCGGGGGCTAGATCTGGGGCAGAGAGGCCCTGAGGGGAAGTGGGGCATTGCATGGAGGATGGAGCCAGCAGGCAGTGAGCAGGAGATGCAAGGGGGAGTGCAGAGATCCTGCAGAGCATGGGGGAAGCAAAGGAGGTCAGGGAACCAGCAGGAGCACAGCAAAGTCTGAGGAGTCAGGGTGTGCAGTGAGCAAGGAGAGCAGAGGGAGGGGAACTGGGCTCTTCTCCATTCACCCCTTCAGGTGCTGAAGCCCAACAACTGCATTTCATGCTTCAGGTTACAGCCAGCATGTGGATCCCAGCCTGTCGCCTGAATTCCTGGCAGCTGCAGAGCACATCTTGGCCACCATGGTGCCCCCTGGCATCTACATGAGGTAGATATGGGAAGCCTGAGCATTCTGCATGCTGGATCATGGTGCTGGTCACCTAAGGCCACAGAATTAGGTGGGCCCTGTCAATGCTTGTACGGTACCAGCCCTGAAGTCCTGCCCAAGTCAGACTGCAGCATCCACACTCTCTCCTTGTTCTTCAGCCTGCAGATTCACCCTGACACCTTCAGACCACACCCTCCCATGCTTCATTCCAGAGCTTGCTTACCAGCTCCTGGAAGCAGGGCTGTGACCACAGCCCTAAAAAGCACACTGTACAGAGACTGGGCACCAACAAGTCTGTGATGTTGCTTGTCCCAAGCAGATGTGTACCATGCAGTTCGTGCCACAAACCCATGGACATGCAGCAGCTCCCACTCATCTCCTCCAAGGCCCTTCCCCTGCCCACCTGTCTGTAGAGAAAATAGCAGGCCTAGACCCCAGCAGTAGAGTGCTCTCTGCACCCAGGACCATCTCCTGCAGGCTTGGACACTAGCAACCAACAGATAAGCTCTGCAGAACACAGCAGTGCCAGCAGACCCCCCTCCCAACCACACAGTGCTGCCTGGCACAGAAAGGGCTGTGTGGCCTCACTCCTTTTCTGTTTCAGAGACAAACAGTGCAATTTTCGGAGAGTGATTGACCACGACAACAATCAGTCATCAGCTTTGCGGCTCTGCAACAACTACTGGAGGAGAGAGGTAAAGAGGTGATGGGATGGACAGGGTTTTTGGGGATGCCTTAGGCAAAGTTGGGATACATCAATGGAGGGTCAAGTCCTGTCCTTACTGCTGCAGCCAGAAAGGTCCCAGGGACAGGCTGGGTAGGAATGAGAAAAGGATTTAGGTAGTTGCCCCATGTTACTGCACTGCAGATGCTTGACACTCTAGTATACCCTTGCCTTCTGAATGGGGGCGGATCCAGGGAGGATGCATTGGTGTAGGTGCACCCTCCACCCCTTGATTCCTGCTCCACCCAAACTTTTGAATCAACAACTATCATCACCCTGATCCTTGCTAATCTCTCTCCACTCCACAGGTGTTAATAACTCTCTGTCCTTTGCAAGGGCCTTGATGTTTCACTATTCAAACTATTCTTTCTTCTGCAAGGTTGCTGTCTCTTAGCCATTCCTGGCCATATTTCTCTCATTTTACAAACTTTCAGACTATTTTTAGCTCTAGTTAAAAAACTTAACTCAAGTGTGGCCATATTAACTCAGATGTAAAAATGACTGACAGTGAAGCATTGGGTGCACTGGAGGCATGCTTCACTAGGCTAGATTTTTGTTTCATGAATCTGAATAGGAGACATACATTTAATTGTGATGACTACACGAATAATGATATAATATTTTTTACTATTTTGACTATTTTTTAAATAGAATGATACAAAATGTGGGTTGAAAGGGACCTCAGGAGGTCATCAAGTCCAAACCCCTGCCCAAAGCAGGTCCATCCCCAACTAGGTCATCCCAGGCAAAGCTTTCTCTAGCTGGGTCTTAAAAACCACCAAGGAGGGAGAGTCCACTACCATTCTGGGTTGCCTGTTCCAGTGTTTTACTACCCTTCTAGTGAGAAAGCTTTTCCTAATATCTAACCTAAACTTCCCTTTCTGCAACTTGAGCCTATTGCTCCTTGTTCTGTCATCTGCCACCACTGAGAACAATCCAACTCCATCCTTTTTGGAACCCCACTTTGGGTAGTTGAAGGCTGCTATTAAATCCCCACTCAGTCTTCACTTCTCTAGACTAAATAAGTCCAGTTCCCTCAGCCTTGCTTCATAACTTATTAGTCATAAGTCATAGGGAGTATTGGGTTCTCTGTCTCTTGATGTCTTCAGACCTAGACTGCATGCCTCTCTGAAAGAGAAGATTTAGCCAAACACAGGTCACTGGGCTAAATCCAGCAATGACTGAAAGAAATATCTTGATCTGTGAGACCCAGGAGGTCAGGCTGGAAGATCACACAATACATGAGCCACTGTTTCTTTAGGTGCCAGGTCAGACAGGCATTAATGTCACTACATTGCCTAGCCTTGCACCCTAATGAATCCTTGACTTTTCCCACTCCTGTTTAGAACCCCAATCTCCAGACATCAAAGGACGTGGATGATCTGCTGCTGGGAATGAGCTCCCAAATCGCAGAAAGGGAGGACAACATTGTGGTGGAAGACCTCCAAGGTATGTTGTAACGGTTGCTATTTATCTGAGCATCTATCCTTGTCAGCAGTTCTGGTGGGTGCCCATTGCAGAGGAGCCACAGGGTCATGAGCAAGTCCCCAAGGCACTAGTAGGTCTATACAGTGCTGTGCTGAAACTGGTGCAGCTGTGGCTTCATGTCTGGTTGCAGTGTAAACATGTCCTCAGGAATCATGGCATCCAGACAGACAGTTTTATTCCAACAAGTAACAGCATGGAAATCACTGTGCTCAATTCCTTTCCTGTAAGGCCTTCCTGTGCCATACTGGGAGATGATCTTCACAGGGAAGAGGGAGTTTGGTGAGGGGAGAGGCCAGTGTGTAGCAGGGCCCAGCTGTCTGGCACAGGCAGGCTGATCACTGGAGGTTGCATATACATTGCCATAATTTTACCTCCTCTCTTTGGGCTCCACAGACTACTGGTATGGGCCACTAAAGTACTCCCGCACTGACTTTGTGGCCAGCTGGACCCACCGGGGGCGAGACTTTGGCCTGCCCACTTACAATGAGGCCCGGGAGCTCTTTGGGTTAGCACCTCTCCAGAACTGGATGGATTTCATCTCCCATGTGAATGAACAGGTCAGGTAACCTTGAGCTGTCAAGAACCTACAGTGAGAGCTTCTACTGCTATCTGTTGAGCCTTGGTCTTCACAAGTTATTTGCCTTTATCTGTCCCTGGGCAGGCAAGTGGTACACCTCCTCCCCCCACAGTGTGGGCACAGTCATATGGGCACAGAAGTGCCCTTCTGGACAGCTTATTCCTCTAGGGAAGGGGAATGAGGCTTTTGTATCCAGGAATAGCTGCATAGCTGGCATAGTTGTAGTGGAATAACTATGTTGATCACAAAATATGCCCCCCAGAATGTCACAGTTCAACCAGGATAAAACCAGGGTGTAAGCCAGACCTCAGTCTAGATTTAGAAATGGCCAGAGAGAAATCAGTGCATGGATAGCTGTGGGATGGAGGTTCACAGCTGCAAACTAGTACGGGTGGCATGGTCTTTGACTCCTGTTGTCATCTTCCCTGCCCTGGGGTTGAGCTCTGAGCCAGAGCTGGTGCCACTGCTGCCCACCCCTGTGTGCACTCCACTTCTCATGTGCACTGCAGCTCCAGCACCAAAGCTTGGAGTGACATATGTATCATGGTGGGCTAGAGTGGTACCATGATGAGCACTGGCTGATACAAAGCCGTGGACCCCAATGTGTGTGGTGCCACCTACCTGCCTCCCTCACAGACTTCCCAGTCCTTATGAGATCAGAACCTTAGTCTTTTAAACAGTAAAGGTCAAGAACACTGTATATATTTTCCTTGTTCTTCTCTCCAATCTTCTTGCCAGGATCTTACTAGTGAGTGGGAATCACTGGCCCCATCATCCCACCCAGCTGCTGCACTGTCTGCTATTCCAATAGTGAGATGCTGGTTGGGGAATCCTTTAACCCAAAACATCAGGATCCAGCTGCACCCATGGTTGTACACAGAAGAGTCTAAATCTTTAGAAAAGGAGGTTATGGTGATCTTCTTCTGGTGGTTTCAGTACCAGGACGGGATTGCAGGGGAGGTTGAAATGTATTTGAAACGAGTCCCAACAGGAAAGCACAGGAGTTCTCCTGAGGGCCATGAGGCAGCTAAAATTTTCTGTAAACATGCTAGAAAGAAGCTTGTTGGGGTTTTTCCATCCCTTGGAGAAGAGAGTGACCCAAGGGAACAGGCACTTGGTTGTTCCACACAGTCAATTCCTGGAAATCATTGGATGAAGCAAGATGGCGGCCATAGAAAGGCTATGACACCCATACAGACTAACAACATGCATGGCTGCTCTTGACAGTGTCCAGTACCATCTGACTTTGCCATGAGACCCAGGACATATGTCAAGGGCTGTTGATGTTTTCCAAGGCTTTCTGATACACACAAATTTTTCTAATCACAGACCTGCATATGTGTAGGGCTGAGTTTTGGCAGACTTTCCTGATGCTTGTGTTTGTTCTACAGGTCCTAACAGATGTAGCTGCCATGTACAACAATGACACCTCCAAGCTGGAATTCCTCCCTGGAGGCATGCTGGAAAGCAATGGATCCCTCTTCAGAGCCATCATCCGGGACCAGTTTGAGCGTTTGCGAAATGGGGACAGGTTTTGGTTTGAAAACACAAAGAATGGGTAAATGTCTCTCAATGGTGATCATGTGTACTAATGCCTGGTGTTCTTCTGGAACACTGCACTCCGGGGCAAGCCACGATAGCATCCTTCCCATTTTGAATCCTGTCATTCACAGTAACGGGCCTGGGAAATAATAGTGCAGCCAGATGGAGAATGAGAGTGGATTCCACTAGGGATTTGTGGCTGAAACAGGATTCAGTCCTGCAGCTTGTCATTCATCCCCTAAAGAAACTGCTATGGCCCCGTG
This sequence comes from Caiman crocodilus, assembly GCA_030014935.1. Taxonomy (NCBI): domain Eukaryota; kingdom Metazoa; phylum Chordata; order Crocodylia; family Alligatoridae; genus Caiman; species Caiman crocodilus. The sequence goes on along the minus strand of JAGPOW010003364.1, from coordinate 41,903,805 downwards.
GCTACTTTCTAACATGGTGCAGCAGGGGTCTAGTAGTCAAAGTCCATGATATGTAGTCCTTAGACTCTCCAGGTGAAGTGAGGCAGAATGCGGGCTGTGTCCTGTCTGATGTTTCCATGGTCCTTTCCTCAGGTTATTCACAGAAGAAGAAATTGCAGAGATCCAAAACACCACATTCTACGATGTCCTTGTTTCTGTCACCAGTGTGAATCCAAGTCAAATCCAGGACAGAGTCTTTTTCTTGAATAGCGGTGAGTACTTTCCTTCTGCAATGCTAGACTAATGGCTCAGGGCAGCCACGGTCCCTTCAGAACTTTTGTCATAGGACAGAACAACCTGGGACTGGGCAACACAATCTGACACAGTTCCCACAACACTCACTAGCTCACTAAAGGAGCCTTCTGCTAACATAAAACCCAGATAATGTACTCTGTGGCTACCCTCTAATGTATACTTTTGCACTCATCAACAAGAGGATGAGGGCTGAATGAAAGCTACCAAGCTGGCCTGAATTTCCATCATTTTTACCTAGGTTCTGGAAAGGTCCCTTGTAATGTTCACTCAGAGACATGGCCTAGATCTCGTGCCCCAGCTATCAGCAGTGTATGAGCAAGAAGAACATTATGGGTATTGGCAAAATATGGGATTCCAGCCAATAGGGGTCCCTGCCCTTTGACTCTTCCTCATTTTCTGTGGTATTGTGGTCCCTCCTTCTTAACTGGCTTTAGCCTGGCAGGAAGTTTGGCCGATTCTTCATGTGTGTTATGGCCCATAATGTCAGCTGGTATTTTGGATTGTGTTTTTTGCTACACCCTGCCCCATAAAGTTATCTATTTACAATGAAAACCTGTTTGTTACATTCTTTCCGTCCTTTTTCAGGAGGTTTATTGATTCTATTTTAAATATGCAAATCCTGCAATAGATAACTGAACCTGAAATGATTTCCAGAATTGCAACATGCTCCCTTCATCATCTTAATATGCAAAACTAAGGCTGAAAAGCAGCCAAGCACCTGTCCCAGGGTCCCACCCACCACAAAGTATTCATAACTCATAGGATAAGGTGAAGAAGTATGCAGTGCATTTTGTGATTTCTCAGAAGAGCTAAGAATAGAATTACAGAGAAGTAGGGTTGGAAGGGACCTACAGAGGTCATCTAGGTCAACCCTCTATTTATCCAGATCATGCTGTGGAACACCTCTTTGCAAGAAATCCTGAGTATCAAAAAGCAATTCTGTGCTGCATTAGAAAGGGACTTTAGCAAAGACTTCAGTTCTCACAGCTGTCAGCAAGGATTCAGCTTCTAGAGACCTTTGAGTTAAATGTAGGGTCAAGACTCTCTTAATTGCCCAAAGATCTCCCAAACATTAAGGAAATCCTATCATTGACACTTAGGGAATGTATTGTTAAAGAGACAAGAAGTGCACAAGCTGGGTGAGCAACACAGCATTCAAGTCCTTTTCTCTTCACCTACCAGGGGCTCCATGTCATCAAACTGAGCAATTAATAGCAGAACGTCTGACCAGCTGCACACCCCTGGTTGTGCTGGACTACTTTGAAGGCAGTGGTGCTGGATTTGGGATTATTATCGTCATCCTTTGCTGCTTGCCTCTAGGTTTGCTCCAGTCTTGGTTTCCTTTGCTGATATCCTGATAGGGGGACAAGTTACCGTGGGTACTGAGCACCTGAAACTCCAGATAGTGTCCATGGGAATTACCAGCAGCCTTCCTCAGGAACTGGCCTTTTGTTTATAGGTGTCAGCTATTCCTTTAACAGCCCAATTCTGCCAGGCAGGAATTATCTCCTGAGAGCATCTGGGTATCTTCAGTGTAAAGGGGCCTAGTTCTGATCATTCGAGTGGGGTGAGCAGAAAGGAATTATATTTCACTGGGTATCTTCAGGCACTGTGGCAGTCTTGGTGGGGAAGAGGGGGAGTGATGCTTTCAGACACAGGCTCTGCCTCAGTGATAGTTCCTGCTTCACTCAGCTCAGAGTGCTTTCATCTAATCTGTGACACTATGGCCAGTTGTAAGTGACCTCATGTCTCATAAAACATACCTCATATTCCAGCAGAAGCAGGAGCCTTTGGTGTGGTACCCAAAGTGATGGACTTGAGGCTCTGCTTGGAATCAAATAGGGTGATTGCAGATGCTAATATTATTGGGATAAAGACATTGGAATCAAATACAGTTATTTGTAGCTGGAACATGCCACAGTGGCTGATGCTGATGGGAGCTGTAGTAAATTCTTTCCTCAGCACCATCCCTAGAAAGGATTAATTTTGACTCAGCAAGGTGGCTACCAGGGCTTGTTGGCCAAAAAATAAGTGGTTTTGTAGCCTCATATCTCATTTCTCTCTTTCCTGCTCCTTTGCCTCCCCAGTAAGTTTATTTATTGCCTGGATTGTTGCTGCTTTCCGCAAGAGAGATTTCAAGAAGCTGAAGAAAGAGCAGAGCACCAGTGTGAAGAGGGAGGCATTCAGTGAGGGAACACTTGGTAAGGCAGCCATCCTAGACTGGCCCCAGGGGGCTGTGACAGGAAACCCAGGCTCCTTGGAGTGACATGCAGTGGATGATTTCTCAATAGTCAGAGTTCCCTATCAAACGCCTTGTGCTCCATAGCCAGCTGCTTTCATAACCTAGGACAGTGCAGGGACAGCACTAACTCCTCTCCTGAGGCTGGGCTCAGTTGGAAAGAGCCTCAGATGTTGGCCCCACCACAATCTGTAGACATTTGCTATAGAAGCTGGAAAGATCCTGGAGATTTTATCCTGCATTGTTCATTTGGGTTAAAATTCTTCTCAGATCTGCTTGACTGGTCTCATCCCAGATGCCTTGACAGTCATGTTTCTAGAAGAAGAGGATTTTTCCCTTAATATGGGTATTTTATGTCCCAGCACAGTTCCTGGATGTGGGTTACTCAGCAATGTATGGATGACAGGTCTATAACACTCTTAAAAATTCAGCCAGTAGCTTAATTCTGATCTCTCTTACACTGGTGTAAATCAGGATTAACTGCACTGAGGACAGTAGAGATGCATCAGGATAGAACCAGTTCTTGTGACTTCAGAATTAGGCTCCACTTCTGCAGCAATGCAATGTCACTTCTGTTTATTGTTTGATCAGTAAAGTTTCCAACCTCTTCCCACAAGCCCCATTGACCCCTTGGGTGCAGAGACCACTGTCCCAGTGAAGAGAGGAGTTTGCTGGCATTCAGATATCATGTTCTCAACTGACTGTTCTCTCCCCTCAGCCTTGGAGTGGCAAGGGCCCAAGACAGACAGCTACCTCATCTACATTCAGCTCCATTCGGACAAGATGATCAAAGTTCTGGACAGCAGGTTGTCGGTGCTTCGAAGCATCAACCTCCATGCTCAAATGCAGCTGGACGTGATCCTGTCCAACAACAAAGGGAACAAAGCTCTACTCCTAAAGATTCCCAAAGAGTATGACCTAGTACGTAGTGTGACCCATGACATGTGGCTTGTAGCTCTCCACTTTACTATACCTATCATAAGAAATGTATCCCCCACACTGTGGGTGCATCTACACATTCATTAATGTACAGAAGTTACTGCATATTTAGTTTAGTGCTTGCTTAATGAAGTACTAACTAAATGCACAGTAACTACAATTACTGCATAGTAACACCAGTGCATGGGGTTTTTTTTGTGATGCTTACTGCCCAGTAGCCTAATACTACTGTGCAGTAGTGTATTAGCATGATTTTTGCCTGGCACACTATGGCACAGCATGAGGTTACACCACATTAAGCGTCTTGTATAGATGTGCCCTGTATACACCTATGTACCACGTTCTTGGAAGCCCACAATCCATTATGGGGATATACCTTTATAACCATGAGTTCTGATGCTTTATAATGTGTCAAGTCCAGTAAGTGATAATATCCATGCTTTGTTCTGAGAAAGACCTTCTTCCAGGTCTGTGAGGTATAACAAATATTAATTTCTAATCAGCATGACTTTGGGCAAAGCCACAAAGCTCTCACTTCCTAGATAAGCTTTTAATAACTATTGGGAGAGTGCTTAGCCCTAAGTCAAGGGAACAGGTGAAAAGTTCCAATTCCAGAGTAGACATTGCTCTGTTGTATAATATTTTAGGTCCTACATTTCCACTCTCTGGTATGTGAAGAATGAACACTGTTAATGACAGACAGTCTTATCCCACTAAATAGCAGCCATATATACATAGGAAAGCATTTGCTGATCTAGTTCAAGGGGAGCAGATACAATAGAGAACCTTTCAGCTGGGCCCCACAGATGCTGGTCTTTTGTTACAAGAAGCTGCAGCCTTGCCTCCAGTAGTGGCTCGGTATTGTTCCTGTGGAAATAGGAATGTCAACTGAGGGGTACATTTGGTTTGTCTAAAAGCTGGGCCTGTGTGTGTCTGTTCAAACAGCATTGGAAAGGGGAAACATATCTTACAAGCCTCCCAAGCACTGTGTGGTGCTCTGTGCACTGAAGATATCTTACCATGACACTCTCCCAGTCTAGCTAAAAATGGGTCCTACTCACAGTCTCATTGTGTGGGGTTACTTCTCTAGGTGTTGTTTTTCAATGGAGAAGCAGAGCGAAGTGACTTCACTGGGCATTTGAAGGCCTATCTGGAAATGAAAGGTCTGGCTCTCAACATAACTGATATGAAGGAACAAAACCTGCTAAGAAGGGCTGTTACCAAAGAACAAAGAAAGCAGGTTCTTGAAACTTTCTTCAGGCATTTATTTGCTCAGGTATGTACAGTACTAAGGGGTGAGCGTGATGACTTTAAGATAAATAGAAGGCTGGTGCTTATATTGACTTAAGCATTCAGTGTTACTGCCCTGATTGCATGAGAACATTAGTAAACAACACACGAGGAATATAATATTTGAAGGAATTTTTTTTGTTTACAGTAGATCAAGGAAATGGCAATGCTGAAATATTGTCATTTGATTTCCAAGACGGAACAGTTCTTTAATGTTACATCATGAACACACCAGTAAATGTTCCTGAATATTGTATTAAAATAAGATGAAACTTTACTGCAGCCTCTGCTATTCAGTCTTAGTTGGGAGGTAGAGGGAAAACTGCCATTTTTTCCTGGGTAGAACACAAGTGCTAAATATTATCATCATTTGGGGCTCATATGGCAGGTGCTGGACATCGACAAGGCAGATGCTGGAGACCTCAACTCTGAAACATCCCAAAAAGCAAAAGAATCTCTGAAGTGTGAGCTGAGCAGTGTTGAGTTTGCTGAGTCCCTGGGGCTCCAGCCCCACTCCATGTTTGTGGAGTCCATGTTCTCCCTTGCTGACAAAGATGGCAATGGGTATATCTCCTTCCAGGAGTTCCTGGACATCTTGGTGATCTTCATGAAAGGTGAGACTCCGTGGTAGCTGGAAGGCTGTGGGAGAAGTCACCGACTTGTTAAAGTGAAAGGGAGTATCTTGCTGAAATCACAGCTCCATGTAAACATGTTCCTCTGTCATCCATGCACTAGTTTCCCACCCCCAAAAGTGAGCTGAAGCATTGCATGGTCCACTTTTCAAAAGAAACATGAAGTGAAGATCTTGCCCGCATATAACATTGCAGTCCACTAGCACTTACAAAAGCAAGGTGGTTCAGTCTGATGCCTCAACCCTGTTTCTTCAGGCTTGGGAGCCTAGTGCAGCTAAATCCAAGCCTAGTCTGAGTTTCCCTCTGCTAGTGATGTGTATGAAGCATGACAACCCAAGGCCTCAATTCAGAACAGCCCGTAAGTAAGTGTTTAAATGTAAGCATGTGCTGAAGTGTTATCTTGAGTAGGCATGGGTTTGAACATATGCTTAAATACTTTCCTCAATCAGGGTCCAAGTCTCTACACTAGTTTCAGACAGGTTGAGAGAGACATCAGCTTGTTAATTAACAAGAAGGGCTGCTTGGCATTTCTGCTTCTGTCTGGAGTGGCCTTCAGGAAGCGGCTTAAATGGGCAGTTCTGCACCCTGGGGAGCAGTGGGCACTAGCTGTAGCTGGACCAGCAGTGTGGCAGCTGTTGTTTTTGTGTCCTCTCCCTCCCCAGGATGGGCACCTAGGGTGAATTCCTTAGTCCCCCTCTTTTAGTTATGCTACTGCCTTTTGTGCGATATGTCCAAATATTGAATCTGCACATGTGAATCTAAATTACTTTCTGTTGAATCTGCTAATGTCAATGCAAGTATAGTTTTACTTTATGTTTACAATATGTTCTCTGCCACCACTCTGGCAGCACTCATTCCCATGCTTGTGGTTGAAGTCATTTATTTATAACGTGAACAACCATAACGCCTTCAGCTATGGACGTGGAGAAGGCAATCTCTTCTCCTTGTCAGAGCTGGATGATATTTAGCTGGCTTGTCCCTGGCTCTCCATGGGAATGAGAATACCGGGAAAGTGTGTTGGAGGATGAGATCAGCATCAGTAGTACCAGACTCTGCTCTACTATATAGCCCCAGGCTGGGGAGGAACACACAACCTTAATTAAGCTAAATAGGACTTCCAGGAAATCATTGCTCTGTGATGATTACTGAAATACAAGCTCAATGAACAGTTCACAGCAAATAATTAATTTGGTCAAGCTTGCTTCTTCTTTTGCTTGTAAATTGTCTGTGACCAGGTTGTGATTTTTCTGTTTTATTCGCTATTCATAATTACTCCCAAAGTCTCACAGTGAATCTGGGAGTAGTTGTGGGGGTTTGTTCTTGGTTGTCATAAATATTCAGATTTGTGATGCGCTGGTTATTTCAAAAGTCACTTGCTGCTGTTTCTGCTCCTGATATGAGGAATGATATGGCTAATTAACATATGTTGGATTAGGAATCTTATATCTGAACATGCAAGACAGAATTTGCCATCAAGTTTAAGATTTGCTCTTTAGTTGGGTTTGTGGTAGTAAACCTCACATCAAATAGCCCTTGTGGCAAATGAGCAGAAGAGGAGCAAATATAGCCAAAAGAAAATAGCTGAAAGGCTTTAACTTCTTGTCAGCCCTATGCTTTTTGAATCCTTTTCACATTGAGGACAGTGACTGATGCTATAGACCTGTAATCTCCACAAAAGTCTTTGAAAACACTTTGACCAGCTCTGTAGCAAGAGGCTCTAGAAAGAGAAAATATTTCTTACTCCATCTCTCTCCTTCCTTCCCAGGCACCTCAGAAGAGAAGTCCAAGCTGATGTTCAGAATGTATGACATTGATGGGAATGGGTTTCTCTCAAAAGAGGAGTTTCTAAGGATGCTGAGGTATAGTTGCTGTCTATAAACCAGTGAGATACATAGTTCCTTTTTTTCAAGAGTGGTCACTAATCTTGGGTGCTTCAACTTCCCAGTGCCCTGTATTGGACATCACAAACTCTGTACTCAGAACTCATTTTTCCTCTGTGATTGATACTCTTGGGGCTCTGTCTAGTTTCGTTTGAAGGACAGAAGTGACAGTCTTGCAACCCCAACAGAAGCCACTCTGTGAATCATTCCTGAAACTGGTCGGCTGCATCATATGCAGGAGGGTCCATGTTGATGCTTTCTGAGAATGGGTTATTTTGTTCTGGAGCTTCCAGCTTTGCCCCTTTCTCTAGGTCTTTCATTGAGATCTCCAACAACTGCCTCTCGAGGGATCAGATAGAGCAAGTCACTGAGTCCATGTTCAGGGCCTCAGGATTTCAGGACAAGGATGAGCTGACATGGGAGAATTTTCATTATATGCTGCGGGACCATGACACGGACCTCCGCTTCACCCAGCTCTGCATCAAAGGTTGGTGTGGGGTAGGGCGTTTTGAGTTACATTTATTCCTGTAGACATTGCAGACAGTGGGAGCAACGTGTCTCCTCATGAGCACATGAAGAAGTTATGTCTATTGCTGGGTATAGCTTATCCAACCAGGCACTCTGCTGTGCAAGACAGCACCTTGGCACCTTGGCTTCTGCTCTCAGTATTCCCATGGTGCAACTCATGATAACCCATCTCCCAAGCAGAGCAGACTGTCCAAAGTGTGTCCTGGCAAGTCCCCGCTAAGAGAGGCAAGGGCAAGACAATGGGGGCCCTTGGAAATGTGTTTTCATTGTTGCCTGTTTGTAACAGGTGGTTTTGTCCTTTCTACTTTCCAAAGGCGTTCCTGAGGTTTTCAAACAGAACATACACAACCGTGTCTCTTTCATAAATAGAGCCAAGACCAATGGGTAAGCTTTCCATGCCCCTGGCAGACAGTTACCATATAGCTGCTGCTGCTCCATTCTTTTTCCCTACTCCTCCTGCCAGCTATGTTTCAGTTCTTCTCCAGAAGTCACTCCACACTGGCCTTCCCCCCAGCAGGATGGGAAAGTAAGCAGCTGCTTCTGAAGCTCCAGCATGTGCCTGGGAGTGGGTAGCACCAAAAGAGGAGAATACATCCCTCTCCCTTCTCCCACTGTGACTTGAGCGTTGGGTGGCTGGGGAGTTTGCTCCAGAAGGAAAGCACAGGAGAGACACATCTCTCTGGATTTCACCTCCAGTTTCTAGTATGGAACCTCAGCTTATGCTGAATGATGGAAGCCTTTACCTTTCAGGGAATTGGGATGCCTGACATGGTGTGCATCTGGTACAATCATGACATAGGTAAATGAATTATTTACCACAAGGTAAAAGGGGACAGGTTTGACTGCACATCAGTTACTGTGCAGTAACTACCATGTGCAAACTCTTCCCCACCATGGCAAGCAGAGGCTAAACCACTATAGCTTAGCTCTCAGTGAAAGAGCTGGGCAGGGAAAGACATGGAGGCAATTATCAGGGAGGAGTTGACTTGTTGGAAAATCCTTTTACCCTGTGATATCTAGTTCGTCTGGCCATAACCTCACAGTGCAGTGGAAGAACCCAGGAGACCTACAGGCAACCTCTGGGTGAGGCCTCCATGGGCTCAGCCCTCACATTCTTGGAGCATGACCCACTTGACCATAGCAGTGGGATTGTTCAGAGTGCATTGGAGAGAGCAAGCCTGTCTGTTTCGCATGTTGTGTCATCCAAACACATACCCAGAAGCATCCTTAGAATATATGTAACTTTCTCCTGGCAGCATAGTCCCAAACAGGGATGAAGCCCCAACTTCGGAAATCCCCATGCTGCCCATGGAGCACCAAGGGCAAGAACTGAGGAAGAGATTGGGCAGAAAGTGAGTATCCAATCTCCTCTCCTTGGGTCCTGTCTGACCTGAGCCCCTAAGACCCTATGGGTGGTTGGGCTGTTGCAGCCAGGATGTTCCCTGTTTCAATGAGCACCATCAGTGTAAGGTAGTGTAATGCTACACAGTAGCACCACAGCTGAAAGAGACTTGGGGGTCATGACTGATCACAAGATGAACATGAGCCACCAATGTGATGCTGCAGCTGGCAAAGCAAACAAAACTCTGGCTTGCATCTACCGATGCATCTCAAGTAAGACCCAAGAAGTCTATATGTGCAAGACCTAATGATCTCATGAGGTCCCTTCCAGCCCTAATGTCTATGAATCTGTATACACATTCGCATAGACTATCACTGTTTTTATTCTGATAGTGCTGCAAGAACACAAAAAAAGAGAGGCAGGTTCCCTTGTTTTAGGTACTGCACAGACACATAGTAAGGAAGTTCCTGCCCCATAGAGGTTACAGAATCATAGAAAAGTAGGGCTGGATGGGACCTCAGGGTCACATAGTCCAACCCCCTGATCAAGGCAGGATCATCCCTATCCAACCCATCCCATACAAGTGCTGGTCTAACCTATTGCTAAAACTGCACAGACAACTTTGTTAGACAGCTCCAAGCCACATTGCCCCCAAACACCTGGAAGACACTAACCTGCCACAAGTAATGCAGGGGGACAAGGGCTGCCATTGTCCCCTGTGTGAGGGTTGTAAAATCTACTTGAGAGATCTGCTGCCAACAAGGAGCTGTACTGTCACCATGGTTATATTACTGATTTACACCCTGCTCCCTTTTGCAGTCCTTTGGAATTTGGCCCTTGATTCTTCAGGGTGCAGCGTTGGGTCTTTTGTGCCATGACGGATCAACCATAGTTCATGTTTTCTAGGGCAATGCAGTACCGGCCACATTTATACACAGAGGCCCAAAGGAAGAAATACCAGAGGAGCAAAGTTCAGCAGAAGATCCAGACTTTCAAGCGCTTCATTGAAAACTACCGGCGCCACATTGTGTGTGTGGTCCTGTTCTCTGCCATTACAGCTGGCGTATTTGTGGAGAGAGCATACTGTGAGTGTCCAGCCAGGGTCCAGGCAGCCGGTTCCAGAAACACTGGCAGGGCAGAAAGGAGGGCAGCAGAAGTCTCTGTCTCAGGGGCTGCAGCCACCCCTCAGGCTTGACCATGACTGAGGCAGTGGGTAAAGTCTGTGAGCCATTTAGATGGCAGGATGACAAGGCCTGGACTCTCTAGTGAGACTTGTGTGTCACACCCCCCACCCCTCCAGGCAGTGTAAAGGGGCCTCGTTCTGGTCATTAGAGTGGAGTGAGCAGAAAGGAACTATATTTCACTGGCAGGCCTAGCTCCTGCTCTGACCCTTCCCTGCACCAGTATAGAAGTGTCCTGGGGAAGGGGAGTAGCACATCAGACTGGAAGAGGGCACAGCAGAGCCCACCATATCGATCCTCCACTGCCATGATGCTCCGTGGGGATGCCATGCATTGCTGGCATAAGTAAGAGCAGCTCCAAGCCTCACAGAGGGTAAATCTGGGGCTTCCACCCAGAAGGCCTCAGAAACAAAGAGTGAATATGAGATTCCTAATGCCAGACCCCTCCAGTGCACCAGGTCCAGCTTCCCATGTGGAAATGAACAGATTTATTGCCCCTGTATCCCAGAGAGGCCCAAAGAGTGAGCACACCCCTTCTCCAGTATCATTCACACCTGGGTATTCAGTGCCCTGTAATTCCTTCTCTACATAACACAATAGCCCTGCTTGGTCTACAGATTACGCCTTTGCATCCCCTCCCACTGGCATTGCACAGACCACCTTTGTTGGCATCATCATTTCACGAGGGGCAGCAGCCAGCATCTCCTTCATGTACTCTTACATCCTGCTCACCATGTGCCGCAACCTCATCACCTTCCTGCGGGAGACCTTCCTCAACCATTACATCCCCTTTGATGCTGCTGTGGATTTCCATCGCTGGATTGCAATGGGAGCCCTGATTTTCTCAGGTAGACTAATTACTTGGGGAGGAAGCAGGATTATCAATCTATCCTCTGTACGATGGCAAATATAGCATCAATCCAAGCCAGCAACTTAGCATTTACAGATAGGAGCAGGCATGAGACAGGGTCCTTTAGGTCTGAGCAGCTCTGCTGAAGACAGGTTGAGGGAGATACATGGGCAAAAGTATGCAGATGCGCATGGAACTTACAGGGTCAGGAGATGAAAACTGATGTGCTGTAGCATGATTCAGAAGGAAGGAAGTCAAACTGAGGTTGCTTGGCCAATAGACACTGCTTGACCACAGTATTCTCCCTGCCAATCTTATTCAGATTGTGTGGTTTGGTTTCATGCACAGAGCAACAGTACAAAGTGACAAAGTATTTGCCTTCTCACTGTCTGTGTCTGTCTCCTGCAGTTCTTCACACTGCGGGCCATGTTGTGAATGTCTACATCTTCTGCGTCAGCCCTCTCAGCATTCTGTCCTGTCTCTTCTCCAGCGTCTTTATGGATGATGGGTAAGCCTGGATGGGAGGCATTGCCTTTGAGAAGGGCTAGTTTAGGAAAGCAGAGCAGTCTGAGAAGTTTGGGAAGAGCATAGAAGAAGGAGGATTTGACACAGGGAACTGAGGTGGATTTGATGGCCTGAGAGAGCTCTCTCAGCCTGACACATGCTGATATTTGGTGGAATGATCTCCCTTAGGAGATGACATTACATTGATGAAGTGACATCATCCCAGAAAAGCCCTGTCATTGCTTTGTTCACTGTAGATGTAGCTGGGACAGGTGTGGATGGCCTACCATCAGCAGGCATTGGGTTTATTCCTTGGAGATGGAAGGAAAGGATTGCCTGGTTTGAGAGACCAGAGTTTTGTTTGTGTGTATAGCACACAGTGCGGATATTGTAATGGGTCCGGGTGGCCAGCAGACCTTTGTATGGGTGTGTGGGCTGCACAGGTGCAGTTTTTGTAACAGGATAAGGTTTTCTTTGGGGAGTGATACTCAGAGTGTAGATATGTATAACCCTACACACACACACACACACACATTTTTACAAAAAAATACAATTCCATGGGGCTTGTGGTGGCTGGGTGTGTGATTGTATGGTGTGGTTGTCAGAAGATTAATTACTTTGCTCCCCTCTAGGTCACAGTTCCCACAGAAGTACTACTGGTGGTTCTTTCAGACTGTCCCAGGTAAGGCCAGAGTGGTGTGAGCATGTCCATGCACATCACACTCTGTGCTTTTGTGTTTAGTGAGACTGTCTTCATTGCTTCAACATCTCTACATTTCCTAGCAAGGCATGGCCCCCTTCTTGGCCAAGCCCATTCCGACCATCCCTCCTCCATTACTTCCCAACCCTGTCTCTTGCAGGCATGACTGGTGTTCTGCTGCTTGTGATCCTTGCCATCATGTACGTGTTCGCAACCCACCACTTCCGACGTGTCAGCTTCCGGGGCTTCTGGATCTCCCACCACCTCTACGTGCTGCTTTACGTCCTAGTAAGCTGGCTCTGATTCCTGCTGTCATGCTAGTTGTCATTACTGGATACTGATGTGTATATTGTGTATCTAGTGCACAGCATTCATGAGCTGTAGGCAAGGATCTAGTGGGTGGGGGAGGAGGGGTAGGGAGCAGATGGGCTTCTTAACTAGTCTTTCAGGAGACCTCCTGATATAGACCTAACACTGGGACCTGTTTGTCCCCCATAGGAGCAAGGCAGCAGTACCAAGGGATGCTGCCAGGCAGGAGGGAGGTTAATAGCTTGCAAACTAGCATGAGCTTAGGCAGATGAATGTGACTGGTATAGAAGATAATATCCCTCAGTGCAGGAGGGGAGATCCAGGAGAAAGGTCAGCACCTGCAGACTGGAGCACAAGTATTACCACAGCATCTTGACTCTAATGCAGATGGTGTGGCCTAAGGGAGAGTTGACTTGACTGGGGCTCAGGGGAGCAGAGTTCATGGCTCTGCTGCTCGGTGACTCTGGGAAAGTCATTTCTTCTCTCTGCCCCTCAGTTTTTCCAGTTGTGAAATGGTGATAATCTTGACCCTCCTTAGTAAAGCACTTGGAGACCTACTGAGGGAAGCATGAGGCATTGTTGCTGTTTGTGTCTAGCGTCCTCCTGTAATCTCTCAACCCTGTCTCTCCCAAGCATGGGTGATTCTACATGCTCCCTGAGCCCTGTGGCTCAGCCTTGTGCTTGGCTATGACCCTACCATCTTGTTGCTCCATTTGGGCATGTTAATGCATGAGCTGTTTCTAGCACTAAATGTGGTAGTAACGGTTGTGCTCACTGTTGTGTTTCCAGATCATTCTCCACGGCAGCTACGCTCTGATCCAACAGCCCCGTTTCCATATCTACTTCATTATCCCAGCTCTCATCTATGGGGGTGATAAACTGATCAGCCTGAGCAGGAAGAAGGTGGAGATCAGTGTGGTGAAAGCTGAGCTCCTCCCATCAGGTACAGTGGTGACAGGTTCCCTGTGGGCCAGCAGAGACAGAGGGAGCTTGGCAACTTGCAGAGTTCTCAGCAGAGAGGGGAGCTATCTCTGGTGTCTCCAAGATGGGAAAGACAGGTGCTCCACACAGCCTGAGAGCTTTGCCTCCCTGGGGCCTGCCAGCTCCTTGTCTCCTGTCCTGCCCAAGTCAGCAGAGTAGTGCCTTCCTTGGAAAGGCCTCAGGTGAGCTGCTGGTGCTGGCTGGGAGCTGCATTCATCTTGGAGCTGCAGATGTTATGAGGGAGCCACGTCCTGTGATAACAACAGTCCTCACACCACCTAAGCGCAGCCATGAGCCAGCCTTCCTAGTGCCTTGGTGAGGCAGGGCAACTCCATTAGGCCTCTTCACCGGTGACGTAAAGGCCCAAACATCTGCTTCAGGCATGTTGGTAGGGAATTTAGGTACTCATAGGCTAAACCAGACATTCCCTCCTAGGTTCCCTGGGTTTTCCCCTTGTTCAGATGCTGTGGAGAGCCCCAAAGCCACTTGCCAGGCAGCCCCCGGGACAAGCTCCCATGCGCTAGCAGTACAGTGCTGGGGCTCCGTGCCACCTTCCTAGCCCTCAGTGAAATGCCTGCTTTCTTCCTACACAAGTGCTTCCTCTTCCTGGATGGACATCCAGACAGGGCTCCCTCTTCCTCTTCATGGTTGGTCTTTGGCTGCAAGTTGAGCCATGGAGCCTGCACCCGGGTCTGAAGCTCCCTGCAGCCCTCATAGTCCTCTCCTATTTCCCCAGCGTACTTCAGTTGGGTGTAGTGTGAGCAGCCAGTACCTCAGGAAATGTGCTAAGGAAGCCCTTTGTCCTTCTCTTAGGTGTCACCTACCTCAAGTTTCAGCGGCCGCAGGATTTTGACTACAAATCTGGGCAGTGGGTACGGATTGCCTGCTTGTCCCTGGGCACAAATGAGTACCATCCCTTCACCCTGACCTCTGCACCCCATGAGGATACACTGAGCCTTCACATCCGAGCAGCTGGGCCCTGGACGACCCGGTTGCGGGAGCTGTACTCCCCTGAAAGCGTGGCTGAGATTGGCCAGTATCCCAAGGTAAAGTCAGCATTTCCACCAGTCAGCCCTGTGTGGGTTACAGAGGACAGAGCTGCATCTTTGGGGGTTAAAGGCCTGTGGTGCATGGGCCTTCACAGTGTGTGTCTCTGAGCTGGCTCACCAGTGAGCCCCAGCCTGGTATGGGAGAGTCCATATGGGAGCTGGCACTCCCTCAGTTGCCAGTGCCTTTGAGCTAAGATGCCTGGATTGCTTGGAGCCACAAGGTCCAACCTTAGCTGGGCTGACTCAGCCTGCCACCTAAGTCATGACAGCACTTAGATAGCTGTGATGGTTTCCCATGTGTGAGATGTCCAGTCCCTGGAAGGGCTGCCTGTCACAAGCCCTATACAAGCCCAGCATAGCTAACACCCAGCTTCTTTCCAGCTCTACCTGGATGGGCCATTTGGTGAGGGCCACCAGGAGTGGAACAAGTTTGAGGTGTCTGTGCTGGTGGGAGGGGGCATTGGGGTCACACCCTTTGCCTCCATCCTCAAGGACCTGGTGTTCAAGTCATCGCTCAGCACCAAAGTTCTGTGTAAGAAGGTAAGAGTCCTCCAGAGAGAGAGAGGACCCTCCTCGTGTCCTCCTGTGCCATGCCGAGGGGGAGGAACGTCTAGCAGAGACCACCCAGGCGTGACTTCTTAGGGGAGAGTGAACAGACGGCCAAGTTTGGCTGGCACTAACCACAGCTCCTGGAGGCTGTAAGATCAGTGCTTAACTACTGCAGAGGCACAACTAAAAACCCTATATGAATTCTTTACCTTACCCTCACCAAGTACAAATGCAGGGTCCCCAAGGGCAAGGCCAACTCTGGGCAATGCCCAGGGCAGGATACGGCTGCAGGGTTCCTGGAGAAGCGTCTGGTTACTGTATCTGACAGGACATGGACACCGTGGGCAGTCCCCTAGAGCAGTGTCTAGCTGTCAGTTGCCCAGGACAGTGGCTGGCTGTGGGGTTCCCCAGGTTAGGGTTCCTCAGGGGTGAGGGATGATGCTCTGCTCCCCCAGTCCTAGTGCTGACCCTTTTCCGTCGCTCCCAGATCTATTTCATCTGGGTGACACGCACACAGCGGCAGTTTGAGTGGCTGGCTGACATCATTCGTGAGCTGGAGGAGAGTGACCAGCTTGACCTGGTCTCAGTGCATATCTACATCACACAGCTGGCTGAGAAGTTTGACTTGCGCACCACCATGCTGGTAAGTGCCCAGCACTGGGAAGGGACCAGGCCCTGGGAAGTGCCCGGGTGGGACCAGGCCAGGGGTCAGTTTCTTCCCAGCTGCGGAGGTGCCAGGTGGCAGAACCCCTTACACTACGGCACAAAGGAAGCAAGGAGCAAAGTGGGGCAATATCCAGCTTGCAGTCTGGGTCAGGCAAGGATGTGGGAGCAAGGCAGGGCTACACAGCCTTGATGCTTTGAGACTGCTTCATAGCTCTCCTCACAGTGGGTCCTGCCCAGTGCCTGGGAAATGCATCATGAGAGCAGCTATTATCCTCTCTGGGACAATGCTCAGGGCACAGGTCAGGACTGGTAATTGATGCTAGCTGAGGGCTCTCCTTGCCCCTTTGTGCCGGCCTCCACTTGCGCCCTGTGAGAGATGGGGAGGTCTTGTCCCAGACTCCCTGTCCCTGTTCTGACTCATGGTTGCCCTTCTACTTCCAGTACATCTGTGAGCGGCACTTCCAGAAGGTCCTGAACCAGAGCCTGTTCACAGGGCTGCGCTCCATCACGCACTTCGGGCGGCCTCCATTTCTACACTTTTTCAACTCCCTGCAGGATGTTCACCCTGAGGTCAGTGCCTGCCAGCCCTCAACCTCTGTGAACCTCTGACCATCCCATATTACAGTGGCTTTGAGGGCACTGGTATTATACTTAGCACTGGGAGCCCTGGGACAAAAAAAGCTTGGGTCTGAGCAGAGTGGGGCAGGGCTGGGCTGAAAGGAGTGTCCTGCAGGACCAATGATGTGCTGAAGCCATGCTGAGGACAGGAGAGGCATCCTCTGCTCCCCACCTGCAGGGAGAGTGACCAGTCCTTACCTCAGCAGGTCTCCGCTGGTCCAAAAAATCTTTCTGCCCCCCGTGGTAAAGCCAGAGCCAAAGGGCTTTGAACTCCACAGAAAAGCTTGCCACCAATTCTGAGGCATTCACTACACAGTGTCACCAGGACACATGAGGGCACCTTAATAGTCCAAGGGTTGACAGCGGTTTCTGGTCTTCAGACCCAAACTCCAACTCCCTCTCACTTCCTTGAGAGACAGAAGTGAAATGACAAATTCCCAGTGGGATCAGCTCATTCCTAGTCATCTCAGGTCTGGGCTGACTTGACCCATGTGTGCAGAGTCCTCTGGCAGCAGACAGTGCAAGCGCAGATGAGGGTTGCCTGTGCACAGTTGTCTCAGACTAGGAGGCATTAGTCCCTTCCCCCTTTCCTCTCCCTCCACAGTCACTGACAAACTCAGCGGAGTTTAAAGAATGATGAAAGTCACTGGGAGTTGGGAGGAGGAAAAAAATCAGTGCGTAGAGCTGAGAAGAGCTAGAGACAGTTATTCTAGCCAGGAGGAGTCCCAGGGGGCTGGCACTTGTCTGCAGGGCTATGAAGGGCATGAGGGACCTTGACTTGAAGCCGTGGTAACTGGTAGGCCTGAGTGAAGTGGCTAGTATTTGCTTTGGTTTCATATTTGGCTGATTTGGGAGACAGCGATTTGATTCGGTGATTTGAATCACTGTCCCGATTCAATTCGGCCGAATCCGATTCAGAGATGTGGCCGCTGCCAAATGTCCGGATCAGCCAGGCCAGGCCCATCCCCCACCCCGGCAGTGGCTGCCCCTCCCTCCCCAGCTCCCAGCTCTTCGCAAAAAAAAGCCCCTACTCACCAGATGCTTTAAGAAAAAAACACAAAACCCGAAAACACCCCCACACTCGCCACTCTTACAGGTGGGGGCAATCTCCGTGCCACATGGGGGGCTCTGCAGGAGTGGTGAATCCTGGGGCTTTTCTCCATTTTTTTTTTAAAGGTCCGGAGCTGGCCTGAGTGGGGCACCTGGTGGGGGTGGAGGTCAGGGGCTCATGCCGAAGATGCAGAGAGCTTTGAATCAATTAAGACCTTCAAGTTGGTCTGCTGATTTGATTTGGATTTGGAGATTTGACCACCGAATCAAGCCAAATCTCATCCACCTGAAGCTTCGCAAAGCCCTAGTGACTGGGGCCATTAGCAGTGACTGAGAGGGCAGGGTAAAGGATGGATCATTCCACGCACCCTTTGTTTTTACGCTCGTCCATGAAAACATCTGTGTCCCGTCTCTGTTGGAAGCTGGAGTGGATGCCTACCCCATGCTACTGGTGGGAGGAAGTTATAAGTAGCACTTGAGGGGGGCAGGATGTGCAGCTCAGGGTCCGGCAGAGGGGCATGAGCTGGTATGAATGACTATAGCCTAGTGCAGGAGGCCAGCTGGAAAGTCCCTGCTCACAGGCTTTCATTGTTCTGGTATTAGATGCCCCTTTGTTTTTCCTCCCTCCCCAGGTGCGGAAGATCGGCGTGTTCAGCTGCGGCCCCCCAGGGATGACCAAGAACGTGGAGAAGGCCTGTAAGCAGATCAATAGGAAGGACCAGGCCTACTTCGTGCATCACTATGAGAACTTCTAACCCCCTCCCATCACTCTAGGATGCCCAGGCCTGCCCCACCAGCAGGACTGTTCTGTGAACAGCTGTGTTATTGACAGATCTAAGTACTTCTAGGTCCTAGGGAAGGTTCCTGCTACTGCTGAGATGGGAGCTGTTACATATCTACAACATTTCTGTTCCTGCAAGCTTAGAGGAGGGCTGCCTCTGAACCCCAGCAAAGCTGCTGCAGCAGGATGGGCTTGCAAAGGCCCCTGCGATCATTGCCCGGGGTGTGCTGCATGGCCCAGCAGACAGTGCTTGCCTCTCACCCCAGGGGCCCACAGTGTCTCCCACAGAGAAGAGTGCCTAGAACTTTCCAGCAAAACACCAGCATTGCAGCAGAGGTGCAAATCTTCAGCAACTTAAATTACAGTGGCCCGAAGTGTCCTAGGAGGCAACCCTGCCCCGTTAAAGTGAACTGCAAAGCTCCCACTGATTTCAACAGAGCCAGGACTCTGTCCCTGGCATAAATGAGCAATCCAGTGTGGAGGCAGACAAAAATCACACATCTGAGATCCCCTGCAGCACTGAAGTTGAGGACAGGCTGCAGCTATATGGCCTGAGTATCATTTGGGTAGGGCACCAACTGGCTGTCCTGAATAGTGTCCATGCTAGTATTAAATGCAGCTTAGGCAAACCAATTTAAGGTCAGAGTCTGAGCTAATTTGGATCCATGTTTCTCTGTGACCCTGTGTAAACAACCTCTGTTAATGTCACTGATTTATCTCCCTTGCTTCGGTTTATTAGATTGTACTCAGCTCATCTGTGGTTGTTTCCTTTTGGTATTTAAAAGTTTAGCTTTTCTTTCATACTTGTATTTGCTTTTCACTCTTTAGTTTGATGCTGCTGTTAATACCTGTTTAAATAATGACTTCATGTAGAAGAAGAAGTAGTCTGAAGCCTGGCAGAAGGCAAGGTAGAGATGTATAGCATATACCAGTGGGTCCCAATCTGTGGTATGGATACCACCACTGCTACGCATTAACAGTTTTATTACAATTATATCACGAAAATGTGCTAGTGGTACTTAAGGTTGAACCGAAAAATTTGCTGGTGATACTTAAAGTTGTATCATTTTAAATTGGTGGTGCACAACCTGTCAGAGTTTGGGAACCACTGGCATAAACTTATGTAAAGTGCCTTCACAGGAGCTGATGAATCAAACTGCTACTTATGCAAGCTTATGCTATGCACCTCTCATCTTGTTAGTCTGCAAGATGCAAATCTACCTTGCCTTGCTAAAGAAGGACAGCTACAAACTGTCTGATGTAGGTAATGGCTTTTAAAAATAATTCTGAAAGTTTAACTATATTTTTATTTGGATAAGGATGAACTCTTATAAATGGTCTGTGGATGAGTAACTTGAAATGGCTTTGATTTTCAGGTACTTCCTTTCCTCTTTTGCATTCTTGAGACAAGGTATTTAGAAAAATTCACAGATTTGCTGGAATCAGACAGGGATGCACCATAAGCACCTGTGCTACAGTTTTAAACTTGCAATCTCTGAGCTGTCAGCTGTTTACCTTAGCACATGTGGCACCCAACCCCCCATTTTTAAATACTGACAAAATAAAAGCTATTAAATTTTCGCCTTGGCTTCTGCCTCTTGTAATTAGAGATAGTGGTAATTGCTGTTTGGTATTCAGGTATCAATGACTAATAAGAGCTAATGTTCATTCCATACCTCTAAGGAATTGCGATCATAATGATACTCTTGAAAGTGATTGAACTAAAACTGTGAATTTAAAATGGATTGGTTAGACCACACTAAACCTCCATGTAGACACAAACCATCCTTTCTTTGCCCACAAAGCAGATTACAGCAACTAAAGTGAGAGCATCCACACAGGAGTTTAATGCTGTTTAACCAGTTAGCTTTAGAGGCTTGTTTGGATTAACTTTCCTGAGTGCCCTAGACAAACCCTTAATTGGAGCAAGTAACAGCATGGCCACCGGCACACAAACAAGTTTACTAGTGAGGGAAAGGCGGGCAGGTGACTTCTGCAGTAGGATGTTGTAGTGATCGCTGTCTTGTGTGATCATCACAGGAATGGAGCCAAGGACTCTCAGAACCAAGAATCTCCAGAGCTTGGGCTGGAGGCAGGTTTTCCAGCTAGTAGTTTTACTAGCTGCACTTCCCTACAGACAGAGGCTAGGTGGGACACCCAGGCCAGGCTAACCGATAGGTCTCGCACATTCTGCATTAAGATGCTGAAACCAGATGCCCAAATTATTTATGAGCACAACACAAAAAATTATGCTTGTGGAGAGGGGTTCCCACCCATAATCAGTGCAGGCATTTCAGCTGCTCTGCACAGAGACACAAGGTCGAAGCAGGGCATGAGATGTGACTCTTAAAGCTCTCATGAGTGGCATCAGTACTAAGACCAGGGAGTAGAGACTGTTAGACCTGTCAGGGGTCCCCCTGCGCCTGCAGCAAGAGACTATAGCTTCTCCAGCTAATGTGACATCTCTGAACGTAGTTGAGCCAGAACCTAGCACAAGGCATTTCCCCCACAGCCATCTGGTCACTGAACTTGGCTGCTGCCTCTGGCCCCAGGACTGGTCAAGCCCTGAAACAAGGACTTGACCGTGTGGCACTAGCCACAGGACTGATACTGTTCTTTCCTCCTGGTAGCATGAATGAGCCTGGGCTTGTCTGCAGTGCAGCAGGCCTATAATTACAGCCTAGACTCAGTTCAGCTGTGCTCGCTTGCAGAAGTTGAATTAAGCCAGGAGGGTGGGTGACTAAAGTGAAAACCCCAATTATGAGGCTACAGAGCATCAGCACTTCAGATTATTAGCACCATTACCCCAAACCCAGAGATTACAAAGGCTCTGGGTTATGGGAAGGGGAGGAGTTTCCCACAGAGCTGCCTGATTTCACAGGCATGTTCTTATTAGAATTAATAGATTGCTTTGAATCTCCTGATCCTGCTGTCTTCAGCAAATAACTCGGGCAGAGCATACACCCATCACCAACTTCTCCAAGAGTTAGCTCTAGAACTGAAGTTTCCCAGGAAGCAAGGAGAAAAATCCAGGGAATTCATCAAGCATCCTAGAATGTTTGTGGGGGAGAGAGACAAGAGAAGCATATGCTGGTAGGGAGTATAGTCAGGAGACCCATTCTCCTTGATTTAAAGCATTCATGTGACTTTCAAGAGCACTCACTCCAGAAACTCCCCCATATGTCTGGCACAGTGAGAGAGTTGAATTTCCTGGGCTTCCAGTTCCCCAGTACGGGCACTGGGAACCTGCTGCAGCCTCTCTGCTTGTCCTGGTGAGTTAAACACTTCCTGTGGGGGGGTGTGCAAGTTGATCTGGTAAGCTGCATACTTACCACCCCACTGGGAACAGGCTCAGAGGCCCTGGGGTTGGGTGCTGTTGGAAAGCCTGGATGGGTTGGCCTAGGACAGGGGACCTCAGCCAGTCTGCAGTCTCTGCCACCCAGCTCCAGCCCACAAGGTGGGCCCTTCAGCCTGGCTTGTCCAACACTGCAGGGCTGCCTAGGACCTGGGCAGTGGGCACTCAGGGCCCCCTCCAGGCATTCTCAGTCCTTTTGGCAATTTGTGAGAGTTTGTTTGTTTTCTGATCCCTCTGAGTAGGAAATACAGTGAGCCCTTCGGAGAGTGGCAGCCTCAGTGCAAAAGGGTCCTACGAGGATGCATTTGGGGGCTCCTCGTAGATAGCAACTACATCAGCTTTTAACTCCACCTGCGCAGCTTTTATGCTGAACAGGCTGCAAAGCCTGCACAGACCCAGTGTCCTGCAGACAGGTACATCTACACAGGAAAAGTCCCAACAGGTGACACTAGTACCTGTGCTCCTGTATCTGTGCCCCACCACTGGCTGTGATCTTGCCTTGATTCTTGTCTCTGGACTTCTGTTCCTACCCCTCCTCTTCACTTCCCAGGCCTAAGACATAGGCCTGGCTTTCCATGATCCAGACATCACATCCAGGAGCTTTCTGAGTCTTAGGCGCTTGATCCTCAGTAAACCTTGGAAAATCCAGAGAGCTGGCAGCACTGTACTGCCAGCAGATACAAAGGGTAAATGGAACGATGCACAAAATTACAAACAGGTCAGCCTGACATTGGGCAAAGTCATAGGAATGGCAATACTGGACTGACTTTATAAGGGACCTAATCAACATGGTTTTATGGAGAGCAGATCTTGTTTGATGAACTTGATGTTGGCTTTCTGATGACATCACGTGGTTGGCTCATAAAGGTGATTCATGTAATAAACATAAACTCTGCAAAGCCCTGGAGGTCCCTGCTTTGCATTCTCACTCAGGCAACCAGGACCTAAGTAACTTTGCAACTCTTTCGATCCAGAGACAGCCAACCAGGGAGACATTGGGGCAACATCTGGGCTTAAGTATCCAGACTAGGAAGCCTTAGCTTGCTGAGGCTCTGGGGATTCCAGAGGTTTGCAATTAAGCTATGGTACAGCTGACCCAGAAGTCATGAAAGGGTGGAACAGGAGTGCGGTACCATGGAATTGCCTTTCTTAGGAGTAGAGGTTGAGGCACAGAAAGATAGTAGTGTTATATTATACATTCCCTAGCACAGTCCCCGCCCTTGGTTCTTACCTTTTCCACAGAATTGCTTCACACAGGAATTATCGGTGACTTTTTTTTTTTTTGCTCCCTCCCTGTTTCCGGCCTATGGGCTAAAGGAGATTTGCACTAGTTTTATAAGCGGTGGGTCCACACCCCTGCTTGGTGTCAGTTCGAGAAAGGCCTGGGTCTAGTGTGTACACAGACTCGCGCAAAGATGCCAACACATATCCTTTCACATAGTCTAGCTTGTATCTGAAAGACAAAGCAATCTACTTGGCTGCTAGAAGTGTCAATGGATGGTCGCTTGCCACCATCTTGTGCGATGATAGAAAACAGATCAATTCAGACACGTTTGTTAGCTTATCAAACCAAAGAGGAAGTAAAAGCTGGCTGGGCAAGACCTCTGCCAAAAGAAGCATTCAGGTTTATCCTACATTACACAATTCTGGGGAACATGAACCTCCTTTCCTTGCCCCAGCTTTATAAAACCCTTGTGACTGATTTGGCAGGTGAGGAATGTAAACAAGGAAACTATTGTTGGGTTGGCCATTGGGCTCCAGTACTAGGGCAATGATCCTGTTTGTAAATAGGTGACTGGCAGGAAACAGGTACCTTGTATGGCACGTGTAAGGTGGCCATCATAGAGAACATTCTGGTTTTCTGCTACTCTGTCCTCTATTGATACAAAACCGGAAGCCTTTATGACCTCTATTTTTCTCTTCAAGACAAACAGGATCATTGCACATTCAAAAGAAAAATAGAGGACATAAAGGCACCTGGCTTCATATCAATAGAGGACAGAGGACAACCAGACTGTCCTCTATGAGGGCTACCCTAGCTGGAATTAGGACTCTTTGTCTGTACCACAGCCCAGGAGCCTGTGCTGCTATGTCTTCCAGCTGGCTTAATTGGAGCAGGAGTAAGTCAGTAGGTGTGAGGTGTAGCTGGAAAAGACAACCCCTGGAGTAGGTTGGGGGAGAGCTAGAAATCTGTGTCTGTGGCACCATGCAGCGATGGAGAGAGTGAAAGCAGGTGCCACCTTGGCAGGAGAATTAAGGTAGTACAACTGCCCTATTTGAGAAACAGCTTTCCAAACAAATGAATGCACCTGCCCCAGCTGCTCCACAGGCTTGACGGCAGAGGACTAGACAGCCTGTGGCAGTCCCTTCCAGCCATGCTTCTCTATGATTTGGATGTGCTGAAAGCCCCCAGGATCAACCCTGAAAGCAGATCTTTCCAAGGCAAGCCCCTATTCCAGCAGAGAGCTAACACCAAAGCAGGATCTTTAGCCTCATTGCAAAGGGCTCATTCAATTAGAGTAAATGTACCTTCTCTTTCTGGGTCATACTCCTTCCCCATCTGTACTGGAAGCCGTTTCAAAAGTGAAAAGGGTAATCTATACGTCTTGGAAGTCTGAGTGTTTTATCATCCCTGCCTAGGGGTGGACTGTAAGGTGGCATATCTAAGATCCCTGCAGAACTGTCCTTGCCAATTTGCTCAGTCTAATGTTACCCTGAGAAATGAGGAAAGAGCCCTATTAGGTTCATGCATGTATGATCTTCGCATTTGCTGGCCAATGAATGGTGCACATGCAGTAAATACGATATGCTTCCCTTCAGGCAACAAGGCCCTTCTTGTTATTATTTAAATGTATAATCCCACTTTACAGTAGCAACAGTTTGTAATAAGAGGAGAACCACTCACAAGATAACAAGCTGACACCCTGAAACTCCATGCAGACTCCTGCTTCCCTGCCTATTATACAGAGCAAACCCCTTCCCGACTGCCACTCACATTGAGTTGCAGTACCTTTCTATATCTGTCAAAACCCTCATTTCCTTTTGAAGCCAAAAATAATGTAAACAAAAATGGCTTTAAAATGCAGGCAGAAGGCAGAGTAGGCTATAGACTATAAACTAAGTAAATCAGATATGTCCAGCATACAGTTTCATTATCAGAGGGCTAGTTTCATAAGGTGCTGAAGTAAGCCCTCTGCTTATGAAAGCTTATGCAATGCCTTTCTGGTCTAGTTATATATGATGCATCTCTTTTGCCTTTTGCCTGACTTTAGACTAACATGGCTAACTATAGAAGAACTGATTTTAGACTAAAATGGCTATTTTAGAAGAACTATTTAGTTTTAAGAAGTACAGGTGAATCTTTGGGCAAATAATGGATTTCCAGTATGGTAACTGAAATACAAAAGGGAAAAATGGTTTGGCTTGAATTGAAAAAGATTGAGGTTTAAAAAAAAAATTTTCATTGAAATGGAGTCAACAGGAAAAAATTGGCTTGGATCAATCCAGAAAGGTTTGTTTGGCAATGAAGGAATAGGCTTCATTTTACTTTTAGGTTTGTTTGTTTTTTAAATGCTCTTACACAAACAAACCTTTCACTCCCCCCAAACCCTCCCCTGAAATTTAAGGCAACTTTTAAATGAAAAATGACATTCTGGAATATTTTCTACACGAAATGTTCTGGCATCTTCAAAATCTAGCTCCTCACCATCATGGGGTTTCCCCCACTTCAGCTGAAACTCTTCTGGAAAATTAACTTGATCTCATCAATAGTGTCAGACCTTCTGAAATACTATTCTGTTCCATCCCTCTCTATTTAGATTTTACTACAAAATCAAGAGTGAACAAATCATTGCACAAATAAGCAAATGGACATGTTAACATCATGCCTTTGCAGTTATATATTTATATTTGTAATATTAGGAGCAAAATAAAAATCAAATGTTGGATTATAATTCACACATGAACAACAGTGTAAACCCTGGAATCCTTTTTACACTCAATTTGTGATAAACAAGAATGAACAAAGCCATAAAAAATGAAAGTTTTATTTAAAGTATTAGAATAATACCTGAAATACAAGCTAACATTTCTGGAGATATTAGCTGAATTGTAAGCAGTTATAGCAGAACATTTTTGTGGAAAGACAGTTTTATATCCCAGCCTAGTTAGTTTGTCATGGCCAACCAAAAAGCAAAGTGATATCACATCACCTATTCAGAATATCAAATGCTTTCTACAAATTGATTCCAAGCCAGCTGCAGAAGACAATTATTTGGTGGTAACGATGAAAAAAGGAATAAGAGAGGTATAAAATTAAGCAGAGAATTTGACTGCAGAGAAAACCTGGTTAAAAATGGAGGTGAAATTAATGGAATAAATTATTGGTCATGCATTAAATTCCCATGATCCTTCTATACCAAAGAAGCTACTACAAAGTTTGAGGCTCACACCTCTAAGGTGTAGAGGAAGCAACTGTTCTTGCTCTACTCAGATAAACTTGTGCTACATTGAATGTCAAACTTCCTTCATTGATTAAATGAGTGGCATAGGTACAAGAGGAAGCAGACTCAAATCCCTTGTTGGTTTGTATCAATAAGGAACTCGGTTCAGTAGCTTGATAACCAGCCTTTCTCACACTTTTTCTGATAGCAAGGCCTGGCTGTAGTTTCCGTATCCACCTAATCCTAACATGCCGCTATTCTTGATAACAGATGATTAACTCATCTGGTTTCCTGGAAGCATCAGTGAGGCTAAGGCAGGTGTTTAATTGCCATCCACAACCTTTGAGCTCACACGTACTACTTTGTGGAGTCCCTAGAAGTATGTAGGAAGCTTCATGAGTGGTCTGGATGTTACCCCCTACCCATCTCCTCCAGCCAATCCAGCATTTCTCAGGAGTGTGTGGGATCACTTTCTGTGAAGGAGACATTAAGCTCTGTAAGCTCAGCACAAGGTTGGGGCAATGCACCTCATCCCTACATGGACAAGGTCCTGATTCAATACAGACAGGGTACTAGCACTTTGTAGCTTGCTTTCAGTAACTAAGACAGTAGATGGACTTCAGGGGTTTTCAGGGCTGGGAATAGGCTTTAATTAGACACAGCAGGGGGATATTCCTGAAGGAGTTTTTCTGCTTCTGTGAGCTCAAACTCAGCTGTAGCTCCCAGTGAAATTGGAGCAGTTTGGACTGTAGCCCCATGGCTCTCAATTGCTGGCTGGGGAAGGGAGACC
Source organism: Caiman crocodilus (assembly GCA_030014935.1). Lineage (NCBI taxonomy): Eukaryota > Metazoa > Chordata > Crocodylia > Alligatoridae > Caiman > Caiman crocodilus. The sequence continues at coordinate 41,876,836 of JAGPOW010003364.1, read as the reverse complement.
ACATGCCAGGGAGATGTACCAGGAGGAGAAGTCAGGGAGACTGGCCTTCTGGAGGGAGAAGCAAATGTAAGGGAAAGCACAGAGGGGATTTCCTGGAAGAGTGATGTGCGTGTGGTCCACACCTCTCCCTTGTGCCCCAGGGAAAAGTGGTCTCCATCCTGCATCAGGTAGGTTGGCAAATCCAAGAAAAAGCCCAGTAAGACAATCCATAACAGGCAAATGCTTCCCTTCAGCTTCCCGGTAGCATGCATGTTGTTCTGCTATTACCCTATCTGCCCCATTCCTTGGGAACTGTGGCTAGGAGTGAAATTTAGGAAGTGTATTTGTAACGTTCTTCCCATCTTGCAAAGATTTCTGAAAAGTCAACACATTTATTTCCTTGTCCCAAATCGGGTTGAAAAGTTGATGTCTCATAAAACTGTAGCATAGAAAAGTAGGACCAGAAGGGTCCCCAGGAGGTTGTCTGGTGCAACTCCCTACCCAAGGCAGGATTATCCATATACAAACCATCCCATGCAAGTACTTGTCTAACCTGTTCTTAAGGCCACACAATCAATCCTGTCACACAACTACTAGGTCCGTTGCCCCAAAACACCAAGAACACCCTAACCATATGCAAAGCAAGGGGATGAGGACAGTGTCACTGTCCTGCCTTTTTGTGAATGAGAAACTATATGTTTATATAAATGTTTGTGTAATATAAGGTAGAAATTAAAGTCAGATCAAGTGATATGTCTTGTTGCATCACATTGCCTTTTTTAGTCTAAAGTTTTTGACCAAAATTTCAACACAAAAAGGTTCAAAACCCCTCTCATTTTCTGGTTTGAAAAGTGAAAATAGAACTTGTTTTGTATAGAGGATGTTTCCAGTCTGGTGAGGAAGGGGGTTATCATAAAGGATATATCATAAAGTCAATATATCCAGCACAAATTTCCGTGAACTAAAAGCTCACTTTATCAGATACATCCAACGAAGTGAGCTTCCGCTCACAACAGCTTCTACTATATATATCAACTTTAGTTGGTCCATAAGGTGCAAATATGCCCTGCCTTTTATTTGCTTTCAGACTAACATGGCTAACTATGCATCTCTGCTTGCAAGTTTATCAAAAACCAGCCCTGATTCAGAAACCACTTCAGTTGTAATGAACTGGCTTTTTTCTGGTGAAAAATTGTTCCTCCAAAAATTCCTGTCCAGATTAACTGATCTCTGGCCTCTCCCTGGGAGTAATGGGCTGCTTTGCTGCCAGGACCCATCTGCACATTTTTCCTCACCTTGTAACACTGTAATCTCCTCATGGCAAAGAGCTCCTAAACCCTGATTGTGACCTTGAAGCAGGGAGAGCCTGAAGGGGGCGGCAGGGTCTAGCTTAGCTATTTCAGCATTGGCAGTTTCTCTGCAGGATCAGAGATGCAGCATTAGTGGGATATGAATATGCAAAGACCACAGCAGCTCTGGGAAGTTGATGGGTTTTTCTTCTGGCTTCAGGAGAGCTTCCCTTTCACTTCCAGACCTGCTTGACAATGAGTTTCTACAGCTTCCAGCCCAACCACAGGGCTCAGAGGCAGCCAGTTCCTCTACTTGGGGTCTGTGAGAGGTTGTTGGCTCACTGACTCTGAAGTCCGGCTGTTTGCCTTTCCCCTGTGATGGGGCGCTGCCCCCTTGCTTTCTATCGGCTGCTGTTTCTTCACCTTTGCAGCACTTGTGGCTGGAGATTTCCCTTGGTCCTGCTCACAGCAGCTTTCACAGGTCCATTTCTCATTGATCAAAGCGTGTGCTGTGACCTGCCTCAGGTTTTGCTGGCTGTTTGTAGTGACAGCAGCAACCCCACAGACTGATTTATAGCCCAGCCTGCCTTGGTCACCCTGCCCTCAGCCTCCCCTTCCTACCCTGCTACTGCCCTCTTTGACTCAGCCTGCCACTAAGCTATCACACTCCAAGGCAAATCTACCTCTCTGCCCCTTCATGGTTCCCTTTGCAGGGTTAATGAGCAGTATAGCAAAGAAAGCTCAGAGAATGCATTTGGTTATGTCTCATCTCTGGAAACGGGAGACCTTTGCCAGATCCCCCCACAAGTGTGTGAGGCAGCTTACCCATCATGCCAAGAAAGAAGAGATCCCCTTGTCATTGATCCCCAAACTTTGCTCACCCATGGCCCAGAATATTGAGCAGGTAACACACTGAGGGCAGCATTGTCTCGACAACTTCAGTTTCTGTTCTTTACTTTCTGCGGCCATGTGCACTGTGGCAATCTTGCAAGCAATGCGTTACCAGCAAACCCTGGAGTGGAGCCCACTGCCCTAGAGAAGGGGTCAGCAACCTGTAGGTCACAAAGGTCCAATGTGGCCTGGGGTGGCAGAGGGATTCATGGCCCACAGATGTGGTGTGTCTCACAACCAAAAAACAAAATGTGCTCATGTCACTAACAAAAAGCGAAACTGAAAGAAACCCCCCTCCCTTGGTTACTAACAAGAAACGAAACTTAAGTCCTCCCTCCTCTTTCACACACTAGTTAGCCAAGGAACACAAGCCGATGCAGCTGGCGACTTGTCATTGTCATGACACGGATGAACTGTGGGTGCACATCGCCTATCACCAAGTGGGCGGAGTGGGGTCAGAGTGCGTTGATGGCTACTTTTTGCTAAAGAGGGAAGAGGGAGTCACTAAGGAGTGGGTGGCAGATCTATCCCTTGGGGCATTTGGCTGTGTTATGCATGGTGACCTGGTTCTGTACAGGCCATGAAAAAAGACTGAGGTAATGCCCCTAGCCCGAGTAAAACCAGCGGGCGCAGCGAATCCAACCCCTGCCCAAGAATATGTCCGCTGCATGCGGTATGTGCGGGAGGGCAGGGAGCCAACGCTGGCTGACAAGTTCAACTGCCCAACTCTGGTGCTTGGGTCGCGCGGCTATGAGCTGCTCACACAACTCCGAGAAAGTTTAGAGACGGAGGGCCACGCAACAACGAAGTGGGCGGTCAAAAGTGGGACAAAGGAAAAATGATGAATGTGCTGTTTCATGCCTTCACGGGTCTGTTACGGGAGAATGCAGACTTAGAGGCCCAGTTAGCCATGGCTGGAAAAATGGCCGCGGATGTGGTGGTAAAAGAAAGTTCAGAACCACCGCCCAAAAATGGCACTGGGGAAAAGAAAGGGAGTGACCATGAAAAAATTCCACAAATTCTGCAAGGAGGATGGTCAGCCGCGGTAACACCTACGGCCCCACTGGCCCCACCTCCCGAAGTGGCGCCACCCACTGGTCTGCCCCTTGAGGTGGCACCAGCCATGGATCCACCCCTTTATGAAACTGGGAAATTATATTCGGCTCTCCCGCCAGATGCACCGGCACCATTGGCGGTAGCGTATCCCGTATATCTGATAAAACAAGTGATTGACGATCAGGGCCAGGCTCACACTACCGTTACATACTGCATCCACACACACCCCAAACTACAGGTTTTATATAAAGAATCAAAGTTAGCCCCGGGTGAAACTTTAGTGGTATGGTTGGGGCGACTGGTAGTTGAACACGGGTCTGACACACTTGGTCGTGAGGAGTCCAGCTTCCTAATGTGTCAAGCCTCATGGAGCGGGGGGCATGGTACTAACGTGGACATAATTACGAACAACGAATACTGGCCCATTCCACTCCCAGCTCTTGTTGCAGATCAAGTGTGCAGCAAATCCTATGCGTGGCATAATGGACGACCACCCAACCCGTCCGCAGAACATCTGCTGCTAGCGATCATTGGAGTGTCCTACGCGTCTTGGAACCCATGAGCAGATCAGTTGGACTTGACACAGAAACAAGCCAATGAACCATGGCTTCATCGTTATCTGGCATGTCCCAGTGATGTACCTACGACCATGGGAAGCATTGAGGCATGTGTGCAGGTTTATGGAGGGAAAGAAACCATAACCCTCAGGCTTCTCCTTGGACCCCTGGCCAGACAACCATCTGGGGATCTGCTAAGTCAGCTCCCACAGGTGCAAGCCCTAATGGATGCCATGAAGAAAGCCTCCGGTAAGAGAAAACCATGTCAACCACCGTATTTGCTACTTGGCAAGCTCCTAACGAAATTCAGTCGGACGGAGGACCCCCGTTCAACTCCGCAGAGCTCAATAAGTTTACACACCTGCATAATGTCACTTGGCACCTGCATCTTCCATACCATCCACAATCCAACGGAGTAATAGAAAGGCGTATTGGACTCTACAAGGAGCAACTGTGTCTACAGGGAGGAGGCACATACAAAAATTGGATTAAACATAACCTTGACACCCTCATCTCCCTAAACGAAAACAAGCCACTTTGGAACGAGACTGAGCCACAAAAAGCCTCACCATGGGATCCCAAATTTTCTCCAGACAAACTGGTTTGGGTCTCCATTCCCTATCCTCATCAGAGACACCCACGAGTTCACAAGGGACTTGTCCAAAGGCCAGAGCAATACCCCAATACCTATTCCGTATCTCTCAAAGAGTATCCCGATCAATTCCCTATTCTAGCCCATCACAATTGGTTAACCCGTCGTTCCACCCATTCCCTGCTCCCGCATTAATGAACCCAGTTACTGCTGATTTGTTTTGTTTCCCTTAGGTGTGCACACATTCTTAATGTATCTGATGGGAGGAAGATGCAGCGGGCCTCTCTTCATCCAATCTCACGGTCCACGGGGGAGACAACACGAGACACAAACCAGCGGAAAATGAAGGTCATCCTGGCAGTCGTAGTCACATTAGTCATCCTGCCTGAGATATTTGCGGAGAATACTATGACAAACTCATCACCCATCAGCCATTCCAACTCGGTTTTGTTCCTGTTGTCACTCCAGGCCAACATCACGAGTGATATTACCAAGATGGGCCTTACCACGTGCTTGCGCCTACCTCTTTCTGCCGAAAAACCTGTGTTAAGTCCTTATCCCCAAGCTTTAGACCTCAACGCATGGTTTGCAACTAGACGCAGCGATAAATACCCCAGTGTTACTCTAAAATACAAATTCAATCATGGCTACGTGCCATATGTATACTCTTGAAATAGCAGTCTTAACATTAATAATATAAATACGCCTGTTTGTAACAGAACCCTTCCGCCTGATACTATAAAAACTCTCAATCTAACTGTCTTAAAAACCCCAGTACTGTGTTCTAAAGTACCATGGGAAATAAGTCCCGAAGAAATAAAGTGAACCAGGCCCAATAATTCCCTAACCTGGAACCCTCGTGCACTTAGACCAACGTAATTCTTACAACTTCCACCAAACCGGCATACAGGTGTCAGTTCTAACATTCCAGTTACTCCTACCCCTCTTTATAACCTCTCTTCACTTGTCATTTAAAATCCCGTATTAGCTGTTTATGTCTCCAACCCAACCCAGTGGCACACCTTTTTCTACCCCGTATTGAGGGCAGCCAGACTTAGTCAATGGTGTCACGGGAGGGACCCACCTCCCAACTATACTGTCCTCCCTGAAGAGGTAGCTGCTTATAATTGAAATCACAAAAATTGTAAAGACTTAAACACTGCGGCCCCTCTCAGGCAATTGTGGGCCTGTTCTTGTGGTTGTCTTTATACTCTCCTTCTGGCCACAGTTTCAAACGTTAGTTGTTTCGTATCCTCTGTAGTATTTTGCCCTCCCCCTTATGCTAGTACTGCACGTGTTCGTAGCCCACTCTTACGTCATCATCAAAAACGGGGCGCAACATGGAGTTCCCTTACAGGTACCGAGTGGGCTCTACAAATAATTCATTGGGTCCTAGAGGGGTCATTCCTCTGGGGAGGACTAGGTGTAGGTAGAGCCTGAGTAGCCATAGCACAGATAGCAGAACAAGTTGAACAGCTAGCTAACAAAACAGCTGATAGTTTTTCTTTAATAAATCAACAACTACAGGTCGCTTCACTTATGACTATGCAAAATCGCTTAGCTTTAGATGCCATTCTTCTCAAGAAGGGAGGTTTATGACAATATCTTAATCTTTCGCGAGAACACTGTTGTATTAGCATCCCGAATGTTAGTATTCCACTTGAGCAATAAGTTACCGCAATCCGAGAAATAGCAACTAATGTCAACCACCTTTCAGGCATCAGCACCAGATGGCTTGCGAGCATATTTAACTATTTCGGTTGGGACACTTCCAATTGGCTAATGTATTTACTAACACCCTTGCTGACTTTGTTAATGCCCCTCTTTGCCATTTGTATCACTGTTGAAATAATTTGTTGTTTCATTCAGTATGTTAAAAAGAAAGTTATAACGCTTTCTGCTTTTGTATATACCCGCTTGCCATCAAAAAACCCCAATGACAATGAGTATGATGACGAAAACAAGTTCTAGCCTAAACAAATTAGTTGCTTGTTGTGCCATGGGCAAGGGGGCATGGGCACATTTTATTTTATTTTTTTTTGGTTGTGACATGTCACTAACAAAAAACAAAATCTAAAGAAACCCCCCTCCCTCTGTTACTAACAAGAAATGAAACTTAAGTCCTCCCTCCTCTTTCACACACTAATTAGCCAAGGAACACAAGCCGATGCAGCTGGCAACTTGTCTTGGCTCATTCCTTAATAAAAGTTCATGCAACTTCTACCCAAGTCGGAGGATTCTGAACACACACCACAGAGTAACTTGGTGGACTGATCACCCACCAACGACTCTCCATCATCGACTATACTGATGTAGCAAAAAGCCCTGCAGGCTCGATAACTTGTTCATGGTGTCTCGTTAGTCACACTCGTTCAACTGTGACCTGGACACACACACTTAGCTGTAACCGGAGCAACCATAACCAAAGCAAAGCTTCTGCCTGCGTCGCACATCACTACCCAGGCGACATAAGTAATAAAACTTCCTGCAACATCACACGTTCACGCCTAATTAATTTCCACTCCATCTACAAATCACCCACCTGCCAAGTTGAAAGCCCAAGTGGCAGCCCGGAACGCTGCCTCCGGCAGCTGCCGTATACCAGGCAGTGTGCTGCCCATACTCTTCACAGCATCCCCCCTGCTGCTTTCACATGCCTGTGCTCATCCTTGTCATTGAATTTGCTGCTCTTCTTTGCCATCAGGTAGTAAGGGTGAACACAGCTGGCCTGGGCACTCTGGAAGGTGGAGATTTGTGCCCTGTGGCACAGGCTGGGTTGCAAATTGTGGTCTGTGGTTACAACAGGTTGCTCTTTTGTCTTTTTTTGGTTTTTTCAGTTGTCCCCATATCAGGTGGCAGTGCCCAGCCTCCCAGCAATTACATACAACAGTGGAGAAAAGAAAGGCTTCCCCACTTCAGTCTCTTATAAATAAATGGCTGTCAGATTGGCTGGAGGCTGAAATTTGAAAAGTAGTAATTTGTAGTGCAACAACAGGTTTACAGGACTGGGTCAGAATGCAGAAATTGTATTAAGGGTACCCTGGCAGCACTCGTTCTGGCACTGATATGTAATCTTAAAGTGCCTGAGTTGGCAACCTTTGTGTTCTTTCAACACAGGTAATTTCCAGTCATCATATGTAGATGTGATTAAGGGGCACCCATGTAGGCTCTAGTGGACACAACATTGATAGAGGTCCCATGATGCCAAACCCTTGTGAAGTGTTGGAGGGAATAACAATTTGGGATCAGAGAAATAGGACTGGAAGGGACCTCCTAGGTCACTGTGTCCATACAAGCCCCTTTATCAGTGTATCAAGGTCCATCCTAAAAGTACTTAGAGTTTTTGCCCTCACTATTCCTATGAGAAGGATATTCTGGAACCACGATGTTGATGGCTAGAAACTGTCTAATTTCCAGCCTAAATATACCCATGGCCAGTTTATAAGTATTTGTCCTGCATTATCTTTTAGTTTGAATGGCTCTTCTCTCGCCCTCTGGTGTTTGCCTCCTGACGTACCTGTATCTAGACAATATCTCCTCTCACATTTTTTTGCTAAGGAAAAAAAACCCATGTTCTTTAAGTCTCTTCTTGTATGGCTGTTATTTTTGTAAAGGTTTTGTCTGTACTGTTCCTATGTGAGTTCATCTTTCTCAGACATGGGTGACCAGAATTGTTCTCAGTGATCCAGGTAGAATTTCAGTTGTGACCTGTACATGAGCACTAGGACTTCTCCAGCTCTGCCTTTTCCAGTGAATCCCAGGATTGCATTTGCTTTTTTCATGGGTGCATCACTTGGTGGGGAGGGAGCGTGTGTCTCAGAGGTCTAGTGTGATAGTATGAGAACACACCCAGGTCTTTCTCCCTGTTGGTCATTTCAAACTGAAGAGTTCCCATCTTATACTAGCAGTCGTTGTTGTTGGTCTCTAAGCACCTGTCCTTGCATTTTTTCTCTTGAGTTTTCTCCCTTTCTACTACCCCACGCCATGAGGTCATCCCATTCTTCCTGTGTAATACTCTTATCTTGCTCTGTGTTGGTGATGCCTCCCAGCTTTGTCATCAGCCAAATACTGCACTCCTAGTTATTGTACCAAGGACTATTATATGAAAGCATAATATATGAAAATATATTATATAAAAATAATATATGAAAGTTCATTCTATGAAAGTATAATAGGCAGAGAAGTCCCAACACCCTCTCAGTTTCTTCATCTGTACAGAGTCCAGGTGATAAAGGACTCTATTGTAATAGGGAAGTGTGGTCTGTGAAACATGTGGACAACATGTCTCCAAGAACTAAAACCAAGATAAAAAAGGCAACTGTTCTTCTTTAATTCAAGTGGATGTCTACATGACAGGGTTAGGGTTAGAGTTAAAAGATCAGAATTAGGCCTGTTGGCTTGAGGTGGACAGGAATCACCTACTTGCAATCACTCCAGGACACTGGAGCTATGACTAGATTATCTCTGACAGAAGGTATGTCTGATCCATAGCCTTCCCCTCAGAGGCCACAGGAGTACAGAGGTGTACCTAAATGTTTCTGACTGTGCTGTACCACCCATATTGGAATATGACATTTAGCTTTTCCAGAGGTTGGCTGAGGCTTGGGAAGTAACTGGTCCACGTGGAATTGTGCAGTAAGTCCAGGCTGAGAACTTGGGGTGAGGCCTGAGAAGAGCCCTGCCCTTCCGCATAAGGGGGCACCTGGCTTCTGGGCCTGACTCTGCCCTGCCTTCTGAGATGAGGTGCTAAACAGGCAGTTTTCCCTGAGGGGTGGTGGAAGAAGCAGTTTGTTCAAAGCCATCCTCAATCCCTGTTGAAACTCTATCAAGTTCTCAAAGGAAGAGGTGTTCCCAGACTCAGGGAGAAATATGGATGAAGACCTAATGAAATTAAGTTGTTTCCAAGGGAGAAAATGCATCATGGCCTGGGGGAGGTGATGTGCAGGTGTTGCTGCTAGAGGATGCAGATGGGAAGTTCAGGGTTGGGTGCTGCTGTCCAGGGAGAAAGCTGGTGCTGCTGCCTTGGAGAATTATCCTGAACTTCAGCCCCCACCCCGAGTCACATGGGTGGGAGAAATATTGGGCAGGGAGGCCAGGCTGGAACTGGTCTGCCTGGTGCTGGTTACCCTGGGCTCCAGCAATCAGGTTTATTTCTGAGAGTCCCCAGACCACCTTGGATGGGCAAGGATTGCTGCTGGGAAATGCAGTCTGTACCATTGCAGGCTTCAACGGTTCTTTAATCCTACAGGTACACCAAGAGCTTGTAGGACCTTTGCTGGGACATGTTTAGTGGTTATATCCACTGTCTGCTTGATCAGGTCCTGAAGTCAGTAAAATCATCCAGTGAGGCAGACAGGGGGCGTGTCCATACAAAATGTTTAGTGTGGAGCTGACTAATTAGCTCTGCAGTGAATGTCTGTGTCTACATGTGTGCCCCTATCAGGGCACAGGAAACTCATTAACTCTATAGCAGGGTAGTACCTGTAAGTATGAGGATTACTCTTCTGTGAAACTTTTTTGTGAGCAGCAGTGACTGTGTTGACGCTGACGCAACTAGCTGGTGCACAAAGGTGCTTCAGTGCAGGGCCTACTGGCTAGCCCCATGCTGAAGCACCCTCGTGCCCCAGCCAGCCCCTCTGCAGCACACTGAGCCTGGTTGGAGCAGCCCCGGGTTGGTAGGCTTACCTCCAAGATCTCCTGCTAGCTGGGGTTGCTCTGACTGGGCTCCATGTGCTGTGCATGAATAAACTCTAGAGTTGACTTCCCTGGAGTTAATTGCATTCAAGCAGCATGACTAGGAGCAAAAAAATCTCTGGAGCAATAAGCTCCAGAGTTTATTCATGTGCACTAATTGCATGTGCAGGTGTGCCTAGGGAGGGCTTTCTTGTCCCAGCATGAGAAGGGTTTTAGTCTGCAGCAGAAACACCCATTCTTCCCTTTGCAGTTGTTACTCTTCAGCACTTTCCACATCTAGCCCGAGTAGGCTGGAATGGTCCATGCAGCCTCTCAGAGAAGAGGTATAGGCCCTGAAGGCAATGGGTAATGCAGGCATGTGTGGCAATGGCCATCAGGACCCGGGCTGGAAACAGTGAGGAGAGAAAGGTGTCACCCACACTGACCCTTATCCAAGGGAAATGAAATGGTTGTTTTCAGCCAACAGGCAATACATGAATGACTTAGTTGAGAGGTGTAGTTAGCTGCATTAGTCTGAAGTTAGGCAGAAGGCAGGGGAGGGTTGCACCTTATAGACTAACTCATTTGGAGAGGCATGAGCTTTCACAGATGACAGACTACTTTTAGATGCTCTGAATGGATTTGCAGAGAGCAGGAGGTAATAATAAGAATGCAGTCTTTTAAATACAAAGAATAGGGAAAGGGGGAAGGAAATGTTGAGAAAGGGGAAGATTGGTTGAAGATCAAAAGAGATAAACAAAGCAGTTAACCCATTGGGAGATATATAGGTTATAAAAGCTAGTCTAGGTAAGGGGATAAGAATCCAGAGTCTCTGAGACTGAACCGTGTTAAGTACAGACTGAAATGACCTCTAATAAAATACCTCAGCCACAGGGCAGAGGTATTTCCATAGCTCTTCCCAGACCCCCAGCAGAGGCAGGATGGGTTTTAAATAAGCCCATTCTCAAGCTTTCCCCCTTGGCCCTTGGACAGTGATCAGGTTATTATTTCATGACTTGCTATCAGAATCATGTCTAAGTCCACCTAGCCACTTAATAAGTGGAGTAAGATCTGGGCTGGGCAGCAATAACTTACCTTATTTTTGTTCAAAAGGCCACAACTGTATGGGGCACTGTGAACCCGAGAGTAAGAACCCCGTCCCTGCCTGAGGAACATTTAGTCTAAATGAGACCTAGAAGAGCAGGTGATGGCACCTAATGGCAGGAAGTAGGAGAGGCAAGGAAGGGTGAGAGTTACAGCAAGCAAAAGGGGGGTCAGTGCCTAAGGGAGTCCTCAATAAAAATTGCTCAGGGCCCCTTTTGTACCAACTACCATTGCAGGTGGTGAGTAAGTTCCCCTGCACCTTGTTTGTTCAAAAGTTTCATCATACACATGGCCATCATTACCCTCATGACTGTGTAATGGGTATATCAGGGAACCCCACAACTTCTTTTTAGTACCCAGTTGCTATCATAAGAAGGCAGCTAAGATTGGCACTATCCCAGATCTTGGGCCATCCCACCCTGACAACTGTTCACCTGGGCTTTTGATGTGGATTTAAACATGTTACGGTCTCAGCACCTCTGGACACCACCAAGAGTGTATCCTGAGGACTGACCCACAGGGCATATTCCATCTACTGAAAACCTAGGTCATGGGATACACATGGGATTGAATGGGCTCCAAATTCCCCTCTGGTCCACAGGAAGGATTGCAGGTCAAAATGTGGACACAATCCGTAAACCACAAAGTCCATCAGAACCAACAACCAAGTGTTCTAAGAAATAGTCTGTAATCAGGGAGCATTTCCAGTAGCTTTTATTCTGAAAGCTTAGTACCAGTATAAGAAATGGCTCCCAGGTGTTAGATAAGTTCCCTGCCATCAAAATCAACGCTGCTAGATATATGTATTAAGAAATGGTGACTGCAGGTCATTTTGCTTTGCAGAACCCACCTGTGATCTAGAATCATTCCCCTGCAATGCTCAGCAAGCCAGGTCTGGAAAATGCAGTCACAGTAGCACAGAACCAAGCCACTGAACACCTAATCACAGACTAACTATAGTTCATTAAAAAATACCCATTCTTTCCACGTGGCTCAGAATTTAGCAGCAAACTTGTATTGGATGCATCTGCACATGCATATTAATGCAATGCAATGAACTCCAGTGCTTACTGCACTGCAGTTAATTGTTCCTGGGTGTGCTGTTTGAATGTGTGACCAGGACTCCAACATGTTCAGTTGGGGTGGAGTAGCCTCAGCTGGCAGGGGGCCCAAAGGGTCAGCCTGGGGCTGCTCCCCCCCAGCTCAATGTGCTGCAGAGGGGCTGGCTGGGGCACGAAGGTGCTTCAGCGAAGGGTTAGCTGGCCGGCAGCCCCTGCACTGGAGCACACTCGTGTCCCAGTCAGTCAGGATGGCTTCTACATGTTTTTTACTTTACACCACAATAGTACTTGTATTTAACAAGCCTTATCCTGCTGTGAAGCAAACTAGTTTACTCCAGTGTAATAGGGGCGCATGCGTAGATGCACAATGTTTACTGCACAGTTAATTAGTCTAATGTGCAGTAAAGGTCTAGTGTAGACACATCCAATGTGTAGGAATTATTATTTAATCAAAGTGACTAAAATCATACCATATCAATGCCTCTGCTCCCCATGTCTGCCCCAGCCAGATGATCATCCTGGTTTCTGGCTTAAAGTTTTTTTTTCTCCATGTGTAGGCCAGGTGTATAGGAAGCAAGTAGAATGGAAGGCCCCAGGTTGGGTAAATAATGTAGGTCACTGCTTCACTGCAGCCCCTACACCAGAAGCAAGTCACCCATGTGAACACTTCCAAGCCATTCCCCAACAACCACTTTTCCTTGGGAGTAAAGGAGGCTGCCCAGACCATTTTTGCCCCCATGCTGCTAATTTGGTCCTGAGGTTCCCTACTAGCACTGGCAGCAGCAGAAGCTGTAGTGTAGGTTGGGATCAGTGGTCTGCACTACTATACCATCCATCCCTGAGTGATAAAAAAGCCTCTGTTCAGAACTGTTCTCCATGGATGGACCTGCCCTGGTGAAGAGTGACATAGTTGACAAGGCTCCAGAATTTGTCCCTGAAATAGTTTCTCTCCTGTCTGCGTGTACGCTGCTACAGCTGGTGGAGGCTGAAGCACATTTCCCTTTCAAACCTGCCTGCCAATATTGAAGGAAAATGACTTCAAGTTTACATCATGGATATACAGATACTTTTTATCGAGAAGAAATGATCAGACCACACTCCAGTATTCATAAAGCTCTCTAGCACTCTTGTGGGGAGATGAGATGGGCAGTGTTCTACAGACTGGTATTCCATACCTGTGTTCTCCAGTGGATTTGTGTGCAGAGCTGCTTGTACCAAACAGGCCAATCCTACAGAACCAGACACCAGACCAGAAGTACCTTGGTCCGGCCACCCTGGCTTTATTGTGCTTGTTTCCAGCAGTGGAAGGTGTCAGGTATGTGAACCTACTTTACCACACTACATCATGGAAGCCCTGTTTGATATATGATGCAGAGCGCTACAGCATTCAAGATGGACTGTTTATTGGAGAAGAGGTGAATACTGTGGAAGGTCTTCCTTGGGAGCAAGGTGTATCTTGGATCCATAAAAGACCTGCGTTAGTTGGTAGAATGGGCTGAGATTTCCCATGTGGATCTGGGAGGAGGATTACGCCTCAAATTTGTTTCCTATATAAGTAGATCATCTTTATGTACATATAAACCTGACAGTTTCCCCACGTGTAACCTTATCTCCTGCAGTGTGCTCTGCCCTTGTTATACAGTTATCTCATAACACAATGTGACTACATCTTTGTTCCTCCAAGCATAACATCCCAGGTGATATAATGGGGGAGGAATGCAATACTTTATTTCAAGGATTCTGATCACTGGGGTCACACTTCAGCATGACTTTCACTCCCACACCCTTCTTGGTGGTCTCAAAGGCCTCTAGAGCCTGTTCCAAAGGGAAGCGATGTGTAACCAAGGGTTTAACATTCACTCTCTTGGATGCAAGCAAAGAAATTGCCATGGGCCACCTAGAAGAGAATGCAGAATGGAAAAAAAACAAAGTTAGCCCTTAGAGGTAGGGACCATGTGTAGTGGCCAGAAAATCTTTGCACTTGCAGAGAAATCAAACAGCACACTATCCCTAAACTGTACAGAAAGAGTTAATGAGAGAAAGGGGGGGCTTGGCAGAGTCGGTACACAACCTGTGTGAAAGCAGGGACTCTCAAACTTCTTCACAGCATGGGTCAGACCTTGATGAAATTGGATTATTGATCCCTATCCATCTCCCCACCCATTATTCTGTGTACCAAGTACAAGCAATTTCTCTCATGGAAACTTAGTATCAAGAAAGTTATTTGTGATAAACAGGACACGAGCAATTTTTTTAAGGCTCAGTCCTGTATGTCTTTCACATATGTACTGTCAGAGAATCACGATCTTCACCCCTCAGTGGGTCAGCTTCAAGAGAAGGATTGGCAAGTGTTCTGTGCCATGCCTGCACTGTGGCCTGATGGAAGTGGGGAGGACTAGAGTCTGGGTCTTCTGCTCCTTGTGTAAGTGCCTTAATCTTCAGGTTACTGGGTGGAAAGGTGGAAGGACTACTCTCCTCCATCTTGCTTCAGGCCAGTCCATGTATACTTGGGCACCTATATCCAACCATAGCTGACTCTAGAATCTAGAAGCTGGCTAAGTGCCAAAAATTGCACTTACAGAGCTATGTGAGCCACTAATACATATAAAAATGAAATGAGACTTGGCTCAAAAGCACAGCACAGGAGCTAAAGTCAGGTCTGTCAAACCAGTAAAGCCAAGAGACAGATGACAGTACAGGTCAGTCCATCCTACTTGTGTGACTGAACCATATTTATGCATGTGCGAGGGAAATCACATTAGCAAGTCCATCAACATGATTTCATAGAGCAAGACAAGGCCCCAAACTGGTTCATATACAATTTTAGTTCTAGCACAGATAAAGACTAAGTGTTTATTCAGGTATTTGTTCAGACTGAAATAACCACGAATGACAATTCTCTTGACAAACCCAAAAAGGAAAGCTGAATTATGAAACTGCAGCTGTGAGCAAAGGCAAAATCACCAGGGTGGCAGTCAGGATGAGGTGTGGTACGGAACACAAAGCATTAGAATCTTATCACTATCCCTGGATTTAACCAGCGTGATAATTACCATCTCTTTCTGTGACTCAAGAGGTTACTAAGTGCAGTGTAGCAGGATATTAACAGAGCTGGTAAATTCTGTGATCAAAGATTTATAGATATCTGAAGCTGTGGATGGACATAACTTTTAAATGCTTTACAAGAGGAGGGGGAGTTTCACGCTACAGGAACATATAGTAAGTGAGATAAATCACTGTAAATTTAACCAGGAAGGAAACCAATATAGGAATATGCCCATGTAACAATTATATTTTAACAGTTTATATCATTCAATCCTGACATGTGTTACACTGTGATATAAGTGTTTACTGAGCTGGTTTGGTCAAAAATGATGCTGCCTTAAGTAGGAGTCTGGACTAGATGACCTCATGAAGTCCCTTCTATACCTACAGTCCTATGATCCTATCTATCTATACTCTTTGTTAGGGCAGGGAGTCTAAAACTTCTTCACACCACTGGTCAGGCTGTAACAGACTGCCTCACTATGGCAGGGACTTGCTCTGCTAGGGTGATGCTTTTCACTGCCCTGTAACTTAATGGTCAGACATGCAAATAGTGAAGGGGATTCTTCCAATTCCATTCACTTGGGCAAGTGAATTCTTGGTCTCCTATGGAAAAGTGCACTAGGGAGCAGTTTGGTTGGGAGTTGCACAGTACTCACGTGTTGCAGTAGCGAAATATTCCTCTGATGTCCACCTCTCGCACAGCAGCATTCACAATAGGGATAGTGACCATTTCCTGCCCCAACCCTACTAGGACAAGGGTCCCTCCAGAATGAGTGGCCTGAGAAGGAATAAAATAAATAAAATAAATACAAATGCCTTCTTTCTGCTCTTTAAGGCAGTGTTAGTTGTTACTTCAAAGCCCTATTAGCAGTCTATAAAAGGTATTAAAATCTCTACAGCCATAAGAAACTCAGGGCAATGAGGAAGCACAGCCAAGAGCAAGAGGTGTTGCAATCAGAAGAAAATGTGTGAACAAGACAGTCACAGTATCTCAAAAACTCTTCAGCAACCAAGTGACCCATGTTCAAACTTGTAACAGGGGACCTCCTCAGGACCAGTCTATCAATGGCCCACCCACCTGTTTCTGGGCCAACAGCCCACCTTCTTTCCTACCATGCCTTGTTGCTATCTAATTAGGATGTTAGTTACCTAGAAAGATTTGTGAGAGGCTGCCCATTTCTTTCCCCAATGCCAAGGGGTGCTAGCTGTGGCCCCGTTCCTCCCCTACACTGCAGCCCAAGCCTCACAGATGGCATCCAGAGTTGTTAACATCACCGGTCCCACTCTGGGCCCCAGAATCCTCCAGTCTAGACCCCAGCTGGATCCCTTCACTCAGGCAGCCTACTCCACCTTCATTCTGGGCTACCTAGTTCCCTGAGCTGTTCCCCCTTACAGGTGTGGTCCCCCCGGGACCTTTGGCTACTCAGACCCTGGCCTCACCTCCAGACAGTCAGAAACCCAGGCCCTCAGCCCTGGCCATCCCTTGCAATGGTCCCCTGGCCCTTTGACCCTTCTGGTCCTGGCCCCAGCATTGACCAATTGAGGGATTTCAAATCTGGCTTCTGAGTCTATAGCCCCAACTCACTCCCCTGGGTCCGCCTTCTGGACCCTACTAGGGGGTAACCTACCCAGTTATGGGAGCTGGGGTTATTAAGGTGCCCCAACCCAACTTTCACCAGGGTGGTAACTGGCCTGGCATTTCCTGGGGGCTCCCGCACCACTGAGAGCCCCACCAGGCCACCCACTCCCAGCAGGGTGCAGTTTTAGGGTTCTGTTTACATAAGCAGCCCTGAATCTAAAATGGCTGCTGCAATCAAGCACCTGCTGGCTGCTTGGCTGGGCCCTTAAAGTAGCATGCACACACAGTGCCCTGCCACAGAAGCCCGCTAAGAGAGGCAAGTGCTTAAATCTCATTTTCAATAGTGACTTGGGCCCTTCTGAGCCTAAGTCCTATTGATTCTTGACGTAATATGGTCTCTTAAATGCCTAGAGGCCAAATTTCTGGCATCTAGCAATGCAGATAGTTACCTAGAAAGATTTAAAAAGTACTTTGACATGCAACTCCCACAGAAGTGATCAAGAAAGCAACAATGAGGGCCCTGGAGGTGGATCAGGAGTATTGTTTGGGAAAGACTGGATTTCAGATGAAAGAAAGGAAAAGTCTAAGAGCTGGATTTCATTGTGGAGTGAATACAGGGAGACCATGCAGAAACTACTTCTTCAGCTACCTGAGCTCAGGTGAGAGTGACTATGAACCATGGGCTGTTATGTCAACACTATGCTCGCCTGTGTATGGCACAAAGCATTCTGGAAACACATCTGAGATGCTCAAAGGATTCGTACCACTGAATTGTGGGAGAACTTGTCTGTCACTTTCAGACACATGAAGGGGAGCTGTGAGAAAGGGCTGGAGGACAAAAAGCACTTGAGAGAGCCAGCCTGAAGCCACACTGTAGAGTGGACCAGATTTATATTAATGGGCTTTTTGTGGGGACAAGACTTCAATTAGGGAATATACCTGACTGTAATTCAAAGTTACCATGAAGACAAGCTCTGAGAGGCAGCTGGAAATAGGACAGTCACTAATGTGAGGCATACTAAGAGGTAGGAGAATGCAGAGGGTAAAGAGCCATTGATGGGACCCTCAGTAAGGCAGGAAGACAGAAAAGCACAGACAGGGGAGTGAGACTGCCAACTGTATTTATACCCATAGAAAGCTCATCCCAAGTGGGAGCTGAAGCAACACATTTTCTTTGGGCTGACAGTCATCTCTCCTGTGTGGCAGCTGCTGACTCCTTAATTATCTTCTCCAAGGCTGATACTTCAAGGGAAGAAGAACTGCCTGCATCATCAAACTATTAGCATTGCCAGAAAGGGGGAAGGAGCAGTGGGGACAGGAAACACTGCATAGAGCACTCAAACCTTTTTGATGCCACATTCTGGCACAGATCACTGCCAGCTCCTGCTAGTGCAGTGAGCCAGAGATCCCAGCTGGCCAGAAAACCCAAGCCTGTTTTTTCAAAAATGCCTGTGTGATTTGAGGTCTCCAGCTTGGGATGTTTCAAAAGGACATGATCTACAGAAAGGGTAGAGATTCTGCTCTCTGAAAAGAAATCCCTTTCACCTGTGTCCAGTTGGGCTCTCAGGCACAGACAGTGGCTTTGCAATGTGCAGGCCCAGTCCACCTCCGTGGGGGAGCAGAGCACTTCCAGGCACTGCTAGCTCAGTAAAGACAAGGCTGCTTTAGCCCCAGGCACAGAACCCAGCACTCCTGCACCAGGGAGAAGAGCAAATCTCACAATTTTGGCCTGTGCACAATGAACCAAATCCTGCTGGTAGTCCTGTGCACACAAGTCTTGCTGAAGTCAGAGGGTGTTTCATTCCCATAAAGCACTGGAGGCCTGCATTTGTCCTACCATTCACACTGCTTAGGAAAACTGACATGTCTTGATTCGGACATTGCTATAAGGTAAGGTCACCCACAAGGCTGTACATGGCTGCCTGGAAGAAGTAGGCTGAAATTACTGTTGGTGAACTCTGACTTTGTTCTGCTGGGAAAGAAGTCTGGGCACTGAAATACTATTATCACACTGTTCAAACCTATTTGCATTCACTCCGATTAATCAACCTGAAAAGATGCAAACAAATGCCAGTGCTGATGGATGCCCACGGTAGGAGCTACTTACATAAATGCCAGCCTGAATGCAGTCCTGTGCCCCAGTGCACTCCACAGTTATCTCCGGCATACAGCCAAGCAAACCTTGTACCTTGGAGGCCAGCTCCTGTGGTGTCTCTTTTTTCACCACAAGAGTGAAATCTGCCCCAATCTCCTTGGCTTTTTCCAGGCGAGAGGCAGTTAAATCTGGGGGAGAAAGAAACACGTCACAAAGCTGGAGCTGGCTGAGGAACATCATACAAGAAAGAAAATTATTGCAAAGGAGCCCTGAGGCAAGTGTGTTCCTGATGAGGGATAGGGGTTTCAAAGATATCGAGGACCAAATGTTGAGGCCTGGGCTAACAAACTGCAGCCATCACCGCTTCCTCCCTCTCTATCCTTTCTGGGCCCAGCCCAGGCACTGTCTTGGCCACCTGAAAGGAGGGAGAGGAACCTGGCTACAGGGGTGATGCGTAGAGGGTGCACACAGGTGCATGTGCACCTCCTAATCATGGCAGTGCACCTCCTACAAAGATTATATTAAGTTAGATCCTCAATCACTCACACTGAAAACAGATTTGTAAAAATTAGGAGATCTGCTGTCTGCTGCATGCTGTGATCCTAGGGTGGGTGGGAGGAGATCACAGAGGAGGTAAGGCTTGGTAGTGAACTCAACCTTCTTGTGTTCTTTCCCTCCTTTCTTTTCTGCTAGGTCCCCTTTACTAGTCTGAGTTTAATAACATTTGTTTCCATTTGAGTTGCCTGGATGGTTTGGTTTGTCATTTAAGGAACTGTGAGGCAAGAGGTGAATTTGGTTGGCATGGTTGATAAGTTAAATGGACAATGATCAATTTACTCCCTCCTCTAAGCAACATTGCCAAAGACTGTCTCAGCATAATCATTGCTCTTTATTATCTGTGCTTCAGTAACAGTCAGGGACAGTACCCTACAATCAGTGCAGTACCCTAGCAGGACCTTGCACAAAAACACAAGCTTGATCTGCACAAGCTAGCTAGGGTACCCAAGTACACTACATCTGCATCAGTCCAGGCAGAGCACCATGCTAATGCAGCTATGTTGCTTCCAGTACCAAACATTGTTCACAATTAGCTTCGGTTTTTCTGAATGTCACTGCCTTATGCTCTGAAGGCATATATTTTGATGCTAGTGTTAAGTGCTGTACAAATATGTAACAAAGGAGCAGTCTCTGTCCCAAAGAGTTTACAGTCTACAGGGAAGTCTACACAGAAGTCAAGAGCTATGCCTGCTGTAGGCAGGAGCTAGTGGTAATCCAGCCAGCTCAAGTGCCAAGAGCTGTGAAGCCATCACAGCAAGGAGCTCAAGGCACCTAAACCACTCTAGTACATACCCAGACTTGCACAATTCTTGCTAATGTAGCTATACTATGTGATGGATTAAAGCTAGCCCAGATAAGTCTGCCTCTGCAATCACAGCTGGCACTTTGGTGGAGATACATCTGGAGTATAAGATGAGAAAGCCAGGCACATCAGATAGATGGGGAAACATGATGCAAGAGCGAGACTGGTCAGAACAATGCAGTACACACCAGTCACGGCATCACAGCCATCAGACCATGGGAGACAGCGACCATAAGCTGATCAGCTTCACCATCCACCGTAAAGCAGGCACATCAGTCAGCAAAGCAGAAGTCCTCGACTTCAGGAAAGTTGACTTTGACAAGCTCAGGAGGCTTGTTGGCGAGGCCCTAAGGGACCACAATCCAAAGAGGAGGAGAGTTCAGGAAGAATGGTTGTTCCTCAAGGGAGTGATGATAGAGCAATGTCTATCCCGTCTCAGAGGAAAGGCAGCAAAAGGGTACAGCAGCCCCCTTGGCTCTGCAGGGAACTAGCGGACCTCCTGTGACTAAAAAGAAAGGCCTATAAAGGATGCAAAGTTTGATCCACTCTGCACTGGTCCAGACCTGTAGGGAGTGAACCAGGAAAGCCAAGGCTGTGACTGAACTCCAACTGGCTACGTATATCAAGGACAATAAAAAGTCCTTTTTTAGATTTGTGGGGAGCCAGAGTGTCGCGGGGCACCTTGCTGCCCCACTCCTTGTGTGTGAAGGCTGCTGGGGAAAGCCCCAGCAGTTGGATGAACCCAGCTGTGAGTTGCCAGGGCAACTAATGACAGTCAGCTGACCCTAAGGGGCAGGGCCTGGCTTGTATAAAGCCCAGAGCCAGAGTCAAGCAGGCTGTTCTCTGCCAGCAGCTAGAGGGGCAGGAGTTCTGGGAGGCAAAATGTGAGTGCAGCTCATGAGAGCTCCAGAGGCTGGAGCAATGATGCTCAATTGTAGCCAGGAGGCTTATGTTGTTATGGCCAGGTGCCTTGTGTTTCAGTTATAGCCAGAGGCTTGAATTTGTGTTTGCTTTAGCATTTGTGTTGTATTGGTGGTTTGGGTGAGGCTATAAGGGGTGAGAGGAGGCCTCATAAGGGGACCCCAGCTGTGGGGGAACTCCAGTGCCAATTTGTGTGCAGCAAGCCCCAGAGAGGGGGCATCCTTTGAAGAAGCCCAGCGTGGGTGCAGCTAGCGCCAGTGAAAGGCACAACTTGCAGGGTGCAGAGACCCCAGGCCCAGAGAAGGGCATTGGAAAAGCCCAAGCATGGGCATGATGAGCCCTAGACAGGGGGCAGTATTTTAAAGAGCCCATGAGGGGCAGTGTTTGAGAAGCCCCAGACAGGGGGGCAGTGTTTGAGAAGCCAGGACGGGCACCGTGAGACCGGTTGGAGGCTAGCACGGCAGTAGACCCCAGCCAGGGGCAGGGTGCTGTGGTGGACCCAGTGCCTCCTAGAGAGGGGCAAGTGCTGTGGTGGTCCCTGGTCAAAAAGGGGATAGCAGCAGGGTACACCTGGCAAAAGAGAGGGTAGCCATGTGGTGGGCCGAGAAGATCGGTGGCTCACTAGGAAGTCCCAGAGCGGGCTAGAGTATTTTAGAGAAGGCCTGGAAGGGGGCACTGAGACCTTAGAGATGGGTGACACTTTGGAGAAGGGGCTCACGATGCCCAGTCCAGGCCAAGGGAGGGGCAGGACATTGGAGAGAGCCCAGGAGGGGCACTAGTATAAAGAAGCACAGAGAAGGCCCAAGAGTGGGTTAGATGATAGAAAGGGCGTGTAATTGACTGAACAACATCTTTTCACAACTGCAAGGCTTGGGGCATGGTATTAGGGGTTGGCAGGAGCCACGTGTCGCTCCTAAGGCTAAGGGGGCCTGGAAGGCACCCATCATACAGGGAGACCCCCCACTCCACCCCCCCCCC
>JAGPOW010003364.1:41817177-41846722 GCA_030014935.1 Caiman crocodilus | reverse complement strand
CACCAGGTCCCCCCTCAGCCTCCTCTTGCTGAGGCTGAACAGGTTCAGGTCCTTCAGTCTCTCCTCACAGGGCCTGTCCTGCTGCCCTCTCACCAAGCGCATGGCCCTCCTCTGAACCCTCTCCAGGCTGGCCACATCCCTTTTGAAGTGTACTGTGCATGTATAAGCTCCAGAATTTATTACTCCTGGGTTTGCTGTTTGAATGTAAGCAGTACAGTGAGCTGCATAGGAGCACCCCCCTCAGGTATCCAGGGAGTTAGCCTGGAAGCCCTGGGCTGCTACTCCTGGCTCAACTTGTATTAGCACTAGTAGTGAGTACAACTTCCAGCATGCTTGTACGTGTGCTAGACTGACATACTAATATGCTCTTTGGTGTCAGGAGTAAAGCACAACAGAAAGACAAAAATAAAGGGATGATTCTATTGATGTGCAGCAGGCAAATCCTCATTAGAAAAGTCCATTTAAGAACACACTGTCTTTAAGCTTGCAGAGTTTCTAGAATGCGCTGTTCAAAACCAAGGCACTGCAAACTGACTTGCATGAGTTTATTGTGTGGTAAATTTTGTAAGAATCTGACCATGCCTACAATACGTTACTGGCTAGTTTGTACTTAAAAAGTGGGCTATAAGTACTGGGGTCTTAAGAAAGAAGGATCAAATTTACACCTTTTAAACTGCTGCAATCACTGCAAAAAACTCACTTCTTAACACTGGTAACAAATTGACTTATGGCAGTGGTTCTCAAATTTTTTTGACTCAAAGCATCCCTTGTTAGACTTGAGACATCCTTGGAAAATGCCAGCTCTTAGCTTTCATTTGTTTTTTTGACTATGGAGAAAAATAAAGAAGTTTTTCTTTTGCAAAGAACTCAGAATGACCACAACAGTCAGAATGTTTTTAACACCATTAATTCCTATTTGAAGTCTCTGGGTTTATCTTCTGAATCGCGTTTGCACACCTTAGAGTGCTAACAATGTGTGGCACCCTTGAAAGGAGCTCAGGGGAAGGTTGAAAATCACTGATTTATGGTATACTTGTTATAACTAATTACCTAACTCTTAGTCAGTTTGATTTTCTGAATCTGTTCTTCAGCAGTTACAATGAAAGACTTACACAGCTTTATCTATTTAGTTTTTCAAAGAGAAAACCAGATGATTTGAGCATCATCTATAAGTAGCTACACAGGAAGAAGAAATATGACACCAGAGGTACTTTATCTGGCAATGAGGGTATAACATGACCCAACAGCTGGTAGCTGAAGTCAATAAAGTTCAAAGTGGAAACAAAATGCAAATGTAACTCATTAGATCTATTAAGGGATGTAGTAGAGACATTGTCACTTGGAGTCTTTACACTGAAGTTGGATGTCTCTTCTCTAAAGGCACATCCAAGCTCAGACACAAGATACTAAACTTGATGAGAGTAATCAATGCATGAGATTCAATGGCCCATGTGTTGGGAGGAACGGGTTATTTGGGTGTCAAAATCTATAACTGAATAAATGCCCTGAGGCAAATCTGGAAGACGGGGGCTGCCTTTAACCTGACTCCTCCTTATACAGCCCCAGACTGACTGAGAGCTGAGAAGCCAACTGAACAGGAAGGTGGACTATATTCAGGTTGATTCCACACAGGAACTCTACCCCATCCCCATTCATTAGGAGGTATAAACCTTCCCTTCCCTTCCCCTGCAACTGTACCCCACTTTCATGAAGCATTTAGAAACTAGACAGTCTGTAAGGTGTTAAATATAGGAATTAAGCAGTATTTTAGAGGTTAAAAGAACTTACCAGTAATTATCACCTGTGCAGCACCCATTGCCTTAGCAATAAGCAAGGTAACCAGCCCAATGGGTCCTGAGCAAAAGGAGGAGAAACAGAAAATACAAGAATGAAGATAAAACCTGTATTGGTCAAGTTAGGGGAGAACCTATAGTTCTCCAGGGAGGAACAGCAATGGGACTATGCCAGTGCCATGATTGGCTGTAGAGTGCAGGACACATCTGCTGGCCCAGCAGTTACTGCTCCAGGCTGGGGTCTTACTGTGAAGGAAATACCAACTAAGCTGAGTGTCTAGGAATAAGCCTGCCTGGTTGTTTAGCCTGAATGGATGCATCTACATGAGATGCTTTATTGTGCATTAGACTAATCTAATGTACAGTAGACTATCACCATCTCCATGTGTGCAGCAAGTACTATGCAGAACACTAATGTGCTAGATACAGGTACTAGAAAAACAGTGCATTAACTAATGTGCCAAACTGCATGTATAGATGCTGATTGGGAGCAAATTGCTCCTAGTAAACCTAGGCAACAGGGGATCACAGGGGGAGGGGTGGAGAAAGGGTTTTCCTGGCTCAGCAGGATGCTGCCTGCCAGCCATGGGTCCTGGCCTCCATGTGGCTGGGAGGCAGCTGCCTGCCTAGCCAGTAAAGCTCACCCCAACCCCCAACCAGAGCTTGAGGCCAGCCCAATCACCCCCCATCTAGGACATAGATGTCTACTGAGCCACAGCAGCTTCCCCCATAACCCTCTGGAGCTTGGGGCTAAGCTCCCATGTCTCCTGACAGCCTGAGATTGGCACCTAGGGGAGCCTGGAGTTGGCTGTTCCTGTCGGGCTCAATATACTCCTGACAGGGGTGCACACGCAGATGTGCACTGGAGAGTGCTTTGATGAGCCTGAATTGTCTCATAAAATTCAGGTGCTTTAATTGCACATGTAGATGCACTCAGTGTGTATGATGAATATAGTCTGGAGAAGGTTGGTCAAAATGTGATGAAGTAGAGCAATGCAGCCCCTATCCACCTTGAGCCTCAAAAGAACGTAACAACTGCCATGTTGAATCAGACCATAAGTCCATCTAACCCAGCAGGATGCATTTTACAGTGGCCCAAAGCAGCTGGAAAGGGGAAGAGTAAATATGCAGGTACTATCCAGACTGATCTGTCCTTGCCTCTTTTCCCTTGCAGCACCCTATGTTCAGAAGTTTAGAAGTCTTAATTTGTAGGTGTCAGTCCTAAATATCATGCTTCATACCTACCGATGAACCTATTCTGAATAAATCTGAGCACAATTAAATGACCTGTGTCTGCACCTCTTGTGGTAATAAGTTTCACAATTCAAACATACACTATGTGGAAAGAGCTTCTTGTTGTTTGTTTCAAACCTGCTTCCCTAATAAGATGATTGCGCATCCTCTAGTTCTTGTGTTATGAGAAATATGAAATAGCCTCACTATGGAAATGCAAGCTGTAAAGACTCAAATTCTCAGCATGGAATGCACTACGCACCCTGTGATTCCCTTAGCTGGAGCATTCACCACAAATGGAGAGCACAACGGCTGACATGGGCTATACCGCACCTGCCCCGCAGATGAAGACTTTGCTTCCCAGAGTGACTCCGGCCCTTCGACAGGCATGGATTCCCACAGAAAGGGGTTCAATAAGGGCCCCTTCTTCAAAGGTGATGTTATCTGGAAGCCTGCAACAACCACAAATACAGGCAACATTTACAAAAAAGGCTGTAAACAGCTGCGGAGCAAAACTAATTGTTTAATTACTTTGACAATCGAGTTTGCAAATGGTTAGTGTCTAAATTATGCCAGCAAAATGTCCATTTGTCTTTGTCTATAGACATATAGTGCTGGAGGGACTCAGATATTGTCTGGTCTATCCCTCTACTCTGAGGCAGCAATAAAGATACCTAGGTCAGCTCTGACATATGTCTGTCTTCTTAACAACACCTAATGAAGAAGATTTCATGGCTTCCCTAAGTTATCTGCTCCACTGCTTTACTTGGTACATTTTCCCAAATATTTCACCTAAATCCCTTCATGCAAATTATCTAGAATAAAACCCACAGTGGGGCATACTTGAGTTATTCTATAAGAGTCCACCCTGAAGCTAATCGGCAACTTCTACAATCCCGTTCTAGCCTTAGAAAAAATGATACTTGGTGTTTGCTGCAGATGTTAAATGATGAGCTATAGGAAAGACCTATCCTGTATTCAAGGGACATAGGTAATGGGCTGTTCTTCATTCATCTTGTAAGATTTTGCTACCCATGAAGGAGAAAAAATATGGTGACTACCATCCACTCTTGAATACTTCTCTCTGAGGCACCCTTCATCAGACCCATAAATTAATAGTTGAAGAGCTGCCCACTTTGAAGCAAAGGGACTTGCAGCTCGGTAAACCCTTGCCTCATAGTATGTAACTGTTCATTGACATGCAGGCAGCATTTCAACAGTGTACTTCTTTGATCATGCAAAATCAAAGGGAGCTCTTCGAAGGCCAGGAGGAGGCTAAACATGGTACAGAATGTGCACCAAATATGTCTGAATCAAAATGGCATCACCTTAGACTGGGGTAAATTATGCCCGAAGGCATGCAGCAGTGGGGAGTCAGATCCTACTCCAGACCAGGCTCTTCAGAGCCTGTGCAAAAAAGATAAGCTCCAGCCCCATGGTGATCAGCGCAACTTTTCAGAGAGCCACAAGGCAATAAGGCACAACAGAAACTGGAAATGGGATTTACCAGAAAGGTGTTCTGAATCAGGCCTTTGAAGGTCCAGCTATAGAGAAGAACACTGAAAATACTCTTCATGCTGAAAAAAACCTAGGGGCAGCTGGGAGTCAAAAGGTCTGATCTTAGCATAAAGCTTCAGTCATCTGACTGACTCTGATGGCCACTATGAAAAGCAGGGCACTTCTTTCCAGGCAGCCTGAATATTAGTTCAGCCGTGAAGCACTGCAGTGGGTTACCTAGAGAGGTGGTGGAATTTCCATCCTTGGAGGCTTTTAAGGCCCAACTCGACAAAGCCCTGGGGGGAATGATCTAGTTGGGGATGGTCCTGCTTTGAGCAAGGGGTTGGACTAGATGACCTCCTGAGGTTCCTTCCTCCCCTAATTTTCAATTATTTTAGATTCTGAGGGAGAAATTTAGGCACCTATACTGGAAATGTTTAGCCAAAATAACTTTCATTCAGATACAAATGACTAAACCTTTGGCTCTACCAGAGGAATGCTGTACCAGACAACAGAACAGGTGCTGCTTCCTTCTCACAAGGAAACAACTGCTAGAATCTCCTTTTGTTTAAATATAATAGAGCACAAATATCATCTAGATCAGCACACATACTGAATACAAACACAGCTGAACAATGCTCCAAGTGTGAGGGAAGATTTACCTCTCCTCCCTTTTACAAGGAAAATGTCTGATTACTTACAGCAGTGATTTTTTAGAAAAAACATTCTACCATTCTATAGCCAAAGGCTACTATGTACTCTACTGTTTATGCATTAAATCCTGCATGGTCAACTGGCTTTCTTGGGAGTTTTGTCTGAGGAAAGGCCACAGGATTTTTGGCTTCAATCAAGTTGCTCTGATACTTTTTGTGCAGCCACCTCCACCAAGTGACATGTCAAGGGTAAGCAGCAATTTTAGATGACAAGAAGCTCAGGGTTGCATGCATAGATGGAGTGCAAGTCCTGGCGATCAAACTGAGTAGGTACCGTAAGGATATAAGGCATTTTACAGGATTAAGAAACTATGTATGGGGGAGGGGAAGGGGCTGGATAGTAAGACAAGAACTAGGGGAGTTTGCTAGTCTATTCTAGGATTCCATGGGCACATCTACACAAGATGCTTACTGAGCAGCAGACTAGTTTGCTGCACAGTAAAGCATCATTGTCTACGTGTGCCTGGCAATTAGGGTGTAGTAGACTAGTTTAATGTGCTGACAGATAGTACTGTCAGATATACCTGGAATCTGGCAGCACAGCAAATTATTGTGCTTAAATGCATGTGTAGATGGTGACGTCAGGATTAGTTCAAATTGAAATGAAGTATATTCAGTTGCATTAACTGCATATGCAGTTGTGTCCATGTGGCTGCTCAGCTGTCTGAAATGTAAGCACCAAGAATATGAGATTGACTCAAGCAGATCACTGGAGGAGATTTTGGCTTTCTTCAGGGGAAGCTCCACTGGGAGCAATGAACTCATGATATACAACCTTGCACTGAAGGGACATATAAATAGTTGACACTGGGATCATTTACACATGCAATTAATGCAACTGAATATACTCTGGCTTAAAGTGAGCTGGAGTAAACTAATCCCAATGCCACCATCTACACACACATTTAAGTACAGTAGTTGACTGCACTGCTGGATGCCATTTGTATCTGACTGTAAAGGGAGAAGCAGTGGGCATAAAGGAGTGCCTGGGGAATCACAGTCACCCCCAATTCATCTCAGGTGAGAGAGAGGAGCAGAGCTGGAGCCAGGAGCTTCCAGTCACTTTTTTGCGACAAGTGTTCCATCCAGACTGGTGATGAGGGAGCCTGATGACTCTGAAACTCATGTTAAGCTCGGGCCTACTGACAAAAGTTAAAATACAGAATACTGATGCTAACGGTATAATGCAAGAGGATGAGAGTTCATAGCTAAGCCATCTGAGAAGAAATAATGAGGTATCTCTTCCAGCTTATCTTGCTATAATTAGGATGATTTCAGGCAGGCTCCTAGTTGTCTGGTGTGTAACTGTGTGAAATGTCTAACCTTGATTAATTAACATGGTAAATATTTCTTTTGTGATTAACTCGTGTTTAGGTGCAGGAAGAGACATTCTCCATATGTGACAGGTGTCTCCACCTCTTGATTTGTTTTACTTTTCTCTCATGATTTACCTTGTTTTCCAAGGACACATATGTTTTTCCTGGTTGTCAATTAGTTTCTTAATATGTTCCAAACTGGATAACCTCTTGTCACTGAAGAAAGTAACTCATTCAAATTAGAAATTTCTGATAACCAATAATGAGCAGGTTGATTAACAGGATTTTCCTGTCAATTACTGATTGCGACTCTCTCTTGATTTACACAACTAAAAGAATGATTTGAAGATGCTGAGCTAAGGGTATAAAAAGGCAGTAAAACAGCAAACAGGGCATGCATGCTTCCAGGGTGAGAAAACGCTCCAACACCAGTTGCTGATATGCCCGACTTACTCGAGAAGTTAAAGAGAAACAGACCACCTCTTCATCACCTGTTTGGTGAGAAATCGTTACCTTATAGCTAATTACTGGACTTGGATTTGGTTTGGGCTCGCTTGTCTTGATTTTGAATACTTCTAGTAAATAAAGCCTTTCTGTCACTCATCGAACGAGATGTCCTATCATTCCCTGGGCTATTCCGGAATCCTAGGTTTTTATTTGCTAACAGAGTCTGGAACAGTACATCCAGCCCTGGAGAGGGGCAGCCAGGGAGAGACTGCAGTGTCCAAGGAAGGAATATGTCAGAGGACTTTCCTGTCTTCACCACCCTGCAGTGAAGGGGTGCGTGACAACAGACACGAGTGGTCGGAGGACCACCAATGAACATGAGGCTCACTGACAGAATGCTGGGGCAGCTTGCCTGAAGAAGGATTGAAGCCCTGGGCTGATGTAGGTACTTGAGGAGATGGGTGCTGTGTGTCACAGGAGCCTGAGCCCTCCATGAGTAGGGCAGTACAGCCAGCTGGGCTTAAATTCATCTCTTATGTTGATTTTCCTTTTAGGATGATTAAATGAAATGATAGAGGGGAATAAACTCCAAATGAATGCTTGGATTTGAATGAATTTTTCATTTGGTAAGGAATTGATAAAGAGGGATAAACCCTGAATGAAGGAAAGGACTTCAGCTGATGCACCTTCTGAGATGGTTATGGAATTAATGGAATCGAGTTAAGTTGATTTACTTTTGAAGGCTGTTAGTCAGTTAACAGAAGGGGATGAATCCTGAATCAGTGATGGACCAGACAGGATTGAGCCATTTATGGACTTCTACTAAACGGATTACAAGGGCCTGACCAAGATCCCGGTGGCATAGGAAAGACTGCTATACTGGTGACAAGGGGTCATAGCCCAAAAGAAGAAATCAGACAATATCTAGAATGTAGTACGGATGAGGTGTAAGGAGAGGTGAAATGCCACAAAGAAATTCCTCCAAGGGACAGGCATGGATTTATCAACCAGCAGAACCAGCTCTCAGTTTTAAAGAAGATCAAAAATGTGGCAGGCAAGACAGATAACACTGGAGAGTGGTTGTGACAGTGTTGATCCCCATCCTGATGTCATCCTCCAGTAAAATGTTGGACTGGAGAGGGCCTAAGCCATACAGCACCTAACCCTGATACTGACAGGACTTTCTGGCAGCACAGTAAATTAGTCTACTGTAGATGGTGACACCTTACTACACACCAAATTAGTCTCCTGCAAAGTAAAGCATCCACTGTCAAGCACTTTGATCCCACTGGGATCCCTCTAAGATTCAGCACCAGATCAGACTGAGGGATTCCTAGCATCTAGGTCTCAGTCTGAACCTCCCCCATGTCAAGGGCATACCAGGAAAGAACAGGGATCATTCTCTTTTAATAGAGCCCTTTCCTCCTTCAGCAGCTGGATATACTTGGAAACCAAGCAGTGAGTGTTTCCTTACCTTCCCCCCTCCAAGTAGGAAATGCATTAACTTTCACATGGGATAGCTAGTATAACTGGTTAAGTTGCCTATCAGATAATTCACCACTCTGGTTCAATTCATTGTTGTTAAAATCCCTGTTGTTCCAATCCCCTGTCAGTGCCAATCCCAGTAATCAACTCCTATTAATTGGTCATGACTGCTAATTCACCATTACTTGCATTCCCCTTGCAGTAGTAAATTGAACAGGGTTTCCCTTATGCATTGGGTGCACATGACTAACTTGTAGCAGAAGCTGGCATTGTGCTTGTAATATCTGCACAAGTTCCCATCGTCAGGTGGTGTTGCACAGAAGAAGATCGTGGGAGACAGGTTATAGCGTCCAATCTTGCAGAATTCATCCACTTCTCGAGGGGCACCAGGCTCAATGGCTACTCGGTCGCCTGAGGGCGTAAAAGTAGGAGAGCATAAAATTGGTGTGGGAGGATGCATGCAACTGTATGGCTACCAGAAAATCTGAGAAAGAGAGAATCAGCCTGGTAAAATAGGGATTCCAGAAGCTGAGTTGTTGTCCTAGAAACACAACCTGCAAGACAAAGACAGCCCTTGAGTTTATCTCTCTGATGCTGTGCTCAGGAGCCTCAACACTGGCCAGACCAGCACATGGGTAAGTACAGTATTCCAGATGCAGACAGACAATAACTGGATGAAGACACAATCCATTCCCTATGCTTACTGAAACGGAGAAGCTGCTGGGGGTTGTTGTGCAGTGACATCTTCTGTCATTAGAATAGGAGATGACATGGGGGCTGCTGGTGAATGTTGGGTTTTATCAGCAATTACTGCACTTGCTCCTCAGAACAACATCTACCCCAGGAAGGAAGGAAGGACTGTTGAGCCAGGGAAGTAGGCACAGAAATCAGATCAGGCCCTGAATCTCATTAGAAGTCAACCAGTGAACACATTTGCAACAAGATTGTTGCAACTACTGACATATGTGCAACAAAAGAAGGTTAATTATACTGGGTTATAAGGATTGATGAAAAGGCTTATCCTGCCTGCAAGGAGACATGCATGATCATGTATACACCTATCTGGCACACCTTAGCAGTACACATACATACACAGTGAGGCATGTGGGATATCACAGTAATAGCACAGCTCAAGAGATCACAGGAAAAAAGATTGCTGAGGAATACTGAAACCAGTGGTTGAGTTATGGCATGTGGAGAGGGAGCTGTCAACCACACCACATCTGAGGCCAATTAGCCCAATGTACAGTTGGGCTGGAAGGCAAATGAACCAAGGGTTTTATATGAGCCTCCTATTTCAGAACCTGAGTTAGAAAAAAGGGCCAGGTTCAGCTGAAATGGATTGGTGACCATTCCAATCAGGGAGATCAGTGACCAAGGCAGACAGAAGAAAATTGCTGCCTGGGTTTTAGGTAGATGCAGGCTCAGTCCATAATGCAAAGATCCTGAATCCCTCCACTCCACCCTTCCCCAGTGTCCCATGGTGCTGTTAAATGTAAAACTGTTTAAATGAGATCATCTATGAATTCCAAACCAGGTATTCATCTACCTAAGATTCTCATCTGACCCATATTACCATACTAACTCAAGACCTTGCAAATCTTTAATGCACAGATCTCCACACTTCTCCTTCCCTCTGTCGCAGCCCCACCCCAGGAAGCAGTCTTGTGCTACCATGCCCGATTTACAGAGAAGAAATCAAGACATGAGCAAAGTAAATGGCTTGTCCAAGGTCACCTCAGGAAGTCTACTGTATAACATAAGATTGAAAGTAGAAGTCCTGAGGCCCAGGCCAGCATCTCTACCATGGAGCTCCCCTTCACACTCTTTTCACTGCCCCCCACAATTTGGGTGTAAAGTTTTGGTTTGGACCTTCTCAGGTGTGCAGAATCCCCAATGTTTCATCAAAGAACATGTTATGTGTCCCAGAGATGCAGCCACTCAGCCTCAACACAAAGGAGGAAGTACATATCAGGCAGGAGTCCACACATCTGTCACAAAGATTTCAGGAGGCTGCTCACCTGGCTTCAGATGGGTTACTGAGGAACCCACTTTAAGGACAGTTCCAGATGCCTCATGTCCCAGTACCATTGGCTTCTTCACAACAAAGTCCCCAATTCGGCCATGCTGCCAGTAGTGGACATCGGATCCGCAGATCCCGACAGAATGCATCTTCAGCAGCACCTCTACCAGGGAAGAAGAAACAGAAGATTGAGAACAACTGCCAGGACTGACTGTCTCTCAAGAAGGCAGCAAGGTGAGGCACTGGCCTGGGAAAGGCTTTAGGGACTAGCAAGTCCCCATCCCACAGAGCAACACTCAACATGACTGGCAAAAGGGAGAAAAAAGAGTCTATACCCTTTCTTATCTTCTAATGCATATAAGCCCTACAGTGTGTAACCATGAAGCACAAAAAGCCCACTTTTTAATTTTTTTTTGCAAAAATATTTATGTAAATAAATATATACCTCTACAAATTTGTCTCATGACCATTATGGTTCACTGGATAGTCCAAACCACACCTATGCAGTTACACTATTCTCATTCCAATTAAAATAACCACGCTGTGCACCCAGACACCCAAGCATCTGTGTGCCCATCACCATCACAATAATGCAAAGGATGGCCCCAGTTCTCCCCTTCCCTCTACATTCCCCCCACCTCCCTCCCAATTCCCAGCCTACTGCCACCACTTGGTGAACAAGGGGAAGAGCAGCCTAGAGCTGCTTGAGAAGTTCAAGGAGGAAGCCACTCTTTGCCAGCATGATGATGATGAACAAAGAGGAGAAAAAATGAATGACATGGGCCACATTTGCTTTTCAATTTTGTGACAGTTTTGGCATCTGGGTTAATCTGGAAGTAGAGCTCTGAATCAGGAAGTAATAAAGCTCAATTATCCCTAAGAAGTGATGAAAAAACAAAAAAATTGCGCCAAATGTGCCCAGGGGAAGGTATCATCCCAATTTAAAACTGCCATCTGGGGCAGTTGTGTACAGGAGCCCCAAAAAAGTTAAAGGAAAGAAGAGAGGGGTTCCTTCTAGGGGTCTCTCTCTTCTGGCAAAGCCTCTATTGGGGTTCTGCACTTATCTGTCTATAGCTTTAAGGTGATGAACTGAGAGGCGGTTGTAGAGATGATGCAGAGGAAGGAATCACAGTGCGCCTCTTTGAGCTGAAGTCATAGAGCAGCAGCCTTGGTAAGGATACCTTACCCAGCACTACAACTGTTATCATTTCAACTAGGCTAGGAAGTGTTAAGAGGCTCTAGAGCACTGTGTCTCTTAGGAGAAGGAGATGGACTTGCCCAAATGTTAAGACTCCTTTGACCCTGAAGAACAAACTGTATAGGGTATAACAAAAAAAGATGGTGGCTAATTGACTCATTACCTACTCACGACCATAAGGGGAGGACTTTTACTGAAGCAACCTGAAAGATGGGAATCTTATTGAAGATTGCTTATTTATTCACTGTTGGCTTTCCCAAATCTATTCTGTGTCCCTTTTACCTTTCCCCACCAATTAAAGATCTTTCTTGTGATCTCTCATACTACGTTTCGTGCATTAGTTCAATGTGCCATTTTCTAGTACCTGTATCTATCGGTACTAGAAAATGGTGCATTAGACTAATCTACTGATCAGTAATTGCTGTGCATGTATAGACTGTGACGCTTTACTGATCATCTCATGTAGATGCATCCTGCATATACCAGCCATAGGGTTGGAATAAGAGACATTCATTGATGGAAATAAAGTTCTATGTAGAGCTACTGATCACACAGTAGTAACAGCTGAAGTTAACTTGGCACATGGTTTAGATACCAGCAGCAACCCCTAGCGGATAGATATAAAACATGACATGCTCCACTAGATGTTCTTTTCTGGATTATTTTATACTTAACTGTGAATGCTACAGCTGATTTTGAGGCTGGCATCATCGAAGGGCACAAAGAAAATCCTCCCCCAACAATTATAATCATAAAGTAAACCACGAGGTAGATGAAAAGCAACTATATTCGAAACCTACCGTTGGGACCTGGTTCTGGGATTGGGCGATTCTCCTATATGAAAACAAAGCAGAAACATTCAGTTTACATGCAGGCTTGGGAAGTCACTGAGCTTTAGAAGTTTACATCCATGTAAAAAGAACTCTAGGTGGGCGAGCATAATATGCAACTTGTTGAAAAGGTGAAGTTACTATAAAGGTATATTTATAGGGCAGTAGCTTCTCCACACTAACTCCCTGTGTGGACACTCTAAGTGCACACTACCTGTAAGGCAGCTTCCTCCACTTTCACAGCAGAGCATGAATGTCCATACAGAGAGTCAGTGGGCTTGTCTACATGTGCAGTAATGTGCCTTTTCTAAAGCGTATTAAATTTAGTACCTCTAATGTGAGGTATTAAATTAATGAGCATTAGGCTGTGCTACTACATGGCACAGCAGCACATTTGCATGCTTTTTTAGTGACGTGTAATGCACAGTAGACTATTTTACTGCTCATTAACTTAATGTCATGGTTTTTTACATGATACTTTAATGCACAGTAAAAAAATCTACTGCACATTAAAGTGCATGTGTAGACATGCCCAGTGTGGAGTAGCTATGACTTCCATGTTTAGACAACCCCTCATGCAGCAACATTCTCCAAAATGGAATGAGCTTGAGGTTTCAACCAAGCACATTAATGCATGATTTAAAATCAGACTCATCTTCAGGAACCAGAGCACAGCTTTGGAATTACGACTCTACAGTATAAAGCAGCAACAGTTAAAACTGAGTCAGGATTAAATACCCTGTTCTCAATGCCATTCTCACACCCTCTTCTTGTGCTGCTACTTGCCAAAACAGCAGCTCCTTGAGACTGTTCTATGAATGAGACATTATCACATTGTAATGATTGGGCCAATCATGGGAGGAGAGGGGGAGGTGAAGCACAGAAGGGGAAGATAACAAAATACTCACAAAGCTGAATGAAAAGGAATCATATTCTTTAAACATGAACACAATTAATGGGAGTATAAAACCAGCAGAGAGGAGCAGCCATTCAGCTGTGTGTGACAGGGTATTTCAGTACTCTGCCATACATAGAATGGGTTTATTACAATCTACAGCCACATGGGAACCCAAGAAAAGGTTATTCATATGTTTGCAAGGACTCTATCCCTTTCTCCCTATATTTAGATACTTGTACAGTCTTGAATCATGGTGGTATCTGAACTCTTCCCAAACATTTAAAAGTCAAAGATCTTAGGATTTCATTATGCAGTTAAACACAGTGCCAAAATACAGATATATATATACTGTGCTTTCAAACCCTCTCTCTCTACAGTACAGCTTACTGTCCAGAGCTGCTGGATAATGGGGAGGATACTTGGATTTCTGATTTCTAGATAGCCATGAAGTTTCTTCCTAACTTTAAGAACAAGTGAGAAGGGTTTTACTGTCTTTTTTAAATGATTGCTAGTTAGAGACCTGCCCAATTGAAAAAGTTTTACAGACTTCAGCTAGGAGATGGGTCAAACACATAGTTTTTGCTAATTTCAGCACTGTAGCTTCTAGAAAGAAGTGGACCATGACTGTTCATCTGTCATACACTGTCTCCTGAGCCTAGTTAACTACACCCGCAAAACCATGCATTGGTCCTTTGATCACATATTCTTTCCGTAATGAATTTCCAGTTTAATCACTGTAACTATTACTGGTCATTTGATGTTACATCTTGTAGCAGAAGAGTAAACAACCATTACATGTAAAGAACACAATTGTATATTGGGTTTATTTCATTGTGCCATGCTAACTTTTTGCTGTATTTCTTCCAGACAACCCTGACTGAGTAGTTAATAAACTTATCTGGATTTGAGAGAGAGATGGTCTTACTATGTTGCTGCACAAATTATCAGCTATGATGGTCATCATTTAGAAGTTACCATTAGAATTTTACAGCAATAAAAAGAACCATAGGAAAGTAAAGCTGGAAGGAACATCACAAGGTTATCTAGCCCAGCCCCATGCTCAAGGCTAGATTATCCCTGACCTAAACATCTCAGCCAAGTATCTGTCCAACCTACTCTTGAAAATTCTCAGGATAGAGATCCCACAACTTCTCTAGGCAGCCTGTTTCAGTGCTTGACAAACCTCAGTCAGAAAGTTTCTCCTAATCTCTAACCTAATTTTCCTCTGCTGCAGTTTAAAGCCATTGCTCCGAGTCCTGTCCCCTATGGTGACAGACAAAAACACACCTCCATCCTCTCTACAATCACTCTTCAGGTATTTGAAGGCTGTTATCAAATCTCTCCTCAGTCTTCTCTTTTCCAGACTAAATAATCTTAGCTCTTTCAGCCGTTCCTCATTAACTCATGCCCCCAAGGCCCCCAGTCACAGATCTGTCCACATCCTTCTTGAAGTAGAGGACCCCAAACTGGGCCTAACACTCCAGGTGAGGCCTCACCTGTGCTGAAAAGAGTGGAAGAATCACTTCCCGTGATTTGCAAGCAACTCTCCAGCACCCATGGGGTTAAAACCACTACTGCCAAAAGGCACCACTAGGATCCAAACCATAAATTCTGTGGTGAGGCAAGCTGCGGCAGCTATGGCATTCATTCACCAACACAGCAAGTTTGGCAGCCATGGGGTTAATGCCACCATCACTTGTCCCACCACAGAATTTCTGGCCCTGCAGGCCATGAGTTAACCACTTACAAGCTGCATGTGAAGTGCAAGTAGCCATTTGGACAACTCCAATCAACGGCAGGCAAAAGCTCTTGCGGTGGGAAACTGTGGAGGCTGGAACTGTCCCCTTAGAAAGGTGATGGATCAGAATGGATATAATGAAGGTATATAAAATACCCCAAGTGCTACAGGAACTGGCTCTGTTGGTTTTATCTTATAATGCAAGAAGAAAAGGCAAGTCCAGGAAATTAAAAGGCAGCAAATTCTAAATGGATGCTAAATATTTTTTCATGTAGCATTTAATTAGGCTGTGATAATTGCTCCCTCAAGATGTCAATGAAGGGAAGGACTTCTGCAAGCCTGAAAAACAGACTGGACACTGAGATTAGCAATAATGACTGATACCTAGTTAGAAGCTAGTACTAACAACTTACAGAAGGCCCAATCAGAAACTTCACATTTTTGAGGCTTGAGTCAGTTTCTAGTAAGAGAGAGACGCCACCTGAAGCTGGGACCATATAACCCCACAGCTACTATTGTAGGTTTCTTACAACTCTTGCCGCAGCATGGGGTATTGCCCATTGTTGGAGTTGTGATACTGGACTGGATGAACCTCAAAGCTGATCCAGTACAGTAATTTCTAGCTTCCTGTAAAAGTAACCGTATGTTAGACACGTGCCAGATGCAGGCAATTAACAGATTTTGTGTGTACTTCTTCATACTTTTGGCAGATGTTACAATTATCTCAGAGTTGGCTGCTAGCCACACAGGGATACACGTAACATTGCTTAGTGTGGTCATGCATTGTTTGCACTTCAAAGGTATGCTAAAAATAGCTTGCTTCCCTGTGAATCATTATATTCAGGACCTACTACAGGTGACTAAACTGTAGTTAATCATTTACAGACATCAGACCAAAACTGTTTTGTACAGCTCAGAGTTTATCAAAGCTCATTAAGACAAAAGATGTCTAGAACTTCCCTCTTACAAACTGTTACATACAACTACCTGTGGCTGTCCCATGTGTTGAAATCAGGATCATGAACTCAACTATCTTCAACTGGAAATGGGAGCCCAAGTTGAAATACTTTAGAAACCAGGCTTTTCCTGTGTGAGCCTATTGCAATGCAAGCCCTGTTTGGATCAGATTTGTTGCTCTAACTTTAACCATCCTCTCTTTTAGCTAAGCAGCTTTTGGCCTAGAGCTGAAGGTTTACTTAGGGGGATTATAGAGGGAGGGGCAGAGAGATCGGACAAACAATGTTTCTCCAGATACGCTGCAGAGTGACATCTAGTTCTGTCATCCCCTCTTCCCTGGAAATGAGCAGCGTTTGCAGGTCAGGTGTAGAGAAATAGGCATACAAGAAGGACAAGAAAGTTGATATCTTGTTAGGTAACTAGGTATATACATTTCAACTGTTTTTACTTGCTCTGTAACTACTTCACATGTTCACTGCCCCCTTCTTTAAGTGATCCTTTCACCCTATAATGGGGTTAAACAAAAGTAATCAATTGTTCTAGCAGCTGATATTTAGCTTAGGGTGCATCTGCTTCTTTCTTAGACCTGCAGAAGTGGATTTTGTGCCCCAAAGCTGGTGTAATAGCTCTCCCAACAATGCATCTGGTGTAATAAAAGCTATCACCAAATACTTCTGGCAATGCTTTACTAACATTTCGTGATAGAAACCTTTTCATTTCTTTCCCAGCAGGCCCTTTGTGCACAGGAACATATATAAACTTGCTTCCAATGTCCCTTCGTTACTAACAGCAATATAAATACATAGGATCTTAGATTCATTTTTGCCCATGGCTGTATAACAGAAATGCCTACATTTTGTCCAACCAAGACTCTGAAGACTTCCCTTAATATGCATAAAACAAAGCTGGAGCTGCTTGTGTTGCAGCCCACAGACAACCAAGGTACTACTGAAATCGGGAGCACTGAATGTTTTAACTACAGGCTCCATGTGCTGTCCTGTTGTGAAACCCAGTTGTTGTGAAACTCAGTTGGCTACCACTATCCCAGGCAGTAACTGACAGCCCAAGGAAATTCATATACGTGTCCTTTTCCAATGGTTATTCTTGCAAAAGCTGCTTATTTTGGTGGAAGGTGGCAGGACTAAGGCCTGTCATTCTGCAACGTACATGAAGAAACTTGTTTCCTTCATGCCATTTCATCTACTCCTCTCTGGGCAGTACCCCTCAGTAATCCTTCAGCCCCACCAATCTCCAACTTCCCCAAACAGCCTGTTGAGCACATTGATCCTGATTCTCCTCTCTCAGCCCTGTCCATGCTTAGGGCTTCCTTTTTATCCTGCTGAGGAGTTATATCAGGATGCACAATGGCTCATCCAGCTTGTGTGGCTAAAGCAGGCTGGTTTCGGTAGCCAACAACACACAAAGGAGCAAGGGTTTGTACCACAGCAGCAATAACCAGTGGCTCACTTGACTGGGGGCAGCCTCCAGTATCAGTCAGGAGCAAGCTTGTCCCCCGGCTCTGGGAGGAGCCCCCAGCTTCTGGGTCCTGACCTTCCTTCTCTTCATTGGATGTTACCCCTCATTGGAGCCGCCATCACACATCTAACTTAACAAGGGAGCTCTGCTTTTCCGTACAGCGGTAATGAACACGTGGAGCTCCTGCCACCGCACCTCGTGGGAGCGGATTCAGAAAGGGCCCCGAGGTGTCTTGAAGCAAAGGGGCACGAGCAGCTATGGCGCCCGGGGTGAGGGGCTTAACGGCGAGTGCGAGAGGAGCAGTGGGAGCCGGGGCCGCCTTGCGAGCGGCACACGGGCGAGGGCCCTTCCAGCGCATGTGGGCCAGGCTGCCCCTGCTCCAAGAGCGAGCGGCGCCCGGGGGCGGCAAGGCGGGGGGACCCAGGGCGCGGAGGAGGGAGCGGGGTCTGGGGAGCGGCGCCCGGGGGCGGGGGCCGTCACTCCGCGCCCGGCAGCTGGAGGCCGGGACAGGGCCCGCCCCACCGCCCGCACGAGCCGGGAGATGTCCCGCCTCGCCCCGGCCCGGCCGTACCAGGCGCAGGTCGCCCGCGCGATGCACTACCACGGCCAGGTTGGGGCCCTGCGCCGCCGCCATGGCTCCGCAGTCCGCTCCCGCTGCCGCCAGCCACCTTAGCCCGGCTCCCCGCGCCGCGCCGCCCCCTGCCTCCGCCCCCGCCCCGGCGTGGGACGGCCCGGGGCGACCCCTGCTCCGAGGGACGCGGGGGAGGCGCTTCCCTCCGCGCGGGGCTGAGGCGCCGCGAGGCTGCCGTGGGGGGGCTAAGGCGCCGGCTCGGCTGCCCGGGAAACGCGAGCGCCACAAGGGAGGCCGTGCGGGCGAGGGAGACGCGGCACGCGGGCGGCACAAAGCCCCCTGTCACAACGGGCGACACCACGACGGCCGCTTCCTGGGCCAGGCCGCGCGCAGCTCCGTCTTGCCCAGTCTCCCGTGGGCGCTGCGGGGCCGTTCACATCTCCAGACTTTTAAATGTTTGGGAAGAGTTCAGATACCAGGCGGTGGGCCGTGCGCTGTGCTCGGCGCCCCTGCACCATGCCACATCGCGCTGTGCTCTCCTTCCGGACCTTTGGCCTCCGCTCCCTCCCTGGGGCTTTCAGTTGCCCCAAGGGAAGAGTTGTTTTGTCTTTAGTGGCCTCCCTCTTCAGGAGGCTTATAGCATGACTTGGTAGGGCTAGGCCTGCACCCAGTGGCATCACAAATAGGCCTGTGCCGCACCCGGGCAGGGAAGTGGCAGTGAACTGGGGTGGCCAGGGCGCTTTACTGCTGTTCCTCTCTCACTTGTGGCCTCCAGCATTTAAGGTCTAGGAATCTCTCATTCAGAGGCTGCGCCCCTGACTCAGTAGCAGCTGAGATCCTTCTCTTCCAAAAATTTGTCCAATCCATTTTGAATCTAGTTAAAAACACTGACAGCATCGTTACCAGCTGTTGTGAGCTTCTGCAACATCTGGTGACAATATGCTGTTGTTTTTTTGTCTAAGTGCAAAAGAAGAATCAGTGTCCTGTCTTCCCCGCCCTTTCCTGCCCACCAAACAGGATTGCCAGTGCCTAGCCTTAACAAAAGGCACGCTCTGGGGCATGTCTACACAAAATGTGTAAAGACTAATTATGGTGCACATTCGTCTGGTATCTTCTGCAGCAGAAAATAGTTTGCATGATTTGAATTCCAGAACAAGATATTTCCTTTATTTCAAAAAGTGAGGATAGCAAATCCTACAGGCCACCAAGCTTCTGGGAATGTTTCTAGTCCTGAAGGACTCAAGCAAAAAGATCCTGTTATGAGCAGAGTCCTCCCCTCCCAATAAGTAATTCTCTTGAGACTGCTTGTATGAATAAGGATAAATTACATGTGTAAAGGCTGAAGGATCTGGCCTTTGGTCTTGTTAGTGCTCTCCTCAAAACTTCACCCCATGATTTCAAATCCAGCCAGCTTTAGATGGCTTTCATGGAGCTGGATCTCTGGCTTTATCTTGCCACCACTGATTTTTGATTTCCCAGATCCTCCTCAGAGCTTTGGCTTTGAAGATCTGATATGTTTCCTTCTTCTGCTGAGATGAGGTGTCATCTTGCCAAGTAGGCTGAGTACTTCTTTTCCTCAGTTTTGTTCTCATTGAACCAATCTTGGTGTGGACAGGTGGTATAACCAATGGATTCAGCACATGCCATATGGACAGCGCTTTTAAACCCCTACCAAAGTTCCTCAATATTGCTTTCCTTTTTGGACAGGGCAGAGAACTTATCATGGAAACACTACTGGAGATCCTTTGGGTTTTGAAGAGATATGATGTTGACCTTCACATTGCTTTCGGCTGTTTTTGGTGTTTTGGAGCAATCCAGATGTTCACAACAAGACAATGATCTATCCAGCAGTGATAGGTTGCTTGCATAGCTTGCATGATACAGACATCCATTCAATCCTGGGCTCTAACAGTAACATAATCAAGGAGGTGCCACTGCTTAGAGCAGGAGTGGGGAACCTCTGGGATGCTGGTTGGCTGGGGACTCCATTTCCCAAGCGTCCCTGCCCACATGGCTTATGTCAGACCTCAGCCATGCCGGCAGTGCACATGGCAGAGCAGCACAGGGGGCTGCTTCAGAGCTGCCAGGAAATTGGGACAGGGGCAACTTGCTCTGGAGCCATGATCTGTAGCCTGTGCACTCCAGGCAGGGGATTGTGGCTCTGCCCCAGCTCCAGACAAACTGTCACTGCTGCAAGGAGCTAGGGCAGAGCCACAATCCCCTGCATGTCTGCCCCTGACTGGAGCATGCGGGCTACAGATTGCAGCTGTGCCCTGGCTCCAGAGCAAGTTGTCCCTGTTCCACATTTCCAGCAGCTCTGGAGCAGCTCCCTGTTCTCCTAGTGTGGCTGAGGCTGGGATCTCCATGGAGACCAGCACAAGCCATGCAGGCAGGGATGGCTGGGAAATGGAGTCCCTGGCTGACTAGATCTGGCCTGTGGGCCAGATATTCCCCATCCCTGGCTTAGAGTAAGGGTGTCTCTATGTGGTCTTGTATTTCTCACTCTGTCTGAAGATGGTGTTTGTGATGACAAGACCACACTCTGTATGTTTGCTCAGGAGAAGGATGCCATTGGAGTCAGCTTTCCCTACTTCCTGCCCAATGGTGCCACTTCACAGTTCCAAGTCAAGTTTGAGTCTAGCATTGAAGTCACCAAGGAGAACGATTTTGTCCTTCTTGCGAGTATTAATATATGGCCAAGGTTGAAGTACAACTGTTCTTTGACATCAGCAGCAGCATCAAACATTGGGGCATACACACTAATGACAGGGGCATACTGATTGTTGCTGAGCTGAAGACTGAGCGTCATAAGACATTCATTAATGCCCACAGAGAGCCCCATAAGTTGATTGATGAGCAATTATTGATGTTGAAGCTGAAACTCTGAACACATCTGTCCTAGGCCAATGTCTCTTTTAAAAGGTGTGGCTTGCACCCTCCTTGAGTAGCTGGTCCACAGCAGATAGTCTATTTTTGTTACTTTGTCTCAAGCAGTGATTCTCAACTGTGATGCCATGGTACCCTGGGATGCCTTGAGATCTTTTCAAGGGTGTAGTGAAGTGCCACACAATGTTAGTACCATTAGGTGTGCAAGCATGATTCAGAAGATAAACTCAGAAATTTCAAGTAGGAATCCACAGTGGTAAAAACATTGTGATCTGTTGTGGTCTTTCTGAGTTCTTTGCAACATAAAAATTGCTCTCTTAGTTTTCTGTAGTCAAAAAACGAGTGAAAACTAGGAACTGACATTTTCTGAGGGGTGTCTTGCGTCTATCAAGGGGTGCTTTGAATCTAAAAAGATTAAGAACCACTGGTCTAAAGTAACCAATGTCTATGTTGCAGTGTTTAAAGTCCAGGGTTCCTGCCCTTCTGCTTGTGAAGAAGAAAAAAACCACTCAAGTTTGTTTTTCTTTAAAAAATACCTAGGAAATTAAACATTAAAAACAACATTAAATAAATGGTGTTAAGAATGCAAAGACAGGCACATAAAAGTTAATAAATGCCACAGCTGAAGTTGCCCATTCACCCTATAATTCAGCCACCTTGTGAGCATGCATTATGCTAAGAGCCTTTAATTGAACAGTCACAGGTTGTTGTTTTTTTAGGAGGGCCTTATTTTTGAGTCCTTACTGTATTCAGCCCGCAGG
Organism: Caiman crocodilus; assembly: GCA_030014935.1. Taxonomy (NCBI): domain Eukaryota; kingdom Metazoa; phylum Chordata; order Crocodylia; family Alligatoridae; genus Caiman; species Caiman crocodilus. Next base: position 41,824,900 of record JAGPOW010003364.1, on the reverse strand, counting down.
CTACTATCTGGGTAATGCAGATCTCTTCTTAACCAAAGTATTCAATGCTAAATTCTGCTCTCAACCCCCATTGTATATCAGATAAGACAGAGAGCAGAATTTGTCCAGTGGTGTGAAAGTCCTGTCTGCATACAAGCTTGGAGCTAGTATTTATTTTGCATTAACCTTTCAGTTTGTCATGGTTCCAGTTCAAGGTGTGAGTAGACATTTGAAATAAGGCAAAGTAAATATCCTCACATATTAAAAACACCACAGCCTGAATTTTGGAAGAAACCCAAACCTTTCTTTTTTTTGGCACAGGCCAACCACTAGTTAGTGAGAATAAAAAGAAACATTCCCTAACAGGTTATTCCAACATGGTCAGGTTTTTTATATCTTCTTCTTAAGCAAGTAATGCCACAGTTGTTGGAGACTGGGTACAGGGCATAGGCAACTCTTATACTTCTGTCTAATATGCAAAGTTAATCAAGTGTATGTTGATTGAAAAGTTCTTATAAAGTTCAAAATACTGGTTGCCCATACTGAAAGAATGTAATACTGCTCAAATTAACCAAAAGTTTTCCCCATACATGAAAAAGTTAATCTCCAACTGGCTTCTTTTGTGAAACTTGTATGCTAAAAGAAAACAACCTATGACTCTTTCAACCTTAACTTCAGTGTTGTTACTAGAATATGGTACTTGTAAAGCTGAAGAAACCAAATTGTGATTATAAAGGAGGAAGAGAGTCAGCTGGCCCTCAAAAGTCAGAAAATGTTATTGCCTCAGTATTTAAAGCTCCATGGTGCTGAGTGCAAGGGAATTACTGCCTTTCCAAACAAAGCTGTCACAGCCATGGTAGTGGGAACAGAGATCAGTTGTAAAGGCAAATAAACAAAAGACTTAGAGTCAGGTCCTATATCTATAAGACACCTAAGTGAACTTCATCACCTAAATACAGTTTTGTTCTACCCTGTTTGAGTCCCTGAAAATCCATCTGCATTTTTGCATTTGCATTTTTCAATTCATTTTTGTAACCTGCTGCTATCTTAGCCTTAAAACCAAGTCTCAGCAAGCAACAGAAAGGAAAACCTCCTTCTTCTACATCCTTTGTATTAACTGATTCAAGTAGGGTGGTGGTGGAGTAGAACCATATGACAGGCCTAGGTCCATTTAGGCATCCAATACGCGGTCTAGGTCTAGGATCTGCTGCTTAGGGCCAGCGCAACAACTGGGTAAATCAATGTCAGTACTGGCATGATGACTGATACCTGTTGATGATCACTTGTGGAGTGAAATGCATCCCTGTGCAGAGAGCCAATGCAAGACCTCTGAACCCTTATTTAAATAAAAGGGCTTTGGTGCTAGCTTCCATATAAACTTGAATTTCTTTGCTTATGACAGCAGCAATGATATCCAGACTACTGTAACCTTTATGTGAACAGACTGGCTGCAGAGAAACAGAGGTGAATTGTACAACTTCCTATAGGAACCGATCAACATTTTCACTGTACAAAAAACATTACCAAAATATACACAGACAGGATGATACCATAACACAACCCAGTATCAACATACCAGCACAAGTAGACAGATCTTGCCTGACGACAAGGTGGGGAGCATAAATTAGTTCACTTAGCAGGTTTGTTTTTTTGTATAAATAGTGTATGGGTTTGCAATTACAGTACATACAGTACGTATGCGTGCTCTGTATTTGAAGGTATTTTATAATACAATAAAATAGGTATGGCAATTCTAGCAGAAGATCCAGGGATACTTGAAACATATGGACATCTCCAAATGTGCTGGATGCAACAACAGAATTAGTGACACTGCTAAAAGTAGGAAAGATTTTGGCAAAATGGCGGCTCAACTCCAACCATTATGTATGTCCTATAATATCTGGTGCTTTTGGAAGCCCAGATGCTGGAATCTGGTGACCAACTGCAGGAGAAATTTATCTTTAGTTTTTCTAAGTAAATTTCTAGCCCTCATAGTTGTGGAAAATGTTTGAAAACATGATGTGAGCATGCCTTCAAGGCACAGAAACCAGAAAGCAAATAAAAAGAGCCCAGATCTTATTGTATACATACTGAGACATCTTATCCCAGTTTAAGCAGATATACTTAGAAGAAGGCCTTATCAGTTGTCATCTGGACCTGGAAGCTGGATGATGATCAATACCTAACTCCCAGAGTAGTCTGATTCTTTCCAGTTTGGATACAGAGGTTCCTTGTTCTGACCTCTCCTGGACAGCAGCCATTATGGGGTTTCCCAGTATTGTATGGTAAGTATACTCAATCCCCAAGAATGGTTCTGGTGTTTTCTGGGGGGTAGGGCTGTTGATATGGCTGGAGTGAGTACTAAAGTATGCCAGAGGGTTTTCACAGGCTCCAGAAATCCCGTATTTATCAGCACAGCAAGCCTGCCAAGTACGGAGGTAGGTAAAATGTCCAAGAGGTTATGGGCGTCTTCTGAATTATGTCCAGTGGTATACTGGGGTGTCTGCCATGCTTCTGATGACTTCTTGAAAGGCCTAGAGGTAATGAAAGGAAACCAATGTTGTTGTAATCTCAGCATTTAAGCATATATCATACATCTGATTGTGGGCTGATTAATGATTTTTAAATGTTTGTCAGGGACAATATTGACATTGCTAAATGGCATAACGACATTCAGGCCAAATGAAGAGCTGCTCATAAATGAAAAAAAAATATGCAAATGATCTACATCATTTACCTCACCCCTAACGTTGCTGTATCAGAGTACCTCACAGTCTGTACCCCTGCCTATGGGAGGTAGGGCTGTACAAGCAGAAGGTAGGTCAGGGTGGCAGCTTACTACCTGGTACAGAGGGTACAGAGAAGGTGACACCCTGCCCTACCTTCTGCCTGACCTCAGACTAACATGGCCAGCCACCTCTGCTTTATAGACAGTGAATGGAAGCACAGAAGGTTTATGCACCTATATGGCAAGTATGCAGACATTTTAAAATGTGCAACCATTTTTGGCAGTTATACAGAGTTTGCAAGTCATTATGCTCAGCAGGACTGCACTTGGGCCAGATAACTTTTACTTTCCAATACAAGGCATCCAGATTCCCTCCAGTCACCACTTGGCAAACCCATTTTACCACACTTTGATTACTATGGGCAAGCAATAGGGCTGTGTGAAGTTTCAGTCCCTGATATGATTTAGCAGAGATTTGGCCTGATTTGGTGGCCGAATCTCCAAATCTGAATCGAATCAGGGGACCCTTTAATCTCTTTGAATCGAATCGGAGAGATTCAGAAAGATTTGGAGAGTCGGACATAGAGACAGCTTTAAATGGTTTTTCTACATACCTCTAGGTAGCAGGCGCTCATGAATGCTGTGATGCTGGGGTGCATAGAGTGCCCCACAGAAGCATGGAGGGCTCCCCAACGTGCTTGGCAGCAGACCCAGAAGTGGACAAGAAGTATTTCTGGTCCACTTCCAGGTCCACTGGGGAGCATGCTGGGGGCCCTCTCACACCTCCCCAGCTCGGCAACTGGTGCCTCCTGGGCCAGGGTGGGGTACCCAGGGCCACCCTGTAGCCAATCACTGAGCCGGGGAGGGTGCAGGGGGCCCCCCTGCATGCTCCCTGGCAGACCCAGAAGCGGATCAGAAGTACTGGTTTGCTGCCGAGCATGTGGAGGGCCCTGCTCTCACTCCTGCAGGACGTTCCATCCACCCCAGCATTGCAGCGATCCCCAATTATGCTGGTATCTCGAGGCATGTAGAAAAAACTTTTAAAGCTGTGTCTATGTCTGAACTGATTTTCTGCATCAGCATCAAATCTTCAGAGTTGAATTCAGCCGAGTCAATTCAGGAACAGTGATCCAAATCAACAAATCGAATCATTGTCCCTGATTCAGGCCGAATCCAAATTGATTAGGGCCCGCTTTGCACACCTCTAGCAAGCAACATGTTGAACTAAGCAATACAGCCAGTTGCACCAGTTTAACCACAGCAAGAGCAGGGCTTCATGTTTATACTCATATAACAGACAGTTGTTTATGTTTTGCTTAAAGAGTCAAGCAAGTCACTATAAACAAATCTTCCATTCCACTTAGTGACCCTTGCCTCTGTGTCCCAGTGACCATGACCAAAGGGCAACCAATGCAGGGCTGAAAGTAATCAGCTTGGAGTTGTTACTAATTAACTGCTTACTCCAGTCAACTGTTCTGGAAATGGTAGCACAGTAGCTGATTTTCTCATGCACCTGAGGTATTTAGGATCATGAATCCTATCATTTGTGCCAGATTCTCAGATGGCACTCAGCTCAGCCACCATTTTGGGAGCATATGCAAATTTTAGCTCCCCAAATCCCTGTGTTGGCATTTCTGTTTCTGAAAGAAACTGAGAGTGCAATTGCATGTCATACTGCTAACATCTATATGTATTCTACATTGCAAACACAAAAGCTGGTTCAGCTTTTTATAGGCACAAAATTGCTCTAAGATACATGGTACTAGGAAGGATCACTTGAGTTAGTGTATCTAGTCCCCAGCAGTCTCAAGCAACCACGTAATAGATTTTCAGTCCCAATAGGCCCACAAGATCATTTGCTCCAGCCCTTCTGTGCAGCTCAGGTTTGAAGCAGTTTCTTAATACTTCAAGATAAATGTAGGATCTTTAATGAGATAAAAAAAAACCCTTCAAAATATCCCAAAGGAAGATAGCAGGAAGGGAATTGTCAAGTAAAAAACCCCTCAGACTATCCTAGGAGCCTGTCGACCATGTCCCTCACTACAAAAAAAGACAACCCCCCTCCCCCCCAATGGCCCTACCCATTCTGCCTTGGGGGAAATTTCTCCCTTACCCCAAGTCTAGAGATTAGTTGAGTATGTCAGCTTGACACACTAACTTAACATTCAAAAGGTGAAGAAAGCATTTAAAGCAGAGACTATTTTTGGTCACCTGGCTCTGAGAATCCTGTAGTTCAGTCACAGTATTAATTAATATGACCATCATTACTACAGGGATCATTGTAGTATGACAGATGCTGTGCAAACACACGAGAAGTTTTGGTCCTACCTCAAAAGCTTACACTTGAAAAAGAAACATACTTAGTGGAGGAAAGAGATACAACCCATCTGCAAAGTTTTTAGTAGTTTTGCTTTTGTTACCCCTTTGGAGCTGAGACATTGTGAAGAAATGGGTGATAGAACCAAGGAGTTCTTCAATTCAGGCCTATTTATAAGGAATATGTAAAGGCCCGGTTTCCCTGAACATAGGGAAAGAATGCAGGAGACAAGTCTCTTTGCTGTCACTTCCAAGCTCCATTTCGAAAGCATTGTACCTCAAAGGGACTCTGTAGCCTTTTTCTTATGGTCATAATTCACATGCTCACTCTAGCACTCTCCTTGCCTTTCTGTTACTTCTCTATCAGCTTCTTGATTTAATTTCTCCTGCTCCTCCTCACACAGACATGCACAGCTCTTCCCCTCTATGTGGCATTGGTCAGATCGCAGTTGGAGTACTGTGTCCAGTTTTGGGTGCTGTACTTCAAGAAGGATGTCGATAGACTCAAGAGGGTCCAAAGGAGGGCCACTTGTATGGTTAGGGGCTTAAAGGATAAGGCCTATGAGGAAAGACTGAGGGACCTGGACCTCTTCTGCCTCCACAAAAGAAGGCTGGGAGGTGATCTTGTGGCTCCCTACAAATTCATTAGGGGGACACAGCAAGGGATCAGAGATGCTCTTTTTACCAGGGCACCTCTTGGGGTAACAGCCTCCACAAGAGAAGGTTCAGCCTCTGCAAGAGAAGGCTGAAAGGCGACCTTGTGGCTGCCTATGAGTTCATCACGGGGGCACAGAAGGGAATTGGTGAGGTTTTATTCACCAAGGCACCACTGGGGGTTACAAGAAATAATGGCCACAAACTAGCAGAGAGCAGATTTAGACTAGACACTAGGAAGAAATTCTTCACAGTTAGAGGGGCCAAGGTCTGGAACGGGCTCCCAAGGGAGGTGGTGCTCTCCCCTACCCTGGGGGTCTTCAAGAGGAGGCTAGATGAGCATCTAGCTGAGGTCATCTAGACCCAGCACTCTTTCCTGCCTATGCAGGGGGTCGGACTCAATTATCTATTGAGGTCCCTTCCAACCCTAACATCTAGGAATCTATGATTCTACAAGGAATAATGGTCACAAACTGACAGAGAGCAGATTTAGGCTAGGTATCAGGAAAAACTTCTTCATGGCAAGGGTGGCCAAAAATTGGAATGGGCTTTCAAGGGAGGTGGTGCTCTCTCCTGCTTTGGGGGTCTTTAAGAGAAGGCTGGATAGGCATCTGGCTGGGGTCATCTGATTCCTGCCTAGGCAGGGGGTTGGACTCGATGATCTGTTGAGGTCCTTTCCGACCCTGGCATCTCTGAATCTATGAATCTCTGAGCTCCATCAAAGGAATAACCAGCTCCCCTGCATTCAGATGAATTATAGAGGGAAATGCTTCTGCTCATATAGCTCAGATTCTGACCAGTGAATATAGCTTGTGGTTTGAAGGTGCTTCTCAGTACTTCAACTCTCTCAGTCTATAGAGGAGATTGTTTCATACATTTGTGACACATGAAGGGAGCCTGTTATATCAACCAGATTCAAGAGGCAAGATATTTCATCAAACCCACAGCATGACTCCTAACTAAATATACAACCAGTTCTGTTATTAGTGGCATCCTTTCTTTTTCCTTTCCCCTTATAGGCATCATGGTAAGAGTGGGTGTTAAGAAAATAAGATCTCAGTGAAGAACAGATGGCTGGTCTTAAAGACTGCCTAGGGATGGTGGTTTCATGTCTGAAGGGCAGATCAAAGGATGACACTAGTTCATTGAGAACTGAGGCTGGCATTGAAGATTGCTGTGTGGGGCCTGGTAAAAGACACTTGTAGGTAAGCAAGGAGGAAGAAACAGTTACACTTCATGGTGAGGACAAGGCACTTGGACTTCATGTAGTGGAGAAGGAAGGATGGAATCAAAGAAAAGAGACGGGTGACAGAGAGAATGATGGGTAAGAAAAATGACATAACCTCTCTAGGGGCCACAGACTGAGTTCAGAATTGAATCACTTCCATATCAGTAAACAATATTCCTCTGCCTGTTAATGGGTGCGACAAAATGAAGTGACATTTCTCACCCCCAAGAGCTGTGGTCATTCCCTGGAGGACATTTCCTGAAAAAGGAGTACCTGCTTTGCAGTAATAGATAAGCTAGAGGAAATGTTCTTGTGTTTTCATTTTACCATAGTATCTAATCCACACCTGTACATTTCATCAGTGCATTCAGCATCAGCAATATAAAAGGATTCCATAGAAGGCTAGTCACCTTCCTAAATATAGAATCCAGTAATTAAGCACTAGAGTATGAGCCAGGAATGATGCTCACTTTTCATACAAGGAAGCTCAGCAAGGCAGAAACCTTAGGCTCAAAATAGAGTTATAGTATCATAGTATCTAGGGTCAGAAGGGGCCTAGAGCAGGCCATCTAGTCTAACCCCCCACCAGTGGCAGGAACAAGTGCCAGGGTCACAGGACCCCAGCCAAGTACCCATCGAATCTGCTCTTAAAGATGCCCAATGAAGGAGCAAGAACAATTTCCCTAAGAAGCTGGTTCCACATCCTAGCCACCCTAACAGTGAAGCAGTGTTTCCTAATGTCCAACCTAAACCTGCTCTCCAGTAACTTGTGACCATTGGTCCTAGTTACCCCTGGTGGTGCCCGGGAAAAAAGAGCC
>JAGPOW010003364.1:41790880-41817077 GCA_030014935.1 Caiman crocodilus | reverse complement strand
TCCAGGTCGAGTACGACCCGTCCACCACCACTCTCTGGGAGCGCCCCGTCAGCCAGTTTCTGACCCACTCAACCGTGTAGGGGTCAATGCCACAACTCCACATCTATTTAATGAGGATGGGGTGAGAGACCATGTCAAACGCCTTCCTGAAGTCTAAAAAGACTGTTGACAGGGGTGTCCACATCCATGGATTTGGTCACCTGGTCATAGAAGGCGACTAGGTTGGTCTGACAGGACCTGCCCTTAACAAACCCATACTGTTGCCCTTCAGCATATAGTCCCCTGCTGGTCCCTCACAGATGTGGGACTTGAGAATTTTCTCAAAGAGCTTCCCCAGAACCAAGGTGAGACTGACAGGCCTGTAGTTCTCCGGGTCCTCCTTGCTCCCCTTCTTAAAGATGGAAACCACATTGGCCACCTTCCAGTTCTCCGGCGCTTGTCCAGAGCTCCAAGAGCACTTGTATAACCGAGCCAAGGGCTCAACAATCTCCCCCGCCAGCTCCCTCAACACCCTTGGGTGCAGGTCATCCGGTCCCACCGACTTAAAGACATCCAGCCCTTTCAGAAGCTCTTCCACCAGGTCAACCCTCACCCCCGGCCTAGCAGTGATTCCCGATGGGGAATACAGGCCTCCAAAGGGAGGGAAGTCCCGGTCCCCCCTCAGGAAGACTGAGGCAAAGAATCCATTGAAGGTCTCGACCTTACCATCGGCTGCAAGCACCAGGCTGCCCGACATTGCCTGGGGCTCTCTTTTTGCTCCCCACATATTTGAAAAAGGACTCCTGTTGTCCTTGATCTTAGTCGCCAGGCGGAGCTCTACTTCTGCCTTGGCCTTCCTAATAGCTCTTCTGCACTCCTGAGCACAAGAGGAGTACTCCTCCTTGGAGACATCTCCTCTCTTCCAAAAGTTGTATTTCTCCCGCTTAGCCCTTAGGGACCCCCGAAAATCCCTATTGAGCCATGGGGGCTTCCGGGCACTTTTGCCCATCTTGCGTTGGGCAGGAACGGTCGCCCCTTGGGCTCGGAGGATCGTCTCCTTAAGGAACATCCACCCTTCATGGAAGCCAAAGTCCTCAACCCTACAGTCCTGCAGCGTCTTCTCAACCAGCCTCCTGAGCTTCCTGAAACTGGCGCTTTTGAAATCTGGGACCCTAGTCATAGTGTGGGCCCTATCTACACTGCGCTGGACAGCAAATTCTATCAAGCAATGATCACTATCTCCCAGGGAGTCCCGTACCTGGAGACCTCTAACCAGATCGTCCCCCGAGGCCAGGACCAGATCCAGCAGTGCATCCCCCCAGTGGGGCCATGCACCTCCTGGACCAAGTGGAGGTCCTGCAGCTCTGCCAGGAACTTCCGGGACCTCTCAGACTTGGCCAACTGCTCCTTCCAGCAGGTGTCCGGGTAATTGAAATCACCCATGACAATGACATCCCTCGTCCTAACCACCTCCTTGAGCTGGCCAGCAATTTGGAGGTCCAGCTCATCCCTTTGGTTGGGTGGTCTGTAGCAGACACTCACCATTAAGTCCCTTTCCCCTTGTCCTCCTTGCAGCCTGACCCAGATCGATTCCGCCTGGTCCTCAGTTGCCCCCAAATTGATGCTCGATGCAGAGAAACGCTCTTTTACATAGAGTGTAACCCCTCCGCCTCTTTTCTCCACTCCGTCCTTCTTGAAAAGGGCATATCCATTGATGCCTACAGCCCAGTCATGGGTCGGGTCCCACCAGGTTTCTGTGAGCCCAACCAAATCTGGGTCCTCCACAGCCACCAGGAAAGACAGATCCTCTTGCTTGCCTTCCATGCTGCAAGCATTTATATAGAGGCATTTAAGGCTACCCACTGCTGCCTCTCCCTTTCCACTCGTTTCCCCCAAGCTACAACCACATACTCTCTCTCGACTTACGTGGCTTAGTGGCAGAGCGTCGTCTCCTCTCCCTGCAGGCCCGTCCCCCGGCGAAGCTAGTTTAAAGCCTGCCGCACGAGATCAGCCAACCAAGAAGAAAGGAAACGCTTACCTTTAGGCGTTAGGTGAAGTCCATCCTCCGCCAGCGTGCTCTGCGTAGAGAAATGCAGGCTATAATCGAAGAATCTGAAGCCCATATCATAACACCAACCCCAAAGGTGCTGGTTTACAGCTGTGATACAGGCCTCATGACGCCTTCCCCGTTGACTCACCGGCAGAATAGAAGAAAACACCACCTGCGATCCGAGCGCCTTGAGCTGTCTTCCGAGAGTCCTGAAGTCTTCAATGATGTCCTCCGGCCGGCCTCTCAAAGCATCGTTGGTCCCCACGTGAACTACCACTAACAGATGGTAATCTGTGGGCCTAACAATCTCCGGATGCACTCTGTGACGTCCTGAACCCACGCTCCAGGCAGGCAGCAAACCTCTCTGCTCAGAAGGGGCTGAAGAGGAAGAGAACACCAACTTAACCCAATGGTCCAATTCCTTCACATCCTGCTAAAGACCAGTTTAGGAAGTTTTCAAATATGTTATTGTTACTGTTGCCCTAGTTTATGGGTTAGGGCTCTGAAGGAAAGTTTACAAAATGATTAAATGTAGAACACTTTCAAACAGTGACCTAAAATAGCTTTTCTAGCCCTAAAATTATCTGACTTTAAAGTCCAATCAGGGGGTGCATCTATACACAACATTAGGGGGCAGGAATAAACTGCAGAGCTTATTGCTCCACAGTTTATTGCCTGTGGGGAGTTCTTGGGCATGAGGTTTACACATGCTCCTGGACCGCAGCTCTTGGACTGCAGCTCCTGAGCCCAGTCCTAGCATCCCCAGCTAGCAGGGAGCCCAGGGGCCAGTCTGCCAGTCTGGAGCTGCTCCAACTGGGTCTATGTGCTGCAGAGGGGCTGGCTGGGGCACAAGACTGCTTCAGTGAGGAGGTAGCCAGCGGGCAGCCGTGGCACTCAAGCACTCTCTTGCCCCAGCAAGCTGGCTCAGTGTTTATATGTGCTGCTGTGCATGAAAAAACTCCGCATTCATATTTACGAGCATTACCCAGCTGCAAAGTTTATTAGTTTTGTGCACCATAATAGGGCCACATGTGTAGACGCTGAGACATTTACTGCATGGTTGATTAGTCATCTGCATAGTAAATGTCTTGAGTAGTTGCATTTAGGGTATCTCAAAGCCAAAACAGGTTTGGGTCCCATCAAAGGTTGAGAGTTGCCCAGTCCCTGTGTGAGCAAGGCCTCCACTTCCAGGCCAGTGTGACCATGAGATCTGAGCCAAGTTTATGTTCAGAAAAAAGGGCACTGTCCCAGGGTTGAGTTTGGATATTCTGGGCTTCAGATAGGCATAAATGGCAGGAAGTTTGGCATGTGTGAGAGAAGAAAAATGATTTCTCCAGTTGCTTGAGATTGCTAAAAATAGGTTTGGAATGCTAGAGCTCTTCCTCTTGAAGGGAGTTGGGAGAAGGGGAGAGGTGTTAGCAGAAGGCAGATGTCTTGGCTAAAGGTGAGTGGAACTTGCAGATACTACATGCTTTAAAGCTTATTCTATGGATTAAGTGATCTCCAGGTATAGTGATTCACCTGTACATCACCACTCAGACATGGAGAGCTTGATCCTGCTACACTGGATTCCATGGAAGTTCCACGGGGGTTCAGTAGGAGCTGGGTCACACACGGGAGAGAAACCTGGACTGGTAAGCTGCAGTGCTCACCTGAGCTAAGCAAGGAAGACAGGAAGTCTATCAGCACTCCTGCACCCCACTTCCCATCTCTACTACCTATAATTAGAGTAAGGAGAAACAATTAGTAGGTGTGATTCCTAGGAAAGTCCAGCTTGAGTTTCCTGTTCCTGTTCAATGGAGTCCTAGAAATCAATAGTTCCATGCCTTATCTCTCCCTCTGGGCTTCACATGGGCACAGCAGCAAGGTAATGCAGATGGGAAGGGCTACCTGATATCATTCAGGGCATTTGAAGGTGGGCATCAAAAGACGGTTATGGACACACCACCTGAAGAGGCTGTAGGCATCTTAGCTTTCCTGCAAAAATATACTAAGTATGCTAAAGTTCAGCTACACTGCACGTGCCCAGAACTGTCTACAGTTGACTGAGCTGAATGTTTAGCTATCTTTACCATGTGTAAAGCTATCTGGAATTTAGAAAAGTGGTGTGACTTCACTAGAGTCCCCTGGGGGGCCAGACTGACCAGTATGCACTGAACATGCCCTGACAGCCCTGAGTTCAGCAATCAGGACCACGTTCATTCCTGATGACAGCTTTTGCCTAACAGCCTAGTGATCAGAGCCCTCCTCTAGAAAGTAAGAGACCTCAATTCTAGGCCCTCCTCAGCCTAACAGGATTAAACCCACATCTCTCATTTTCCAGAAGAGTACCCTGATCACCAGGCTAGAGGTCTGTCTGGGCTGTATGTCCCCTTCAGCACTCCTGTTAAAGCAGTGATGCTGTACAGGAACACAATTCATGGGGTCAGTGAGAAAAAGAACAAATAAGAGGTGGACCTAACTCAGCATCTCAGTGGTAAGGACACTTCACATGGAAAAGTGGAGCCCTGGTTTTTGGTTCTTGATCATGCATTTTTCATTTGTAGCCTTTCTGCTGAGCACCTGTCAGCAGCAACAAGGGCTGTGATCAATTTTGGAGCACTAAATATATTTTATCTGGGCTCGAGCCCCTATCCAGACTATCTGGGAAAAACTAAATGAATCACTAGGGTGCCCAATAAAACCAACAATCCTTTCCTTGCAAGCAGTGGAAACACAACATCCAAATTTATTACAAAGAATAAAGAAAAATCAACAGTAAACACTAACTATAATTTTAAAACACCATAAACTACAAAACAAGGTCTATAGGTGGCACCCTCCTGGGGAGGGTTTAGTCATACCTAGGCAGTCTGGGGCTTGGGACTCCCCAGTGGATAGTTGTGGGGGCCTGCACCTCTACACCTACTCTGCAGCAATGGGCTGGACAGGGGTCCCACACCAAAGTCCTATGAACTGCAGGGAGCTGCTAGAAAGCATAGGTCCTTCTGTGTTGTAAAGGGCCCCTTCTTGCTCCCTGCAAAGCTGTAGCACTGATCTCTACTTCTACATGGTGACTTTGAGGAGTTCACTGCAATTTTCATCAACATATTGCAACCCAAAGTTTCTAGTCCTACTCCCAGCTCTGCTGGGGCAGGGAACTACAAAGGAACTCAAAGAAAAACCAGCCAAGCAGCAAAACAGCCTGAACTGCAACCAGTGCCAATCATGCTGCTAGGTCAGGACACAGAGCTACAAAAGCAACAACATGTGCCAGGCCCAAATCATGCCAGGCCCCAAGCCAGGCCGAGACATGCAGCAAATGTACAGCATGGCTCAGCAATACGACTATGCTGAAACACGACATCTGTAAAACCATGAAAGGGGGACTCAGGCGTGTCCTTCACCAGGGCCTGAACACAACAAAAGAGTGCCAGGTCTATTTGGCTGTGGCCTGGACATTTAGTCTCAGCTATACTGCTATGCTGAGACCTAACAGCTATGACACAACACAAGCTCCCCCCGCCATCATCCCACTCAAAATATAGAAAAAACAAAAGGGGAAAGAAGAGGGAAAAACCAGAGGTCTGAAGCTCTGAGATAGACTGTCTCTCCCTGTACCTGAGGCTTTCCCTTCCCATAGCTTCAGCTTGCTTCTCCACTGAAGAGAGGGGAGACCCCCCATGAGGAAAAGATATTCTGGCTCCCTGTTTGGCATTTTTTTTTGTTTTTTTAAGGAAAATTTTTCAAGTTCCAAGTCAAATCAGCCAAATCAATTCCAAATCCATGAGTCATTCAAGAACGAAATGTGGCCCTACTACCAGCAAGCATCCTCCACCCCTGCCTGGGGCTTCGGATGTTTCCAAATCCGTTAGCAGGCATCCTATGTACAGGTCCAAGCCTGGAGGCTTGGGGTTCAGATGCCCCCAAGTTTCACTTGCCCGCAGCAGTATGGCTGCAGGAGCAAGCTAGGGAGGAGTCTCCCGTTTTCATAAAGTGGGTGTAAAGCCAAGATCTTCTCACTGGAAATGAAAGTGGGAGGTTAACTATTCACTACCTCCACCCAGGTACTACCCTGTGCCAGAAAAGCAATTATCCCCTGTCCCTGAGAAAACTGCCTTGGTGGTCGCAGTATTTCCCCTTCCAGGTTTCAGCTTTCAGGCTTCAGCAGCCAGAGGATAGAAAAAAAAGAGTGCTAGCCCTGGTGGCCTGAACCTTAAATCGCTTTTCTAACATCACCTGGTCCCAATCAAAAGCAGCATCATTTGAACACTGCAAATAGAGACTAATCAATTCAACCATGGTCAGCACTTCAGGTGAAGTGGCCAAAGTTGCCACTGGTCCCACAGACAGGTCCCTTGGAGGGAATCTTAAGACAATGGTCTGGACTCAATGAGGGGGAGGGGATGTGATCCTCTTCCAGTCCCAGTAAAGGCACAATATATAGCAAAAACAAGATACACGGCAACATGAAACAAAAACACACTTTACCACACACAACCCCAAGTGTGCGTGGGTGTTGCACATTTAATAGTCATTGGATAAAATGCACAAAGGCTGTTGGGAGCAGAGGTTGGAATTCAGGATCCCTCTCTCCTAGCAGAGTGCCCACGTCAGGCTATCAAATCAGGCTACCTCTCCCTTACATTTTTGGCCTGAGGAATCCTACATTCTTTTGTCAAAGTGGCGCCACTTCCAGAGTGGTAGAAGGTATCCTCAATGCAGTGTAGCCTGGTGGTTAGGGCACTCTCCTGGGAGGTATGGGTCTGAAGCCCCTCAGAGTGATGAGGGCCTAGGACCCAGGTCTTCAACATCCTGGAGGCTATCTAACCACTAACCTATGGTATAGAAGTTGGACGGTGGCAGCATCACCCCCATCTTAAAAGAAAAAAACAAGGCAGCCACCTATATACAAAAAGGACAATGTAGGCACTGAAATCTAGGTGGGGTTTCAAGCTGGAAACGGAGAACCTACTTGCAGGCCCGAGTTAGTGTCAAAATGTTGTGGGGGGACAAGATTTCAGGGCACCACCTTCTTTGTGATTTCCTGTTGCCTGGCTTAGATGCCCTCCACCTCCACAAGGTGACTAATTCCAACACTCAATGCCTCCCTCTCCCCATTTATAATGCAGGAAATTTAGGGACTTAATTTATGGTTGTGAATTCCCTTCCTGGAGTCACATGCCTAAAAGTTAGGTCTGGCCTAAAAGTGAGTTCCTTTTAGGGTCAGGCTATCGCCAATTCACAACCGCCACCCCACCCTTGGGCCCAACTTTCTCCAGAAATCTGGGGCCCCTTGTTTCATACTTCCCTTCATGGGGAAGGGAGCCTGCCCTTCATGGTTTAAAGCTGCATGCTAGCAGCTGCAAATGCAGGCTGGACTGCTGTATGCTGTGCCACCTTTGTGATGGGGTGCTCTAATCTTGAACCCAGTGGTGCTGGGATTGGGTAGAAGCAGGAGGATATTTTCAGTGGGTTTTTCCCCCACTCTGTTTATTCTTCTACAAAATCTCCATGAGCACAGATATAAATACTTCTGTGATTTACATTTCACTCTTAAAAAAATGAATCACAAAGGTAAACAGAACATAGTTCATCATAATTACCCTAAACAATACCTACAGGGTCATGATTCTTCTAAGAAAATAGCTTATCAGTAAGCCAAACTCAGCAGCAAGTGTACACCTTTGAAGTAGGTGATGCCTCTGTAAACAAAAAAGTCTAACAACAAACGTGAATAAGTCATCATTGTCCTCAGTGCAAATCAGTAGTGCTGCCAATTTTGTTCTTTTCTTGGTAGGGTTAGTGACTTTTTGCTGTTCCTAGCAATAAAATGTTGTCAAAATTGCAAAATGTATGTTTTAAGGATCGAGGGTCAGCTTCCTAGGTGCAACACTGCATAAATTGTCTAGTGACAAGTTTATGGCAGCTGGACTTGGGGCTATCCAGATCAATCATTTCACTTCATTCTTCTGTATGCACAGAAAAAGCCTGGGAAAATAAGTCCCAGAACTGAGGACTCAGAGACTTTGGTATGTGTAGCCTGCAGGAAAGGTGACCATGGCAAAATGTGAGAACCCTATAAATATGGGATGGGAAGATGCTATGGAGGTTAGGAACTAATAACTCTCACTACCCCTCAGGCAGCAGTGGGCTGAGCTGCAGTGGGGACCAGTGAAACAGGAAAGGAATCATTGAGAATAGGGCCCTGCACCTTCTGCAGTCTTACATTGTTCATTTTCCTTGTGCTGTGGGATCCTGCTCCAGAATCCCAGCTTGACTTGAACCTTCTAATTATGTTTGCAGAATAATTGATATGTGCCTTGAAAGGATGACCCTGAATGCTGTGGGTATCATCGTATCTAGTATCTGCCAGAGTCTGCAGAGAGCCTGAATGAATAGCTCTGAGAGGTGTGCCACATCCCACCTATCTCAGCCAAGTTCTGTGGACTCTGCAGCTCTATTGACATGAGGACTGAGGTTTTTCCAACACACCATAGCATTTTGGTGTGGTACTTGCCATTTCAGTGCACCAAGCACTTGACATTGTTTCCTGCTCCCCTTAACCTTCTGGGATCCCTCTGCAGCATCCTCTTGTTCTGCACAATAATGGGAGCTAATAAAACTCCAGTGCACACTCTCTGCACTGCTTCATGCAGTGGGAAACAACCCTGGAATCCAGCTTGCAGCCAAGGAATGGGAGAAGACAGAAAAGCAGGTGACATGCAAGACATACTCAACAACAAAGTCAGGGTCAAGAAGTCAGGAACAGAAGTAGCTCAGAGGGAGACCCCAGGAAGGGCAGAAAAATTACTGTCAAAACTGATCACTGACAATTTTTAAGTTGATACCTGCTTCCCATGGAAAAGCAGCATTTTCTGGCTGTCTGGGTCAGATGGATTGAAGGAACCACTTTATAAAGAGAGAAAGAATTACCAAACCTTTAAAAGCACCCTAGAGCAGGACTGTCACACTCCCCCTGTGCCAAATCAGACCACGGGGCTGGATCCAACACAGGGCAAGGGCCAGCTGTAGTGACAGTGACCCTCATGGTGGTGGTGGTAGCTGTGGCGGCAGTAGCTCCTGTGGCAGTAACAGCAGCTGCAGCCCCACAATGGCAATGGGGCAAGTGGCTGTGGGCCTTGCTCACCCCCTGGTCACCCAGGGCCATGTCCACCAAGGCCCCAGGGCCCCAGATTCTGCAACAGGGCACACCCACCACTGGCCATGTCCCAAATTCCCTAACCCAATGGTAGCCCAGCAGACCAGATGGAGAGGCTCTGGGGGCTGGACCTAGCCCACGGGCCTTATGTTTGACACCCCTGCCCTATACATTCAGAGCAGCTGTCTGGATAAGTGCTAGAAAAAATCATCATCACTGCAGATATCCCAAATGGCCCATCTACATATAAAACTATAGAGGTGTTAGTGCTCCAGTCTAGTTTCTCTCCTGGCACCCCTTCAGCGTAGCACCTCAGGTCCCTACAGCATATTTCCCAGAGGAACTTACTTCTAATGGTCCCAAATCACAAATGTAATAGATTGCAAACAAGCATTTGAGTCTCCCTTGTGATGTATTCAGCAACAGCTTGAAGCATTCTATTAGGCCAGGAAAACTTATCATCTTCAAAGCTTTACATCAAGGTAGAGCCTGCACAACCAGAATAAAGGATGACTCCAGCAAGTAGCTTCCCATGGACTTTGGTATCCCCTCATCGCTCCTGTTTGTCACAGCTACCGAATAGTTGTAGCTCTATATTTTTCATGACACAAGGCTTTTGGAAGGCTTCTACCCAAACTTTTGCCTTTATCCTGTCCCTTTACATTCTTTCTGGGCCTCTCTTGCTATCATGTTTAGACGTGTATATTTCTGATACTGTAAACCATTTTGGAAAAATAAACGATATTGGCCATTTTAGAAATAGATATCACTTTCATACTGAAAGCACAAAAAATAAAAGGAAGCAACTGTCCCTTATTTTAACTTTTTAATCCTCAACATTCATATCTTCAATAGTGACTTTCTCTGAATGTTTAATTTCTTGGTCAAAGTCAATAGTTTGATAGTATTGGTGTGTTTAGCACCTGTTGAAAATACTCAAGCCACTGTTCTCATTTTCTCTTCAGTTCTTAAAGTCTTTCACTGTTCATCCTTGAAAGGCCCTCTATTTTGGATAAACTCATCTTTTATAAACTAATAAAACCCTTAAACCAGCATCACCTATGTATTTTTCTTTTCACGTTGCATTTTATCATTCTGTTTTGTTCTGTTTGGGAACTTAAGAAATTCTGTTTGAGAAATTGTTCTTCAAGTTTAGTTTTTGTTTTTGTTTCTTCCTGCTTCGTTTAATTCTAAAAGATGTTTTGAGCCATTAATCTTACCATTGGCATGTTGCTTGACTCATATATATACTGATTTATCTATATTTAAGGATTGCATATCTGGAAACCAACTAGAGTTATTGACATTGCCACACTTACCAATATTTACCTGTTCTGTTGGTTTAAACCCGTGTAGAACCAAAAATACATTTTTTACAATGCTATTCAATTGATGATGTAACATCTTGATTGCTAGCCTTTGACTGTCCATTTTCTTTATGTTTTTTATGAGGTTTGTCTGTCTGGAGTTTGAGCTTCAGTCTCACCATACATAAATTATGGTGTACTTCTAACATCAGCACCTTTGCATACTTAGGCATGCTGAAGATTTGAGCTAAATTCCTTTCTATAATATGGTAGCCACTTTCCTGGTAGCTGCCCATGGAATCCCAATTACTCTGGAATTACTCTGGGCCAGATCCAAAAATTCTCATAAGTGTATAAACAGGACTGAGGTGGAAATTAGGCAATGTAATCACAGAAAACAATCCTGATTGACTTACTCCATCAAACACAAAACCACTTAGAGACCAAGAATCATTGGGCAACTCTACTTTGGCCTAACAGGATACCTAGGCATCTCATCTGAGGCTTGTGTGCACACTCAGAAATGATCCAGATCAAGTATCTAAAGCCTATCAAAACTCCATTGATGCTAGGATGGTTCTGGGAAGCACCTGTCCTTTGTCAGTCTCCTTGATTTGCTAGAGGTGCATGGGAACATAACTA
The DNA here is from genome assembly GCA_030014935.1 of Caiman crocodilus. Lineage (NCBI taxonomy): Eukaryota > Metazoa > Chordata > Crocodylia > Alligatoridae > Caiman > Caiman crocodilus. The sequence goes on along the minus strand of JAGPOW010003364.1, from coordinate 41,805,958 downwards.
GCGCCCAAATGACATTGTACCTATTGTTCATTCATGAACACAGCCAGATTGTGCAGATACAGCTGCCTACCATTTTGTACCAAAGCCTCATAGAGTACTACCTCAGGAATTGGATGATCAGCATTTTAGGTCCTCCTCAACCTTGAAAGGACTCAAACCTACCTCTCCACTTGCCAGGAGAGTGCCCTAACCACCAAGCTATAGACTAGCTGGGGTGCTTATGCATTTTACATTAGACCATCATTGGTTGGGAAACAGATATAGCCCTGGCAAAGGGAACAAAACTCAGGACCTTCTCCTCCTAGAGAAATACCCTCTTTTCAGGGCCACATGGGCAGGTTCCCTCTTGTTTGTCTTCCTGGCCTCAAGACCTGAAGGCCTTTGGGTTGCCCAGTGGTGCAGGTTCAATAGGGAGTGGTGGGGTGGTCTCCATCCAAGTTAGCCTAGAGTCTGGCAGATAAGGCACTCTCCAAATATGTTTGACTCTCTTTGGGCTGAGGAAGACCTAGAATGAATCTTCTGCTTCCTGAGGAAGTGCTCTAGCCGCATGGCCAGGTCTGGTCCATAAAGTGATTAGATCCCACCCATAGCAGCACACAGCTCTTTCCTGTATCTCCCCCTTCTCCATGCTGTGCCATGCTGCTGATCCCACACCGGTACCTGCCTGTGCATCTCTTTTTGCTGCTCTCTCATCCTCTGTGGTACATGCTGCATTACATCACTGCTGATTTTGCCCCTACCCACTGTGGTGAGTGACAGGAATCAGCAGTGTGTGCTATACACATGGTGGCACATGGTGGAGATGGCAGCGTGCAGCTTGGGTTCTGTGGAGGGGGTGCTGTGGGAAGGATCAACACCCTGTGGCAGTGACTGGGTTGTAAGTGGTGGCCCTCCACTTTAAAAGGTTGCTGCCCACTGCTGTAGCTACTCCAACCCCAAATGTGGGGCACTTCACTTTCACTGCTTTCAATGGGAGTGAGGCATACTAATTCAGGTAGACACCTCCTTTCCAGACACTCTGGGTCCTAAGATGACAGAGATGGTCTGAGAAGTGTGCAGTGTACTACTGGCTCATTGTAAGCTCTTCCTGGTCAGTCTTGAGTGATCTGAATTGTCCTTTGGAGGCATCTAACTCTGCATTGACTATGTAGGACCCCTATGTACCTACACCTACAACACTTACATGGAGAAGTTTTTGAGAACCATTTAAATTGCCCTAATAGTCATGAGCTCTGATACCAGGTTCACAATCCTACCAGTCTTCCAAAGGTTTGGTTTTGGAACATACTTGCCTACTGACTGCTCCAGTCCATCACCATTCTTCCCCACATTAGCACTGAAGTCCCCCATTGCCAGGCTGACAGCACAGTTGAGAGCATTGTCAATTCCATTATAGGACTGATCCTTGATTGCAACAGTGTCACCATCTTTTGGCATTCATTGTGATTTTCAAACAGCTGGTTTGAAATATAGCTCAGAGTGATTATCTATTAGTGGGCTCCAAGACTGAGAGCAAGATTTCTGCTTTTGGACTTGTGATGAATGCTACACTCCCGTGTGTGGTAACCACCTTGCATCCCTGACAACCCTGTGGCTTTGTTTTCATGTTTCTAAATCACTGTTTAGCAGTTTCTAACCATCTACTTTTGCTTATTTTGAGGATTTTGAGATTATATTTGACAATTACTTTATCACTCACAAACTTTTTGATTTAATGTTCCAAAAACATACTTTTTTGTTTGTTTTACTGTAAGGAAAAAACTTTTCAGAGTTCTGGACTCCTGACAGCTTTAGCCAGTATTGTCATTTCCACCCAGACTGGGACCCAGACAGTAGTTGCCAGCTAGAGTCTTGTTTTCACACTCAGTCATACCAATCACCAAATTTGTATTTAGGAAGGAATGTTTCCCATACGTCAGATTAGCAAGGATTATGGGGGATTTTGTCTTTTCAGCATGTAACCTGGTTCTTTTCCTAGGATATCCTGAGCGTACATATTAACCATAGTAATACCAGGGCATTGGCAGTGCCCTAATCTCCCTTGCTTTTACCTATGTAATGTTATAAAGCACTAGCAAATTGACCATCAAAAATGGAGGGGGGTAGCAGGTAGCAGGGACGGAGCCCAGCATTCAGCCCTGCACCCCTGGTCCCTCCCCCTGCACTAGTCTGGCCCTGTCCCCTTCAGGCCTGATCCTGTTCCCACCGCAGCTTTGGGTTCAGGCCCAAAGCTCTCCCCAATAGCTGCTGCTGCACTCATGATACCGCACCTGTGGGTCTGGCCGTGGCCATGGGCCCGGGATGGACAGTGGCTGCAGGCCCAGCAGCATTGGCAGGTGCAGGCCTGGCGGCAATGGCAGCAGTCCTGGTGGCAGACACAGGCTTAGTGGCTGCTGCAGGCACAGGCCTGGCACAGCAGCTGTGGGCATAGGGTGGCAGCCGCGGGGTGGCAGCCACAGCTACCAGTAACTGCCCCCTGCTCTCCCCCATGCCACCTCTCCCTTCCAGCTCTTGTGGGGGGGCTCTGGCCCCTGGCTCCAAGGAGCAGATACTGGGGGGTCCAGCACTGCTGGCCTTGCCCTTTGGCTCCATCCCCTCTTTATGGCAGGGCTCTGATCCCCACCGTCCACCGAGACAGGTAGTCAGAGTGCCACTAAAACATTATGGACAGACAGACAGACAGACAGAATAAGGCTTTTAAAAGATTAGAATTCTTAGTGTTTCAAGTTTTGTGTTTTGTGCTTGCGTGAGAGGGTTTGAAGTGGTGATTTAGGATTATAAGATCAAAGGAAAGGAAAGCTACAAGGGACCTCACAAGGCCATCTAAGCCAATGTTTCTCAACCCATGGTACATGTATCCCTGGGGGTATGTGAGACATGGGCAGGGGGTATGTGGATGCTGTGTTTTGGTCTTTGCCTGCTCAGGTCAGAAACTCTGGCCGCTGCCTCCTTGCCATGTCCAACGTGCTGGGGCTTTCACTCCCCAGCGTCAGTGTGCCAGGAGATAGGGTTGGAGGCCCTACACAGGCTGCTTTGCCCCAGGCTGTGGTGGAAAAAGTGGGACTTGGCTCATGGTGGCAAAACCAGAAGTGCCACAGTGGGACTTCTGGTTTCGCTTTTGCTGCATCAGTCAGCAGGGGGTACATAAAGTTGAGAACCACTGATCTAAGCCAGGCCCCTTCTCAAGGCAGGATCATCCCTGACAAAACCATCCCAGTCAAATGCCTGACTAACTCAGACTCAATGGCCTGGAAGCCCTCTGTTTCTCTCCACTCCCATGTTCCTTGCTCTGTGACTTTGCCCTGTCATCATCCTGGCATGTCTTTCTTCCTATGTTCCTCTAATTTGCCAAATTCATGAGGATTATAGGAAAGTGGGACTGAAAGGAACTTTATGCAGTCATGTAGACCAGGATAAGTTGTTGGCTTGTTATTCCATAACCAGCCTGCAAGAACAAAGGACTGCTTTTGTCTTAAAACATTAACTTTGGTAGCCCTATCATGAGTTAAAAATCTTGGTCATTGGCACACCCACATTTACTGCCATGTCAAGGTACAGATCCCGTAAAAGGAAGCTAGAGGTAACTTGAGAGAGAGTTCTGCTCTGATACAGTCTCACCCAAGAATACACTGCTCAGCCAGTGAGCAGTAAGGCACGTACACAGTTCTGCTGTTTAGGTGTGCCAATAGGTCTGCATGGATCATCTGGATCTACTCTGGTGCATTTGCATTCAATCATTGAGTCATCTACCCCCGGGGGCCTTATGCTTTTGGGCATTCCCCTGGCTACAACATGGCAGGGCAGAGTCCTCTGGGTGTTTTATTCTTTGTTTAACTTCCCTTTTCCTTTCTGAGGAAATTTCTTCACAAAGGTGTTGCCCTCAATTGTTCGAGAATCTGAAAGGCCCTGATAATACTGTGACTACTTGATACAATACTTCCTTGGTACTCACCAACCCTCATGAGGTCTCCATGCAGGAAAGTTATACAGATATCACCCAAGAACTGAATCAACCCTGTCTATTATATAGGCCTCACCCTCTGTGTGGGCCCTCATATTCTGCTGTGTGAGAGACCTTTATTCAGTTTAAAGCAGCTTTTCCCAACCTTTTGGTTCCAGACACACAGTTACTGGGCCTCTCTTATCCTGCGGCACACCGGCTAAATGTGGACTGGGTAGGGGCACTGAACACAGCACGTGGATGCCATGCACCCGGGCCCCCCTCCCCCTCTACCCCCAATGTATCTGCCTGGTTGTGACGGCTGTGGCACACTGTTTGGGAAACACTGGTTTAGAGGATGGGGCTTGGGAATGGGTGCAAGCTAAAAACAGAAATGTCCCTCTTGTCATCCCCAAATAAGAGTATCTACACAAGGAGGGATTACACCAACATAAAGATACCTGTAGGAATGTGCCAATCTACCTGGCAACACTTCCCTGTATAGATAAATCACTGCAGCTGAGTCCCTGGGACATACGTAGTGCCCTGGGGTCTTCACTGCAGTCAAGCTCTTCATTTGCAAGCAATGGCAGCTTGAGGGCTATCACCTGTGAGAAGCCAGGCTTCTTTGTCCATCCTACTCACCAACCAGCAGATTTTTCTCTTTTCTGCATTTATTTAAGCATTGTAGACATGAGGCTTCCCTCTTCCTCCCAAGAGAATGCCATAGTCAGGCAGAGCTGCACTCCAGGAGCATTTTCCTGATACTCAGCTGAGTTTCCCACAATCATAGGGCACTTACATGTAGGGAGGTTGTATATCCAGTGCGTCAGAGCAGACTTATTAATCAAGTCTGCTGGAGTGCAGAAATTAATGTGCTCCAGCAGTTTCCAGCGTCAAGTGTATCAGTGTCCACACACTGACAAATGGTGGTGTGGCACTTTGAACTAAAGCTCGTCGAATGAGCTTTAGTTCAAAATGTTCCACTGCCTGTTTTTCAGTGTGGGGATGCTGATACACATGATGATTGGGCACTTTTAATTAGCACAGGTCGCTAATTAAAGTGCCTGCTCCCTGCCTCCCAGAGCATGTTTATAAATGCCCATAGGGTTGGAAGGGACCTCAGGGGTCATTTAGTCCAGTTTACTTTTCCTTAGTCTTATCCCATAACTGTGGTTCACACTGTGCCGCTTGTCAGCCCCCTAACTAATTCTTATCCTCTCTTGCTGCTCTCCTGGAAATACACATAAACCTCTGTCATTGCCCTGGTGTACACACAACAGCTTTATGGCTATTACTATTATCAGTGTACATCAAAAGGTAGAATTCTCTCTTACAGGGGTGTGGTTCTAGTGGTAAAAATGTGTTTGTGCAGTGATTAAACCAGTATGTGAACCAAACCAAGTAAACTATACATATTTGACCTTTTACTTACTTTTAATAAATATCCCAGCCTGTAGTCATTTTATTGCCACTTTGCAGCCCAAGCTCATATCAGGTAATCTGACTGCAACAGAATGTTGTTGGGTTCTCTCTATTTACTTAACAATCCATAACCACTATGTGCTCCTTCTTACATGCCTGCCTCTGAGCAGGTCTCTTCTGCTCCATAGCAATGGTCTAAATTATTTAATGGAGCAGAGTATGTTTGTACAGGTCCCATTTCATGTCTTTCTCTAGATCATTGGTTTGACCTTGCTAAGTTTTCCTCCAAAGTCTCTTGCTAGCTTTATAACTATCAGCATCACCTCTAGGAATGTGACCAACCCTGCTGTTGCTGCCTTCCAGACCCACTTTTTCCAGTCTCACACATTTCAGAATGTATCTAGGAGGCCCCAGTGCATCTCCATCTATCATAGATACGTGACCAGACATCTGTGTTATAAGGGCCAGGGACTATTCCCCCCAGCTCTTGCTGAAGTAAGTTGGTGCCTTCCATGAGCCACAATGAAGAATTAAAACAGTAAAAACTTTCTTCTGGTATCACATTAAGAGTTCCGTGTAAAGAGCTGCCTAGAGAGCCATTGTGGGGTACTGTGAGTTTTATGGGTTCTCTGCACTACACTATTTTAGAGTGCTGGTACCGTAGCATCATAGGAAAGCAGGGCTGAAAGGTACCTCAGGTGGTCATGTAATCCAACCTGTTGCTCAAAACAGGAACATCTTTGTCTAACCCAACCTGGCCAATGGAGGTGATTCCACAACCTTTCTAGGAGATTTGTTCTCAGGCTAAACCTAAGTTAGAAAGTTTTTCCTAATATCAAACCTAAATTTCCCCTGTTGCAATTAAAGCCTATTAGCTCTTGTTCTACCTCATGTGGGCACAGAGGAGAGTCAATCAGCATGAATAACTTACACACAGATGTAGAAAACTCTAGGGACACCATTTTTCAGCCAGTTACAGTCTATGTGACAGGAAGATTCAATCTAATTCATATGCTTAAGGAAGGCTTCCTGGTATTAAAGTCTTACATAACTCAAGATGTAATTTGTGAATGCTCCCATCAAGGACTCTTGGCCTCTTACAAACAGTTGAGAACACAAACCACAAACAAATCATGTCAGAACTGACTTCTAAGGAAGTCACTTCCAAATATGCTACAGTTCAGCAGGCACAGTAAGTCTCATCCCAAACCACATCTCTACACTCATGGCCTAAATAAGGAGGAAGAAAATTCTAGATTTCTGGAGCAAGAATATTCTTATATTAGATACATCCTATTGGAATAAGGCACAGACATTGGGAAGTGGAATATATGAAGTCTACCAACCTTACCCCTGGAGCGATAAATTGTTGCTTTGCAGTCATGTTGTCTCTCCTCTCTCCATTACTGGCTCTTTTTTTGCTGGACATGCACACTTCCTTGCTGTTTGACAATCATTTTAGAGCTATTAATACACATACAGAGATCCCTTATGGGATTTGAATTCTAAGATACTGTTGGAGCATTTCTAAACCTGATGACACTGAGGGTAAATCATGCATACCAAGAGGTTAACAAAGTGCTTTAGCTTCTAGTATTATATTGCGTTTGTCTAACCTAAGAGACAGTGCCCCTTCTTCCTATTTGGTTTTATCCCAGCAAGATAGGAATAAACCAAACACCCTGCAATTTACAGACAGCAGACATGACTCCACACATCACACCCTCTAACTAGACAGCCAGAAACCCCCTTTCTGTACCCCCTCCATAATTTTATCCTAGCTGCTATAATTTTCTTTCCTAAGTAAGCCAGTTGTGGAGCTGTCCTTTATTCTCTGGCTGCTGAGGATGGTCCTCTCCAATATCCATCTGCTCTAAGTTGCAGAGCAATTCTTGTTATCTCCCAGCAGTCCACTGGGGGAGGATGAAGATACTTCTGGGCTTCTGACTACTGCTTTTTACGGAGTGCTGCAGGCATAACTACTCCTAAATCATTTCTGACCAATGCTTATCCAACATCTTTTTGAACACCTCCAATGATGGACCTTACACAGTTTCCCTAGGGAATCTGTTCCACTGCCTTCCTGTTAGAATCATAGCAAGTTAGGGTTAGAAGGAACCTCAGGAGGTCATCTAGTTCAACCCCTGCTCAAAGTAGGACCATCCCCATCTAGACCATCCCAGACAAAGCTTTGTCTAGCTGGGTCTTAAAAACCTCCCAGGATGGAGCGTCCACCACCTCCTTGGCAATATATTCCTTGCTTTACTACCCCTCTAGTGAGAACATTCTTCCTAATATCTAACCTAAACTTCCCTTGCTGTAGCTTGAACCTTCCTCATTGTTCTAACAGTGAAGAAGGTTTTCCTAATATCCAGTCTAAGCCTACTCTGCTTCAACTTCAACCTACTGGTATGTGTACAGGTCTCTGCAGCAACAGAAAAAAAAGTATTCTCCCTCTTCTTTATGCTAGTTTTTCAGATATTTGAAGGCTGCTACCCTGTTCTCTCTTAAGCACCTCCTCTGAAAGCCAAACATGACTTTCTTTTAAACTCTTCTCATAAAGCTTGCTTTCCAAGTCCTTTAATGGTGCTGTAAAAGGGAAGTTGTAGCCATCCAGAGATTATGTCACAGGCAAGAAAGAAATCCTAAGAAATCCTTGCCTCTCTCACAAGCCCTTTAAAATCATTTTTCTTACCTGCCTCTGGACCCTCTCCAATTTCTCCATGCCCTTTTTAAGATGTGGAGCCCCAAACTGCACACAGTACTCTAGATGAGGTCTAACTAGTGCCAAGGAAAGAAGTACTATCACCTTCCATGTCTTACACCTAATACTCCCATTGATGCAGTCCAAAATTGCTTTTCTTTTTTTCAAAGATGCATCATTCTACGGACTCATATTGAGTCTGGGTGGATCACAGACTCCTAGGGTATCTCTACATATCCTCCAAGAGCCACTCAAATTAAAGAACCCATTGTGTAATGTGTATTCAGCATCCCATGCTTCAAAATAGCAGTAGGGGCACTTTAACTAAAGCTTGCTTGATGAGCTTTAGTTAAAGCACCCCCACCACAATTTTGAAGCACGGAGATGCTGAACATATGTAACACGGAGGCTGCTGGAGCATGCTAATTAATTAATTTCATCTGCTCCAATGCATGCTAATTAGCACACATAAAAGCAAATGTCCAGCACATCTATAAGCGCTCCTAGAGCCTTCTTCATATGTAGGCCATAGATATGGTCAGTGGCTGACAGACAACACTGACAGTTGCACACCAGAAACCTAGCAAAAACCTACATTAGATAATATAAGATTGTATACAATCAATAAGCTTGCATTTAAGTCACAAGCAATAGCCTTGTAAAGTAGAATAAGAATCTGTTTATCAAGACCACTAATACTAGGCCAAATAAAAATAACTGCTTTTTGAGAAAGTGCTTAATAGCAGCTAAAAGAAAGAACTGATGTTTTGCCTTTTGACAAGAACTGAGTTGTATGAAGTATGCTAGAATCCTATTGAAATAATAATTTGCCTCTGTTAACTTGTCACTTTTGGCCATTTTCAAGAGACTTATGCCAAGCTGCAGAAGTGTGGCTAAGGTCTTGTTCTAGAGTAAACCTTTGTAGATATTACAGAGGTTATTATCTGGCCTAATCAGCAAACTAGAAGGAACAAAAGATGGCAAGCAGCATTCCTAGATGGTAAGAGAAAGACATAAGAAATCCTTTTTCTCAGAATCATACTTTTCAAAAGCACATAGATCTGTCATTGCAGGATCTGGAGCCACTCAGGGAATTGAGGCAGAAACCACACCCAGGATGGGTGAACAGAATCTGAAAACAAACTGGGTCAGGAAGCCAGAGGTCAATCCAAGAATAGGATCTAGGAGCAAGCTTCCATCAAGAAGCCAGGAGATCAAGCAGAGGGTGGAGTCAAGGAGCAACTCAGAGGGAACAGCAAAGCAATTTTAGGTCAAGTCAAACCCTGTTGCCCAAACACTTCTGGCTCATAAGTTTATAGGGGAGAAGTGAAGGGTTAGCTGACCCTGGTCAGCCACTCCCATGGTAGGGAGCAGGGACACTCCCATGAGCAGAAGATTATGTCCTGCTGGAGGTTTCAGGCCCACCTTGACCAGTCTAAATGTTTAGCCTTAGGGTGGCAGGCTAAGCTGAGTGGCTACATTAGTCATGTTGAAGACCCAGGTTTGAGGCTGTGCCCTCACATGACCCTAGCTAATTGGCATCTTCTAAATTTGCAGAAAAACTAGTTTAGTCAAAGTCCCAGTGGAACAAAGAAATCCAAGTACCTCTAATCTGAATGCTTATTAAAATAAGCGTTGCATAAATAATGGATGTAAATGTGGGGAAAGAGGTGGATTTGGGGACTAGCTCAGCAAATTCAAGACAAGCTGAAGCTAGCTTGCATTCCACCTTCCTCTTCCCTAGCTAATATAGGTGAGAATCTGTATTGTGCTGTTGCAGGCAGGCAGATAGGCAGAGACACATGCTTATTCTTATGCGGCAGGGGGGTAATCAATAGAAGACCCTTCTCTTGCCTCTTTGTCTGACTTCGGTGGTGGTAGCTCCTTACCTGCTAAGAGGGAATGGAGGGGCAATGGGAAATATAATTCTAATTGTCCCTTAATTCTGTGTCTAAGTTTGCAAAAAGTCCTGATCATAGACGGGCTGTAGTATTGTCTCTCAAAAGAGCAAATAGTACATGGATTTCTGATAGCACATAGTTCTGCCATCTGGCCAATTATCACCCATTTTGTATTTGTGTTTTTGATTATTCTTTCTGAGGTGTAACACCTTGCATTTCACAGAATTGGACTCCATCCTGTTGGCTCTGGCCCAGCTTTCAAGAATCTTCTGAAATGCATTCCGGTCCTCCAGTACATTTGTAGTCCTCTCCAATTTTATATCATATGCAAATTTGCTCAAGAAGCTCCTCAGTCACACTATTTTTCCAATCACCCTTTGAACCTTGGTAAATTATCAGCTCTTACAGCTTACCCTGGCAATGAATTCCACAAGTTAATTACACACAGTTGGGAAAAGAATTTCCCTTTGTGTGTTTGAAATCCACTTCCTAATAATTTAATTGTGTATCCCCTAGTTCTAGCATTGTGAGGGGAAGCCAGGGCAACTACACATGCATTAATGTGCTTAGTTAGTGCACATAAATCTAGTACCACTAGGAAAATGTGCATTAGTCTATCTTAATGCATATTAACTAAAGAGCATGGTTTTTTAGTGATACTTAGTGCTTATTAGCCTATTTTAATGCACATTAACTAAATAGCATGGAGCACCTATATATAAGCTTGGAGGCTGCTCTGATGCACTAGAATTCCAGTGCATCAGAAGAGACTGGATTAATCAAGTATACGCCAGTGTGCGAATTGCTGTGCTCCAACAGCCTCCTGTGTCTCATCTATCAGCATCCTCATGCTTAAAAATAGTGGTAGAACACTTTATCTAAAGCTTATCAAATAAACTTTAGTTCTAGCATCCCTGCCACCATTTTTAAGTGCAGGGATGCTGATACATGAGATGCTGTGATGCTTTAATTAGGGCAGCTCCTAGGTCTACTCTACTACTCCATAGTCTGGACACCCTAGTTGTGAAGTTTTTCCTTATGTTCAGCCTGAAACTATTTTCCAGGAGTTTGTGGCCATTGTTTCTAGTTTTCCCCTAGGGCACCCTGCTGAACAGTTGTTCCCCAAGACCCTGATGTATGTCTCTGATATAGCAGTGAGCTGCAATCAGGTCCCCTCTCAGCCTTCTTTTCTTTAGGCTGAAGAGTCCAAGATACCTCAGCCTCTCCTCATATGGCTTGCCATGCAAGTCCCTGATCATACGGGTGGCCCTTCTCTGGACCCTCTTGAGTTTTAGAACGTCCTTGTTGAAGTGCAGCACCCAGAACTGGATGCAATACTCCAGCTGCAGCCACTCCAATGTTGAGTAGAGCAAGAGAATAACTTCTTTGAATTTACTGCAGATGCATCAATAGATGCATGCCAGAATGTTATTGGCCCTTGAGGCTACTGTGTTGCACTGCCAGCTCATATTCATGCTAGGGTCTTTTGTTACCCCAGACCCTTTTTCATTTGTAGTGCTGGTCAGGTTAGAGTTGCCCAGCCTGTAGGTGTGCTGGGGGTTCTTCCTTTCCAGATTCAGCACTTTGCATTTCTCTACAATGAACCTCATCTGGTTCTGTTCTGCCCAATATGCCAGCCTGTCTAGGTCTGCTTGTATCTGCAGCTTGTCTGTGGGTGGGTCCACACAACTCCATATCTTGTGTCATCCATGAACTTGGCCAATGGGCTTTTCACCCCTTCATCCAGGTCATTAATGAAGATATTGAACAGCACCTGGCCAAGTACTGGCCCCTGCAGTATGCTGCTGCCCACATCTCACCAGGATGACACCAATCCATTCATTTGGACTCTCTGTGCCCTACCCCACAACCAGTTTTGCACCCACTTGACAGTCCCGCAGTTGAACCTGATATCTTCCAGTTTTCTGATCAGTGCCTCATGAGATACCAGGTCAAAGGCTTTCTGGAAGTTGAGGCATATGATGTCAACTGCTTTTCTCTCATCCAGGTGACGAGTAACCTGATCATAAAAAGAAATGAGGTTGATCAGACAAGAGCTGCCGGTAGTGAAGCCATGCTAGCTATCGTTCAGTATCATGCCTTCTGCAAGTTTGTCTCATATAGCCTCTTTGATGAATGTTTCTAGGATTTTCCCTGGAATAGAAGTTAAACTAATTGGCCTGTAGTTTCCTGGGTCTTCACACTTCCCCTTCTTGAAGATGGGCACAACATTGATCCTCTTCCAGCCCTCTGGGATTTCTCCAGAGGCCCATGATTTTTGAAAGGCCTTTGCCAGGGGGCTCTGAAATTATTTTGGCCAACTCTTGCAGCACTCTTGGGTGGAGTTCATCTGGTCCTGCTGATTTACATACCTCTAATTTCTTTACTTGATCATACACCAGTTCTAAAGCAATGGTGGGAACAATGTCAATCCTGCCCTGCTTGTTCTGTGCCCTACCTGACATGTTGTTCCCCTTGGTCTTGTGAAAGACTGAGGCAAAGTAGTCATTTAGGAGTTCTGTTTTTTCCTGAGTAGTAGTGACCAGGTATCCTGAGGCATTGAGCAGTGGTCCCATTATTTTTTCTTTTACTCCCTATGTAGCTAAAAAAGGTCTTCTTGTTGTTCTTGATTCTTGTAGCTAGTTTTAGTTTTCCCTCTTTGGGTCCCAGCTTCATATCCTTGAAAATGCCCTTTGCATAGCTGGTGCTCTGGTTTTCAAAGGTCCTGGCCAGACTCTCTCTATCAAGAACACTCATGTTGGCTTAGGGCTTCCTCTGTGCTCTTCTGCCATCTATTGGTGAAGTGGAGGAAGCAATAGACCAAGTGCCAAGAGCAGCCCTAATTTTGCCATCTTTTCCAATAGCAGGGGAAGCATTTTCAGTGTCTGGGTCAATATCCATTTCAGGCTTGTGGAAAGGAGTAAGGAACTATTGCTAATTCTGTCATATGGGAAAAAAGAATTGCCCCTGATTATAACATGCCCTTTATTGATTAGTCACTAGAACCAAAGCCTCAGTCCTTAAAAGCTGAATGGTAGAGCTGGGTTGTTCTCTGGCTTTGCAGGGGGATGTGAATTCCAATCACTCAAGGCTCCTCTCTGTTTCTGACCTAGTAAATGATGGTACTAGAATAGCTATAGCTACAAGGGGGCTTTCACCTTAGGCCAAAATGTGCTGAGGGAGGTGGCATACTGAAAGAACGATACAGGCATGGCCCTGCAGAAATAAGTGGGAGGGGATGAGTTATCATCAGCAATCCCTCACAGTCAAGGATGATTGTCTCCCATGACTGCCTTATCTTGGGGTCTGAAGATGGATGACAAAGCCAATCCAGGTTGACAGGTTCTATTACAACTCTGGCACCTGTTTCCATGTGGGGGGGTGACTCTGGATTCTTGGTTCAATCCACAACATGCTGTTTCTGTCACTCCCACATTGCCATCTCCAGTTGTTGTCATGAGGTTTCAAAGTACTAAGATCCTTGAGACACTCTTCCTTTATTTGGGGTGGTTCTGGGTGATAGTCTCCCATGAGCTGATGTCAATGATGCATTTTTTCAAGTTAGCCTAGAGGGTATCCTTGAAGCACTTTCTCTGTGCTCCTCTTGGACACAGGCCTTGACTGAGCTGAAAGAGTAAAACTTGCTTCGGGAGTCTGGAATCAGATATCCGTATGATGAGGCCATCCCAGCAAAGTTGATGTCAGATGATCATCACCTTGATGTTTGTGATGTTTGATTGTGAGAGGACACTAATGTTGGTGCACTGGTCTTCCCACTGAATTCAAAGGTTCTTCTGCAGGCAGCACTGATGGTATTTCTCCAGTGACTTGAGGTGTCTTCTGTACATTGTCCGAGTTGTCCATGTCTTAGCTCCATATAGTAAGGTAGGGATGAGTCAGAGGCAGCCTGAAGAATCAGCCCTCACAGATGCAAGACAAGGCCTCCCCCTAGGGGTTGGAGAGGAACTAGTCCACAGGCATTCTCAAACTCTGGGAGTTCACTGATCACTGGCGGTATCTACAAGAGATGCTGATTGCACAGTTGTTACTGCGCAGTCATTTAGTACTTGCATAGTCAACTACTAAATGACTGCACAGTAATCAGTTACCTAGTGATGCTTACTTCCCAGTAACTTGTTACTACTGTGCAGCAGTTCATTACTACTGTGCAGTAGCGTTGTGTCATGGTTAGTGCCTGATGATGCTACTGCACAATACTAAAGAGCTACGATGCAATAGTAACTAGCTATTGGCTTTTGGGGAGAGGGAGAGAAAGGCTTTCACCCTTTTCAGAAGTACTGGGGAATTAGTCGCTGCTAGGGCTGATAGTTTTTGAGTGGGATAAGCTGATGCTCCTGTCAGTACTTAGAAAACTCAGAGGTCCTTGGTTAGAGGGTTTTGCTTTTCCACTCAGGGTCAAACCAACTGCCGAATTGAGTATCAATTTTCCCCCTATGTCAGATTGGCAAGGTCTGTGGAGGTGTTTTAATCTTCAGCATGGTCCTCATCCAAGGGATCTTTGAACAGATATACCCAATTATTTCTGTCATCGCAGTGGCAGGGCACTAGCAATGCCCTGATCTCTGTTCCTTTTACCTGTGGCATGATTTATGGCCGGGGGTGGGGAACAGCTTTTTTGGTGTGTGCCACAAATTAGCCCACACTCTCCCTGAGTGAACTGTGACCCCCTTCCCTTCCCAATATGCTGATCTGCCTTCTGCTCCCTGCCCTGTGATCTCTGTCTAGTCTGCTGCTTTACTTTCTGCTTCCTGCCCTATCTGCCACTACATTGTCTGTCCCACTTACAGTATGTGTACTGCAGTTTGGCCACCCCTGCTAAAAAATGGCCTTTAAGCAAGTGCTTAGTTTAAGTACACACTCTTGTATTGTTGGGGCCACTCACATGCTGAAATCCTTAGCTAGATTAGGCATAGATAGCAGGAATCCTTAGCTTTATGCCTAGACAATAGAAATTGTCTAGGCATAAATTGTCTACGGGTTGTAGACTTGTGGACGGGTCGTACTCGACCTGGAGAGATGTGAGCAGCGGGGTCCCCCAGGGCTCGGTCCTTGGGCCCGTGCTGTTCAACATCTTCGTCGCTGACTTG
>JAGPOW010003364.1:41744067-41784317 GCA_030014935.1 Caiman crocodilus | reverse complement strand
CCTGAGAAGACTCCAGCCAAGAACCCTTCAAAAAGTCCAACCAAGAGCCTTTCAAAAAGTCCAGCAAAGTCACCTCAAAGAAGTCCTTCCAAATCAATATGATTGCTACTTGCAATATAAATACATTAATGTAGCTATATTACTCATCTATAATTGGTTAAGCACAAAATTCTGGGGTATTTTTAGTGAAAATAGGGTATTGAGCCTTGGTTCAAGAATGAATCCCCCATTTATAGCATTGTTTCTCATGGGAAAATTGGTTCTGAGTTACAACGTTTCGACTTAAGAGGTGGTTTTCAGGAAACAATTGTGTCTCATGCGGGAAGACTGTCTGTAGTTAGAAACATTTTTCTGAGCAAGGTTTTGGCCTTAAAAGCCAATGGTCAGGCTGGGGAAGCATCTGCAGTTGGTGTGTGCTCTTCCTGGACGGAATGAATAGTAAAGAAGCCAGAGGCTGGGCTGCAGCATGGGCAGTCAGTGAAAATGTAAATTGAGGAGCCACTGTATGAGAGGCAGGCTGGGCCAACTGCAGATGGTTCCTCAGCCTGATCAAGGGTTATTAAACCCAAAAACTTGCTAGAAAACTGTTCCCAACTATTTATCTGGTCTAATAAAAGATACCAGATTTGCCCAAAGAACCTTGTCTGCCACATGTATGTGTACATTTGGCTGTAGTGGGTGTGGATAGCAGGGAGAAACAGCGGGCATGCGCCTCCCAGCCTGGCAGGGTCTACCCTGCCTCCCGTGCCAGGACTAGGAGAGGAAAAGGCCACTCCCTCCCCACCCTGAAGCCCAACTCCCATGGGGGGAGGAGACCTCCAATTTTGTGCTTGCCTAGGGCCCCAGTACACCTTAATCCACCTCTGTGCTCGCCACCCCCTCCCTGCCACCAATGTCTTCTTCATGTCAGGGGGTCCTAAAGCTATGCCTTGCAAGGGGCCCCAAATATTTCTGGGCCAGCCCTGACTCTGCTACTTTGCCTCTCTTCCAGCGTACATGCCCAAGTCCTTCCATCCCCACTGAGTCATTTCCCTGATGTCCTGGATGCTACTCACAGCTTGATATTCAGAAGCTGTGAGAGTTTGACCCATGTCCAAGCAGGGTCTCTGCAGCCTAGAGGGTTGTTGTGAGCAGAATCCCTTCAGCTGGTTGAAATTCTTAGTAAATATATTGCCCTAGGCCCTAAGGGGCAATCTCTTACCTTTATTGTTTTTATCATAACAGTTCTCTAATCCACAGACAGGATGAGGTTGGGATGAACCACATATGGACTGAGTCACCTTCAGTGGGAGAGAGAATCACAGCATCAGGGCAGACCTCAGCCTGTAGGCATTCCTCACCCTCCCTGGGAGCCCTGCTCTGCCTGGGATCATCCTGGGCTCCAGGAGCTGGCTCTGCCCTGGGTCCCTGAGGCTGAGCACCAGAAGGGAGGCAGGGGCACCTCATTCTCCCATTCCCAGCATGGCTTCCACTTCCTGGTTGCACATGGCAGCAGCACAGACTGTATGTGTCCTGGAGGGCAAAGTGTTATGGAAGCTATAGTTTCATAGAAGCAGCTGAGTTTGTTGCTGCTTGAGGGAGATATGACCCATTTGTTGCTCTCCTAACATGGGCTTTGGTGGCAAAAAATGGGGTGAAAGTTCTCCCCCAGCAGCAATGAACACCACCAACACTCCAGAGAACTATTATTCCCACAACACATTGCACTCCATGACACACACTGCTTCCAGTAGGCCTGTGCAAGTAGGCAACTATTTTATCTGGCTTCAGATCCGACTGCTTCAGATGTGGATTCAGCTGTTTCGGATGGCCATGATCCAATCTGGAGCTCTGGACCAGGTTTCCGTCTTGATCTGGCTGAAGCGGCTCTGAAGCTTCAGAACCGCCTCGGAGATCTGGCCATAGGGTATAATGAGGAGTCAATGAGATATCTATAACTTTGTTGTTTTTTTGTCTGATTTGGATGAAACTTGCAGGAGTTGTAACAACTGCTTAGAGCACAATGCCTACAAAGTTTCAAGAAGATCTGTGCAGGGGGTCGGGGAGACCTATGCCCCTGCCACAGAGCACAGAAGTGCCCTGCTCCTGAAGAGGGGAAACTGCTAGGGAGGGAGCCCTAGCAGTGACTAAGGCGCCCAGCTGTGGGTTGCCAGGGTGACCAAAGAAGGTCAGCTGACCAGAGGGGGCAGGGTCTGGCTTCCTTATAAACCCAAGGGGCTGGGGCTAGACTCAGTTCCCCACCAGCAGCGAGAAGGTCCCTAAGCCAGGATGTGGGAAGAAGCCTGACCACAGGTACAGCTTATGGCCGCTCTAAGATGCTTGAGCAATGTTGTTATAGCCAGGTGGCTTATGTTTAAGTTATAGCCAGGAGGCTCAAGTTTGTGTTGCTGTTTGTTACACTGGTGGTTTGGGTGAGGCTATTAGGGGTTGAAGGAGGCCTCATAGGGAACCCACAGTAGCGTGGGGGCCCGCGTGCCAGTAAGGGCACAGTTTACAGGGCGCACAGACCCTAGCTACAGAGAGGGGGCAGCTTATGGAGAGCCCCAGAGAGGGGGCAGCCTTACTGGGAAGCTCAAGTTGGGCATGTTGAGCCCCAGATAGGGGGGCAGCTTTATGGAGAAGCTCCAGGGCAGGTGGGGTGAACTCCAGGAGAGGGCATAGCATCATTGAGCAGGCCCCAGAGAGGGGGCAGCATTGTAGATAAGGTCCCAGAGAAGAGGGCACAGAGTGAGATAGGGTTGGGGAGAGCCCTAGCACTGGAGGGAGTGCATCCAAGGAAGGAAGGCCCAGAGAAAACAGGAAGGAGCCAAAAACAAAACAAAACAAAACCAGTGATAGATCTGAGTCAATGACCATTCCATTGGCGAGGTGTGCACTGCGGTTGTAGGGGAGGAAGCGGAGCTGCAGATAGCGCCCCCTAGCAGTGAGGCAGTACAAGGGCAGCCTCCTGCTAATTAACACTGATTAATCAATTATCAACAAGGCATGGCAGGAGAGTAGGCAGGCGATTGCCCTAGGAACAGGTGTGTGGGCCACATTAAGGTCGGCCCAGGGCAGATACCTGTCACAGCCCCAAATTTCTGAAAGCAAAACTCATGTCATGTGTATGTGTTGCACCACAGGGGGCTGAAAACTGCAGGGGTGGTAGCCTCTGGTGAGGCCACAAAGCCTGCCAAGTTTCAAGGAGATTGGTGCAGGGGCTTGGGGGAACTGCACCTCAAGCTGCTGACAGGCGAAAGTCTTGACATGGGTGATACTGTGTGTTAAGCCGCAACAGGGTAAAAGCTGCAGGGATGCTAGCCCCTGCCTCACCCATGGAGCCTGTCATCTGTTGAGGAGATCAGTGCAGGGGGTTCTGGGGCCCTGTACTCCTAGCTGGTGACAGGCAAAACTCATGACATGGGTGCTTGTGCAAATGACTGTCTCCGTCTTGGGGCAGTTGATTATCTGTATTGATTATTTCTTCTCCTTGGTCTGTGTTTTTGTAGATGTTAATCATTAACTGGCTACATTAGCTAAGTACAGTGGAACCTCGGTACTCGTCCTTAAGTGGTTCCGGGAGGCGCGACAAGTACCGAAAATGATGAGTACCAAACAAACAGGCCTCCCCACGCCAGGGGAGGGCAAGAGGAGCGCGGGGCCGGGCAGCGACGGTGGCGGTGCCTTGCCAGAACAGAGCAGAGCAGGGCAGAGCGAGCAGCAAACTTCACGAGGGAGCAGGCGCCGCCGCTGCCGCCTCTGGCGAGTACCAAGCAAACGACGAGTACCGAGACAAAGATTTCCAGTCAAGATGCGTTGAGTACCGAATTCGACGAGTTGCAAGGCAGTCGAGTACCGAGGTTCCACTGTACGTGTATTGAGCTGGTCCCTGAGTGAATCATGATTGATTGTTAACCGATAACAAAGTAGCTTAGCAGCCAGACCTTCAGTAGCATCTCCCCCCATCCTTCTTCCAGACAGTCAGTCCCACAAGCAACCATGTCACAAGTTTTGCCTGTCAGCAGCTAGAGGTACAGGGCCCCAGAAACCCTGCAACCATCTCGGGTGGGCAAAATGTGGCCTGCAGGCCGGATGCAGCCCACCAGGCCATTCTATTTTGAAACTTGTCAGGCTTTGTGGCCTCAGCAGGGGCTACCACCCTTGCGGTTTTCACCACCCCCACACCCCCATGGTATAACACATGTGGCACGAGTTTTGCTTTCAAGAACTTGGGGTGCAGTTCTCCCCATCTCCTGCACCAATCTTCTTGAAACGTAGTAGGCTTCATGCTCTCAGGAGATGCTATCATCCCTGCAAGTTTCATCCAAATTGGATAAAAAAGCAACAAAGTTATAGATATTTCATAGAGTATAATGGGGAAATCAATGGCCAAATTGCCAAATTGGCTCCAAATCACTTCTGAAGTGATGCGAAGCTCTGAATCAATTCAGAAAGCCTAAAGCTTCCAGTGATTTAATTAATATTCATAGTTTCAGCCTCTGAATCATCCAAATCGTCTCCAAATCCATATCATGAGCCAAGCTTTGCATAGCCCTAGCTTGCACTGCTGCTTGCTGCTGCTCCTATACGCTGCTCAGTAGAGGAAGGGTGAGAGAGGACTGAACCTGCTGCATTACTTGCACATTATGTCTTTAGTGGTGGGTTTGGCACAATAGCCCTTGGTGCTTGCAACTCCCTTATTAGCTGAGGGGTCAGACAAAGCTTTGTACTGACTGGGAAAGTCCAGGGGTCCAGTCAGAGTCACCCTCCACTCCAGTACCCCCTGTGGGTGTGCGGGATATCAGAGATGCAGCTTCACCTAAGCCACATCCTCCCTCCCTGCCTCTGCTCCCTCCTTGATTTGCTTCTGCTTGCTCAGGAACTCTTCCTGCAATCGCAGCTGCTGGGAAGGAGACGCAGGAGGCTTCTTGTTCAAGGGAATCCCCAGGTCATGGGAGGGGCTTTCACCATCCCCACATCCCTAGGGCCAAGCCAGAAGGCTGTAAACTTGAGAACCCATGTTTTATTTGATTCAGTCTTTAGTTTGGTGGCCAAACTTGAGTCTTGGTTTTCAGTAGGGATGGACCCTGCAGCACTGCTTGTCCCCCCAGCTACAGGTGCAGAAGCTGAGCAGCCCTGGGGCAGCAGGGCCCTGAAGGTCTGGAGTCTGGAGAGACAAAGCCCCAGTAAAAATCCAAAATTATCAGTGTCCTGCCCCAAGTCACAGACAGGCCCCTGCCTAATGGCTTTTGTGGTAAATAAAAGGTGACCAGACGCCAGCAAGCGGTGTTCGCGGCATGGGGGAGCAACGGGTGCAGCCTAATAGGTGCGCGAAGAATGCATTCAGCAAAATCCCCAGCTCATGCAGCTTGTTCAGTGCGTGAAAAAAGATCCAATCCCATTGGCTATTTGGGCAGTATAAAAAGCAAAACCCGTGGAAAAGAAGGTGGGACCCATACAACATAGGTGAGGCTTGATCACCCTCACTAGAGGTCCTGTGTCCACGGCTCCCTTTCCCCCCAGACGCCCCCATCTCGGATATTTGCATCATTTGGATACCTGAGGAGCTCTCGAGTTCCCTACAGTTTTTAGTTTCAGAATTGTTATAAGGGGAGCTGCTGGCGTGGACATGCAAACAAAGCATTTGTGTACTTCATGGCATAATTTTATGGAGTGTGCCTACACTGTGTGCATCGACACGAGTCTCTGTACTGCAGTTTGTAAGTAAAGCGTTTACTTGTTATATTGCCTTCAGAGTCTTCTTAAATGGGAAAACTAGAGGGGAAAAAAGAAAACAAGGTTCAAAACCCTTTTGTCCCCAGCCTGTTCGTATCTGAGGGTTAATCACCCCCTCCGGTTCCCTACCACAGCTTTATTCCTGTGCCTAAAACATAGGCTCTTAATGAAAGAGGCACATGCACTAAATTCAGAGCACAAGACCTTATCACTGCTTCCAGATGCAAGGCCACTCTCCTGTTCCCCTTCAAAGCCCTCTTCTCAGTACCTTGAAGCTTCCTCAAAGTCTTTGTTGGAGCTAGATTTTGCTCAGACAAGTCACAGCACCTTGTTTCTAACTCATGGGAAATCCCCCATAGAAGAAGGAACTGCTCCTTCTTGCACCTGGGGAAAAAAATCTGTCATTTTTTATTTTCCTTTTGTGAGTCAGCTGAATGTCAGTGACATGGAGGGACCAGAGGCTGAGTCCCTGCAGGATCCTTGGCCTCAGGGCAGGGGCCGCATAGACAGTGGCAGTAGCAGTGCCATCTCCCTCCACCAGGACTTATTAACAGTCTTCAGCTCCGAATGGACCAGGGCATTTCTTGGAATCAGAAAGGATTTCTGGTGACTGGGATGATTCCCCAGGTGCCAAGAGATGAAAGGCCCAGCTCCCAGCTCCACAGTCCTTAAGCAGCCACTCCCCAGTGCTGTCACTTCCTTGTGGAAAAGAGGAGGTGAATCCTTCCCACCATACAGATAACCCTAGAGCATGCATTTAAAGGGGAACAACTTATGGATAGGAACTTCATCAGAAATTTGTATTTAAGGTTAACCCTGCCTCCCATGCTGTGTTGTGCTTCCTGGGAAGATGTGACCTTAACACCATGTCCAGGCCCTTTCCCAGTATAGGGAGTGAGAAGAAGTCCCCTACCTGCTCAATGTGCTCCTGATCTCCTAGAGGGGAGAGAGAACTTGGTGCCACTCGCCGCACCCTAGTGACTCTCTTGAGCATGCTTGTCTCTCAGACTTGGCACCACACACAGGTGCGGTTTACCAGCCCATATATGTTGATTCCCCCAGGCCCATGTTTTAGGCTTTTCCCTTCCTTGTGCAGGCATCAGAAGGGTTCAGTGTGCCTCACCTGCAAGAAGTCACTCACTGGCTGCTGGCACTTCCCCCCCAGCTCCCTTTTCAGGCTGGTGAAACTGGAAGTCTCTACAGTGAGCCTGGTGACCGTTTCCTCCTGTGTCTTCTCATTTACCCTTTCCAGCTCTCCCAGCCAGGCCAGGAGGAGTTACTCTTCTTTCCTCTAAGAACTGGTGCACTTGCTCAAACTCGGGAACAATTTTCTGGTTCTTGGCTGCTGCCTTTTTCTGCCGCGAACAGAGAGAAATCAGTTTGGGCAGGGCAGGCCCCTTGGGAAGAGTCGGGGGATGTTGTGTGAGGCCTTGTGGACCTGAGTGTCCATGGAGCTCAGCTATGGACCTCCCTGGTCTCTGGCAGTAGTTAGAGTTGATCTCAGCAAATGTTAGATGTCTTGTACACAGATGCCCAGCAGGACCCTGTTCTTGTTGTGAAGGTTTTCACTGCAACTGTGAGGGCTAAAACCCTCACAGTGTCGTCCCCCCACAAAGCAAAATCACTCTCTGGACAGATGAGTGAGTTTGTAAAGCCTGGTTGTGTGCATCTGCTACCACATACAGTCGCAGAACATGCACAATACATCAAACACACAGAGAAGGGCATATTCCTTCTTCCCTTCCCCCAGGTCATCCCAAGGGAAGGAGAGCACCTGGAGTCTCTTCTCCACCCCACAACCAATAATGCTGCTGGTGGGATAGTGGATACATGACCTATGACTCTTGGTGGCAGAAGGATTTGATACTTCATTGTACCACAGCTATATGTGCAGACACTGCCCCAGAAACAGCACTCTAACTGTCCTACTGCATGTAATAGCAGTAGTTGTGGGAGAGAGTGATCCAGCACTAGAAGGGATTATAAATCAAATCCAGCTCTCTAGCCAGACCCAGACTAGCACCCCTGTACTTTGCACTGCTGGGCAGCCTCCTGGATGGAAGCCACAGGGTGAGCTTGGTGTGCCTGGGACTCTTGGCAGATCAAGCAGAGCAGTTTCTAGAACATGGGCCACAATATACTGCGAAGGAATCCAAAAGATTTAACACAAAATTAGAATTTGAGCACAAGGCTCCTTTCCCAGGGCACCTAGAAAGCAATGGGAAGGCAGAATTAGCTGTCAAAGTGACCAAAAGACAAATAGAAATGGCAAAAAGGACAGGACAGGATCTTTATCTGGTTTTGTTGGATTTGGACTGTTTCAATACACCCTCTCAGGGACCTGACAGTAGCCCAGCCCAAACATTGTTGGGGTGAAGAACCAGGATGCTGCTTACCACAAGGGGCAGCCTGCTGCAATCTGATGGAGAGGAGCACACAATATACAGAAGTCTAAGAAAACATCAAGCCAGACAGGCAGCATATTACAACAGAGGACACAGAAACCTGAGGCCTCCTGCTTAGGGGTGACAGTCTAGGTTCAACCACCCAGAAGCCAAATGGAAGAGCAGCAAAAGGCCAAAGTCCAAGATGTTGTTGGGCTAAGGCTCCATGAAGGACCTAATTACATCTGAAGGTTGACTGTGAAGAAGAAACAATCCTGGAGGAGAACCATCAGGGAGCCAGTATGCAGGGACAGAAGATGCCAGCACCCAGATGACCCTGATTAGGCCTTGGCCACCAGTTGGTCACAGGTCAGAGAGTCAGCGCAAGAAATAGAAAGAGAAAGAAGTCCTGCCGTGGCTGGCACTTTTTTCAAAGGCCTGCTTGCTCAATAAAAGCTCTCTTCCTAATAATCAGTGGTGTCCTCACTCCCTATTGAATTGCCCCTCCAAAAAGAATGGGTCCAAGCAACACCCCTCTCCCAATCTGCCAGTCAAATAAGACTTTGGTCATCTGGGGGCTACTGAAGTTTTCTGAACTCATATTTAAGAGGAAAAGTTTAAAGAAAAACAAATGAAAATGCCTCCAGGCAAGGGTCACCTACTGTTTAAGACCACCAAAGGGTGGGTGCAGATACTATCTAGCCCCAGCTCCACTGGGAGACATTCTGAGCTGGGAGCTCACTCCCAGCCCCTGGTGTGGAGCCACAGCATTTCAGACAATTTTGAATAGTTCCCAAAAAGTGACATTTGAGAACGGTCCGTGTTACCTGTATTGTTACATGTATTTTGTGCACACACATGGGGAGCAGTTCCACCACCTCATTTGCTTTGTGAAAGAAAGATTTAATCACATTAGCATTTTGAGGTCTTCCTCATAGGGGAGACAGTCTCTCTCCTTCTTATAGCACAGCTGTGGGCACACATCCTCTCACAAAAACAGTTTGACAGTTACAGCAGTAGGTGTGAGAGAGAAAGATCCAAAGTTAAAAGGAGCTTATCCAAACCCAGCTGTACAGCCCAACCTGGGCTGTCACCTACTTATATTAAACTGCTGGGAGTGGGCAGCCTCTTATGGGAGCTGCAGTGTGAGCTTGGTGTACATGGTCCTAGGGCCAAGATTCCTCGGGAAAAGATCTCCCTATGCTTAGATCAGGTGATGTCTGTCTCAGTCCCCTCCCAACACTGGGTGATGCAGACTCAGCCAAAGCTGTGCCCACAGCCCACGATCATCACTGGATCCTTGAAGAGCTCCAGGCAGATGGAGTTTTTTTACATGGTTCCCTGTGGCCATGGCTCTGAGTAGAAAGAGTGATGGGGTTAGTTTCACTTCCCTGAACAAAAAATGTGCTCAGACTTGAGCAGTAGCTGGGCGTTTCCTTCCTGGAAATTACTGTGGGCGTCTGCTAAGCTGGCAGGAGTCAGGCCAAAACCTAAAGATAATCATTTCTTCCATTTCAACTAATTTCTCAAAGGTTTAATTTCAAAGCTCTGAGCTGGCAAATTTTCCTGCAGACTTGCTGCATCTGCCCGAGAACACTGCTGTTTCCCCATCATGCCGGAGAAGGATGGTGTGATTTGCCTCTCATAGTGGCCCAGCCCTAGCCGCTCTCCTCGTAAAGCCTTGAACAGGGATCAGC
This sequence comes from Caiman crocodilus, assembly GCA_030014935.1. Taxonomy (NCBI): domain Eukaryota; kingdom Metazoa; phylum Chordata; order Crocodylia; family Alligatoridae; genus Caiman; species Caiman crocodilus. Next base: position 41,774,521 of record JAGPOW010003364.1, on the reverse strand, counting down.
AGGAGTTGACCTTTGAGATCTCGCAGAGGTGATACAGAAAATAACACACTGTCTTCATTGCCACAAAGTATTCAATATTTGGTCAGAGTCTGCCAGCTCCCATGTGTCCCAAGTCTTGCTGATATCCTTAACTCTGTGGTATATGCAGGGCATTTCTAGATGTGCAAGTAAGGAGAAGCAATGAACTCTGGCATGTATCATGCCAGAGTTTATTGCTTCCAAGAGATGCATCTTCACGTGTGCCCAGGACCACAGCACATTGAGCCAGGCTGGAACAGCCCTGACTGGCAGGGGGCCCAGAGAGTCAGCCTGACAACCTGGGGCTGTTCCTACCCAGCTCAACATGCTGCAGAAGGGTTGGCTGGGCCATGACAGTGCTCTAGTATGAGGCTAGCCAGCAGGCAGCTCAGCACTGAAGCACCCTTGTGCCCCAGCCTGCCCCATTAGTGCCTACACATGCGCTATACATTGATGAACATTACAACCCCCATCCCCCACCCCATCAAAAAAAATAATTAAAGGAGCTGGGATACGTTTATGGAAGGCATACTAAAAGGGAAGTTCTGGTCATCCAGTAAGAGGGTGCTGTATGGAGTTCTTGTTATCCGCAAGTTGCAGAACAGAATGGAGGTGTTTGTTTTCCCCTGTGCTTCTGGGCTTTGCTGATTGCTGAATGGGAAGGATGTTTTTTCCATTCCTGCTGCTGGAGGTGCCTGGGATTTTTTTTAACTTTCCTCATAAGCACTGGTTGTTGGGTACAGCCAAGGCTGGAGATTTTGACTGGGGCATGCCAACGCTCCTGATGGGACTAAAACTTGGAGGTTCCTCATTAAAGATCTTGCCCTGCAGTTGTTGGGCAGGTGAGAGAAGAGGACCCTGTGTTGGAGGGATTTTCTAGGACATGACACAATGTTTGCACCTTCCCTACAGCCCCTTGCAGCCCACATTTCAGATTTGGATTCAGATTGATTTAAGGTCTCCATTTTGGTTGTCAAATCTTGGGTCCTGACTCTCAGAGGGGTTGGGTTTTTGCAGTTCCCACCAACTCTGCCCATCGGCTGCTGTGAATGACAAGCAGTTCTAAAGCATGAACCTGTTGGACTCTGTTTGGGGAGACACCATAAAGATTTTCTGGCTAAATTTGGATCTTAATAACTTTTTGAAGCCACACAGTAAATGAATCTGAGATGCCCTGATGCCTGGGCCCTGCTATATCTGCTCATTTTGTTGACACTGTTTTATAATTAGTCTAGTTATCAGTCATCTGGCCAGATCCATCTCCTCCTATGGCCAAAGAGACCTGTCCTCACATCCCTTCCCATATCCTTTCCCAGTGCTTGTGAATTTCCTCAGAATCTCCTGGACAACAAGTGTTTTCTGAGCAAAATCCCAGAGTCTCCTTCCCAGCTCAGGAGCCATCTCCATCAGCTGCTGGAACTTCCCCTTCTTGCACGTGGGTTACACTCCACTCTGCTGGGCTCAGGCAGGTGGCTCTGAACTGCATATGTCAGGAGGGGAGGATGCTTGTCCAGACTCCCAGGGCTATAAATTAATTCACTGATTTATGAAAGCTCAGATTCCTCCTGTTGGAGGAATTCTCTTTGGGGGGAAGAAGCCTTTTCAGGCCCTGTGTTTGTGCACAGGTGCACCCACAGACTTTGGGATCCAGCACTGGGCAGGTAAAAAGAGACAAGAGCCTACACAGAGTGCCTACACATTTCTAATAAGAAGCCCCTTCTTGCCTACATCCCCCACTTTGTGGATTTCTTTTTCCATTTGAGTATTGGTAGAGATCTAGTGCACTCATTACAGGCAAGGCTCAGAGCAAGCCAGAAAGCTCAAGTGACTTTTTGTTGCGAAAATTAGCTCAACTGATATGAGGATGTGGTTTTTATGTGCCACTAAAATATCCACTTCAGAGCAAAGCCTGTAAAAGACGAGAAAAGCCAAGGTACATTGAAAGCACAACTGTACATATATCCTGGTGAATATAGTCCCCCTTTGATTAAACATGTTTCCCAAAGCAAACTACCCATATCTGTCTAAAATGTATGCTAAATTAGTTTTCTGCATCTAACCTAACTCACTTATTGTTCCCAGTGACCTTTGATCCTCACTACCTCACAGTGCATTTTAATACTTTTACCTGTCTCACCTTTGACCTGGTATTCTGTATTTTATATTTTATACTTTTAACTTTTAAAAGTATAATGTATTCTTTAGAGTAAGTCATGCCTTGTATTACTAGAACTACTGTTGTAAGAATGCATTGGAATTATAATCACTGAAACTGCATTGCTGCACTGGGGCTGGCTTCCTGAAGGAACGGGAGCAAATCCGAGGGAGTGAGTAATTGAGTAGCAAGCAGAGTCAGCTGGGTTACAAGTAAAGGAGTGGCAGTTAACAGCTCCAGCCTCAGACTGACTGGAGGAAGGTATCAATGCAATTGCCTTGAACTTCACTGTTTGTGCAACAAGGTATCCAGTGTTTGTTAATCAACTCTGGAAACCGGTTCCTGGGACTAGGTGTCCAATGGACTGCACCTGCACCCCTTAACAATGCCATTGTTAAAATAATCAAAACCATAAACTAACTCCTGAAATCGCACCTACCAGCAGGCAGAGACCCCTGAGACTACCAGCTTTCATGCACTACTCAAGACCCACATGGGACAGCGACTTCCAAACTGGGCAGCCAAGATGAGGCTAGGAGATCACACAAGTCTGCCAGAGAAGGGGTAAAAGTCAGTGAAGCGTGACCCTCACTGGCGCCCCCACATCCAGCACCTGACTTACCAAGACAGGAGGACAAGCAGGTGACCCCTTTTTGGAGAAGACACCACCCAGGAGGAACCTGACCATTGACAGCGAATCTGCAGGGCCTCAAATAGGTAGATATACTAACACCAGTACCCCCACAATTACTACAGCAGCTACTATATATGCTATACTACATGGGTTTGAATTACATGGATTTGAATAAGTGAGTACTGGAGGGTGTGTGGGGTTGGGCCCTGGTGTGTCTTATTGTGTTTTCCTAATACTGTCCCTTGAAGGCCAAAGCCCTCATGTCCAGCACTGCAGGGTTCGATTTGCTTGTGGCAGTTTTGCAGCACTGTGGAGGGGACTCCATTTTTCTCTGCCATGTGGAGCCAGAGGCATTCTTGGTTTCTCTCTGTCTACAGGACTGAACTGAGTCAAGTCAGAGGCAGAGCAAATATATGTTCTGCACACATATACAAAGGGCAATTGTATATGTGTTAAGGTGACCAGTACACATCATAACCTCCCAGAAGATGCATTTATAATTTTATTAAAACTTCACATCCCTGTCTAATAAACTAGAATTTATAGTCATCCTGTAAGTTGGTCCTTTGTAGCCAACACATTCATTAATGCACTATAATTATGGCACATTAAGTTTAGTACCTGTAATGACAGGTACTAACATAATATGCCATAATCAGTGCTACTGTGTATTAGTGGAAATGGTCTTTTAGTGATGTAAATGCTTAGTAGACTAAATCTACTGTGCATTAGCACAGGTTTTCCCTGCTGCACTAATGTGCAGTAGGATTAGTCCACTGCACTTGAAGGGTCTTGTGTAGACACACCTACAGTTACTATGGCCCCAAGGAACTTACCTGTGAACAGACTCCTGCTGGTTCCCTCTCCAGGCTGAAATCAACGGGCACCTACCAGATATGGCTGGGTTCTGCCCTCTCTACTCAATTATACTTGTAGCAACTCAACTGGTTTCTTTCTTCCCTCACAGTCTTCAAACAGGCCTGGAGATTTTCCTAAGGAGCAGAAAAGAGTTGAGCTATTTTGCCTTGAGGACTCAGAGTATGAGGTGCCTGGGATGTTTTTTGTGGTTTTGGTTTGTGGGGTGGAAGTGAGGGGTGTTTTTATTTCACCTAAATGCCAAGACCCTGGAGTTCCTTGGAGAACCAAGTCAACTCCTGGCATTGCAGACAGCTTAGGAGTGAGTTTGAGCAATTGCTGGAGTTCAAGCCACTGGCAATTCCTTTGGCCGGTTCCTAGTCTACTGCCCTACTCATCATTTAGTTATTTCAGATCTGCCAATGATTCCTTTATTTCCTAGTGCAAATTGATTTTTGGAAGGAATCAGACAGATACTTTAAAAGCTCTCCCCTGCCTCCTACCTTTGTGGATTTCAGTAAACGTTGTAATGTTGCATAGGAGTAGATGAGGATAAGTGAGGCTAATGGCCTTGTTACATATTATACTTTGAGCTACTCAAGTATTAATCAGTATGGGTGCACCTACATGTGAAATTAAGCTATAAAAGCCTACTACACTGTAAGCCTTCTCTGGGACCAAATCTGCTCCCAATGGAAGCATTACAATACAAGGCTGCTCCTACCCTGCTCTGGTCCCCTGCAGCAGTTAGCCCTCAGGATGCTAGCCCAGGGACTAGCTGAGAGCATGAGACCTGGTCCCAATGGGCACAGGGCTGGGAGACAGCTGCTGCTGCAGAGCTCTCCCAGCCCTGTGTACATGGGGACAAGCCTTGTGCTCAGCTGAGATTCCCCACACAGCCAGGGGTTGGCCAGGAGCTATCCTGCTTCTGGTTCAGCTCCCAGCCAGTCCCGAGCTGAGGGAAGGTGCTTTTGGAGGAGCCATTGTCCCTGCCTCAGGACGCGCCAGATAATGGGGACCTGATCCAGTCCCCTACCTTGCTTCCCCCCACCTCTCTAGACTCCAATCTTGTACGCACCTTTGCCTTCAACTTGGCTAGCTGGCATAGGCTGTTCAGGCTCTTTGCATGAGGTTGCACCCCTGGGGGTGGGAAGGTCACACACCTAAGGGCAGGAAGGGGAGTTGGCTTGGTGTCAGATCTGCCCTCTGAGTAGTAGAGGTCAGGTGGTGGAGAGTTTATCTGCACAGCACAGGAAGGTGTGGGAGGGGGCAGTTCATCCTGGCAGTATGGAGGTCTGCAATTTAGGTGGCTTGTGTGTGTGCAGTGGACACACATTAATGGGACATGAGCATGGATGAGAGAGAAACCTAAACTGGAGTGGAATAACTTTAAGCTGCCTATGCTTAAAACTAGTTTCAGATGTTAATATGTAGATAATCCTGAGATTAAAGAACTATAGGAGCCACTTAAAATTAATATGTAACAAGACCCTAAGATAGTTAACTGATGTCAAGCATACAGGCAAAGGAAGTGGTAACAGGCAGGAAAACAGTTGAGCTAGAGTAAAGATGAGAGATGCCACATCCGTACAGTAATATGGAAACGAGAAAACTGCTTAGAACTAATCTGGCTGTTGTGATTGCGTCTGACACTGCAGGGGTCTGTTATACCAAGAAGGAATCAACCCACAAGTAAACTAATGGTTTCCTACGTTGTATTCATGGGCAGTCTCGCTGCAGCTGGGTGCACTGAGGATCTGTCACATGCCAGGTAGACAGTTGTTCCATCCTCAGACCACAGGAGTTTCAGAGCCTGGTGCTCTCCAGACACCCTCTGCCTTTCAGCTCCTTCAGCTGTCCTCTGGGTTATTTCTATACTATTCTCCAGCTGCTTGTTCAAGAGGTTGCTCAGGAGAAAGGTCTCACCAAGGGCAGCAGGTGCTTGTAACCAGCCCCTCCTAGCACTGGGTGATGCAGGCTCCGCAGACATTGTGCCCCCAGTCCATAAGCATCTGCAGATCCTTGAAGAACTCCAGCCAGACGGAGCAGGTGGCTTCATCCTGGAGACTTTCAAGAGGGCTCTCAGCAGCCATGGCTCTGAGAAGGGAGTGTGACAGGTTGTTTCACTTTTCTGAGTTCAGGAAAGTGCTCAGCCTAAAGCATCAGCCAGGTATTTTCCTTCCTGGAAAGGATTCCTGTTGTCTGCTGACCTGGCAGCTCCTAGGCACAGCTGTCTCTTGGCTCTTGGGCTGCCAGAGAAGCTGTAGCACACAGGGAAGCAGAAATTTGTGACAGTTGCTATTTTTGCAGCCTGCCATTGAAGTAGGTGATCGAGGCATCAGTTTAATTATGCTAACATCCTTCCAGGTCCATGGATTCAGGCCTTTCCTTTTTCTGGAAAGGATAGGAGAGGTTCAGTGTGCTGCATCTGCAGGAAGTCACTCACTGCCTGCTGGCACTTCCACTCCATCTTTCTGATCATTTTGTAGAGATGGGAAGCTCCTCAAAGAGTTTGATGACCTTTTGTCCCTAAATCTTCTCTCTTTCCAGCTCTTCAAGCCAGGACAGCCAGAAGCATTTCTGTTTTTCTAGGAAACCATTCAAGTTCAAACTCAATCTTCCATCCCTTGGCAGCTTTGTTTTCCTGCCACAATGAGAGAGTAGCCTGGGGAGACTCAGGGGATGTTGAGTAAGACCTGGTGGGCCTGACTGTCTGTAGAAGGTCCCCCAGAGCTCTCATGGTTTTTGGCAGTACTTAGGGCTGCTCAGCATCTCTAGCCCTGCCTGGTAGCCATGCACTTGGTGCTTCAAAGATTTTCTGTGCAGCTCTGAGGACTAGAAACCTATGTAGGGGAAAAACCAATGGCTCTTTCTGAGGAAAGCTTCCCCTTCACCACAGCTGAGTGGCCTGGTAAGGCCTGGCTGCATGCGTCTGCCACTTCCCACAGCAACATGCAGTCACAGCATGTCACACCTAGCACCACCAAATGCACAGAGAAGGAGACACCCCAGTCCCCAGTCATCCTGATCACCAGGAACCACGAGCAAAAAGTTATTCTACTGAGCAGGCTGGAGGGTGTGTGGGGTTGGGCCCTGGTGTGTCTTATTGTGTTTTCCTTATACTGTCCCTTGAAGGCCAAAGCCCTCATGTCCAGCACTGCAGGGTTCAATTTGCTTGTGGCAGTTTTGCAGCACTGTGGAGGGGACTCCATTTTTCTCTGCCATGTGGTGCCAGAGGCATTCTTGGTTTCTCTCTGTCTACAGGACTGAACTGGGTCAAGTCAGAGGCAGAGCAAGTATATGTTCTGCACACATATACAAAGGGCAATTGTTAAGATCCACCCAGATTCCAGAGAGTTATAATAATGAATAACTGTTAGTTCAACCCAGGAGTGTCCAGAGTGTTGTTGCTGAACTCGCAACATATCATCTGGTGATGAAGATGATGAAGGTGATCCTTTGCTGAAAAGACACCCTGGCTGTGTTTTGTGATCAGAGGCAAGTTTTTTTCTTCTTCTTTTCTCTCTATTACAGCTGATGTTAGTTAAAATGGCCACATTGGGGCATATAGAAGAATTTGATGTGAGCCAGACAGCTTCTTGGGACTCCTATGCTGAGAGGCTGTCCTATTAACTGGAAGCCAACAAAGTGGAAAACCCAGCACAGAAGCACGCAATCCTCCTGACAGTCTATGGTGCCAAAATATGTGCCACTGCCTGTTGCCTCACAGCACCTGCTTTACCAAACACTAAATCTTATGTTGAACTAATTTATCTGCTAAAGGCACATTTTTGCCCAAGGCCATCTGTTACCCTGCAGAAATTTCATTTTTTTAAATGGGACCAAAAGGCCAACAAAGGCATAGCAGATTATCTGGCTGAGCTCTGTCACCTTGCAGAATTTGGTGAGTTTGGTGATATTCTGGATGGCCTGCTTCACGACTGTCTTTTTTGTGGAGTTCTAAATGAAGTAATCTAAGATCGCCTGCTCTCTGAACTAGACTTGACCTTGGCTACTGAACAAGAAAAAGCCTTGGCAGCTGAAGCAGCATCCCATAATGTGAGAGACATTCACCAAATGTTCTCCAGCAATGTCCACTTACTCCAAAAAGATCAAGAATCAGATCATCACCAGCAAATTCAGCAGAGTATACCCTCACCAACAGCACCATGTAAACCAATTAATCCACAGACATATCTGAGTTGTGGCAGCCAACATAGACAAAGGGAGTGCAGGTTTAGGAATGCGGAGTGTCGTGCCTGCAAGAAGGGCCACATAGAGAGGGTTTGCCACTCAAAGGCCAGTTCTGGAAGACAAAAAGACTGCGGCAAATGTATTCACTCCCAAACCACTGTCATATTGAATGTAATATTTGAATGTTTGTAATAGTTGCCCATTAGCCAGTTTAGGAAGACAAGATTCATCTTCTTATCCAGGCCATTGTTTTGGCCTACGTGCGGAAGGTCCTGACTGTCCTCAAAGTCTTAACTTTTGAATTTTATCTTTAGAGGCCTTTAACAAAGTTAACATAAAAATAATCCTTAAGCAAACATCCCACATTCTGAGAAATCAAACCTAGGAGCCTTTTAAAAGATTGGAAAGAAAGGAAATTCCTCAAAGTAATTAAATGATGAACAAAAGCAACTAATTACCAAGCAAAAGAATCTGTTAAGAAAGATCTAAGCCCAAATTTGGGAGTAGTGACAGATTTGGGTAGAAGGGGCCTAAGACAGAAACTCACTCAATAAAAACTGTAACCTACTGTTCCAATCTGGAGAGAACCTCACTTGCAGAACAATGAAGGAAGAATCACAAGTGTAGGCCGGATCTGACTGATCACCTGAACCACCCTTTCCGTGAACATGAATCTCTTAGTTCATGCTGAAGCTGCAGAGCGCCCGAAAGGGACTGAAGGAAGGGGACTTAGTCCTATCAGTATTGAGGCCAGCCCATTGAACTGTATTGCTGAGGCGAGCCCATTGAACCGTACTACTGAGGCCAACCCATTAAATTGTACTACTGAGGAATGAAAGCATATCTAGATGTTTGGTTTCTTGAAATTCTAGGATTGTAAGTATATTATGAAAAATAATAGTATTGATTAAAATTTAACTTTTAGTTGTAATTGTTTTAAAGAAGTGCATTTGGAGCATTGTTTCTGTTATATGTTGTTATTGTGTTCTTAATGTTTGTGGTATTTCTTAAAGCTAAGCAGTGTTATATGCGTAGCAAAGAATTTTAAAGTAAAATTGTGTTGTATGAGTTAAGTGTGCAATCATTGTGAAATCGTGCAAGTAGCTAAAAATTTCCCCAGCCAGTGCATCAAACGAATCAGTAAGTTGTGTGGGACCTTCTCTATTCCATAACCCGCTAGAGACAACCACTCATGGATTAGAGTCCTCCCCAGAAGGTGAGGTACAAAAACCATGTTTGATTCAAAATGTCAGTGTTGTTGAAAATCAAGGTTCTGAGATGATTGCAACTGTAGTAATAAATGGAAAGAAATGCAAAATGGAAGTGGGCTCAGGTTTGGGAGTATCCCTCATAGATGAAAACACATTCTTCAAGTTGTTTTGGCGTCCTCTCCCCAAGTTATTGAAACCTGAGTGTTGCCTGCATGACTACAATGGACAGATTGTGGAAACTCTAGGTAGCTGAAGTATAGACGTCCAGTATAGATCTGTTAGACAGTGTCTACCCCTCATTGTCACTAAGGGTTCCTGCAAAAGTCTTCTGGGGAGAAATTGGTTCTCACCATTGGAAATCAGTATTCAAGGCATACACAGTCTCTGCACAGAAAGTCTGCAAAGGCCTACAAGGGAGGTTCCCCACCTATTCTCTGAGGAATTAAGAAGTTACTGTGGTCCGCCTGTGACGTTCCAAATGGATCCTGTGGTAGCCCCTATCTTTATGAAAGCTTGGAATGTACTTTTCACATTGCAGCCAAAAATTGATGCAGAATTAGATCAGTTTATTGTGCAAGCCAATTGTACATACAAGCTGGGCCACACCAGTTGCTCCCATTTTAAAACCTAATGGCAGTGTTCACATCTGTGGGGATTACAAGTGCACTGGTAATAAAGCACTTAAGCAGGACTCACCCCCAGCGCCTGCCATTAACCAGTTACTGTTTGTTCTTGCAGGAGGGAAGATTTTTCCCAAACTTGAGCTTGGTAAAGCCTATCAGAAATTGATAGTGGATGTCAAGACTACTGAGGCCCAAACAATAATTACACTCTGGGGAGCATTCTGTGTCAAGCGCCACCACTTTCGAATTTCTGCGGCACCAGGAATTTTCCAGTGGTTCATGGAGAAATTGCTAGCAGGAATTCCTGGGGTGGTTCCATACTTGGATGATATGTTGATCATGGGGCCATCTAGAGAGAAACTCACTGAGAGACTCAGAGAAGTGTTACAGAGATTTGATAAAGCAGGTATCAGAGTAAAAAAGAGAGAAATGTCAACTGGGAGTTTCCAGCATCAACTTTCTGGGATATCAGATTGATGCTTCTGGCACTCACCCAGCTGAAGACAAGGCAAGAGCAATACATGATTCCCCTATACCAAAATGCAGACAGGATCTTCAAGCATGCTTAGGACTTCTCAGTTTTTATCACATTTTCTTGAAAGACAAAGCCACCATAGCAGAGCCCCTTCATCACTTACTGGATAAGGAGCTCAGTGGAAGTGGAAGCTCTCCATCAGCTGTTTGTAACCCATGGAGTGCCCGACACTCATTTCTGATAATGGCAGTGCATTCACCTCAGCAGAGTTCCAAGATTTTTGCCAGCCACAACCTCATTCAAACTGTTACCATTACACCTCGCAGGTCACAGGGCAATAGGCAAGCTGAGCGAATGGTGCAGACTGCAAAAGATGCACTGAAAAGGATTGTTGTAGAAGACTGGCCAAATTTCTGCTTGCTCAACATGTAATTCCTTGCCCTAAAACAGGGTCCAGCCCAGCAGAGCTTCTTATGGGTTGTCATCTCAAGACATGCCTTGACCATGTTAACCCAGACCTTGTGTGAGATATGCAGTTTAGGAAAGAAAAGGAGTTGAACCCCACATTGGCATCTGGTACTTTACTTCTTTTCATTCCACAAGAAACTGTGTTTGCTCAGAATGATGGGACAGGCCCAGAGTGGGTTCAGTCTAAAATTGTGGGTGTCACAGGACCCGTATCATATACAGTCGAATCTGATGACAGGCAAGTTTGGAGACATCATGTGGCCCAGCTGCTTGGGCATTCTGCCACTGATAACCTTACACTTGAGCAATCTCCAAGCACCAATCCAGCACTGGCAGACATGGATTCATTGAGGAAGTGCCAACCTGTTTCCAGCAATGCAAACCCTTTTCCATCACCGGCAGAAGGAAGCGTCACTGTTGAGTCTCCCGATAGGCTGACAGGGCCGCCATCTGCTGAACTCCTCACTGAGTTTGGTTCTATGAGAAGACCACAGCAGAAGTGATGTCTTCCTAAATGGCTGGCTGGCTCTTCTGGCTAGGAGGAAGGAGTGTTGTTTCATAGACATTAAGGGCTGGAAGGGACCCTGTGAGATCAAGTCCAGCCCCCCCTGCCATAGGCAGGAAGTCAGCTGGGGTCAAGTTATCCAGATGTTTTTTGAAAGAGTCCAGAGTAGATGCTTGCACCACCTCTGAGGGGAGTCTGTTTCAGACCCTGGATACATGCACCATTAGGAACCTTTTTTTAACATCTAGTCTAAATCAGCCTTCCTGGAGCTTATGGTCATTACACCTTGTTATTGTTTGGGGAGTTCTGGTGAACAGCTGTTCTCCCAGGTCCTGAGGTACCCCTCTTATATAATTGTAGGCTGCTACCAAGTCCCCCCCTGAGACTTCTCTTTTCCAGACTGAAGAGTCCCAAATCCCTCAGCCTCTCCTTGTATGGCCTGCCCTCCAGGCCTTGGGTGGCTCTCTTCTGGACTCTCTCAAGTTTTTCCACATCCCTCCTGCTGTGGAGGGCCCAAAATTGGATGTAGTACTCCAGCTGCGGCCTCACAAAGGCCAAGTAAAGTGGGAGGATGACTTCCCTGGTTTTGCTTGAGATGCATTGGTAGATGCACACCAGAGTTTGGTTTGCTTTGGCAGCCACAGCATTGCATTGGTGATTCATATTCATCTTATGGTCAGTTGGGACCCCCAAGTCTTTTTTGGTTGTGGTGCTAGCGAGCGTAGCATTGCCAAGCCTGTAAGTAGTTGACGGTTCTTCCTACCGAGGTGCAGCACCTTACACTTCTCTACATAGACGGCCATCAGGTTTTGGTCAGCCAACCTTGAGAGCATGTCCAAGTCAGCCTGTATCCCCAGCCTGTCCTGCGGTGTGACCGCTCTCCCCCATAATTTGGTGTCATCCATAAACTTTGCCAGTTTGTAACTGACTCCCAACTCCAGATAATTAATGAAGATGTTAAAGAGTACAAGTCCAAATACCAAGCCCTGAGGGACTTCACTGGTCACCCTACACTACACTGATATGCTTCTGTCAACTAGTACTCTTTGGGTCCAACCCCATAGCCAGTTACCTAGCCATCGGATCAGAGGATGATCAAGGCCACAGTTCCCCAGCTTAGCCATGGGGACATTGTGGGGAACTAGGTTGAAGGCTTTCTTGAAATCCAGATATATGACATCCATGTCATCTCCCTTGTTTAGGGCTTGTGTCACCTGGTCATAGGAGGAGATGAGGTTGGTTAGGCGAGACCCGCCCGTCACAAAGCCATGTTAGCTGGCCTTCAGAAGCTTGTCTTCTATTGTGTCATGTTGTGTTTTCCTTGTACTGTCCTTTGAAAGCCAAAGCCCTCATGTTCAGCACTGCAGGGTTCAGTTTGCTTGTGGCAGTTTTGCAGCACTGAGGCCTCCATTTTTCCCTGCCATGAGGAGCCAGAGACATTCGTGGTTCCTCTCCCTCCACAGGGCTGGACTGGGTCAAGTCAGAGGCAGAATGAGTATAAGTAGTATAAGTTCTGCCTACGTATACAGAGAACAATTGTTAAGATCCACCCTGGATATGATTCTAGAGAGTTATAATAATAAATAATAGTTAGTTCAACCCAGGCGTGACTAGAGTGTTATGGCTGAGCTCACAACATATCAGGCCCAGAAGCAAGAGCTCTGAGGGAGATTTCTGTGAATGGGGACAGGGTCACAGCAATTGTAATACACCCTCTGAGTGAGAACACTGACTGATCAGGGTTGTGTAAGCTCAGGCTCCTGCTGATAGAGAAATAGGCATGTGTCCTGCTCTGAACGCCCTTAATAGCTCTGTTGTCCACCTGCTCTGGAGGAAAGAGGGAGGGGTTGGCTCTGGAAATGCTTCACCGGTTCATTTGATTTGTAACAGAAGAACTTGACCACACCAAGGTCCCTTCTTCTTTTCTCACTACCGCATAGCTGTGTGTGCAGAGCCTTCCCCAGATTCAGCACACTGAGTGCAGTGCCACAGTCACAGCAGTAGCTGTGGTAGAAGTGGTGTCCGGCCCACGGGGGACATCTTGCCACGTGAGGTTGAGTAATGGAAAGGAACCCACAGCAGGTATCATGAAAGGAGAAATAAGACAGAAGAGCCAACACCACTAAAAGAACAAAGCAAAATGAAAAAAAAATTCCCATACTTTGTTTATTGAGATATCTTCTTACATCAGAGACCAAGGACCAGTGCAGGGCAGTGCAGTGGAGCTGGTGTTTTCAGAATATCCTAAGGAATATCTATGCCCAGGTGTAACTTTGGGATCTTGGAGCCTTCCAGTTCTGGGCAGTGCTCTTTCCCATGGCCCTTTGGCTAAAGTTGATTCAATCAGCTATTAGATAAAAGTGCCAAAAAGCCTCACTAAGGCACCTGATTTATACAGGTGTTGGGTAAGCCCAATCAAACTAATGCAATGCCTTTTCTGGGCATGTGCTCTCTTTGCTGTGGGGGGTGCACTGAGCAGGGGTGTTTTTTTTTTCCGTATTTGCATACATAAACATCCCAGCAGCTTCCCACAGGTAGCCCTTGGATAGCCTAAATTGCCTCCCTCCCACATGTTATCCCAGCAGGAACCTCTCAGTAGGAAGTAAGCCAATACATAGTTTTCAGAAAGCCCTAGTTCTGGACTTCTCTGGATTAGAGGGGGATGCCGGCTTTAAAGCTGGGAGCATCTTAAGGGCTAGACTTTGGAGGTCTTACTCAACGGCACAGGCGGAGCACAGCTCCAGTCATCCACACTGAGAACAAGGGCCGGATGCTCTCCCCATTGAATGAAGCTGGCGGAAAGGTGAAGAGTACAGCCTCGGCATCAGCATCAAGAAATGACACCTGTCCTTTTGTGCAGTCTAGGCACACCCGCACCTTCCTGAGCATGCGATTCAGGACCACAGGGGTATAAGTAGGGCTAGTGAGAGCCCGAAGGCGACCCTTACAGCACCGCACAGCCCAGATTCCCCAATCAGGGATAGGAATAATCTCTCCCTTCCTCCTGACAGACGCTCTGGCAACCCCCACAGTCCAGCTGTGCACCTCTGCTACGTTCACTTCCCAGCTGTGTCTCCCCCGGGTGAATCCCTCAGAACCCAACACGTAGTACGCAGGGTCAAATCTCTCAGGATTGTCAGGCACGTTCTGTCTTTTCCTTGTCCGTGTCACTCTTCTCCGATCTTTAGACAGAAAGAGGCTGGGATGAGCTGTATCTGGATCTAGAGTCACCTTCACTGGGAGAGAGAATCTCAGTATCAGGGCACAGTTCAGACCAGGGCCATTACTCACACCCACCAGCAGCCCCATTCTGGCTATGTCCGTTCTGGGCCTCAGGAGCTGCCTCTGTCCTGGGCCTGTGAGGCTGAGCAGGAACAGCCCCACAGCTCCTCAGTCTGGCACTGGGGAGAGCACCTGCCCCAGAGGAAAAGAAAAACATGGTAGCAAATCCACAAGCAAAGGCAGGAAAATCCTAACCTGTCAGGTTACAGGACAGGGGGTTTACTGCTGGGCTGGCAGGTTTTCAGTCTTCTTGAGGCTATGGTTTCTCTGGGACTGTGCTGGATGAGCTTGTCCTGACACCAACAGAACTTACCTGCTTTGTAAGATCTCTGCTGTTGCCACCTGACCTTCTTCTGGCTGGATGGAAGATCGCCTGTAAAGGGAAAGGGTCACAGACATTAGACCTCCCGTGCCTGGTTTGTGATGTCAGGCTGGGACCTGCCTCTGTCCCGAGCTCCAGAGACTGAGCAGAGACACTGGGACAGCTCTACCCCCAACTGCTGGGGCCTAGGGGTGCTAACTTTGATTGAAGTTAATCAGGGAGATTTTTTTTTCCCCTCAACATGACATAATATAATATTCTATTAAAATCTCCTGGATTGCTTTCAATAGTCACCGGGAGATCGATGCCAATTCTGGCAGACTCCCAGCCAGTCCGGGAGGGTTGGCAGTCCTACTGGGGTCTGTGGCTTCAGAAGCTGCCTCTGCATCTCCCTGATCCCCTGCAGTGGGGTCTCCTCTCCCAGGACAGGGAAGGAGGAAGTTACAGATTCAGGCAGAGGAGCAAAGGGAGGAATGTAATAACCATGGACCCAGAGGAGCTCAGTGCCCACCCCTTCCTGGCTCCTTTCTTTCTGTTTTTTGGTGGGATAGTGGTGGAGTTGAGTGAAGAGCCCTTGGCAAAGGGATAAGATTTACAGGTCCCTGCTTCATTGGCTAAGGGACCAGACAATGTCTTTATTGTTTGGGGAACTCCAGGGGTCCAGCCAGTGTCACCTTCCACTCAGTGGCCACTATGGGGTGCAGGATAGTAGCTTAACCTAGGCCACAGCCCCACTCCCTGCTTCAACCTGCTCCTCTTCCTCCCATCTCTGCTTCTGCTTCCTCATGAGCACTCCCCGCATCTCCAGCTACTGGGCAGGAGACATCTTGTTGAAGGAATTCCCAGGTTGCCAAGGCACGGATGGTTTCACACTTTCCCTACCTCCCCTTGGGATCAGGCCACCAGGCTCCAAACCTGAAAACCTGCATTTCATTGAATATAGATTCCTAATCTGGGCATCCAGTCAGGGGGCACAGCGGCTTGGTTCCCAGTGGGGCAGGACTCCACAAGCTCCCATCCACAGCTGCTGCTCTGCCTGCAGGTATGGATGACGCTGAGCAGTGCTGGAGCAGCAAGGACCCTGTAGTTCTGGAGGCTGGAGCTGCCCCGAGGGCCTGCTGAAGAGTCCAAGCTTATTAAGGATTTGCTGATATTCACTGAGGTCAGTGCAAGGTGGGATGATTCCCACATCCTGCTGCATCAGCCCAAGTGTTCAGTTTCTCTCTCTAAAAAAAGAGTTTTTATTTGGAGCCTGAATCTAACAGCCCAGACCCTGTCTCCTCCTTAGAAACATGAACAGTTCTTTGTTACCCTCTGAAGCCCTTTTCTCAGTACCTTGAAACAGTCCTAAAGTCTCTCTTAGAGCCATTTTTTGAGCAGTAAGCTTCCTGAGTTCCTTGTTCAGCTTAGAGAAAATCCCTTCAGGCATCCTGAGTTGTTTTCTCTCGCACCTGAGAAAAAAAATGCTGTGTTACTTTATTTTCCTTTTGTATTTCACCATCATGGTAGAGTCATTAGCTAGATATGAATTGACCTAATGACTGACTCCCCACCATATACTTTGCCTCAAGGCAGAGGCACTGCAAATAATGGTAGTGCCAACACCCTTCACAAGTCGCCTCATACTCTAGGAGCAAGGGACTTTCCTTGGCCGCCAAGAGCCGAAAGGCTCAAATTCCCATAATCCTGAGGCAGCCAGGCCCCAGATCTGTTCCTTCGCTTCAGAACAGCAGAGGCTAATCCCTCCTACCCAAGGGATAACACCAGAGCTTGTATTAATGTGGGAACAATCACAGGTCTTCTAAAAAATAACCATCCTGAATCCCAATGGTGCCCCTGCTGCCCATGTTGTGGTGATCTGGGGAGATGTGGCCATAGTACTATTTCCAGGCCCCTTTCCTGCATGGGAGTGAGGAGAAGCCACATACCTGCTCAAAATGCTCTTGATACCCTAGAAGGGACAGAAACAGAGAAGAGAAAAAAAAAAGGTTAGCATCATATACCACAAACCTGGGACTCTCTTGCTCTGGGGGTTATGCACTCTCCCCTCAAGCTCCAAGTATCACACAAAAGGACCTAGGTAAATGTTTTCAAGACCTGATCTATTGATGCCTCCCAGAATGAAACAAAGTTCTGTGGTGCACAGGATAGCAACAGCTGCTGCAGCTGCTGTGTTTGTATTCCTCTCCCCTCAAGTAGTACGGCTGTGCGAGGCTACGGACAGAGCTTCAGATCTGTGTGTGTTAAGGCACAGTGGGGTGACAGCTGCAAGGATGGTGGCCCCTGCTGTGGCCACAACACCTGCCAGCTGTGGAGGAGATTGGTGCAGCTGGCAGGTGTTGTGCTCTCACCAGGGGCCACCATCCCTGCACCTTACCACACACAGTGTCACCCATGGCACAAGTTTTGCTTGTCTGCAGCTTGAGGTGCAGTTCCCCCCAAACCTCTGCACCAATCTTCTTGAAACTTGGCAAACTTTGTGGCCTGAGCAGGGCCCACCACCCAAGCAGTTTTGACCCCCCTGTGGTGTACCACATGGATGCGACAGGAGTTCTGCTTTCAAGAATTTGGGGTACAGTTCCCCCAAACACCTGCACTGATCTTTTTGAAACTTGGTAGGTTTCATGCTCTTAGCAGAGGCTACTATTCCTGCAAGTTTCATCCAAATTGGACAAAAAACAACAAAATTATAGCTATTTCATTGATCCCCAGGCTGGATCTCCATGGCAGCTTTGAAGTTTCAGAGCCACTTTGGCCAAATCGAGGTGGAAACCCAGTCCAGAGCTCTGGACTGTGTCACTGCCATCTGAAGCGGATGGATCCAAAGCCGGATTAGATCGCTGCTAACTTGCACAGGCCTATCAAGTAGGCACCTGGGCTTGCCGTCCAGTTACCCCACCCCCTAAGTTACACTACTGATCCTACCCAGACCAGTGATTCAGGCCTTTCCCTTTTCAGGGCAGGGATGAAGGGATTCAATGTACCTCACCTGCAGGAAGTCACCTGTCTGCTGCTGGCACTTCTCCTCCAGCTCTTTGATCAAACTGTTTAGACAGGATATCTCCTCAGAGAGTTGGGTGATTGTTTCCTTGTGATTTTTGTCAGTTTCCTCTCCCAGGTCTTTGAACTGGACACGCAGGAAGTGTTCTTTTTCTTGAAAATATTTGTACAGTTTCTCGTATTCAGCCAAAATCTCCTGCATCTCCATTTCTGCCTTTTCCTGACACAATCAGAAGAAAGGTGTGCTGTTACCTGGAACCTGTACTCGGTGGCTCTGTTCCTAGAGTACTCAAAACCGCAATATCCAAACGGCAGGGAGGGGAAGAACAGGGCTGAAGGCAAGATGAGCTATATGGTGGCATCACAGTTACAGGCAAGGTGGAGTTGCAAAGGTGAGGCAAAAAGGTAAGGCACTTCACTTTTTTATGTTATTATATAAATTTATGCATGGCAATTGAACCAAATGCCTCTGGCATCTATAAACCAACAACGATGGATGTCAGATGTGGAGATCTCTATACAGCATCTATTTCTGCCATGGCTGGAGACAAAATACTGGGTTAGATGGACAACTGGTCTGACTCAGTATAGCATTTTTTACCTTCTTACTTTATAGTAATTGTTTCTTGCATTATTAATTGCACCAGATAATGAAGATGGTGAGAGGCTGAACCAAGTCACAAAACAAGGGTGGCATAAAGCCCGGCTCAAGTAGATCCAGAGGGATTGGTTCCCCCCAGTAGGGATGCCATAAACAGCTTAAATGAGTCCTCCCCCAAACCCAATTGTTTTGTTCTTGCATGTTGGGAGTGGAAGGCAGTGGAAGCCAGATGGGCATACTGTGGGGAGGGGAATGGGGGAAAAGGGGTCAGCAGTTACAGCCCTGCCACCTCTGCTCCATGATCAGAGGCCATGAGGGGTAGGTAGAACCGTCTGGGAGGGGTAATGAAGGGAAGAGGATCCTGGGGGTCATGAGGGGAAGGAAGGGTGCCATGGAAACCAAGGTGGGTGTTTTGGGAGGTGGGGGAAGGCAATGGGATAGGAAGTTGTGGAGTGAGATGGTTTGGACCACTGTAGGGGTGTGTGGGGCAGATGAGGTGTGGGGCTGAGGGGTAAAGGCTGTAGGAGTGAAAAGGGATGTGAATGAGGTTGGGAGTAAGAGGGATTATGGGTGAAGGGGGCCGAGGAGATGTGAGGGGCTTCAGTGAGGTTTGGGGGCTCAGAGGGACAGTGGGATGTGAGGGAGATGGTGAGGGGTCAGGGGCTGGGGTGTAATGGGGATAACTCTGCGTAGGGTGCAATGGGTTCATAGTGGCAGTGGGTAGAATTTAATGGGGTGTTAAAGGAGATGGTGGGATCTGATCCAACTGGGGTACACACGGGACAACAGGAGACAGAGTGAAGCTGGAGGTCTTTGAGGTTCAGGGGCAATGCAAACAGGAAGAGGGTACTTGAGTGTCTGGGGGATTCGTGTGCTGGAGCACTGACCTGATAGTCTTTGTATTTCTGGTCTGCACTTTCTTTCCGTTCTTGAAGCTTCTTTTCCTCTTCCTTTAGAATCTCCAGCTGAATCCAAATTTGTTCCTGAGGGAAGGAAACTCCCTTGGGTGATTTTTCCTTTGCTAAAGGAGAACCTGCAAACTTTTCCACACCCTCAAAATCAACTTTGCTGCCTGGATACAAGTTCAATGACTTTTGGTGGTAAAAGGAATTGGTAAGATTGATTGGGGCTGCCAACTGTGCTGCGACTCTTTTTGGTTACCCAGAAGTGGAATAGTGTCAGGCTGAACAGGAGCCAGCAGCCAGGAGCTCAGCCCACAGCTCAGCCTTTTGTGAGGGCTCAGAAAGCTTTGTATTCAAGGGACCAGTTACTGCCTGCACTTGGGAAGAAATGAGCGACAGACACCAGAATGGCCAGCTATCAGCATCTGATGAAGTAAGACACTGCTCACAAAAGCTTATGCTATGCATCTCTGGTTTAGTTGGTCTACAAAGTGCAAATCTATCTTGCCTCCTGTCCAACTATGAGAGTCACATTCCTCTACTGCTGGGATGTCAAACATATCTGGCTCTGTGGGTCAGATGAGTGTATGGGCTGTATCAGGCTTCTGGACCTTCCCTTCACCCCTCAAGTAGGATCCAGCACACAGGGCACCCACTGTAGGACCTGTGTTCCACAGGGCTTCCAGCCAGGCCCATCCAGCATTCCTGCTGCATGCAGCACCACTTCAGCACTCCACTTCTGCTCGTCTAGGATCCAGCCACAAATAGTGCCCACTCTAGCTAGGCACCCCAGAGGGACACCCAAAGCAGGGTTTTGGTTGGGCACAGAGAGGCAGGTGGCTTAGGGTAGTAGCATCCTCTACCGTCCTGCCACAGTCCAGTCCAGAGCATGGTGCTTGGGGTTGTAGCAGAAAACCTCTTTTCCTCTTGCCTGCAGTTGCTTTCCCCTCCTTGGATATGTTTTTCCTCTTCTACCTTCCTCTCTCTCTCACTTTAAGATAAGAAATTGTGTTTTGAAATTTGTATGTGTGCATTTTGTATCTCCCCTTGTATTTTGGTATTTTTATCTGTTTGTGTGCCAAGGCATTATTTTTGTAGCTTATATTTTATACTCCTCACCTTTCAACTAAATGTGTTTAGTTTCATAAGTAAGTTATACATTGTAACAATGTTAACAAGGGCAGGAATGAAACTGCCATTCCCTGTATCAGGCTGGCCCCTGAAAGAGCTAGTGAATCAATGATTGAATGTGTAACATGGTAGCAGGCAGCAATTAACATCTAAGGAAACTGCAGATCAGCCAAAGGAAGAACTCAATAGAAGACAATGTCACTGATCAAGGGCTAGAAGCCCTGGCCCGAGTTAATTGATGCCAGGGACCAACTTTTGGGCTGAATATCTCCAAATAGGACTCTGGGAGCGGTCAATTCAAAATTAATTAACGGACTCCCAAACCTGCACATACATGCGGATGATGCATGGGGCTGACAGATGCCATCCAGTAGCCGCTGGTGGGGGGGGGGCAGGGGAGGAAGTCCCAGGAGAGTCAATGACCCCTGGGTTGGGCAAACCTGAAAACTGGAGAGTCACCAAAGTCTGCCAAGGACAGATAAAAAGCAGTGAAAAATGACCCTCAGTGGTGCCCTCTTGATCTCCAACTTGACCAGCACCCGACCGGTCCAGCCAGAAGGACCAGCCAACGACCCCTTTCTGGAAGATAATACCACGCTGAAAGAAGCCTCGACAACAGATTCCAGCACCTGTGGGATAGGTATACCGAGTCTTGTAGCTTGCTACTGTGCATGTGCATGTGCATGGGGACCAGCCCCAAGGTTTATGAGTCAACTTCATTACAGTGTTTCAATCCGTCTAATAAACCAGAATTTTAAGGATCCCAAGTTGGACATCTGGAGCCAACAGGGTGACTCCAAGGAAGGTGTAGCGCAGTAGCCAGGTGTTGGGGGCATATCTTTGACATCCCTACTTTACTGCATGTCCAGGTCCAGCTGACTATGTATTGCAGGAAGATTAGACATCAGAGGGCAGCACCAACTTCTATAGATCTGGCATCCCACATGTACCATTAGGGACAGCCAGTGTTTGCCCATGAAACAGGTAGATGATGATCCAATTAGCTGGTCCCCGAATGATGCTTTACAAGACTTTACTTTGTCCATCTAGCATCTGATTGGAACTGGGGATGAATCAGCGACTATATCTGAATTGCTCTGACAGCCAGCTCTGAAGTACAGATGAAGCTGGGCAATATTAAGAAAAAGCCATGGCAAAGCCAATTCCATGCTGGGTTATGGATGACCAGGTCTAGCAGTCATCCAAGCTACAAAAACGTAACCAGGATCTGAGGGCAGTGTGTGGAGTCCAAATGTAGGGGAGCCAGAAAGCCAGAAGACTGAAAATCCATCCATGGAACAGAGTCAGAAATCCAGAGAGTCAGACAAAGCACTGGGTCAGGAGGCCAGTTGCATCAGATATCCTGGAGATTAAACCAAGATGAGTTAAGGAGCCAAAGGTTCAGGCAAGACTCAGGGTCCATAGACAAGCTGGGGCAGGTAGCCATAGAATCCAGCAGAGGCACCAACCAAGGCTGAGGCAACTTGGGTACAAGATTGAGCTTGGCTGTCCAGACACTTCTTGTATGTCAGGGGTTTTTATAGGAAGTGGTAAAGGGCCAGCTAACCCTGGCTTGCCACTCTGGTTACAGAGAGTGGGTGGGTGTCTAGGCCCAGATAGTGGGCTCTGACCACCTATTTCCACTTCAAAGCTCAGCTGAGGACATGGTAGACTAGCCTATGTAGCTGTACTAGGAAGCCTGAAGCCCCAGGTTCAAGACCAAAGTCTGGCAATTGTAAGGTAGGGATACCCATGAGGTTTTGCTGTTTAACACACTCTGGGTATGTCTACATGGGATGTTTACTGCAGAGTTGACTAATTAGATCTGTAGTAAATGTTATGTGTCTACACAAGTGCACCCCACTTAGGCTAAAGTAAATTAACTCCACAGCAGCATCGTACTTGTAAATACAAGTACTATCCAGCTGCAGAGTTTTTTACTCCACATGTAGATGCTGCCCTGACTGGCTGGGACACAAGGGTGCCCCAGTGTGGAGGGCTGTCTGCTAGCTAGCCCCATGCTGAAGCACCCTTGTGCCCAAGCCAGCCCCTCTGCAGCACACTGAGCCAGGGGGAGCAGCCCCAAGCTGGCAGGCCGATACCTGGGATCCTGTGTCAGCTGGGGCTGCTCGAACCCAGCTCAACATGCTGTTCAAATGAAGTGCCCAGGAGCAATAAGCAATGAGGCAATATACTTTGGAGTTTATTGCTTGACATTAATTGTACATGTAGATGCACACTCTGTATTCCAACCTATTCCCTTCCCATATGAGCAGCCATGGGGTCAGGCATGGAGTGCTTGTTGAATTATTTTTGGAGGGTTCCAAACTGAGAACCTTGGGAGCTTTTGCCCTGTACTGAAAAGTCAGGAGTCATGAGACCTTACATAGGATTTTTACTTCCAAAGCCATTTCAGAACAGCAGGTGTCAAGAAGCAAAACATGGAAAAGCAGAGTCTCCAAAGGTCTGAAAACAAATGATTTTTCTCCTCATCTTCCCCATTTTCATTTCCCTGGTCTATCCTGGAATCACAAACCTAAACATTTCTTCTTTTCTGGAGGCCTGGAGGTTAGGACAATACTCAAATTCAAATGTAGAAATAACAGGGCATGTTTACACATGCATTAACATGCTTTAGTTAATGTTCATTAGATCTAGTACCTCCAGGCTTTTTTTTTTTTTTTTTTACATATTACAGCAGCTCCAGGAGGACAGATGGGGGCCAGGGGCCTGGTGCCAGACAGGGGTGCAGACAGGGACCAGGGGTCCGGTGCCCAATGCCTGAAAGGGTAAGACAAGAGCTGGTTCCAATACAGTGGGCCCAGGTTGGAAGACCCAATTAGAGGAAAGGGGCAGAGGTCAAGGAGACCAAAGTCCCAACAGGCGATAACTGATGGTGCAGTAACACCTGCAAGGCTTAGAGTGTGGTATAGGGGAGGAATGGAGCCACTCAATTAACCCTTAAGACTATAGGTGCCCTGCAGGGACATAGTTTGGCTAGAAGGACCCACTGAGCCTGAGGGTATAGTTAAGACCAGCGAGGTGCACCACCACCTGGTGGTGATTTAGCTGAACTGGGGCTCACAGCAAGGCTCATGGGCAGCCTCCCTTTCAATCACATAATTACATCAGATCATAGTGAGCAACACAAAAGGGAGGACACCCTTCTGAGACAGGGCAGGACAGTTGCGGAGCCACCAGGGAACATCATGGTTGCCTCTGGGACCCCAGCATGCTACAGCCACCAACCCTGAAACATGCCCCCATGCTTAGGTGGTTCTTGAGGTAGCTGAGAGGTGTCATTCGCTCAACCAACCTTCATTCCTGAGCTCTACGCTGCAGTGTGGCCTGAATGATTTTTTCCTCAGGAAACATGGTAGTCAAAGTCACCAGCTGCTTCCCCCACCAAAAATACCCTACTCACACTGCCCCCTTCCCCAACACCTCAAAACAGGGGAACAATCATTATATAAATGTAACCCTTCTATCAGACTGAGGACAAGGGTCAGGTTCAGATTTAGAGGTGTAAGAAAAAAAAAACAAAAAAACAGTAAAAATATTTGGTGTCAGTAAAAAGTTTGCAGATGATCAGTAAAACAAAAACAAACAAACAAACAAACAAACTTTGAATTAGGAACTCTGCTTGACTGCAGTAGCAATTTTTATGCTATGCCCCCTGTGACTCTGGGCCGACCGTAATGTGACCCGCACCCCTGTTCCTGGGGAAACCGCCTGCTTACTCGTCTGCCATGCCTTGTTGATAATTGATTAATAGGTGTTAATTAGCACCCCATGGCAGCAGGACAGTACAAGGGCAGCCTCCTGCTATCTGAGGCTTCATTTCCTTCTCTACACAGTAGTCCACACCTCGCCGATGGAACAGCTGTTGTCTCAGTTCTATCACTATTTGGCCCCTTCCTGTTCTCTCTGGGCCTTCCTTCCTTTGACGCATGCTCCCTCGCATGCTAGGGCTCTCCCCAGCCCTGTCTCACTCTGTGCCCTCTTCTTCAGGGCCTTATCCACAATGCTACCCCCTCTCCAGGGCCTTCTCAAATGATGCTGCGCCCTCTCTGGGCTCATCACGCCCACACTGGGCTTCCCAATAATGCCACCCTCTCCTGGGCTCTCCGTGCCCACACTGGGGCTCCTCAGTAGGCTGCCCCTTATCTGGGGCTCACTGTGCCCAGCTTGGGCTTCCCAATAATGCTGCCCCCTCTCTGGGGCTCGCCACGCCCGCACTGGGGCTTCTCAATAGTGCCCCTTCTCTGGGGCTTCTCAACCACCCTTCTTTGGGGCTGGGGTCTATGCACCCCGTACACCATGCCCTTACAGGTGCTGGGGTCCCCACACTACTGTGGGTCCCCAATGAGGCCTTCTCCAACCCCTAACAGCCTCACCCAAACCACCGGTTTAACAACAAACAAAACAGAAACTCAAGCCCCTTGGCTATAAGCTAAACATAAGCCGCCTGGCTAAAACAACATTGCTTAAGCCTCTTATAGCTGCCATAAGCTGTACCTGCAGTCTGGCTTAGGGAGCTCCTACCTTTCTGGCTACTGGTAGGGAACTGCCTCTGGCTGCCTGTCTGTGCTTTATATAGGAGCCAGGCTCTGCCCCTTCTGGTCAGCTGACCTTCCCTGGTTGCCCCGGCAACCCACAGCTGGGCTCCTTATTTCCTGCTTGGGCTCTTCCCCTGGCAGTTTCCCCATGACCCACATGATCACTATGTCACCATAGCATGCCATATGGTGACATAGCACACTGCTACCTCACTGCAGGCAATGAGTAGCATAAGATCTGTGCGAAGTGGCAAGTATTTGCTTTGGATTCAGTCTATTTGGGGGACGGTGATTTGATTCGGTGATTCAAATCACTGTCCTGAATCAATTCAGTCGAATCTGGTTTGGATATTCAATTTCTGTTGCTGAATCTCTGAATCTCCGAATCACCCAGGCCCATCTCCTGCCTGCTCTCCCAGCTGCAGCAGTGGCTACCCGGCCCACCCCAGCTCCTGGCTCTTTGAAAAAAAAAAAAAGCCCCAATTCACTGGGTGCTGCTGGGCAGAGGGCAGTCCTCACTGCCCCACCCTGCATGGGGGGCTCTGCATGATCCCTGTGACCTTCCCTCACTCTCCCAGCCCCCACCCATGGCTGCCCCACCCACCCCAGCTCCCAGCCCTTTAAGGAAAAAAAAACCCCAAACCCCTGGATTTACCAGTTTCTGCCTGGTGGGGGATGATCCCTGCTACCCCGCACTGCCCCGCATCACATGGGGGCTCTTCTACAAGCCCCACCCCACAACACCCAAGGCCACTGCAGGAGCTGGTGAGTTTGGGGTTTTTTCTTTTTTTTTTCTTAAAGGGCCCAGGCTGGGGTGGGCGGGGCAGCCATGGTGGGGCTGGGGTTTTATACAGAACCCCACTCAGTGTGGGACAGTGGGGGGATTGCCCCACCCCAGCAGCACCCAGTGAGTAGGGGCTTTTTTTTAAAGCACTGGGAGCTGAGGAAGGCAGATCAGCCATTGGCGGGGGACAAGGCTGGGGGAGTGGGTGAGGGTCAAGAGGTGCTGGGGGAGCAGGCAAGGGATGGGGCCTGGCAGGAGTCACCCCATGGTCCCCTCCCCTCTCCGCCACCCACTATTTACCAGCTCTAAGTCCAGCTCCAGCTCCCTGCTGCAGCAAGTGGGGACTGCCTGAATCATCAAAGCTTTTTGAATCTTTTCTGAAGGTTTGGAGAGCTTTTAATTGATTCAGACATCTTTATTGTTCCTCTGATTTGATTCAGATTTGGGCAGTCGGCCACCAAATCAGGCTGAATCTCCTCCAAATTGAATCACCACCTGAAGCTTTGCACAGCCCTAGTAGACATGCCCAAAGAGAAGATAAGCCAGCTGAGAATGCAGTCCCCAGGGTCAAGTGTTCTTTCATGTAGCAACATGAAAGACAGAAAGAGAAACACACAGCTTGGCTATGTCCCCATGATTGGGAACATGTGGTTTGTGGCACCTCAAACTCTTTTGTGGCACAGCAAAATGCACATGGTGGTTGTGAATCCATTTGCTGGGAAATCCCAGTATCTAAAAAAAATACAGAGAACAAAACAAGGCCTCACATGTGCACCACCAGAAACTGGAATCTGGGGTTTGAGAAACAGAACCATTTTGCGCCTCAGTGCTGCAACAGTTCCAGGAGAAATAAAACAAGTCATTTAAAAAAAGAAAGACACTCATAATTTTTTTCATGAATGCAACATGTCTATGCAGGGTCTTTTAAGCATTCTGAGAATAAAAGTACACTGGGTGTTTTCCATTTCATTAACATTATTCATTTAGCCATTTTGTCATGGGTGCAGACAATGGCAATGAATCCATAATCCCCAATATGCATAAATCTGGTGATGGTCCTATGTTAATTTTAAGTATCTTAAAAAGTGCTGCATACATGGTAAGCCAAAAACTGCCATCACCCACTCCCCGCACCACAACACAGCACACCAGAAACTTCAAGGGCTTCAGCACTGAGGACATGTTCTATTTAGATCACAGTAAGCATTAATGTGCAACTGCTCAGAAGACTCTAAATCACAATAATGCTTACTACCATCTAAATACAACATGGTCTGGTCTAAGCGTAATGTGCTACAAAGCCCTCTGAGTGCAGTAATACAGTTACAGCAGTAGCTGTAAGGAAAAAAGATCCAGCACCAAAAATGAGCTTTAACCAAACCCAGGCACAAAGTCTGACCCAGGCCAACACCCCCATACCTCGTACTGCTTGGTAGCCTCCTGGATAGGAGCCACATTGTGAGCTCGATGGAGCCGGGACTCTCGGCAGATCAAGCATATGAGCTTTTGGTCCGTTTCACAGAAGAGCTTCAGAGCCTCACCGTGCTCATTACACATCGCCTTCTCTCTGGCGTTACCAGCTGACTGCACGCTCAGGCTCTTGACAATTTCTACAAAATGTGCCAGCTTCTTGTTTGGACCAAGGATCTTTTGGGGAAAGGTCTGGCTGCATTGAGGGCAAGTGCCATCTGTCTCAGCCCCTTTCCAGTACTGGGTGATGCAAGCTTGGCAGAAGTTGTGCCCACAGCCCACGATCATCTCTGGATCCTTGAAGAACTCCAGGCAGAGGGGGCAGGTCACTTCAGTCTCAAGGTTTCCTACAGGAATTGCTGTAGCCATAGCTTGGATGGCAGAACAGAGCAGAGCAAGAGCAGTTGCCTGAGCTAGAAATTTGTATAATGGGACTTTCTGAGTGCAGGCTGCATTTCCTTTCCAAAAATGATTCAAATTGTTGCTGACTTATCAGGTGTCTCTGAGTAAAGTTAAAACCAACAACTGTTCATCTTCTGTAAGGAGGAAGTAGGAACAACACCAATTAAAAGCTTTTTAATCATTGGCTTGAAGGTGCAGCAAAACAGGTTTAAATTTGATATCAGGAAAGCCTTGCTGCTAGAATGTGGAGGCATTGGAACAGACTGCCTAGGGAAGCTGTGCAATCTCCTCCATTGGAGGTTTTCAGGAAGAGACTGGCGAAGCACTGGATGACCTAGGAGTAGCTATGTGTAGAGCACTTGGTACAAAGCAGCCGATGGATTGTTGGGAGATAATGAGAAGAGCTCTTCCACTGAAAACAGGCATATACTGGGGAACTGTGCTCCGTAGCAAGAGAATGAAGTGTAGTTTCACACTTAGTTATGCTTACTTATGAAAGAAGATTCAAGGACCTGGGATAAGTTTATGGAGGAGATACAGAAAGGGGATTTATGATTGTCCAGTAAGAGGGTGCTGTTTATGAAATTATGGTTGCTACCCCCAGATAGCAGAGCAGAATGGAGGTGTTGGTTTTTCCCAAGCTTCTGGGCTTTGCTGATTGCCACATGCGGCCAGAAAGTCTTTTGTCTTCCTGTTGTTAGAGGTAAACTGTATTTTGGTTTTTGTTTTGGATTTTTTGCACTTTCCTCAGAAGCACTGGTTGTTGGCTATAGCCAGGGTTTGGGATTTTGACTGGGGTGTGCAAATACCCCTGCTAAGACTGAAACCAGTCTTGCCCCTATTGTCCAGGTCAGACCAGTTTCCACATTTGGGCTCAAGAAGGAATCATATCCTGCAGTCAGACTGGTAAGTACTATAGCATTTTTTGCCTTCCTCTGTACCAGGGGGCTGTCTAAATGTTGACCTGTGTTTCACATACAGCCCTCAAGGGATTAAGTTGTAGCCTCCTGGATGACACCCAGCCCCTGCTCCACCAATTGCTTAAGCTGCAATACCAGCCAGACTCTGGGCTGCCACTCTTTCCTCAGGATGCTTGCTGCTAACTGCCCCATCGGCAGATCAGAGCAAGGGGCTGGGACCTGCTCCTCCCCTGTAGCTCTTTCCAACATTTATGCCATGATTGCCCAAATGGGGCATGAGGCTAGAACCTGCTCCTGACCAGGACAGTTCCTGGCCAGCCTCAGGCTGCATAGGGAAGTGTGCACATGCAGCCTGGACCTGGATGGGGACTGCCCAAAATGGAACAGTCCCTAGCCACTTCCAGGCTGCACATTCAGACTTCCCCAAGCAGCCTGAGGCTGGTAGGGAACTGTCCAGGTCAGGGGCAGGTCCCAGCCAGCTCCAGGCTGAGCAGGGAACTTTCTCTGTACACACAGTTCCCAGCCCCTGCTCCATGATCATGATCAGGTAGTGGGGACTGGGACAATTGTGTAGCTGGGACTGGCAACTAGCTCTCAGCCCTCACTCTGGGATTGTGAATGGGAAGCAGGGGCTTGGAGCTCCCTGTTGCCAGGGCAGGGGGGAATTGTTCCCACCTGGGCTTCAGTGGCAGAGCCTGTCCTGGCAGCAGACAGCTCCAGGGGACAGGGAGCAATCTCCCACCCCCTGCTGCCTGGCAACTGGGGGCAAGTTTGCTGGTAGCAAATTAACTGCCAAATACAGGAAATTACTGCACGGTAAGAGGTCAGCACATGTAGATGGTGACCTTTACTACACAATAAAGTGTCTCGTGTAGACATGCCCTGTGATACAGAAGGCCCCATCATGCCATTCCAGCAAGGGGAAAGTTCTGCAAAGGGAAAGTCAGTGGATTTCCATCCACCACCCTCATAGATTTCATAAACATTAGGACTGGAAGGGACTTTGGAAGATCATTGGGTCCAGCCTCCTGCCCGTAGGGCATGAAGTCAACTAAGGTCAAAGGATCCCAGCAAGATAAGTATCCAGACATTTCTTAAAAGAGTCCAGAGTAGATATATGCACCACCTCTGGAGGGAAATCTATTCCAGGCCCTGGGGGCTCAGACAGTAAAAACATTTTTCCTTATGTCCAGCATAAAACAGTCTTGGAGGGGTTTGTGACTGTTGGACCTTGTCGTCTCATGAGGTGCTCTGGTGAACAGGTGTTCCCCCAGACCCTGATGCACACCCCTCATGTACTTATAGGCTGCCACCAGGTCACCCCTGAGCCTGCACTTTTCCAGGCTGAAGAGTCCCATGTCTCTCAGCTTTTCATCATAAGGCTTATTCTCTTGCCCTCTGATCATGTGCGTGGCTCTCCTCTGAACTCTCTCAAGCTTTTCCACATCCTTCTTGAGTTGTGGAATTCATAGATGATTCATAGATTCATAGCTTCATAGATGCTAGGGTCAGAAGGGACCTCAATAGATCATTGAGGTCAACCCCCTGCATAGGCAGGAAAGAGTGCTGGATCTTGATGACCCCCAGCTAGATGCTTATCTAACTTCCTCTTGAAGACCCCCAGGGTAGGGGAGAGCACCACCTCCCTTGGGAGCCCGTTCCAGACGTTGGCCACTCTAACTTGAAGACGTTCTTTCTAATGTCCAGTCTAAATCTGCTCTCTGCTGGCTTGTGGCCATTATTTCTTGTAACCCCCGCGGGTGCCTTAGTGAATAAAACCTCACCAATTCCCTTCTGTGCCCCCATGATGAACTTATAGGCAGCCACAATGTCGCCTCTCAACCTTCTCTTGCAGAGGCTGAAGAGGTCCAGGTGCTCTAGTCTCTCCTTGTAGGGCTTGGTCTGCAAGCCCTTAACCATACGAGTGGCCCTTCTCTGGACCC
>JAGPOW010003364.1:41728973-41743967 GCA_030014935.1 Caiman crocodilus | reverse complement strand
GCTGGACATTTTTCCTCCCTAGGTGCAGCACTTTGCATTTCTCCTTGCTGAATTGCATTCTGTTGTTTTCTGCCCATATGTCCAACCTGTCCAGGTCTGTTTGCTGCTGTTCCCTGCCCTCCAGTGTGTCCACTTCTCCCCACAGTTTGTGTCATCCACAAACGTGGACAGAGTACACTTCACTCCCTTGTCCAAGTTGCTGATGAAGATATTGAAGAGTATAGGTCCAAGAACCGAGCCCTGCGGGACCCCACTGCCCACACCCTTCCAGGTTGATCCCAACCCATCCACTATGACTCTCTGGGTGCGACCCTCTAGCCAATTCACCATCCACCGGACTGTGTAGTCATCCAAGTCACAGCCTCTTAACTTGTTCACCAGTATGGTGTGGGATAACCTATCGAAGGCCTTCCTGAAGTCTAAGTATATGACATCAACCCCTACTCTTGCATCCAGGCATTTTGTAACCTGGTCATAAAAAGAGACTAGATTAGTCAGGCATGCTCTACCTGCTACGAACTCATGCTGGTTTCCCCTCAGCATAATTTGTCTTGCTGGGCTCTCGCAAATGTGAGCCTTGGTAATTGGATGCAGTACTCCAGATTCAGCCTCACCAAGGTTGAGTGCAGGGGGAGGATAACATCCTGAGGTTTACTTGAGAAGCATCTATAGATGCAAGCCAGAGTTTTGTTTGCTTTACCAGCTGCAACATCGCACTGGTGGCTCAAGTTCATCTTGTGATCTATTATGACCCCCAAGTCTCTTTTGCCTGTGGTGCTAGTAAGCATAACACTGCTGAGCCTATAAGTGTACTGTGGGTTTTTTTCCTCCCATGGTGGAGTACCTTGCATTTTTCCATATTGAAGTTCATCATGTTTATATCTGCCCAGTTTCTAAACCTATCCAAGTCAGCCTAGATCACCAGCCTATCCTTGGGCGTGGATGCTTTATCCCAAAGTTTAGTGTCATTGGCAAACTTGGCCAGTGCACTTCTGGCACCAGTGTCCACATCATTAATAAAGACGTTAAAGAGAACAGGTCCAAGAATGGAGCCTTGGGGGACATCACTGGTCACGGAGTGCCATGATGATTCACATCCGTCAACTACCACTCTCTGGGTTTGACCTCAGAGCCAATTCCCCAGCCATTGGACTGTGATACAGCTGAGGCTGCAGTTGGCCAATTTTTCCATGAGGAGATCAAAGGACACCAGATCAAAGGCTTTTTCGAAGTCCAGATACATGATGCCAATCTCCTCTCCCTTGTCCAGGTGATATGTCTTTCTTGAAGATGGGCACCTCATACTCAATTCTCCTGCCAGGGTGGGGCAGTAGGGCTCCAATGGAAATATAAACCAGGTTAATGTTTTATACTCCAATTTCTTAGTGGTCAGAAAGGCCAAGGTGGGAAGGGTGGTCCAAAGAAACAAGGTGACCACCCCACTGGGGACATTCTGACACACGAGCCACAAGAATGGAACAGAACACAGAGCCAGTAAGATGAAAGGAGAAAAAAGAGTGAGTGAAGACCAAGGAGCCAAAACCATTGGAAAAATGAAAGTTTCAGATGTTTATTTAGATTTCTATGACTATACAGAGATGAGGGGCCCAGTGCAAGATGGTGAAAAAGGGCTGGCATTGTCAGAGAAGCCTCAGGGAGAGAGATCTCTACACCTATATGGGACCTGGGAGCCTTCTAGATCTGGGAAACCTCCAGGGCAGGGGCCTTTGTCTGCACATTAAACCCAACCCAAATACAAACAGAACAGCAGCTTCCCACAGGAAAGATCCAGCTCCCACACACACGGACACCTTGCTGGCAAAGGAAGCTAAAAGGCATTTTGCATGCATACCTCCTGGCTCCAATGCTGGGGCTTCCCACAGGGGACACTGCACAGCTAGCCCTGATGGAGCCCTCCAGAGCAGCAGTGACTCCTTTGGTTTTCACAGAGGGCATAACATCTTTCCAGACTTTTACAGACAAGCATTTTTAGGGTTGTATCCAGCTATAGCCTCAAACCCAGAGCCTCCACTTGCCAAAGATCAGGCACGCTTTCTGGTCTGCCACCTCTCCAACTGATCCTTTAGGCTAAGCAAAGCTGTACAGAGACCTGCACCTAGGTCTAGCCACCTGCACACTCCATGCCACCAGAGTGGCCAGCCACGATCAGTTGACACTTCATTCCCTCCCACATAAACCCCTGTCCAGAGCTAGGAGTATCTGGGCAATAGGATTCAATCCTTACCCAGATTGCCCTGCTGGTTCTTACAGCCTGTGCATCTGCTGGCTCTCCGCTTGATCTCTTGGCTACTTGACCCAGACACATGACCTGGCTCACCTTCTGCCTCTGTGCTCTGCCTGATCCTTTGCCTTCTTAATGTAATTTATCCCTGGTCCCTGTTCTCTGCTGGTTCTCCTAGCTACTCTACATGCCTGGCCCTCTGACTCCCTGCTTCTGGCCTCCTGGCCCAGTCCATACCTGGGTTCTACTCGCTCCTCCCAACCCTGGTTGGCCCTTTGAACCCTGTGTGGCCACCCACAACATGGTGCAACAGGGCTGTTGTTTTCTTTATAGCGTCCATACATTTATGGGAAGTTGACAACCCTGGCAGCCCTGCTGGTGTCCTCCAGAGCCATTGGGCCTTGAGACACCCACCGCAGCGGCATTCACTTGCCTGTACTAACACATCATGGGCTTATTCTGAGACCTCCTGGGATGCAGGGTGGGAGGGACAGCTGAGTAGAGGGAAGTCTTGAGGAGAGTGTTATAGGGACCGGTAAAATTGAGGCCAGAGAAATCCATTTCCTTTGGCATGTTCCACACCCATCTCAGTGGCATAGTTTGAGTTCAGAAGTCCCCAGAAATACTCCTGGCCCTACCCAGAGCCAGGGATGAATTCTCTCCTCAGCAAATGAGGCTGGCGGGAAGGTGAAGATTGGGGCCTCAGTATTAGCATCAAGAAATGACACCCGCCCCCCTGCACAGTCCAGACACACCCGCATCCTGCTGGGCACCTGGCCCAGGGGAAGTGGGGTACGATCAGGGGCAGTGAGAGCCCGGAACTGACCCAGCCAGAGCTGCACCGCCCAGATCCCTCCCTTGGGATTAAAGTTGATCAGTCCCTTCCTCCTCACAGACTCTCTGGCTATGCCCACAGCCCAGGCTTCCCCCTGCCCCACCTCCACCTCCCAGAAGTGTCTCCCCAAGGTGAATCCCTCACAGCCCAGCACACACTCAAACAAGTCAAATCTCTGAGGATTGTTGGGCAGGTCCTGCTGCGTGTCTGCCAATCTTACACTTTTCCGATCAGCAGAAAGGAGGAGCCAGGGGTTTGCCGTGTCTGGATTCAGAGTCACCTTCACTGCAGAGACAGAATCACAGCGTCAGAGCAGAGCTCAGCCTGGGGCAGATGGGGCTGTTCATCACCCACCCCAGCAGACCCGTTGTGGCTAGGATAACCTGGGCCCCAAGAGCTGCCTCAGCTCTGGGCCCTTTGAGGCTGAGCAGAGATGACCCTGCAGATCATCATCCTGGCCTGGCAGGGGAAATACCATGACCATCAAGGTGGTTTTTCTACTGGTAGGGGAAAACCACTTTCTTGGCAGGAGGTAGTACCTTGACAGAGATAATGCATAGTTAGCTTCCCACTTTCAGTTCTAGTGGAAATATCTCAGCTATATGATGACTATGGAAGTGGGAAAATCCTCCCTAGCTTGTTCTTGTGGCCATATGGCTGAGAGCAAGCAAAACTCTGGGGCATCTGCACCCCAAGCCTCTGGGCTTGGGCCTGCATGTAACATGCCCACCAAAGGATTTGGATCATCTGAAGCACCAGGCAGGGATGGAGGATGCTTGCTGGTAGCAGGGTCACATATGATTCTTGGAATTGAGGGGATTTAGAATTGGTATGGCTGATTTGACTTTGGACACAAACATTTTTCCTTAAAAAAAAAAAAAAAAAAGACCTTCAGCCTGGCTCTTGCAGCCACTCCTGCCCCTGCTTATTGGCTCCCCTGCAGGGGCTGCTCCATTTCCAGCAGTAGGGACACAGGCAGGAAAATTCCCTAGACTGTGCGTGAGGGCAGCCAGAGGAGGCAGGCAGCCATTCTGTCTCCTCCACTCCCAGGTGGGGAAATGGAGATGACAAGGCAGCATGGCAGGACTGCTGCTTGAGCAGTGACAGGGTATTAGCTGGTGGCAGGAGACAGCTAGATCTGTGAGCAGCTGCTTGGACAGAGGGAGGTGTGGGAGCTGCAGAAGAAGCAGGGGTGCACTTATGCCAGGGGAAAGGAGGGAGACATGGCAGTCCCAAATGAGAACTCCTGCCAGCTCTCACCTCTGAATCTAACAGCTACACATCCAAGTGCCCAGGTTCCAGCTAAGGGGTTTGAGGGCTAGTGAGAGAGAAAATATGTTGGGCTTGCGGAGGATTCTGGGAATTTCTTGCAACTTTCATGTCAGTCTCTGCCCAAGCTTACCCTTGGTGTACATTTCCTGCATATCTCCCCTTTTCTTCTCCAGGTCAGATATCAGAGTGTCTGCAGTAAAAAGACATTATACTTCTTGCTCTCTGATTGATGAGAATATCCCCAACCAGGTGATGCCTCTCTTTCTTAAGCACCTGAGACTGAGCACAGATACTGCAGCATCTCCACCCCAGCTAATGAAAACTGCAGGTTGTTGTGGCATCAGACATTGCCTCTGCATCTCCCTGCTTCCCCTGCAAGACAGGAAGGAAGGGAGATACAGATGCAAGTCAGGGACAGAGAAGGGAAGACAGCACCTTTAAACCCCAGGGAAAGATCTTTCTTTATCCCATCTCTAGCCTCCAAGTGAAGGAGGCCACTTCCATGGACCACTTCCAACTCTGTACTGGTAAAGCAATAGTAGAGCAGTAACTTGCAGTTCCCCCATTCAGAGCCTGTGGGGGCTGGCACAGACCTTGGCACAGACTGGGGACATCCTGAGGTCAGAAAACCATTGCTAATCTGCTCCAGTGCCCATTGGTGCTTTACAATGGGGCAGGACATCAGAGGTGCAGCCTCTGCCAGGACATGGCCTCCATCCATGGTCTGACCTCCACCACACTTTTGAGACACCCAGGAACCCTCCCAGTGTCTGGAGCTGCTGTACAGCTGGGAGAAGAGGTTCCTCTGCTGAAAGCATTTCACAGGAGATGGCACAACATTTACACCTTCCCTACAGCCCCCTGCAGTCTGGACACCTGGGTCCACATTTCAGATGTGGATTCAGATTGATTTAGGATGTCTGTCTTGGAGTTCAATGCTCAGCCCTGTCTTGCAGAAAGGCTCCCACCAACTCTGCCCATCAGCAGTTCTGAATGATAAACAGTCTGGAACTCACACTTGACTGTGTTATGCTTTGGAGGTTTCTGGTTAAATTTGGGCCTTAATAAATTTGTGTACACAGGCTGCTTTCAGATGAGCGTGGATGTTTGGTTTCCCAGGGACAAGTAGCAGTGGCACAAGGTGTGGGAAGGCCTGTGTCATGCACCCCCTGGCTCAAGGCAAGTTACCTCAGGTGGGGTAGTGGAGGCTGGGGCCAGCACAGTTGCTGGCCTCAGCAGCCTTACTTGGGGTCCTGGGGGCTGGGGAACCTAAAGGCACAGTGTTCCTGCAGCTTAGAGTCTGGCCAGCAGCTGGAGCATGGCTCCGGCAAGCCAGGCTCTGGTTTTGGGCAACACACACCGGAGCCACATGAGCCACCCCACTTTTTTCCACGTAGGTTTTTTTACCCTGGGAGAGCCCCCTCCATCCCATCCCCCGTGCTGCAAGGTAGCAAGGCAGGCAGTTCCTGAATGTGCAGTGTGTGGCACTGCAGATGTGTCTGTGGCACCACATACCACATGGCTGCCCTCATCTGGATGTGGCCACACAGTGTAAATGAACACGAGATGTGCTGATGCCTAGGCCTTGCTACTTCTACTCAGGTTGTTGACACTCCCTGTTTTATGACTAATCAAGTTATCAATCAGTTGGTCACAGCCATCTCTGTCCACAGCTGTTGAGTCTTGTCCTCACATCCCCTCCTAGATCCCATCTTGGCACCTTTGAACTTTCTCAGGATCTCCTGGAGGATGAGGGTTTTCTGGGAGAAATCCCAGA
Source organism: Caiman crocodilus (assembly GCA_030014935.1). Classification (NCBI taxonomy): domain Eukaryota; kingdom Metazoa; phylum Chordata; order Crocodylia; family Alligatoridae; genus Caiman; species Caiman crocodilus. The sequence goes on along the minus strand of JAGPOW010003364.1, from coordinate 41,737,841 downwards.
GTCTCCTTCCAAGCTCAGGAGACAGCTCCCCTGGGTGCTGGAACTTCCCCTTCTCACACCTGGAAAGAGAGTATCCCTGATTACTCAGTGGGCCTATTGGTGTGGGTATTGGGTATCTTAGTATTAAATCAGGAGCCCCAGAAAACATCTTACTCTATAGGCATCTGTAACAGGGGTCCAACCCCAGGCCTGTCTGAAGTAGGCCTGACCCTTTGTCTCTGGACTACCTACCCACCTTTCTTTCCTGCCATGCCTTGATGGAACGATAATTATGATGTTACTCAGGTGGGAAGCTGTCCATTTACTACCCTGACACTAGGGGTCATGATCCACCACTCCAAACCTCCCCTACCATGCCTTGCAGATGGTATATAGATGTTTATCTGTATTCCCTGTCACTGTGCCCCTTGGCACTGGGGCTGTGGACAGTAGTATGCCTCAATGAGGCCCCCCACCTCCCCAATAGCCTCAGGCCGGCCCACTGGAGAAAACAACAACATAAATATGAACCTCTGGACTATAATATAATGTAAGTTCTACAAGCCACCCTCGGACTCCTTAAATCCCCCAAACTGCTCCTTGAGTACTGAGCACCTTGTAGACTCCTGGAGCCTCATTACCCATAGCAACAGTCTGGTCAGCAGCCACAGCATTCCCAGGTACTTCTGCCGTGCAGGAGCTCTGTCCCTGGCAGCTTGTCAGAGACCTCCTCCTGCCAGTCTCCGCTCTGGGGTTTATATGGACCCAGAACCCTCTCTCCTTCCTGTCAGATGACCAGCCTGGGTAGCCGGGCTTTTAACCCCTACCCTCCTGCTACTTGATGTTCCTATAGACCCTGGTCTTAAAGGGGCAGCTCTGCCTCCTAGTAACAGGGCCAGGATTCCCTGTTATGGCATCTTTAACAACTCTTGGAAGGAGAGGCGAAGGGAGGCAAGACTCTTGGTTACTGTTGGCTTGAGCAGGTGTAACCAATGAATGAAGTATATTGTCCGCCGCTGCTCTCAGCTATGTGAGGCAGCCAGGCCCCTCAAGGAGGTGACATCCTTGCAAATTACTTCAGGTTCACAGTAACCTATCTAAGAAACCAGATATCTCCTAAGTTCTGGGTAAAGGTGAGAAACCTCAGGGTTAAGTTAACTAAGGAGATTTGTGCCCAGAATGTGACCTGCCCCATCAGTTGTGCTGCTAAGTCCTAGGGAAATATCAGCTTAATATGGTCTTCTTGCCCCTTCTCCCTTCCCCTCCTCCCCCGCCCCCAAACCCCAGCACCAGGCAATGTGAGGTGGAGTGAAGTGCAGCCACGTACCTGCTCAAGGTGTTTCTGATCTCCTGGAAGAGAAAGGAGAAAGGAGAGAGAAAGAGAGAGAGGGAGCGAGACAAAGTGAGTCACCCATGCCACACACTGGGGAACACAGGGGAAGCATTTTATAATTAGACCCATAAAGCAGCACTGTTCAGGCTGCAGGGTCAGGGCCTGGCTGAGCTGTCTAACATCTCTGTGTCCATAATTCAGAGGTTAATAACTATTCATGCACATGCTGGGCCACACTGTGCAGGGATCTGAGGTGTCTCCACTATAGGTTCACCTGCAGGAGGTCATTTGATGACTGCTGGCACTTTTCTTCCACTTCAATGATCAGCTCACTGAGGCAGGAAATCTTTTCAGAGATTTTGGTGACCTTTTCTCCCTGCATCTTTTCCATGTCCTTCTCCAGCTTTCCCAGCTGGGCCAGCAGGAGGCGGTCTTGTTCCTCTAGGAATTGGCGTAGTTGCTGAAATTCAAACACAATTTTCTGGCTTTCAACTCGTGCCCGTTTCTGTAAAACAACCAAATGAGTGTGAGTGCACCCACAGACTCAGGAACCCACACTGGGTAAAAAAGAAACAAAGACCCCCAGGGGAATGTACCTGCAAACACATTCGCCCAGGTCCCCTCTCCAGGCTGAAGGCAATGGGCACCTACCAGATATTCCTGGGTTCTCCTCTCTCCACTCAATTTCACTTGCAGCAACTTGTCTCGCTCTTCTCTCAGAGTCTTCAAACAGGCCTGAAGATTTTCCTGAAGAAACAGAAATGATTTGGGCTATTTTACCAGAGAAGTCAGAGTAGGCAGGCACCTGAGATGATTTCTGTGGTTTCAATTTGGGGGGTGGAAGTGTGGGAACTTTTTTAGTCTACCTAACTGCCAACACTAGATTTCCTTGGAGACCCAAGTAGGTCCATGGCATTAGGAAGTGCAATCAATTGCTGGAGTTGAGGAGTTAGTTTCAGGACACTGACAATTGCTTTGATCTGTTTATACATAAGACCAAAAAAATGCCATTTACTAGGTCAGACCATAGGTTCATCTTGCCCCATCTCCTGTGTCACACTGGATGCTGAAAGGGAAACCAAACTGGTTATGAGCAAGTTTTTTCTACCCTTCCTCTGTCATTTGCTGTCTCCAGCATTTAAGATCTAGAAAACTCTGATTCAGAGCCTGTGCTTCTAACTCCCATGCTCACTGGCTAGTCTTGCTGCTCTTGTGATTTAAACTTCATTCATCATTTAATGACTTGAGTTCTTCCAGTGATGCCTTTTTATCTCAGTGGAGATTGATTTTAGAAAAAAATCAGCTTCTATAGCTACTTTAAAAGCTCCCATCTCCACGCCCCCCTTTCTCTCTTTGCCTCTGTAGACTTTAGTAAACTCTGTAATGTTGCATAGGAGTAGATGAGGATAAGTGAGGCCAAGCTAGTTAGCTGACATCAAGCACATGGGCAAAGGAAGCGATAAGAGGCGAGGAAACATCATAGACAAAATGAACAGTAGGACAAGGATAAAGATGAGAGGTAACATTTATCCAGTAAGACAGAAGTGAGAAATGCTTACAACTAGTTTGACCACAGCGGGATAAAATTAGGAGATTGGCTTTCAATATTATAATTAAAGTAGCCTCATAATATCAGTTGGGCAGTAAAAGGGACTATTTACCTTCACACTGCGGTCCTCTCACTTTAAGCTCCAGTTTGAGCACAGAAATCTGCCCTTGTCCTCCTGCTTTATCTGCAGCAGGTAAGGGGGTTCTTGGTGTCCTTGGGCTATGTCCCACCTCATTGTGACAGAGTTGCTTGTGGGGTTTTAGGGACAAGTTAAACAAGTGCTTGCATAGGATGATTTTTACCTGCCTTGAGAAGGGGGTTGGACTAGAGATGACCTCCTGAGATCCTTTCCAGCCCTCCTTTTGTATGAGTCTCTTTTTTCCTGATTCTCTGTAAGTGCTGGAAAATCCCTGCTCTTTCAGGACTTAGTCTTTATCTTCAGTAAAATCTTTGTCTTGTCAGCCCGGCCACCTATTTGTGATTTTCAGGTTTTAGAATTGAGTCTGCTGAAAGTGCCCAATCCCTTTCACTTTCCAGCGTTGTATGTAACTGTTTCTAACTTTAACAGGTTCAGAACCATTTTTCTCATCTGTGACTTCCCAGGTTTCTAACCATTTTATGATCTGCAACTGTCAGTCAGACTCAAATAAATAAATTGTTTCCTACCATTTTTGCTGCAGATTTTTAAAAAATTGTATGAGTTGTAATTGTAATAATGAGATGTCTGTTATGAATCACTGGATTTACTTACTCTACTAGTGCATTAGATGGACTGTGGTTCCCTACCTTGTACTCCTGCGCAGCCTCCTCTATGGGAACTACGGGTGGAGCTGGGTGTGCTAGGGATCCATCACACACCAAACAGATGGGGCTTCCATCCTCTGTGCACAGCCGTTTTAGAGCCTCCTGAGGCTCCCTAGACCCTGTTTGCTCCTCGGTGCCCTCAGGTGCCTGCTTGGCTACTTCTTCACCATTCTCCAGCTGCCTTTTTCGGCTCAGGTTCCTTTGAGGAAAGCTCTGTCTGCACTGAGGGCAGCAGACATCTGTCACCAGCCCTTCCCAGCACTGGGTGATGCAGGCTCCACAGACATTGTGCCCACAGTCCATAAGCATCTGCAGATCCTTGAAGAACTCCAGGCAGACGGAGCAGGTGGCTTCATCCTGGAGGCTTTCTAGAGGGCTCTCAGCAGCCATGGCTCTGAGAAGGGAGTGAGACAGGTTGTTTCACTTTTCTGAGCTCAGGAAAGTGCTCAGCCTAAAGCAGCAGTTGGGCGTTTCCTTTCCTGGCAAGGATTCTTGTCTGTTGTCCTAGCAGGGGTCCCCAGGCAGTTTTCTCTTAGGGAGCAAACAGACATCTGCCTGGGGTGCTATAAACATGTTTATGGAGATAAGATTTGCAAGCAGATGTCCCTACCCCTAGTCATGCTACAAGTGCCCAAAAACATTACCCCAGGTAAAAGCAGTCACCGTCTGTGAGGCTTTATAGGGAAGGAGGTCTGCTTGCTTACTGCCTGCCCCAGGAAGTCCCCTGCAGGGCCTTCCCCAGGCATGCTTGCAGAGGCAGGCCCCAAGAATCCCTCTGTGGGGGATTCCCACGGTGGGGCTTAGCAGGCTGCATTGCCCCAGTTTGGAGCAGGCATTCGCAAGCAGGGGAACCCCCATAGGGGTTTCCCAATTCTCAGACATGCAAGGATTCTCACACACATGTATCAGTCTCCCACTCACCAATTCAGGGGGTACTTCTGCAAGTGGGGGAAACCGTGGAGGTTTCCCCCAACATGGCCTACAGGGGGTGGGCATACCCCCTTGGGCTCATGCCCACTTGACCCATTCTTGTTGCTCTATTTTGAGATGTTGCTGCCTGACACAGGCAGAGACACTATTATTTTAACCCTTATAGACAATATTGTTTTTTTTCTCCTTCATTGTGGCGGGCTCGCTGCTTCTGCCAGGCAAGCCCGGCTTGGAGAAGGCCACTTCAGGTTTGTGGAACATTTCCACCAATCAGGTAACAGCTGGGAGGGGCTTGCCCCACCCCTGCTCAGATAGGGGGGCAGGGAGCGAGGGATTGAAGACTGCACTTTGCAGGGCCAGCAGACTTCAGGGGTGGGGCCTCTGGTGTAAATAAAAGCCCAGCATGTTCGGCATGCTGGGCAGATGCAGCAAGGGACAGCAAGGAGAGAGATGCTCTGGAGAAGACCATCATCGGGACCTTGCCTGACCCTCCTTGGGGTTTGGATTGGCACACAGTACTCAGGCTCTGGGAGGCACTCAAAGCAACTTGAGCCTGTGAACCCAGCAAGTGGCTAGGTGAGGCAATATGCGGATTAGCACATGGACAGCCGGCCCTGTCTTAAGGCTGCTCGGGTACCAAATGGTGCACAGGTCAGTGCACAAAGAGTCAGCCCTGGGAGCAGCTCGAGACTGTTCAAGTTAGCCCTGGCTCTAGGCTGGGTAACTGGATCTCCACAGTGTGGCTCAGCATTAAACTAAAAGTGTCCCATTGCCCAGGAAAGGGAAAGACCCCCAGTGTGAGGCTGAGGAACTGGGGCCAGTGAGGGCTTGGCTCCCATAACAGCTCCCTGGGTGCCCAACGTGAGGTACAGAGCCCAGAGAGAAGGACCCTCAACTCAAGGCCGATGGGTCCAGGAGGCCTGAGACAGTGTGGGGACCCAGAGGCCAGACTGACAGCCCCCAGAGGAAGAACTGTGAGTTACTGGGAACCCAGGTCCTGCAGAGCAGGCACCCCTGGGTAAGGGACCCTGGGAGGAATGGGCAGGGGGAACGCCCCACACACCCTCTGCTCTCCAGGGTCAGAGGGGAGGAGACCTCAAATATCCACTGGAGAGGGTTCTGTGGAGCCCCTAGACGGACTCGGGGGAGAAGACCCTATCCCATTTGAGAGACCAAGTGGTTGGAACCCAGATAGGGTGCGTCTAATATCTGGTATAGTTATGTTTCCTATTTGGTATCTTTTGTTACTGTTGGTGTTATAAATAGTTGGGTGTATTAATTCTATTTAATGGGTTCTGTAAGGATGTCTTTATTAGCTATCCCACTTGTGGTATAAACTTGCTGGATTGACTTTCCTGGGATCCACTCGTCTTCTGGGTCTGAGGCACAGGTACTTACCTGAATGCCTTCCCTAAGGCAGACCTTCTCTTGCTAACATAAATGTTGATAACTCAGTAAATTGTATATAGTTAAGATCTTTAGGCCTGGGCTAACTCTATAGAGGAAAGAGGGATCCGCCTGAAATCCGGCATCCCTCCCACAGCACCCCCTCCTACCTACCCATCCCATCTGATTGAGAATAGGGCACACCCTTGGGTGTAGCCAGGTTACAATTGCCTCAGCTCATGGGGTGCTTGTACATGTGATGGGGGTTAAATCCCCAAAGTTTTATTCTACGTCCCCTAAATTGAAATGGTGGGCATAGAATAAAACCCTGAGAACTAAACTGTTTCAATTTCTCCAACATGTTACAGCGAGAGGCCCATTTTTTATTTTTGTTGGAGCAAGAGCCTGCTCGTGGCTTGGGGGTAAGCTGTAGTTGCATCCTTGCAATTTGCAGCATTACAAACTAAAATACATCCAGATGTAGTTTATCTTGCAACAATGTAATGTAATTTAATACCCTCAAAAGTCTTGCAAGTATACACTGTAACAACATTAAGCCACACAAAGTGACATTTTCATCATGTGTACATGTTAATGGTGTCATGTGTACCGGCATCCGTGCTCTTTAAAAAAGGGCTGACTTAGCTCCACCTTGTGGGAAAGCTCCATCTGTCCCTTAAAGGCCACACAGTCTGTTGCAGAACAGAGCTCCACTAGTAAGTATCATGTGTTACCTGATGATAGAGCTGTGCTGGGGTCATAAAATATTTTGTGCGTGCTACCAGCTGGGCGCTGCCAGGATGGTGTCTGCCTGACTTCTATTGCCTTCCCACCAACCAGGTTCCCACAGTGTTTTCATTCTCATTGACACTGCAGGTCCCTTCGTGCCTGTCCAGCAGTGGAAAACATCTGTAAGGTGAATGGTTGTGGTGTTCTATCATGTCTGTAAAGTCTACAGCCCTCAATGCCTACTGCCTAATCGTGGGTAGGATCCCACCAGGTTTCAGTTAATCCAACCAGGTTGAAGTCTTTGTTCGCAAGGAAGAGTGTAAGTACCTCCTGTTTGCTCCCCATGCTCATAGCAGTGGTATAAATACTTTAGCCCCCTGACAGGTGCCCTTGGTACTCCCCTGTCCTGACGCCTATTGGGCCCCTTATTACTTATGTGTACTGTTTCAGCACATGGCTTGGGGTTTGTTGATCCTAGGTTCTCTCTGTCTTTTGCATTCCCATCCCCTCATAGCTTAAAAGCCCTGTGTAGGAGATCAGCCAACCTGTAAGAGAACAGACTCCTATCTTTTGAAGAATGATGAAGACCATCATCTTGATTAGGCTCTGGGAGTGGCACAAGATGTGCAGGTGAAAGCCCACTATGCCCCCATACCCTGAAACCCCCTAGCGACCCCCAACTGCTGAAGAGCATCTCACTGACCCCCAGCAGCAGCCAGAGGTAAGGAGGCCCCTAGTGGGAGGGACGAGCTCCAGCCTAGCCACAGGGAGGCAGCTAAGCCAGGGCCCAGAAGGGTCTCACCCCACCCTGGCCCCTGCTTGGCCCAGCTCCCCAGGGAGCCATGCGACCGGAGCCACATGAACAGGCTGCGCAAACAGGCATGCTTTTCTGCCTGGAACATGAGTTAACATGGAGTTTGCACAGGAGGGCAAGCGGGAGGGCCAAGGCCCTGCCTGTGGGCCCCCTAGAGTAGGCATTCCCAGCCATAGCCGGCCTACCACTGGCATGCTGCAGATGGGAATGCACCACAACCCGAGGGTCCCCTCAGGGTCTGTGGCCTCCCCTCCTGGCACCTCAAAGGCCTCCAGCCAGACGGAGCCCGTGGTTCTGGGCTCCACACAGATGGAGCCACCGGCTCTTGGCTGCGGGATCTGCCTGTCACTTTTCCATGCTCTGGGGGCCAGGAGCATTGCCACCTCCCCTTGTGGGGTCTGCTCCCTACTGGGATCTCTGGCACGCCAGCTGGAGGAGCTCCAGGCTGCAGTCCAGAGACTGCGTACCTTCAGGGACTGCAAGCAGGAGACAGACTCCTAGTGCCAGGCCCATCTCCCCTGGGAGACGGAGGGGGTGACCATGTTCTCCCTCCAGGACAAGGGAGGACTCGGGGACCTCCCCTTTTGTCCAGTCAAGGGGCTGGACCAAGGTGGTCAAGGGTCCCAAGGCCCACCGCACCAAATTCACTGCCCCACTGGAGCTCTGCAACAGGTTTGAAACTCTTGCAGCTCCAGCAGAGCCTGCTAAGCTGCCAGTCCCTGCAGGCAACACAGGCTCTACTGTAGCTACTGCCCCCGCTCTCCCTAAGACAGAACGCAAAGTGTTCGTCATGGGAGACTCCACCCTGAGGGGGGCTGAGGGGACAATCTGCCGCATCGACAGCCCCCCTACACCGATCTCCTTGACAGTTGGCAGGCTTTGTGGCCGCAGCAGGGCCTAGCAGCCAGGCCTGCAGTAGTTTCCCCTCCCCCCGTGCCCCAAGACAGACACTGTTTCACAAGCACCCATGTCACAAGTTTTGCCTGTCAGCAGCCAGAGGTGCAGGGCTCCAGAACCCAGAACCCCTGCACTGATCTCCTCCACAACTGGCAGGCTTTGTGGCTGCAGCAGGGGCTAGCAGGCCTGCAGCTTTTGCCCTGCTGTGCCTTAATACACACAGTGTCACCCATGTCACGAGTTTTGCTTGTCAGCAGTTTGAGGTGCAGTTTCTCCCAACCCCCCTGCACCAATCTCCTTGAAACCTGGCTTTGTGGCCTTGTGATGCTCTACAGACTTGAGAACTTAACAAGATGGGATTTGCAATATAAGATTGATGAGCTGTCCCAGAACACCTCCCTGACATTTGTAAGATAGTGCCTCCTTGGTACCAGTCTCTTTGTCTCC
>JAGPOW010003364.1:41687492-41728873 GCA_030014935.1 Caiman crocodilus | reverse complement strand
GGCTAGGATGTGGAACCAGCTTCCTAGGGAAGTTGTTCTTGCTCCTACCTTGGGTGTCTTCAAGAGTAGATTAGATAGGTACTTGGCTGGGGTCCTGTGTCCCCAGCACTTGTTTCCTGCCATTGGCAGGGGGTCAGACTAGATGGCCTGCTCTAGGCCCCTTCTGACCCTAGTTACTATGAAACTATGAATAGAGCCAGGTAGAAGAATAATTAGGAAAAGGAAATTAAGAAATGATATCCAGGGTTGTTGGTTGTAGCCATGTTATTCTAAAGACATAGGCAGGCAAGACTCTTTGGTTAGATGTATATCTTTAATTAGACCAACTGAATAGTTGGGGAAAAGTTCTTTGCAAGCTTTTGGGCACAACCACCCTTCAACAGGTATAGGGAGACTCTGCTGGTGTTATGTGTACTCCAAGGTAGATATATGCTATCCACACCTTTTTAGAGGAGCGAATTTTATTTATTGAAAGTTTCTACCATGCAGATGTCCTGTAGCTCCATTAAGATTGAAAAGTGATAGTTCACAGATGTAAAAAGATATTGTTTGTATGGAGTTTGACCTTTATTGCTTTGTAATATTTTTTATACTGCGGTCTGTGCACCCCAAGTGCTGCACACCCTCTGGCACTGGGGTCCCCATGCTGCTTTGGGCCCCCACCATGAGGCCTCCTCTTTCCCCTAATAGCCTCACCCAAGCCACCGGTCTTATACAGCAGTAAACAAAACACAAGGGCCTGGGCTGCAACATAAATTTAAGCCATCTGGCTACAACATCATTGAAACCATATCAATATCAAGAGAATACTCTGTCCCTCAACAGAGTCAGAAGCTGCTCCTGCAGTCAGGCCTCTCCCCTTTGCTTGCTCTGGGAGAGCTCCTTCCCAGTTGGCTGCTGGCAGGGAACTGCTCTCCTAGCCTCAGCCCTGGACTTTATATGAGCCAGGCCCTTCCCCTTCTCGTCAGCTGACCACTGGCAGGTATGGGCCTGTTCTGGCTGCCCTGGTAACCCACATCTGGGGCCTCCAACTCACGGCTAGGGCTCTTCCCCTGGCAGTTTCAGTCCTTTAAAGTGACAGTGGGTATAAAAAATAATTTTGTTCTACACAAAGCTAAAGTTCACTTAGATTCACTTTTAATTCTTACAATGATAATGGTCATCCTGAATGACCCTTTTGCACTGAGGAGAATATTTTACTATTTACATACAATGATGTACAATGTAAGTGTTTCTACTGTATTTCTATAAAGAATAAGGTCAGCTCTTTGGCTTGTCTATAGGACAGGTTTTATAATAATTCAAGATAGTTGTTACTGCAGAGTGAATTGCCATAGCTGCCCTGATGCTGGGCAATGTTTGAGGGGAAGGGGCAGTTGGTTTTGTTTTTTGTTCCCTCCCCTTCCCACCTTCTTTGTTTTTGTGCAATGCAGCTATTGAATAATGAGGTAGGTACAGTTTTGGCTTACACATCATTAGAATTGTTAACTGAATTCCAACTGCATATCCAAATTCTTCATTCAATTATATTATACTGGGGTAGCACTGAATTTGGGACAGTCTTAGTGTGACTAAGACTATATATTCTATGCAGAATATGTATTACTCATGAAAATGCACCAGTAGGAAAGAAGCCAATTTGCATTTGCATTTGCAGAGTTAGTAGTTCAAACAAACAACCTAACACATTTTACTTCCAAACTGATGGACTTTGATATAGAATTGATCAGTGAGACCGTTGTTAGTTATGTTTCAATATACTCATGTTGAATGAGACGCAAAAGCAATTTCTGCCCAAATAATTTCAGATCTATATAAATATGGAACAACATAGCACCACTTCTTTCACATTGCTTTTCATACCAGAATTGTATTTTAATTTCTTTATAAAAAGCACCTATTACTAAGCATCTATATGTAGATCACCTTCCTTATGACCTCCACCATCATAAAAGGTAATCAGATAAATATTAATCCTCCAACAAAAGGGACAAATTCTGAGTTAAGCCAGGAAATAACATGATTAAACTTATAATATGGCCTGATGGTAATTCAGAATGTTGTGAGCATATGCCTGGTGCCAGTATCTGGTCTTATGAGTGTGTTCATATATCACTAATAACAATTTTCATCAGTGGGGTTTTACCTTGTTTCATACTGTTTTAAATCAAAAGGATAGTAGAAAGTGGTAAAGTAATCCAGGTATCAGCATAGTTCTCTGTGGGCTATCTATTTGGTAACTGTATAGCCAATTCAAGTCAGGTCAAATTTTAACTGGGGATATGTAGCACTCATATATGATCTTCTTGTACTTTCTTTAAAGGAGCCATTCCATTTACTGGCAGCTGTTGTAGATTTATTTGGAGCATCCATTAAAGGAGTTGAAACATGCTCCTAATGCAAGTTTCACATTCATACCTCAGAACTGTACATGAAGTCACATAGATCAGGGACAGAAATTACAAATAAATCAGTATAAGTGATTAGAAACCAGTCTAAACTCATAAGAGAACACAAGTTCAGTGTACATAGAATGGTTTCAAAATGACAGACCCGTTTAAGATAGACCTGGATGGACAGTGCCCAATTTAATCAATTTCAGTTAGACTGGTCTATCAAAATTCTGTTCCAGATCCCATCCTGACTCAGGTGATAGTCCCTCAGCATCCCAGGATGTGTTGTGGCCCCCCAGCTAACCTTCCTTGCAGAGCGGGTGTGCTAGCCTCCACAAGCACTCCTCTCTTCCAGCTGATCTGGGCTGGCCTTGCCTCCCAAGCTATCACAGAGCTGAGGCAGCAATGCTTCTGCTCCCCAGCCCAGGCATGGAGAGAGCTGGAGGAACAGAGCCCTGCTCTGGGATCTGGGACCAGCAAACAAGGAGAGTGAAAAGGACAGTTTGTATGCAGTCTGCTGGTAAGAAGAGGCAGAAGCGGAAGAGGAACCAGGCACCAAACACTAGATCCTGCTCTGGAAAGGTAAGTGAGCCAGGGTTGTGTGTGTTTTTGGCTTGGTGAGGATTGTTTGATGGGTTGTGCATTTGGGCTTGTGCTTTGAGCGGCTGAGAGGGATAATGCTGATTGATTTCTGCCTTTAAAAGGCCCTAACAAAGGGGCCAAGCCAGTCCAGGCCCAGGAGATGCATATTTGGAAACACTCCAGGTGACCAGGGGAGCAGCAAACAGGGCAGTTTGCATGTCAGTTTGCTACCCCACTCTTTGAAGGGGAGACTGTAAGTTAAGATTTTTCTTATCTTTTTTTTTATATTTAATTAAAACAGACTGACCTACATAGTTTTATTTTAAGCAGCTAACACTTAGCAGCTAAATCAATACTTAAACCCCTTGTTTAACTAGAGTCTAGAGCAAGTAGGAGTTTGCTGGCAGGGTTTGCCTGAAAACTCTCTCTCTCTTATTCCTTCACTGTCCTCCCGTAAGTTAAGAGACTAGGTCTGGCAGGGGGGCAGGACTGAGGCAATTGCAAGCTGGGCTGTGGGGGGAAGGCCCCCTCCATGGAGTGCTACCCTGTGCTCTGCTGACCCCAGTTGGAGGTGTCCAGGGTGGGGCACTTCATCCTCACCTTTCCTGCCTTGCCTGAGGCCACATGGTGAATGTGGCAGGACATCTTTGGTGCCTGCCACTTTAAGGGGCTTGAACAGGCTGTGGAGTAGCTGGTGGGAGTGGTGCAGCCTAATGAGGTGGGCATGACCACAAGAGGGCTCCTGGATTGGAGGATGATGCTGGGAAGCCTCAGTATAAACCCAGGCCCTCAGAGCGGAGCTGGCAGTGGTTGCAGGGATGCTGCTGGAGTAATATTGTCCAGCCACAGCTGCTGTTTTCAGAACACATGAAGGTTAAGAGTAGGAACTATGGGGATGGAGGAGGTTCCTGGTCCTGGGGAATGACCTAAAACTACATCTTGCTAAGGTAGGATGGTGTGGTGGGTCTGCCTATGGTGGGGTGGTCCCCAGGAAATGCCAGACCAGTGCCTCCCTAGTGAAACGCAAGTATGGGGCACCATCCAGCCTCAGCCCCCATGATGTGGTGCGTTACCCTGTAGAGGGAACAGGTGTGAGGTCCACGCACATCATTGGACACCTGAGGCCCAAGGGGCATAAGACCTAGTAGCCCCAGTGAGGGGGCAGTGTAGTGGCTCCAGTGACGGGGCATGAGAGTGAGTAGGCTGCATAAAGTAGAGTCTATATGGGGGCCTGAAAGACTGCGAATAGGCTGGTCTAAATAGAAAGTGAGCTATTTTTGGAGGAGCCCGGGAAGGCAGAGCAGTATGGGAGTGTGAAGGCAAGTGGCTCAGTAAGCTACCCAGAGTAACCTTGACTGGCCAATGCTAGAGCAAGGACCAGACCAGGTAAAGGGCCCAAGTGCTCACCATGAGGGATGGCCAGAAGCTAGAGGTCAGGAGTCCTGACTGGTCTAGAGGCCAAAAGTTCTGGAAGGGGCTACAGCCACAAGGAAAAAGGCCTTAGGGTGTTTTTCAGCTCAGAATGAGGGCAAAGTAGACTGCCTGAGGGGGAGGAATCCAGGTGGGGTCTGAACATCAGGTGGGCATAGAGTGAGGTCTATTGTGGGGCTGGAGCCATTTAGTGATGCTATCTGCAAGGCATAGGACATGGTATAGGGGTGGTACAGAGCCATGTATTACGCCCTTGGCATTGGGCATTAAATGGGCAGTTTCCTGCCTATAAACTACCTCCAAAGTTACATCAAAGGCATGGCAACCGAGGCAGGTAGACAGACTGTCTTAGATAGGTGGGCAGGCCAATGACTGGATCAGATGTGAGACTGCCCCCTGTGACAGTGACCAACTCTGGAAGCCTGGGGCTGGGTGCAGGGGAGGGTCTGAAGTGATAGGGGTTTGGGAGTGTATTCCTGACATCCAATCAGGGATGGCTCCCTGGTGAACTGGGAGATATGCAGGAACACCCCCTGCCTTCTGGACTGCCCAGTGCAGGCATTTGCCTGTCTCCCCCACCCAAGGGCAAATGTAAATTGTCTTTGCTGTTGGATCCAACATTTGCAGCTTGGAGAAACTTGCGAGGGCTGGACTGAGTCTGCCTTGGGCTTTTTGACTGTTTGTACTTAGCCATACTACTCTTTTATTTCACATATCGTTGAACCTCTAAACAAAGAGCTTTTCTTTGGAAGTTGAGCAAACAATGAACTGTGCATGATTTTTATGTTGTTAAAGCAATGCAATAAAACAAGATGAATTTCTTAAGCAGTGATTTTCATATCTGACTACACGTGAAGACTATTCATGTCTTCAGAACATAAATCATCTAGGTAATTACAGAACAGAACCTAGGGTTCAAAAATAAGAACCAGGGAAATTTGTAAATTGGTAAAAATTTTATACCCATACTTTGTAATAAAGTTATAGTATAAAACATACATTTATTTCTTTTCCAATATTCGACTGTTTTTTCCATTTCAATATTAATCCTGTGCTTTCTTGAGCATTCATGTCATATGGTAACCTTCTACCAGACTTGGCAAATTCCTTTTCTTCTTGTCATTTCTTATATACAGAAAATATTTCAACTGTTATAAACTTATTAAATATATCACTTGTGTCATACAAAGTTGTGATTTATATGTCTCTAAGATGCTACATATAATGTGAAAAATTAAAGCACATATGAAAATACAGATATGTTTTTTTTTAATCTACTGCATGTTGCATAAAGTGGAATAGAGTATTTCATCTGGGGGAGAAGCAATGTAGAATAAAAAAAGTTTGTGTCATAAAATATGTATATAATATATTCATTTGGACTTGATTAAAGGTTTCTAAGTAGTTTTTGCCTTTTCTTGTGCCTTGTCTGAATTATTTCATTAAATATTTTACTAAGATTTTAGTTATTGATGTTGCTGTTCATGTATATAACTTTGTTTATGGCAGGGATTAGAGTTTTCTCAGATCTCAAACTCCTCTTTCTAACATTTCACCCAGAAAACCCTTAAAATCTTAGGTGCTGACAGATGCCTTTATAGCTAGATGTTGGATTTCTGTATAAAGCAGAAATCCAGCTGTCTTTGCAGTCCATTGAAAAACTCCTTTGATTCAGTGAAAGCTGAATATGTCATCACACTGTTTTCATGTTTTTGAGGCATGCAGGTTGTGTATTTGAGGGGAGAGTTAGAAATATGTTCATGAACACATTTTTGATTTACACATTAACTAACAACTCTTTTGCTTTAGACATTTTGTATAAATATTTGCCATTGCTTTATTTGCAAAGCCTAGACCACTCTGAAAACTGATGATATCCATATGTACATTAGATTTGGCTAAGAAAGCAAATGCTTTCTTGTGTTTTTCTGCCAATGACCAGTGCTCTAAAATGTGCAGGAAGAACTATGCAGATGACTCACAAGAAACCAAAGATTCAAATACAATTGCCCGATGAGATATGAAACATGATTTTCTGAATGCTAAGGGCCTGTACCATAACTTATTACATGGAAATCCTTAAGTCTCTATACCTTTTCAAATCAGGTAGTAGGTTTCTCCAAAGGGCATTTAAACAAAGAAGTCACTGTTATTGAACTTGGGGACATTATCATGGATCCAATAATTCCGGACAAATACTAGTATCTTTTGTCACTCTAGGGAAAAGAGGGCTTTCTTTACTGAATGTTATGCCTCACTTCAAAGAAGACATTGTCCTTGTCAGAGAACCCAGATATTTATTATTCTATGTTATTGTTGTTTGCAAACTGTCTTCAGAAGTGTTTTGCATACACCATTCATTTTCTTTTCTTTGTTCTGCAATAATATCAGCCAAAACAGAAGTTCTTCTTCCCCCAAAATGTGTATTGGCTGTGAAAGCAAGAGTAAGACAAGTTATCAGCAATTACATCAGTGAGACTACTTTGATTGTGAAATTGTGTATCTACTTTTGTTTACATTTTTTGAATTTTTTTTGGATACATCATATGCTATAGAACTCTTCTAATTGTTCAGGTTCATATGGCACAAAAAATAAGCAATTCCCTGTGCAGATATTCAAGAAGGCTTGAAAACAGCAACAACAAAAATTCAGGTTCCATTGTAATTTCCATGAATCTGAGACCTGTTGCTTATCTTTTCTTTTATGAACCTTATAGAGAACAGGATAATGTGTACTACTGTTTTACTGTATTTACATGCCCCCAAATAATACACACAACTTGTTTTGGGAAGGAAGAATGAAGAAAAATTAAGGGTTTTTTTTTCCAGGATACTAACTGCCACAGCAGAGGTTCAATGTGGCTGAATGCTGGCCTCAGGCAGGAGGGGAGGAGCTTACATTTTAGCTTTGGCTCTAGCTTCAGAACTGCATATCTACTGCTCAGCAGCCATAAAAGGGTTAAAAATAACCATGACTATGACGTTGGTGGACACTCACCTGATGACACCCTTCGTCAGGTAGCCCCTCCCCCTCGTCTCGCCTGCCACGACTTTGATGTTATGAATGATTTTAAGGAGGGGTTCAGTGGAGCTCTCCTACCGGAGGGGTTTTCCCAACGTGGGTGTACTCACAGTTGAGGTCTCTGATATTCCACGGGGCTCTGCCATCCCTACACTCAATCCACTTGCCAACCGGTCACTTGCTGGTAAAATAGAACCTTGTTGTTGGATACAGGTCTGCCAGCCGGTTAATGTTCCTGACCATTGGGTCGAGGCCAATGACTGCTTTAAGTCAGCCTGCCCTAAGACCCGACTGCTTCTCCCACTATCATGGGACCTCTTCCACTTCTAGACTCAGAAATAATACTCCTCCGGCATGAAGAGGCTTCCTGGAGCAACGTTTTGGCCCAATCCTTCCACCCCTTCCTGGGCTCTTATCACTTGCCTCAGTTGCTAAGCTGAGACAGGGCTGCCTGTCTGAGAGGCAGCCTCCAGGGGAGCTGCAGTAATACTGGCGTGCTGCCTGCCTCCTCCCTCCTCTTCTGGCTCTCCCCTACCGCAGGGTCTGCTGGGGCTTTTAAACTTTCCTTGGCAGCTGCCACGGCTGCCGCGATTGGCTCAGCTGTTCCCCTTGCTGGGAACAGCTCTTTAAACAGCCGGAGTAATGCCAGCTCACGCAGCTGTAATGGTGGCCGCCGCGGTCCCGGCTCTGATGCTGCCGCCTCTCTTGTGGGTATGTAGGTCAGCTCAGGGTCTTCCCGAGAGGCTGCTGCTATGCCACGACCCTCTCTGTGCCCCCTCTGTGCCCATGACAGCGGCACACCACCATCACAATGACCCTGAAGGGTACCCTGGCCTAGGACAGAAGCACAGTCAATAAGAGCCATTACATGCTTCAGTTTTGTTACAGCAAATCGGCTTATTCAAGACACACATCTCAATTTTGTAGGCCTGAGGGCGCGGTTTGTGAAAAAGGTGTGTGTGTGGTATACAAGCAAATATGATAAGCTGGTAGGGAGCACATTTACATGCGAGCTTTAGGCTAAGTACAGACAGCCAAAAAACCCAAGGCTGAATTTATTCAATCTTCCCAGGTTAGTTTAAACTGTGTAGATTGAACCAATAAGCAAGTGAACAGACATTCACTTTTGATTCTGGAAATGCAGCCACATATCTGCAGTGGTCCAGGACAGAAGCTGGGGGGTGTGCTAGAACACATCTCCCTGCTTAGCTGCAGTAGATCACTTAAGCCAAGGCTAGCCCACCCACACTCAAAAGTGGGTTTGCAGGGGAGGTGCAAAGCATCCTGGGATGCTGGGAAACTCAAAGTTAACTTGAACCTGTAGGGGATCTGCCACAGAAATTTAATAATCTTATTTAACTTAAATCAGTTATGATACTACAGAGATACAGGTTGATCTAAAACCAGTTTTGGCCATTTTTAAGTCAATTTATGTGCACTAAACTTCTGTTGTGTTACAGATTTGAACCAGATTCAATCATTTATACTGGTTTATGTGTAATTTCTGACCCTAGCCTTAATGCACATAGCCTATTTGAATGAGCATTAAAGCATCACTTTAAAAGCCATGCACTTTTGCTAATGCACATTAAAATAAGCTAATGCACATTAAGCATCACTTAAAAACCATGTGATTTTGCTAATGTGCATTAAGGTAGGCTAATGTAGATTTTCCTAGTAGCTCACAATGGAGGGCATTTATACACATGCTCTGAGAGGGGGTGGTACTTTAATTAGAGTGGATCCTCACTGGCATGGATCAGTTTGGGCATATCTCATCTAATCAATTCCCTGCCACTGCAGTAGCTTCAGGCATCTTTCAATTGAAATGTTTTAGCCTGGCTAATGTTTTTGGGTTTACCTGAATGGAGCTTAATGGCCTGGTAGAATGCAGAAGGCCATATTAGAAGATCTAATAATCACTTTATGCTTAAACTCTATGAGAGGATGTAATGAATATATCTGGAAATGCAAATTTAAAACACTGATATGTTTCCTATAGATGAAGAAATGCACTGCAGGAACAAACATCCAGAAGGGTTGTTTTGGGTTTTTTTTTCTCTTTTATACCTATATAGAATCCTAATATTAAGAATAGGAGTTTTTGAAAAATCTTTCTCAGTTTAAAAAAAGTCAGTCATCACTAGAATTGTAGGATACCTTAAGGCTAATCTAATTCATCTCTTTGCAGAGATGCAGGATCCAATACTTGTGACTGGATAAGGACATCTTTCCCCCATAAAGTGATAAAAACAAAAACAGTCCCCCTCCACCAAATCCCTGCCTTCAGCCCTCCCCTCTTCCCACCCCTCACCATAATACTTTGGGCTTTTGGTAACCAGAATTTCCCTTGAAGCCTGGGTTTTTTACACCCTGTCCTCAAACAAGTGAAAATGACATTTTCTGTGGGCATTTTGTTTCAATTATAAGAGCTGTTATACATTGAAAAAAAATATTTTTTCCCCCCAAACCTAGTTTTTTCAACCAGTGAATTTATTTAGGAGAAAAATGATTATTTTCTTTCTTTACTGTATAAGAAATATAAGTCTGAATTCACTTTGCCTAAAGAACAGCTCCAATAAGACAAGAAGTCTTTTCCAATCCCTTCAACCAGTCCATTCATTAATCTAGATAAGTGAATCTCAACTGGGGTGTTGTGGTAACCCAGAGCCCTTGATGTGTGCCATGGAGAATGAAGCAGTAAATTCATGCCCAGCCACTCTTTCCCCACCTACTGCTCAGCCCCAAGGAAGTTAGTACAGGCTTGTCCCTGCCCAGATGATCCTTTTCCTTCCCTTACCACCACCCAGTCTGAGCTGCCACTGGTGGCAAGAATAATTTCATCAATTCAAAAGGTGAGGCAAATGAGAGAAAATCTCTTGTGATTTCTGAGTCTACAATCTTTTGCAATTTAAAGCATGACTACTTTCCTACTGAATCCAGTTAAATCAAACTTTTATCTAACGTTTGTTCTTCTGACAAAGGCACTCAAAGGTATATTAATAAATCCTAATTAAGAGGGGTTTTAATGAATAATCAAATAAAAGCAGAAATTCAGATAATGTAACATTAAAACATTGCCTTTTGTTGAGAGAACTCCTACTTGCCCTGACAATCTGGCTATTGATCATGCAATCTTCCATTCTTGGTAAAGATTATAGAGAAGGCTGTAGCAAGGCAAGCAGAGTGTCTAGTTATCTCAGATATGTTTTTTTTTTCACAATCTCTGTGTCTGAAATGGAAGCTGCACAGAAGGCTTTTATAAATTACATTCTTCTGGTGATTCAGGTATATACAGCTTGATTCTGTTTTAGATTTAAGTCAAGTAACATCAGTCTAGGAACCTGATTTTCATTTCTACTAAGGTGCCCTTTCACATTTCTGGGTGTGTAATGAGGCCTTAAAGTTCAAATAAAGTACTTGTACACCCAATTTAAGAACCACTTACATTGCTAGAGTAGTGTATGGGGGTCTTTGGACAAGTGGCATTCTTCTATATGACACTTTTAGACTTGTCACTTTCTTTTGATACTCTTGAGGCCTGCAGCAAGAAAAATGATACAGCTCTTGGGTTACTTTTTTGGTTAGCATTCCCACAGAGAGCTAGGGCAACTGGTACTTGGACTAGTGGAAGGGTAAGGTAGTGGCCAACATGAACTTGGCATTCTTTAGGATCACATCATCAGTTGGTTCAATTGTAATTCCTTCGTTTATATTGGGCAAGTCTACATGTGTTTTAATGCACAGCAGCCTAATTTACTGCACATTAAAGCATCACATAAAAAAGCGTGATGTCTTTAATGCACAATAAAATAGGCTACTGTGCATTAATTGTCACTTAAAAACCACGTGCATTCATTACTGTGCATTAAGACAGCCTAATGCATATTTCTTTAGAACCTCACATTGGAGGTACTAAATTTAATGCGCATTAGAAAAAAAGCCTTAATGCAAGTGTAGACACACCCACTATTACCTTTATCATTTGGTTTTTTAACCCCACCCATGGCTATTCCCAATGTACATTATTTACTCTCTGATATGAGTACAGTTACAAATCTAATTTAAATGTTGATTCCAAACCTTCCCTATCCAGTCTCAACACTTATGTCACTGATATTTACAATCTTTTTACAACAGAAAATAGCCCTTTATTTTTTTAGCATGTTTCCATATAACTTCTGCTCTCTTCTTCCCTCTGTAATCACAACCCAAGTATTTAATGTGATAACTAATACCACACCTTCTGTCTCTATAACTTTAGTCATTTATTTCGTGCTCTTTTTCTTTTTAGGCATTGTGAAGCTTTTTCTGAATCACACATGCAAATAGTTAGGATGAAAAGGCATTTTTTCTGGAATTCTTATACATATGCTCTACTCAAAATCTCTTGAATACAATCCTCATTTCATTCCACTGGTCATTTTTGTGGTTGGGGAAAAGTTACAAAATGAGACAAAAGATAAGGAAATACAATGCTGTGAAACTTCTTTTATATTTCCTGTAAGGGATAATATGCAGAATACAGTTGAAAATAGGTCTGCATTATATTCTGTTTGTTTAAATACTGAAGTATAGAAAATATCTCTTAAAAGAAATAAATGCAAAAACTGAGCAAATGCAGATTATTTTTCTTTGGGGGGGTAACAGGCATATTGAAATGTATACTGAAAATGTATGTAATCACAGCAATGTATCATATGTTTACAGATGTATTTTATTTTAATTAACATTGTATTTGATGATTACAAAAATTTTGAGGCAATTTTTATTCTGTCCCCATTCAACCTATTGACAAAAATCTGAATAAAAATTCATTATTTTAATTAAGACTGAACTATACTATTCTTCTATCTCTGATAAAGAAAGGTGTTCATGGTGCCATCAAAATATTTTTGAATACCCTTTAATAATAACATTTTCTCTTTTTGTCTAAATAACCTTTGGTAGTTTGAAATGGGAACCTATTTCCATTGCAGTAATATCTGCCATTTGTCAAGCACATACCCAGCTTGGCTGTTTAAGACTGATGAGCTACTGAACTTAATTTCTCATAGTAAAATGTACTGAAGCTTTATTTTAGAAAACATAAAACCTGTAAGGGTATACATGTCTTTACAAATAAATCTTTAAAAAGGTAGATTTGAGAATACATCTATTAACTTGAGAACAAGTGTGCTAGCACTATCACTATGACAAGTGCCACATGTATTGAACCAATTTAAAATGGATTTTCTAATACTGCATATATCAGAGTCCAGCTTGGACTGAACAATTAGAAATCCTGAATATAAGGCTGGATTCTTCCACTGGAGTGAATGGTAATTTTTGTCTGAGCAAGAACTGCAAGAGTTGCCTCATAACCTGAGGAACAATTACAAGTAGTGTAAATTACAAATCAAAACAATGAAAACAGTCCTCAAAATATCATCAGATTTAAATATTTCTCTGCCATCTATTGGCAAATGTTGTAAAACTAAATTCTGGGCAGCTTTTCCCTTCTTTCCATTCCGCCTCCCCTCCATCCTATACACACCTCATATATTTTCCCTACCCTCTCTGTCACTGTTGTACAGACACAAACAAATTAAGAGATATTATTGTCAACTTTAACTGCTAATGAGATGCTGTAGCCCCTTGTGCCTGTTTTACTTTGTGCACACACAGGTGAGGGGCTGTCAGCAACAATGACAAAAAAAGCAGTCTCTGTGACAGAGCTGGAGCTCTAGAGCTTTTCAGTATATTGGCCTCTCAAGAATCAACTATGGATGAAATGCAATATTACATCCAGATTAATTATGCATTCTCTTACCTCTCAATAAAGCTGGTTTTATTACTAGACATCTCAGATAAATCCTTAACGTGGGTGTAAACTCTTGAGAGAAAAAAGTGATCTTGAACATTTGACAAAGCAATGGAAGCAATTCATATTTGAATTCTCCAAATATATGATTCCCATTTCTCTTCTATATATTGGAATTCATTTGGTCCTTTTCCCATTAGCCTGGGTTTTAGCAGATAGGCTGTCATCATTGTCATGGATTTCTGAAAAATGATACTTTGGAATAGCCTCATACTTTACCTGCAAACTACACGCAAAGTTTACACATCGTTTTGAAAATGTAAACCCTGTTTGTATTTGTTCGTTCTCTTCTTAAGTAAGCATGATCTCACTGAATTTCAGAAATTTAATAATTTTCTTTACAGTACCCTACAAATAATGTGAGAAGTTTTCATTTTATGACCTATATTTTGAAGGCACTATTTTTGTCTGGTAATCAGTGCCAAAAATCCTACTACCATTTCCAGCCTGAGATCTGTATATGTTGCTTGTACATTGCTACTTAATAATACCAGAATAATTGGAAAATGTCAAATTATTTCACCTTCCAGAATGAGCCCCCTCAAAACTGTAATTTTGTTTTTTACATAAATAGCATACTTGTATGCAGGCTTATTTTTGTGTATGGTTAAACTTAAGGTTTTCGTTCCCATTCATTATAGTTTCTTGTCATGATCTCTCCCCTTCTGACAATAAGATCAATCTTTCTAAATAATGTCTCTTATCTTTGCTTTAAAAAAAAAAATCTGCTCTGATTTCAGTGATATGTTTTGCTTTGCTACTTAAACGACCTTTCTCAAGGTTTATCTGTTGATTAATGAAAAACAAAAGGTGGCTATTACCGTGATGCCTGGAAAATCAGGAGGAGTGACAGATGAGTTTCCTGTCTTTCCAAAGAGAGTGCATGTCCCCTTACCAGCATTGCCATGGCAGAATGCTGCAGGGAATAAATGGAATGTGGCAGAGATTAGTTTCTTCTCCTTCCATGAGGAATATGTAGCCCCTAACCCCCATTTCTCATGACATGCATAGGAAATGTGTATATCTTAAACTGCAAAATCCCTAATCACAGACTTCCCCAAGAAATCTACTATTATTCTAAACTACTATTCTACTACTATTCTAAACATCTCTCACATAACAGGCTTCCTTAAGGAACGTGTGATTCCTCACTTACATCTCTCTCCCCATGGTCTCAAGAAGTACATGTCTTGACATCTGCTTTAATTCAGTTCTGATTTGGGAGAAAATGGCTGAAAAAGAAGAGGGGGAATAGGAGAAAAGTGAACTGAAGCCTTACACATATTCAGGAGAGGATCCCCACACACTTGATCTCAATATAGCCCTGGCTTTGCTACAACCTGTTTCTACTTCCTTCGTTTAAAGAATACCATATCACTCACACCAGCACCTTCTGCTGGAGGCCTGATGTCTATTTTCAGGTAAGTTTTGAGTATATGGTCTTTAGACTGCCTCTCACTATATAAGACTGGGGCAGCCTGAGTCAGTAGAATTTCTGGGGGAGGAAGAGGCTACAACTGGGGCAGCGGCCTTGCCACTGCCTTTGTGGGGAGACACAAAGTGGCTGTTGCCTCAGTGGCAGTTGAGAATGCTGTTGCAGTTATCATGGCAGGAGCAGGCGCTGCACAGCTCCACTAGGTGCAACGCTGACGCTGCACTCTTTTAATTTGCCCTGGGTGAAGGTCAGTCTCATCTCTGGCAACATGAAGAGAAGACCTTGTGGTACACAGGCTCTTCCTGCCAGTCCAGCATATCTTCCTTTATGAAGAGACCTTCTGCATTCCTAGCACTGGGCTCTGAAACAGGGTAGATATGTGCTATTCCAAAGTACCATCTAATTTAAGGGGTGGCTAGGTCTCTGGTCCATTGGGCAAGGGTTACCCACTTGGTACCATTATGAATCTCAACTCAAATCATGGTGCCTGCCCAACTTCAGGTCTACCCAGTGTCCACCACAAATACAATTTTATGATGGTGCTTTCTGTTAGGACTTTTTCCTCATAATAGATACGTACAACAAGTCTTTTAGGGTACAGTGTTGCCAGTGGAGAAGTCCATGTTATTTATATGAATCAGCTTGATCTGTGGTGCTGGAGAAGACTTGTTATGTATAACTTTGAGCTACAAGTGGTGACATCTGTGAGTTTAGAGCATAGAGCAAGCCTTTTAGTGCCTCTTCAACCCTACTTTACCTTGGCTGGGATCATAGAAAATTAGGTTTCGAAGGGACCTCAAGAGGTCATCCGATCTAACCCATTCTTAAAGCAGGACCATCCTCAACTGGATCATCCTTGCCAGGGCTTTGTCAAGCTAGGCCTCAAAACCCTCCAAGGATGGAGATTCCACAACCTCTGTAGGTAACCTGTGCCAGTGCTTCACCACCCTCCTGATGAGAGATTTTTCCTAATAACCAACCTAAACTTCCTTTGCTGCAACTCAAGACCATTGCTTCTTGTACTTTGAAGATTTCAGGTCCTTTAACCAATATGGCCATCACCCCCTCTGCAGATTTTCTCAAGGAACATGTGACCCCAAAGCCCCTGACAGAGCCACTGCTGTTGTTTAAGGTAGGTGGGCCTGATTTGGCCAGCAGAGACCTGTTACGAAGTCCCCAGTGCTGCCCCTGGCCAATTATAGACAGTCAACAGCTTGAGGCTGAATCGATTCAATCTTTGCAGGTTAGTCTAAGCTGTGTAGATTGAACTGATAAGCAAGTGAAAAGACATTCACTTTTGATTCTGGAAAAGCAGACACATCAGGAATGGGCAAAATGTGGCCCAGGGTTCGGATGCAGCCCACCAGCCCATTCCACCCAGCTCGCAGGGCCCTTAAAAAATTTAGAGAATATTTATCTGCCCTGGTTGCCTGTCATGCAGCCCTCGATGGCTTGTCAAAACTCAGTAAGTGGCCCTCTGCCCAAAATAATAGCCCGGCCCTGAGCCACACTTCAGGCCCAGGCCAGAAGCCAGGGGGCTGTAGAGCACACCTCCCAGATTGGCTGGAGCAGACAGCTTGGGCCTCTGAGGGAGGTTTGTGGCGGAGGTGCAAAGCATCCTGGGATGCTGGGGGACTATGAGTTACCTTGAATCTGGAGGTGATCTGGCACAGTAGTTCAATAAACCAATTTCACCTAAATCATTTAAGTCTGATACTATGTCCATCCAGGTTTATCTTAAACCAGTTTTGGCCATTTTGAAGGCAGTTTATGCTCACTTAACTTCTGTTGTGTCACAGCTTTGAACCAGCTTCCAACACCAGTATCGGTTTATGTGTAATTTCTGTTCCTAGCCCCTCTGTGTCTGACATGACCCAGACAGGGCCCACAGGCAGGGTTTGGGCTGTGCCACACGTGGCATTCACCCAAGATGTCCACTGGTTGTCACTCAGAACAGGTCCCAGATTGGCTGGCACAGGTGTCACATGGGGTGCAGTCCTACACCTACTGCTGGGAATCAGTGCTGTAGCAAAGTGGGGGGTAAGTGGGGCAACTGCCTTGGGCCCCGAAGTGAAGGGGTGCCAACAGGCGTTACCCAGCCAAGCCGGGGCACAGGACGGAGCCGCAAGTGGCTTATCTGAGAGGGACCACGGATGGGGGAAAGGCGGCTCCTGCAGCTGCATGCACCCCTAGGCAAGCGTCGGTGGGGGGGGTGCCCCTCCAAATCTGTGCACAGGGAGAGGGCAGGCTGCTGTTGTGGGCTTTTCCGTGCATGGGTGACTAGCGCCTCCTGAGTCTGGGTGGCACCAGATTGCCAATGGGTGGGAGAGGCTCCCCCAGCACCCAATTGCCAACCCGTGGCCAAACTGGAAGTACACTTCCCATGTTGCAGCTAACGTTTCCAAAGGAAACGTAACTTGCACCCGCGCGCACTCCCTATGCATCGCCAATCTTGCCCCGGGTGCCAAACTTGGCTGCTGCGGCAGTGCTGGGGATCCTGCCCGTGGGGGAGCAGGGCACTGGCTTTGACGCCGAGGGGCAGAAAGGCTCCGCAGTTTGACACGCCCGACTGCAGGGCTCTGCCTCATCCCGCCCGCCCCGCCGCTCGGCGCCTGCTCTGCGCGTGTCCCCGCGGGCGGGGGGTCGTCCCCTCACGCAGCAGCCCGGGGGAGCCCGTGTGCGCAGAGGCGGCTCCCGCCAGCCGGCGCGAGGCAGAGGGAGCCCGGGAGCAGCCGGCAGTTCGCGCTGAGAGGGAGGAGGAGGAAGCCCGGTCTGACGTCAGGAAACTTTCTCCGCGGCGCGGCGCGGCTAGACGAGGCGGAGCAGGGAGCGAGGAGCCGGGCGCTCGCGTCCCGGGCCCGGCCGGCGGCTGCCCTGCGTCCTACGCAAGGTACCGGCGCGGAGCCGCGGCGCAAGTCCCGGCCAAGTCCGCGGGAGTTTGGCGGCGGCGATGCGGCAGGGGCAGGCGGCGCGGGGGGGCTCGGCAGCCTGTTGCTCGCCAGGCGGAGGCAGTGCGGCCGCCTCCCCGCAAACTTTCGGGCGGCGCGGGGCCGCCTCCCGGGGAGAAACTTCCAGCTGCCTTGTTTATCCGGCGGCGGCGGCGGAGCTGGGCGCGGGCTTGGCCAGTGTCCGTGCGAGGAGCCCCCGGAGCTGCAGCTCAGAGGGGCTCCTCCCCCACCCGATTTGCTTGCTGCTGCCCCGAGTTCCCCCCGCACACCTCGCGGTGCTGCTGAGTCTCGTCCTACTTGGGCGGGCGGATTTAGCAGAGGGATCTTTTCCTGCCTGGGTCGTCTTGGGGAAGCGCAGAGATGCCTCGTAGAGCCTGCGCGATCGCTTTAGCTTTAGCGCGGGGCAGTGGCGCGCTGGCGGGAGGGGTGAAAGGCACAGGAAATCCTCCTTCTTGGGGTCGGCCTTGAATTTGCCCCATCTGCTGCTCCAGCATCTTCTGCTGGGGTTGCAGCGGCAGTGACCTGGGGTTGTAGATCGTCCCCGCCCCCCCTCTTCAGGGCGTAAGGGGCAGTTCTCGGCCACACCTCAGATACTCTTAGCTCCTGGGTGAAATGCAGCCTTGAAGATGGGCTTTTAAGTTGTACTTAGAGGCGACTTAGCCCAGACAGAAGCAGTAGCCTTCCCATATTTAGCAGACTAAGTATATTTACTTAGAAACCTGAAGAGAATAATATTGATATGTATACCACTTATAATATTTTAAATAACTTAACATTTTTTCTTGCCTGTTTTTGCAATTGTTGGGGTTTGGTCTCCAGTTTCAGGCTATAGGTGCGTGTGTGTGTGCGTTTTGTTTCTCCTCTGGGCAAAACTGTAACAGTTTTGGAGATGAGTCGTCTTCTGTGCCGATGCTAATGAACACACTGTTGTTTAGCAAAGGAAGACGTATATGTAGACAAAAAGAGTTCCATTCATTTTAAGGTTGTGAGACAGAGGGGTGCGTGGGCTGAATAGTTTCTCAGAGGGAAAGGAATGTGTTCAAAAAGAATGAAATCTGAATAAAGACTGCAAGGTTAGGCCCAAAATCCAGAAAGGCAGGGCGGGGGTTGAGGGGTGGGGAGGGGATATTCTTTAAGACAGTTTGAAATTTAATGTTGCTGGATAGCCATCTTTTATGGTACTTTTGTAAAAGACAGAATTTGGAAAGATGCTGCATATAGAGTTACAAAATTCATTTAGTTTCATTATCATTGGCGTTAGTAAGATAAAATAAGTAATTTGTAAGGACCTCAATCTGTTAATAAAAAGGAACATACAGCAGAACTTTCACTCATTTTTATTGAAGGCTGAAGAAAGTCAGCCAAAAGCCAATAAAGGTTAATTGTATTGCTAGATATTTTACACATAGGAATTGAAGTATTTTGGCTACTTCTTTATTTTGGGAAAAGTCCATAAAGTTGCTAGTTAAATTCTTTGCTGCTTTCTTTAAAATCATTTAAATACCTTAAGCTATTGAATTTGAATGTACAATAGTACTTGCTTTGGAATGTTGTTCAGCTTCTTCAGTCAATGCCCGGTATGTAAGCTTTAAAAATTCTTCTTTATGTGGAATAACAGAACATGTTCAGAAATCTAATAGATTGTTTCATTTAAGAGAAATGAAGTTAGTAGGAACCAGTTTTGATGATACTGTATACATTAAGTTGACTTGAAAGACATTTTGAACGTATTTAAACATACATAAAAAATATTAAAAGCAGAGAGTATCTAGTCTACTTCAGAACAGTTTGTGTATAAAATGAGTATTAGCTGTTTGCACCTTTTTATAGGAGTAACTATAAAAACAGTACCCACAAAATGTTAATGTATGATAATTCTCTGTGTCATTGCTAATAACATTTCTCAATGTGAGACTAAGTTATGATTTCATAGTAACATCTTCAAACAGACCAGTAAAGAGATAACACTTCAAGCTGAACTTCCAAGATGGTTGCTTCAAAGTCTCTTTGTAGAAAAAAAAAGGATTTGCAAGAATCAAGCTATATATCTTAGGCTAATTTAGTTAAAAAACAATGTTTAAATTTAGTTGTTGCTATGTTGGTTATATTACTAATCTGTATAGCACCAAGGGGATGGTAGGAACTTTACAGACAGGGTAACTAATGTATACATCAACAGTTCTCAACCTTTTTGGATTAAAGGGGCACCTGTCATTTAACCTAAGGTACCTCTCATAAAATGCTAACTCTTTGTTTTCACTTTTTTCAAAGCAGAAAAGTAATAGAGCAGTTTTTCTGTTTTACAACTCAGAAAGATCACAATAGGTTGGAATGTTTTTAACCCTATGGGTTCCTATTTGAAATCTCTAGGTTTATCTTGTCAATCATGTTTGTACAACCAGCAATATTAACACTGCGTGGCATCTTATGGCACTCTTGAAAGGATCTCAAGGCATTCCAGGGTGTCACAGCACTGTGGTTGAGAATCGCTGGTCTTCACATACTAAAAGGGAAAAACAAAACAAGGAGAATATATAGAATGATTATATTAAGTGTATAATTTGTTTGTTCTGTACATTTTGATTTGTGCCTGCTCTTTCTATGTGCATAGCTGAATACGTTAATGGGACAGACATATTAGTACATATAGGCCTTCTTGAGGAAGTGTGTTTACATGCAGGAGTTGAAGGAAAAAGATGGAGTTGAACTGTGAATCAAAGTTCTAGGAATACATAGCAGAGCACAAGAGTACAGTTAGATGCATGCCTTAGCAGAGCAAATGGGGAAAAGATGACAAGGAAAAAGGATAGGTGCTAGGAGAAATGAAGTTGTGCCAGACCTTAGAGATAAGGATGGTAGTTTTGGTGCTAGACTCAATTTGGACAACAACTGAAAGTTTATGGAGGACTAAGGAGAGAGATTAAATATGGTTATAATGACAGAAAGGATAGATTGTTACTACCTGAGCATTTTGTTGATTATTTTTAGATCACATTGAAGAACATGAGAGTGGTGTTGAGAGAGTGGGGAAGGAGGCTGAGATAATTATTAGCATCCAAGCCAGGGCTCTGGATGGTTCACAGAATTTGAAAGATCACAATTCTTTCAAAATAACTAAATACAGGGAACAATATTAAATATTATACAATTAAATGCATTGGTATTAATTCCTTGGCCTAGGCAGACAAGGTTCTTTGGGTAAACCTGATCTTTTTTATTAGACTAACTCAAATAGTTCAAAAAATTCTTCTTAGCAAGGCTTCAGGCACAAACACTCTTTGTCAGACTGAAGAAATGTCTGCAGATGGTTTGTGCTCTTCCTGTATCAAGTGGTAAAGCAGCCAGTGGCCAGTACTTATACAAGAAAGCCAGTCAATGAAAATGTAAATTGAAGTGGTCAGTAGGTGAGAGGCAGGAGTGTGTGTGTGTGTGTTGTGGATGGTAAGTGTAGGTAGCTTTAGTCAAAGAATGAGACAGGACAGGGGAGGGGGACAGAGAATGAGAATAGCTGGTAAAAAATGGAGGGTTTACCTGGTGAGTCAGATGTTAGGCAGGTTATAATGTGTCATAAATCCAATGTCTGTATTTAGTCCATGATTTTTACAAATTACAATATACATTTACAAAATACCTTTACAGAATTTACAAGTTCCTTTCACAGATGAGCCTATGAACTTCACTTCAGCAGTCTACTGGATACAAATCATGGACTAAATATAAACATTGGATTTATGACACATTATAACCTGCCTAACATCTGACTCACCAGGTAAACTCTCTACTTTTTACCAGCTATTCTCATTGTGTTCCCTACCCTGGCTTCTTGTCTCATCCTTTGAATACAGCTACCTACGTTCCCCCTCCCCCCAACCTGTTTCCCACATACTAACCACCTCAATTTACATTTTAACTGACTGGCTTTTTTGCATAGATATTGGCCTCTGGCTGCTTTACCACTGTATCCAGGAACAGCACAGACCATCTGCAGAAGCTTCCTCAGCCTGACTTAAGTCGTATTTGTGCCCAAAAGCTTGCTAAGAAGAATTTTTCCAACTATTTGTGTTGGTCTAATAAAGGTATCAGATTTACCAAAGAACCTTGTCTATGTCCTTAGACCAAAATGGCTACAATTTACATCCATTATCAGCCTAAAGCACCAATACTGCAGTCTTTTTTTTTTCAAACTGTAAAGCCTTATTCTATTTATGTTTTGGAGTCTGATGCCTGTTTATCAATACATCTTAATAAAATCAAATTTCCTATTGTAAACCTTCTTCAGAATTCTTTAATACTGGATTATAAATATCCCTTTTCATTTTTTCTTCAAACTTTATTTCCTTTCATGTCATTCAAGTCAAGTCAAGTCAGTCCCAAGGCTGCTGCGACTGTTGGGGCACCTTAGATGCTATAACAACACTCCTCCACTCTGCCCTATGTTTGGCTACCTTTGTGCACTCTGTCAATTGAAACCCTGTCCAGTCCTTAATATTGGTTCTGCAGCTCTTCTTGGGTCTACTTTTTTTTCTATTTCTCTACACTGCACCTTGCATTATGGTGCTGGCAAGGGTGTCTGACCTTTTTGTTGTGTCCAAACTATTGCCGCTTTCTTCGTCTCACAACCTCCAACAACTGTTCGTAGGTTCCAGTTTCTTGACTGATTTGCTGCTTGACAGACTCACTGGTCTGGTGCTCTCTGTGTATAAGACATGCAGCAGTCTCCTAAAGCAGCGCATTTCAAATGCCTTAATTCTGTTCTTTAACTTCTTCATAAGCATCCATGCCTCACAGCCATAAAGCATTGTAGAGATGACCACAAGCATGCAAGCAGATGTAACTTTACTTTCAGTGTAATGTTGCTGCTTTTCCAGATTTTCTTTAGCTTTGTTATTGGCTGGTGGTGGTGGTATTCTGGTCTGGACTTCCTTTTTACGTGTTAAGTCTTCTGTTATGGTGGCTCCCAAACACATAAAACTTGTTACTTTTTCTAGTTTTTCATTTCACGTCATTCTATTTTGTAAATATACATTTAATGATATGTGTATAGCAGTGTAGTACAAGTCTCTATTATGAATACTTTTGAAATTAGGGATTATAAAGAAAAAAGCATTTAAGTTCTTCTGTATGTTCTAAATACAGGATTCAAAAAATCATGTGAAGGTACCTGGGCAGCCACAAAATATTAATGTTAGTTTACTGTATGTTACTGTAGAATTTGTGTCCCTCCCCCCTGCAACATGATTCATGAATAGATTATTCTGTGAATGTATTACAAGGAGATGATTAAAACTACCAAATACAGTAATTAAAGGCAAATTTGAAGTTGAATCTACCCCTACTCTGAACTGGAGGGCTCATGTAAAAAAAAGCTAGTTCATTCCCTGTAACCTCTTACATTTTGGCTTTTCTGATATGACTTCCAGCAGGATGCCAATTAGTACTTCTTTTTGTGACTTTTTCTGATGGATGCGGTCCACTAGAATTGCTCTGGCCCCATCAAATTAATTTTGCAAGAGCAAGTAAACTGTCATCAGATGGAAGCAATTTCAATCACTGAGACTGGACTGAAGTCGAAATGAATGACAGAAGTCAAAGGATCTATTCCCAACAACTAAACCTTTGAGCCAGAAAGTTTGAATTGATTTTTAGTACAAAAATTATATAACTATACATCAATTATGAAATAAATGTGATTTTTTTCCTTGATAGTTATTTTTGGCTGGGTAATCACAATTAGGAAAACAGATTATTACCTAGGAAAAAAACCAAAACAAACAGGTTATTGCTATTGAAACACATCTGATACCACCACTCAGCTGTATTCTCTACAGTTGTTACACCTTAAGAAGGTCTTTGCTTTTTCTAATGATATTAATTAGCACCCTCATTCCCAATCCAAATATTGATACATCCCATCACTTGCTGAACTGAAGTCAAATCCACTTCTCTTACTCATACAAGTAATCTTATTGCCCCTTCATGTGTGTTTTGCTTAAATTGCTGAATAATGATTCTACCCTCAAATCTACAGCTAGATTGTAATTCTCAGGAAGCTGATGCTGCCCTATGTGTCTCTGTGTGTCTGGAAATCATATTTGTTGTAAAAAAGACATTTACTTAAATTTAACTGACACATATAAATAAAGGATGGCCCATGAAACTATCTCTTAGTGACAATAATGAAATAGGATAAGATTGTAATAGTTAGATCTGTACAAAGACCCGGGTGTCTGAGTGCTACCTAATTGCTGCAATAGGTGATAAATGGTAGATTTTAAATCCTAAAAAATCATTCTTAGTAGCCACTTCACCCTGTAGGTTCCTAAACTCCCTGGACACCTAAGTTCTTCTTCTGCGTATGCCCAGAACGACCTCAGTCTTGACAGTGCTTAAAAAAAAACATTTGTGTCTAGCTCATGTTTAAAGTGCGAGGCATCTAGGACAGAGTTTACAAAGTAGGCAATTATCCATTCATCTTACCCACAGGACCCAATCTGTTGAGCGTTTTCAAAGCATACCTACTGGATCAGACTCACCCAGAATGTAGCAGGAGGCGGTCCTGTCACCTTGTAGCCAGCACTTGTAGTGGAATTCTGTTTCCATGTATGTGTCCAAATGACAATTTTCTATGTGTGTTGTAAGTGGCCTTGGTACCTATGCACAAAATATGATTCTGTTACTTCTGTACTGTGGATATATAGGTATGTACATGTAGAGTGAGCATACTTAGTTATCTACTTAATGGGCAAGTATGTATGTGGTTAGGATCATAAGACAAAGGGATCAAATACAGTTTTATAAGTAAAACTTTTATAAATTTTTATAAATTTACAAGTTATGAATATTTTAGGGAAGCATGGCACCCTTGTTAAGAAGAATGCAGTTTAAATGAGAAGTCATTTCCACCACTTGGTCAAAGACGTTTTGAATATACTTCTCTCTAACTTACTAGCATAGTAGTACTCTAACCACCCCTCCACAGGTTAGCCATTATATAAACCTCTATCCAGTGCTCCTTTAGTAGCTGGATCTGTGGGCAGGCAAGATAATAATACATGTGGAATCAGAAGAAAAAGGGCAAACTAAAGGTGTGTGGCTCAGTGAGATGAATAGCCCTGAAACAAAGAGGAGCCTGTGTTCTAGCTTGAGCCCTTGTTCCTAGTGGGATGAAGTCTTCTCCACTGTGCTTCTGTCCATGCATTTTATTTAATGACTATGTACAAGCCACAGTGTATCAGTTGCAAAAGAAGCACTGGGTAGGGAGACCCTTAAGATTGTCTAACAGATTACAGTACTGGGCGTGGGAAGTGGGAGAGATGTGTATTCAAACTCCCTCAAGGGAAGGGGAGCCTAGAAAACATCTGCTTCTTGAGTAACTGCTCAAATATTAGAGCAAAAACAAAAGTGGACTCATTCTCCTTTCCCTCCCTCCACACACTTTTTTGCTGGATTTTTCAGCTGTCTAGATATCTGTCCAGCCTGTGCATAGCCAATTCATCATGCACAGTCTATGATGCCTGCATGCTTACATATCTGCAATGCGGAGAGGGGGCAAAAAGTGGCCAGGTGTGTGGCTGGAATGCTGCCTTTTAGGCATACAAATAGAAATAGGATTCCAGTCCTAGTAGTCAGAGCCCTCATGCAGAATGTGAGCCATCCAAGTATAATCCTCTCCTCTACATAAAGAGATCTGAATCTGGTTTCAACTGACTGTTTATTCTGGGGTGTGAGTGTGCACTCACCTGTTCTCTCTTCCTTCTGTTGAAGCTGTTCCATTTTGCTTGGAATAATTAAAGATTCATTAAATGAGAAATTCAGGACTCCTGGCTAGTAGAGCACTCCTCTACAAAGGGAAAACATATATTAAAGAGAATGAGTTTTTCTCTCAAAATCTGTATGCGTTGAAAAAGAGCCTGGCACAGTAGACCATATAGACCTTTAAAAAAGGTAGCATATAAAAACAAAAAATCAGAGAAAAGTATTTTATAAATTTCTATAAAGGGCAGTTGTGCTTTTAAATGGCTAATATTGGATTCCATGTTTATTGTATTTTTTCTTCTCTCTCTCTTTGCAAATCTGCTCACTTCTTCAGAAGTGAGAGAGAAGGGTTTTTTTTCCCCCTCAATCTGTCAGCTCTGCAATTCAGCTTGGGTTCTGAGAATCAAGCTGGGTTCTTTCCATCTCACATGTAATCACCAATAATAAAGGTTCACTTACACCTGTGCAGCCCCATTGTCTTCAAACACTGTTGCCTTCAGTGAGTTTGCAGAGGTGTAACTGTTTGTAACTTTTGAAAACAGTCCTCTCAATGCATAGGTTGGAAAGGATTTGACAGCTCACTCCGTCTCAGGTCTGTTGGCTCTGCAAGATTAACAACCAATATAAATGTATTTTATTACCCTGACCCTGAATGTGCATGAGATGATATCTAAATAACTAAGTATAATTTTTAATTGTCTCTTTTTTCAGGCTCAACTGTAATTGAAGTGAATTATTTGTGTATCAAGAATTATTACATGCCAGGCATATCTTAATAAGGAAAAGGACTACTTTTTTTACTTTGCATGTTTAATATTTCTTCCATCTTTTTCAGGTGTATTTGCCTTAAGCCAAGATTTTAATATTCTAAATATATATGTTTCCATCATTTGATTTATGTGTAGTAGTTACTGGCAGGACAACTGGGGAACTTATTGAACTTTTCCCAAATGGCACCTGTTTTATGGATAGATTAGTTTAATTTCATGAGGAATATAGTCAGTTTGAAAACAAAGCAGAGTCCCCACACACCACTCTCTCCTTTTTCCCTGGAAAAAGTCCACTTTATTTCTTGTACAGTATATCTCTTTTTAATGAGGTTAAACAACTTTATGTGGATTCTTGGATTCTCAGTAACTGCCTTTGAGGTTTTGAATTAGATTTTAAATGAGGGTAAGCTTAAAAGAACAAAATATTAACAATATCTGGTAAATCAATAAAATATGTAGCATTATTTAGGCTGTGTTGAATATTTCGTATTGTAAGGTTTCTTCTTGGTCCTTCATTTGCTTAAGCAACTTGTAAACATTGGTGTGACCGTAATCATGTGTTGTCTCTTACAAATGGGACACCCAATGAATCTTTGTGGTCATTAATACAAATAATTATCTTGTATCACTTTGAATATTTAATTAATACTACCACTGCTAATGTCTACTTTGCTGACATTTTTAAGCCAGTTAGCTAAAGTAAAAACTCTTGTGTTATTGATATATTTTAAATGCAAAAATATGTATTGAATAATTGGGGAATCTCTATTAAATTCTAGGAAAATGTCTCTTAGGAAAAAAAATAGATGAGGCTAATGATATCTTTGAAAACACGTTATTTCATGAAATCACATAGCATTGTCTCATTGTACATGGAGCAGCATTGTCTCATTGTGCATGGAGCAGCATTCCTTTGTGCATTTTCAGACGCGTGCAATACGAAACCTGTTGGGCTTTATAAAGAAAGATTTATGTGACTTGTATGCCATTTTCTTAATGTTTGTTTAGACCGTCCCATCCAAATATGCTGTGCTGCTGCATTGTATCATCTGCACGTTTTCCATTTTCAAACTGCAGTCATTAGTACTGGAAACTTTCCTTTCCCCCATAGGGAAGCTTAAGATCTGTACTTGACCTTCAGAATCCAATACTTGGGGCCTTGTGTTAAAGAAATATTGCAAAATTGACAATAAAATAATGAATGCTGCTGCTGTGTTTCAGCTTTTTCTGACATAAAATGTATTATTAATCATGTAGGAATTGTCCAAACTGTTTCATTTTCATGTACATTTAAATGGAGTAGACACTTATTTTAAGATTGACTAACCTACATGTTAATACAGCTGTCAATGGAAGCAGCAAAACCAAAGAAGAATCAATGCTAGGTATAATAAGATATAATAGATTGAAGTGATAGGGTATCTATCTCACATCACCTGATCTGACAGCAGGGATCGAAGCTTGGATGCTTGGTTCCAAAGCAAAATCCAGTGCATTTTCAGGCCTGTCAGTAAGTAGCAAAGTGCTGATAAATTGATAGCTTGGTGTGGGTTGTGGGATTTGCAGTAACTCCCTTCAAAGACTTGAATTAAATTTAAAATAAGGGTGTTTTCTCAACACCATAAGGTCTCATCATGTTTCAAATTGTACACACATTAAAAATAATAGCAAAAAGTGTTGTTAAAATTAAAAAATTCATAGTAGTAGCAGGTAAAATGCATATCCTGTTTTATGGTGCTAAATTACTACTTGTGGAAGTATGTAGTTTAGGGGGTTATTTGACTAAATCAAAGGTATTTTAAGAAATGAGACCCCCACAAATGTGCCCCTTAATCTGTTTCACATGCTTGGTTTTAGGGAAGATAGAGCACGAGTGTGGTTGGCTTTGCAAATAAAAGGATCTTTACCTCTAAGTTTAGTCATGATCTCTCTCTCTTTCTCAGGAAGTGGGCTACAAATTGCAGTACTAATTTTGTAGGCTATA
The DNA here is from genome assembly GCA_030014935.1 of Caiman crocodilus. NCBI lineage: Eukaryota > Metazoa > Chordata > Crocodylia > Alligatoridae > Caiman > Caiman crocodilus. Next base: position 41,700,690 of record JAGPOW010003364.1, on the reverse strand, counting down.
CTGCAGAATTAACATCCAATTTACCATTTATGGTACAAATAGCTTTAAGATTGGGGAGAGAGACTTTCTTTTCCAGCAAATTTTGCAGCTGGAACTGATACTAATACTCTTATCTCTCTGTACCATACAATAATTTCAGCTAATTGTTTGCTGCTTCTGTGTGTTGTGGTAGGTAGATGAAATATGTCAACACTGTTAAATCATTACATTAGTGTGCATAATTTTAATGTTTTCAGAGAAATAATTGCTAAATCTGTCATTCAAGCGAGGAAATACTTCATGTGGGACTCTGGTTTCAACATATTCTCAATCTTTTTATAGCCAACCTTAATACTTCTGCTTCACTAATAATATTTTCATTATACATGTGTGCCTTGCTGTTTCTATGTGTGTAGGGAGGTGTACTACTGGTAACATAACACACAACATAATGGGAAGGAGATCCAAGTGCTTAATTTGAGGAAGAGAGCAGAACACTCAACCTTTTTACATAGTCATGTAGAAATGTTGAAGCAACCAAGAAATTGCAAAGCTTTATATACTCTAATGTAACAACCCCCTCCCCAAGTTTATTTGACATTCTCTACAAAGGCAAGGGTGTTCTTGTAACAGTGACTCAGGTAGGGGGCAGGAATCCTACTTGTTGATGGGTAGTCACTTTTACACTCTACTTTTGGATCAGATTTCTTTCTTAAAGGTGAAATTTTGTACTGACAGTAAGGCTGGAAAGACTACTGAGAGTTTTCAGTTGATATTTCCCTTCCCTCTCCCCTCCCCTCCCCCACTCCCCAAGATGGAAGAAAGCCAAAGGCTTGTGTGAGTCTGAAAGGCAGCTCCATGAGCGATGGTAAGCTAATCAGTTTATCCTCTACATGCCTCTGATCACTGATGCTGTGGGCACAATAGATCTATGTTCAGTGGGAAAAATACAGTTTGAGAGACTAGAGAGTAAGGACTGGATTTAAAACAAATAAACAACAATTTAAGACCAAAAAAGCTTCTGTTCAGTGGTTGCCTGGGTTTTGGAAGCACATAAACTCACTATGTTCATCCTTTCAAATCTGAAAATTTTGCTGGGTATGTGAAGTTCTGCCTTTCTGGGTGCTCACCAATCTTATCCTGCTAGGCACTTAGACCTTTTGCCTAAGCCTATTTTGGACCTAGAATCTAGGTGGATCATTCAAGTTCTCTGAAGCATACTTGGAGCAAATGTGCCTGACAGCATTCGAGTTCAGCATGAAGTGCAAGAGTCAGGGTCATTTTAATTCCTAACAATGGCCAGAGTAGGGAAACGGTGCATACCTCTTAGTTTATATAGCCTACTCAGTAGAGTATTTCTCCAGAAGGTAGGAGTGTGGAGTTGCTGGGTCCTTATCTGACTGGGAGGATTCAGATCCAGGACAACTGACCTAATCATCAATCTATATGCTATTATAGGTTCTTCTAAAGCAGGTTTTTAAATACACCGTGTGTATGTAGGAGATGTGTTGTAGTTGTCATGCATCTGTCTTTTATTATCAATGCCTAAGCAAACAATTGCGAATTATCCAAAGCCATGCATATCATTGTAGATAATACCAGAAATTTAACCTTCTCCTTATTTCCAGTTAATTACAAATGCTGCTTCCTTTCTGCTCAATGGCACACACCTGCAAGCTTTACTCTGGGATAAATTCTAATGATATATATTAATAACACTAAATATTCTGCCCTAATGGTTTACTGCAAGAGTATGCATAATTTTGTTGGTGGTTGCTGTGATCAGTCAGACATGTTTGTAACCCATTCTAATGTATGTGTTTGTTCTTACTGTTTCACTTTTAGCCTACATGGATTGTCTCAGTTGTTTTTATATTCTGCCACTCCATATTCTGTAGGGTGAAGTCTAATCTGATTTAACATTCACCTAATTTAAGCTAGTCTCTTATTACTGTTAAATTAATCTTCTGTACAGTAGTCAAACTGTTCTTTATAATCCTTCTGATTCATATATACTAACTTCCACAAAATTAGAACACACTTAAATAGAATGTTTTTCAAGGAACTGAATTAAACTCTATGATGATGGCATGGAGAGTTTCTACTTTGATAATTCTATTTAATTAAGATACCTGAAGTTGATTAAAGGAACTTAATTGCAGTAAACAGCCTTTTTAATGCTGTTTTTAATGATATTGCTTTATCTTGTTTTATCAATCTTAATTTGATGAAATTACTGGTTATCTCCTGCAAGCTCACAGCATAACATACTTAACAGTATTTCTGTATTTCTCTTGTATTGCAGCTACCATATTGCCTTGAGTCCAAGACAAGGTTTCTTTGGCTCCCCCCGCCATTTTAACAAATGGGAAGGGTGAGGGAAGTCCCTTATCATGGATTCGGATACAAAAGAGAGGGCAGACAGCTGCTGTGGCTCTGACTCCAGCTCTGACCTGGGTCAGTCCGAATGGTTACTACTGTCCTATTCCCTACCACCTTTCCCTCTGCCACTGCCTCTGCAATTCAGATAAATAAATTAATTGATCTATATTTTCAGTGAAAAATAACATCCTTTTCAGCAGCTGATATATATTGCTTTAATGGGCCAATAGGTTTCATTTCAGCAAAATAAAATAATTTTGAGAATTTTTAGGTTCAAGAGTACTGCTTCTTTTTGTGGGATCTCAATTCTCCCAGAATCCACATGGAAGGGCCTTGTACCCCTGAAGGATTGGAGGGGACAGAGGGGCTTACTGGAAGTAGAGATTTTGCAAAGAGATGTATTGTATGAGTCAGTACAGTAGACCGGAATCTAGGAACATTTACTTGATTTTTTTTTGAGCATTATGTAACTTAGTAAAAAAAAAATAAAAGGAGATCCCCATGGTTGGGTGTTTTTGCTTCACAGGGATGCTAAATCATCTCCCTGTATTATTTTTTCAAAGGAATTCTGATGAATTCCTAGCCCTGGCTGCTACTCATTAAATTTTGGGGTTATTTTTGTTTTGTTTTGTTTTTGGGGGGTTTTTTAAGTCATGTTTTGAAAAAGAACTCCTTCCAGTAAAACTAGGAAAACATACTTAATAATTGGCAAAGCCTGATTTGTTGCATACAATCAATAGGAAAACCAAGTAGAGTAATTGAAACATTGATATTTTTGGACTTGTTAATTCTTTCCATTTCTTGTATATTACCTAGGTTTTCAGGAGGAAACACAAAAGCAAGGGATAGAAGTTAAATTCAAACCAGTATGTGATTGAAACTGATTTAAATCTGTAGCACAACAGAAGTTGAGTGCATATAAAACTGCTTTCAAAATGTCCAAAACCAGATTAAGATAAACTTGGATGAATGTAGTATCAGACTTAACTGATTTAGGTTAAATCAGTTTATTGAACTCCTGTTTCAGATTCCCTCCAAGATTCAAGTAAACTCACGGTCCTCCAGCATTGCAGGATATGTTGCATCTTCCCTACAAATCCCCTCTTGTAGGGTGGGTGATCTAGCCTTGGCCTAAGCTATCTACTTCAGTGGAGTAGGGAGGCATACTCTAGTGCCTCCCGTCCCCCAGTTTCTGGCCTGTACCACTGCAGGCATGTAGCTGAATTTCCAGAATCCTGATGATAGAATTCTGCTCTAGGGTATACTCATGCTATTCAAGTTAACAAGTCATTCCATTGTAAATGTTTGCAGGCATGGACTATCTTTTTGTTTTTGTGATTGCACAGTGCCTGGCACAGTAGGAATCCTCCAGTACTAACACAACACAGGGTATATCTACATGGTATGATTTGCTGCAAAGTAACATTGTTTACTGCAGCGTAAGGATGTGCATCTATATGTGCACATGCTTCTACTGTGCAATAAACTTGCTAATTGCATGTAAACTTGCTACCCTGCCCAGCTGAGGGCTTGCAGGTAGCTGCCCTGCTGGTGGATTGGAGCCAGGGGCTGGGACCTGCCCCTCCCTTGCAGCTCTTTCTAAGTCCTCTGCCCTGATCAGGGAGCCAGGACTGGCAGCAGTGAGCCCCACAGGGATAGGGAGCAATATCTCAGCCCTGGCCAGGAGATAGGCTATCTCCTGGTCTGTGCTCCCTACCAGCTAGCACCAAGGGCCAAGACTGTGATGGAACTCCAACTGGCTACTAGGATCAAGGATAATAAAAAGTCCTTATTTAGATATGTTGGGAGCCAGAGGAAAAGTAAGGGCAGCACTGGACCCCCGCTAAATCAGATGGGACAACTGAGGACTGATGCCCAGGAAAAAGCCAACCTACTAAATGCATACTTTGCATCAGTCTTTCACCAATCCCACGGGACGCCTCTGCCCATCATGGGACGGAGGCCCGAGTGAGGGAGATTCCTTGCCCTCCATCAATGCTGACCTTGTGAAGGAACACCTTGAGAGGTTGGTCACCTTGAAGGACCCGGGCAACTATGGGCCCATTAGTCTTACTTTGTTTCCCACCCCATTCATAAAAAAGCTAGGTGACTGCGGCATTGATGCCTACACAGTCAGATGGATTGCAAATTGGCTGAGGGGTCACTCTCAGAGTGGTGGTATATGGGTCATTTTTCACCTGAAGGGAAGTGGGCAGTGGGGTCCCCCAGGGCTCAGTCCTTGGGGCTGCACTGTTCAATTTCTTTATTAGTGACTTGGACAAGGGGTGAAGAACAGCTTGTTTTAAATTAGCAGATGACACCAAGATTTGGGGTGAGGTGGGCATGCTAGAAGGGAAGGACAGGTTACAGGGGTGGGCAAATGAAAACAGGATGGGATTCAATACTGACAAGTGCAGGGTGCTGCACTTGGGCAGTAAGAACCAGCAGCATACGTATAGGCTGGGAAACTCCCTTCTTAAAAGCAAGGTGGCAGAAAAAGGTCTTGGAGTCATTATTGACTCCAAAATTAACATGGGCTGCCAACGTGAGGACATGGTCAGTAGGGCTAACCGCACCTTGTCATGCATCCACAGATGCATCATAAGTGGGTCCAAGATCCTCCCTGTCTGTGTGACACTGATCAGGCTGCAGTTGGAATACTAGGTCTAGTTCTGGGCGCAACACTTCAGGAAGTATATGGACAGCACTGAGAGGGTCCAAAGGAGAGCCACTCGCATGATCCGGGGACAGCAGGGCAGACCCTATGAAGAGAGGTTCTGGGACCTGAACCTGTTCAGCCTTAACAAGAGAGGCTGAGAGGGGAGCTGGTGGCCATCTATAAATTTAATAGGGGGGACCAGCAAGCACCTCCCATAGTAACAAGGAATAACGGCCATAAGTTGTTTGGGAGTAGGTTCAGGCTGGACATTAGAAGGCACTACTTCACAGTCAGGGTGGCCAGGATCTGGAACCAACTTCCAAGGGAAGTAGTGCTGGCTCCTACCTTGGGGGTCTTTAAGAAGAGGCTTGATGATTACCTAGCTGGGGTCATTTGAGCCCAGTTTTCTCTGCTGCCAAGGGCAAGCGGTCAGACTAGAAGATCTGCAAGGTCCCTTTTGACCCTCAATCTATGAAATCAGCCGGTCTTGACAATTTGCATTGCTCAGGGCAGTCCATGCCAGGGCCTGAGCTATGATGCTAGCCCACTCCCTTCCTCACTGTGGGCTGGCATCATAGCTCAACTGCTGGCATAGATCTTAGAGAGATCCTGATGCTCTGGTGAAGTGTCCAAAGATGGAAGAAGGCCAATGTGGTGCCTGTCTTCAAGAAAGAGAGGAAAGTGGATCTGGCAAACTACAGGCCTATCAGCATGACCTGTATCCCAGGGAGGGTTTTAGAAAAGATTATCAAAGAGACCATTCTTAATGAACTGGCTGATGGCGACATCCTGAGGGATAGCCAGCATGGGTTTGTTGCAGGTAGGTCTTGCTTGACCAATCTTATTTCCTTTTATTTCCCAGGTGACCTATCACCTGGACAAAGGAGAGGAGATTGATGTTGTATATCTTGACTTTAAAAAAGCCTTTGATGTGTTTTCCCATGATCACCTCTTGGCAACACTGGCCAACTGTGGCTTTGGGTCCACCATGATCCACTTGCTAGGTAATTGGCTCCATGGTTGGACCCAGAGGGTGGTGGTTGATGGAAGTCAATCATCATGGTGCCCTGTGACCAGTGGGGTCCCTCGAGGCTCTGTCCTTGGACCTGTATTGTTCAACATCCTTATTAATGATGTGGACATTGATGTCAGAAGCGGACTGTCCGAGTTCACCAATGACACCAAACTTTGGGGTAAAGCATCCACACCTGAGGATAGGAGGGTGATCCAGGCTGACTTGGACAGGCTCAGCAAATGGGCGGATGAGAACCTGATGGGTTTAATACTGAAAAATGCGAGGTTCTCCACCTTGGGAGGTAAAACCTGCAGCATCCTTGTAGGCTCAGCAGTGCTACTCTGGCTAGCACTATTAATGAAAGGGACTTAGCGGTTATTATTGACCACAAGGTGAACATGAGCCTTCACTGTGATGCTGTGGCTAGTAAACCGAGCAAAATGCTGGCTTGCACCCATAGATGCTTCTCAAGCAAATCCCAGGACATCATTTTCTCATTGTATTCTGCCTTAGTGTGGCTGTAGCTGGAGTACTGCATCCAGTTTTGAGCTCCACAATTCAAAAAGGATATGGAGAAGCTTGAGAGAGTCCAGAGAAGAGCCATGTGCATGATCAAAGGTCAGGAAAACAGACCTTGTGACGACAGGCTGAGAGCTATGGGACTCTTCACCCTGGAAAAGCACAGGCTGAGGGGTGATCTGATGGTCACCTATAAGTTTATCAGGGGTGCTCATCAGGATCTGGGGGGAATGTTTGTTCATCAGAGCGCCCCAAGGGCAAAGATCGAATGGTTATAAACTCCAGCAAGACCATTTCAGGCTGCACATGAGGAAGAATTTCTTCACTGTCCGAGCCCTCAAGGTCTGGAATAGCCTGCCATCGGAGGTGGTTCAAGCATGTACTTTGAACGCCTTCAAGAGAAAATCGAATGCTTATCTTACTGGGATCCTGTGACCCCAGCTGACTTCCTGCCCCTGGGGTAGGGGGCTGGACTTGATCTTCCGAAGCCCCTTCCAGCACAAATGTGTATGAAATCTGTGAAGGGGGAGCCTAGAGCTCCTCCTGGTGGTGGAAAAGGCCCACTGCAGGGCCCCAGGAAGTGAGAGCTGTTTGCATTCATTAGCAGGAAACCTGCTTCTGCTTGCCTACAGGTGTAGAAGCCTGTCTGGTAGCATCTATTCACAAGTAAACTGCTCCCAGATCTAATGCACTTGTAGACCCACCCACAGAATAAAGAACATGGATAATACTGTTTGTTGTAACATTGGAGACCTTGGCCTATGGTGTTGCAGGCATGAAGACGTTGGACCAGTGGTGCCTTGACCTAATCAATACAAGTTGTAGGGCAGAATAACTATGATAATGCAATGTGTTTGTGGAAGGCGGAGGTATTCATAGATTGCATAGACAGTAGGGCTGGAAGGGACCTCGTAAGATCATCAGGTGTAGCCTCCTGCCCAAGGGGCAGGAAGTCGGCTAGGGTCAAAGGATCCCAGCAAGGTAAGTATCCAAATGTTTCTTGAAAGTGTCCAGAGTAGGTGCTTGCACCATCTCTGGGGAGAATCTGTTCCAGGCCTTGGGGGCTTGGATAGTAAAGAAGTTTTTTCTTGTGTCTAGCCTAAAATGGTTTTGCAGGAGTTTGACTGTTGGACCTTGTCATCCCTTGGGTTGCACTGGTGAACAGGCATTTCCCCAGATCCTGATCCACACCCCTTATGTACTTATTCACTTATAATTTATTGATATTAATACTTTGTATCATTGATTTCCATATTGCCTTGTGCATTATCTATTTTTAGGTGCTTGTACAGTTCTATCTTGATAGGACTATATCTTGCACTAAGTCCAGTGCATGCCCAAAAGAGGCATTGTGTTAGTTGGACCCGGCTTGCTCAACATCTGTATAAATCTGGTGCTTTAATGGGGCTTGTTTGGTGCTGTTATCTAATAGTTGATTGAATTGGCTTCAGGTTAAAGAATGAAAAAGCCCCATTAAAGTACCCAGTCTATACAGACGCTGCAGAGCCAGGTCCAACTAATGTTTCCTCTGCTAGTGTGTTTTTAGTTATTGCCAGTAATCTGCTGTCTTTCCCTCGGGAGCCCTGGTGCCCCAAGCAGGGGCAGCAGTAAGAGGTTTGGAGGGGCTGTGGCTGCCCCAGAATTCCCCATAGCCCCTCCGTTGCCACCACTTCCCGCTCCACACAGCTGAGCCTGCCCTATTCCAACCCACCCTGAGCACAGCTCTGGGCCAGCCCCCCACTGAGAAGAGACTGGTGCAGCCCACCCTCACCTTGTGCACAAATGTGTCCATGCCTCCCCAGAGGTATATGCAGTGGCAGGGAGCTGCCCCCTCAAACCTGCCCCCCTGCACCCCATTGATGAACTGCCCTCAACTCTGTCCCAATCCCAGCAAATCTTCATTGGTGCAGCTTTACTTACCACTATTAACTGTACAAACACAATTCACAAGGTAAAATCAGAGATTTCAAATGGGAATCCATTGTGTTCTGCCCTGTTGTGATCTTTCTGAGTTCTTTGCAACAGAATTATTCTGTTATTTTTCTGTAGTCATAAAAATGAGTGGAAACAAATTGCTGGTGTTCTGTGTATAAAAAAGGTTGAAAACCATTGGTCTACATAGTAATTTGCCTCGTAACAGGGCCCTAAAAATGCTGCTTTGCTTCATGCAGGTTGCCATCCAAACTCTGTATACTTTTAGGTGGACTTGGCTGGCCTTTTGGGTGGACCACTTAGTGCTGTTGATTGACAGTACCAGTCAGCTCACCTATGGACAAGTACGTTGACTTTTGGTTCTTGTGATCTACTCCTTGCAATTGTTATTTGTGTGTGTTTTATTAAATATATACAATTCTCCATTCACACCTGTTTCCCTTTGCTATAGATGCTTGTATTCTTTTTATTCAGACCTTTTATGCATGATGAACCAGTAGCATAATACCAGTTGTATTACTGAGCCAGGATCATTAACCAGTGCTGTAGCTGTAATACTGAAGGAGAATAAGACGTATTAGTAGCTTTAACAAATGGGAATAAGGTCAGCTGGCTGTGGTCATCATCTTTATATATTCTGATTGGAGCAAGTTAAATAAGTTCAACAGCCAAAGGCATTACAAATCTTCAGGGTGTGAAAAATCAACAGATTGAGTTTCAAGCTCTGTTAGTTCCACTAGTCCAGCTAGATCTAAGTTTGTTTCCACAGAGACTGCTATAACAGGAATTGTTCGTGGGACTTTCTTTAAAGTAACATTGATATTCGCTCTGTTTTCTGTATTGATTGGCAGAATAGGAATGCTGTTAACACATTTGGTCATTTTCAGTAATGGAGATGGTTGTTTATATCAAATACAGTGTAGATTGTTTTTTTTTTTTTGATAACTACATTATGTAGTATACATATAATAGTTTTTCCAGTCTTGAACCAGTGGAGGGTACAGTATTGACCGGTGATAGCTGCCACACTGTTTCTAGCTGTTAGTATGAATTGTTGTATTAATTTTATTCTGTTAGTGGTAGTATATAACCAGATTGTCAAACTATAATAATACTGGTGTCTGTATGACTCTGTGTGCACTTACAGATTGTACTTTTATACTGTATTTAGGATTACTCCTGAATATGCTGTGTATAGTATTTCATAGACATGAAATACTGGGCTGGAAGGGACCTCGGAAGATCATTGAGTCCAGTCTCCTGCCCCAAGGGCAGGAAGTCAGTTGGGGTCATAGGATCCCAGCAAGATAAACATGCAATTTTTTCTTGAAGGTGTTCAAAGTAGGTGCTTGAACCATCTCTGATGGCAGGCTGTTTCAGACAGACCTTGGGGGTTCGGACAGTAAAGAAGTTCTTCCTTATGTCCAGCCTGAAACAGTTTTGCAGGAGTTTATAACTGTTCAACCTTGTGAAAAAATGTTCCCCCAGATCCTGGTGAACACCCCTGATAGACTTATAGGTGACCACTAGATCGCCCCTGAGCCTGCGCTTTTCCATAGCTTTCAGCCTTCATCATAAGGTCTGTTGTCCTGACCTCTGATCATGCATGTGGCTCTTCTTTGGACTCTTTCAAGCTTCTCCACATCCTTTTTGAATTCTGGAGCCCAAAACTGGACACAGTATTAATAAAATGTTACTTTATATAATATATACTTTGTACTGAGTATATGTACACATAGGTAAGATTCCCCCAACGTCTTTCAAAAGTTTCTTTTCATTGATACTGTCAGTCATAAAACGGAGGAGATTATAGGGCTAATTATGTTTCCAATTTCCATAGCGTTAAATAGCTTACACTATTAAAATTAAGAACACTTCAAGTTAGAAAAAAGAATTTTTATGAACAAACTGAAAAGAGTATTTTAAGTCCAAACTTCTTTTTTCCTGTGCTGGATTTTAATGGAAAGGAAGATACTCTAAAAGGTGATGTTATTTTGTTGAATTAGAATACATTTGCAAAATATTTTCCTTCAACATGTAGGAGTAGAAATCATTATTCTGTAGGTTTTTTGTTTTGTTTTGGCTTTTTTTTTAAACACCCTACTTCATACATAAAGAATTAGTATAATCTTTACTTTGAGACCCCTAAAAGAATATGAGAAAGATATAGATATTTGAAACTAGAAAAAAACATGCAATAATTTTCTACATATTTTATTCAAAACCTGATGGGAGAAGTGAGAAAAGGTTGGTACAGATTATATCAATGTTTTATTTTATGTGGGTAATGAATAATTGTGAAATATCAGTAATGGAAACTTTAAAAAGTAATTTTTATAAAGGTAGGCTGAATAAAACTAAAGGACACCTTATCAGTTCTCTGAATAGTATATTCAGGAAATTGTAGATTAGGGGCAGAAAGGACCATTTGTGTCGATGTGTGCTCCTGTATTTTTCAAGGTGTGATACTGGTCCATTGAATCAAAACCTTCCTTGGAACAAAACCTGGAAGTTCAGAACCACTCAATTCCCAATTTCTGAGCATATAGTGTACCGTGGTTCTGTGACTTGCTTAAGATTTAAGTGTGTAGCTTCTCTGTGGAACTGTGATCATCAGTGTTGCTGGTAGAGAAACAGCTGTATGCCTCTCTTCTAGCTTTCTTTGGAACTTACTCCTTAGGCTTTGGTTGCACTTTCCCTCATCACCATTTATTTTCAGGGAACCTACTAATCCAGAAACCTCCCCATGAATGTCCCTATGACATTGGTGGTTATTTAAAAGTTTAGGACCAGGAAGCTCAGTCATGTGGAAGCTGTCTCTATTGGGCAGAAACTTTCCATGGTTGCACATGTACATACATCTAGGTAGAATTTTTTGGATAACATTCACTGATTCTCTCAATGATCTTCATAAAGAAATGGATGTCTTTTCTGAATTTTTAATGTCACTCCTAACCATATTCTTTTTAGGGCCTTCCAAATAATTAATAGCTTCATAACTTCCTGAAAGGAAGAGAGCAGTAGGAACATCTAGTATGAGCAGTTCTTCTCAGTTTAAAAAACAAAACCAGGAAAAACTCTTTTGTCCTCTTTCATTTTCCTAGCATACCTTGCTGTGGTGGCCACTGGCTGTGTTTGCATGGAAACATGTATGTATTTAGCAGGCCTGGCTGCTCTTTTGAAGCTTTTATTAGTCTACCTGAAGGACTGAAAATGTGCCTTGTTTTAAGCTTGGGTGGTAAATTACATGAAGCAATAGAGCACTGCTATTAGGCAAGGCAAGGTTTAGTTTGTAGACATAGCTGTAGATCATCACAGCGAAGCACACTAAGAAAAGAAGCCAAGAAACAGAAGCTATTCCAATTTCTTAAGTTAGGGAATGACTGAGAAATAGATCTCCAGTCAAAAGATGGGTACTTGAAATGGTTAAGACAGCATCCTGGATAGGGGAAAGGGAAGGATGATGATGCAGATGTGTGGGAAACTGATGACTAGAGAAAGCGACTGGGGTTGGGGGGAGCTTGTCCATTTTAACTTTGTTTTATTTGGTCTTCTCCATAACAAAGAAACAGATGGAGCCTCACCTTGTGAGGTCTGGGTTTGAACATAGCAATCAATTCAGTTAACAGTCTGGGAGATGATAACCTTATGGAAATCTCCTGCAGCATGTGTTGGAAGGCAGAAAAATCATGTGTGTAATTGGGGAGGGGGTGGGGGGTGCACAGGGCAGGATGGAAGGGAGAAAGAAAGATTCCTTTTGTATGTCCTAGGGAATTGGAGACAGAGGAAAAGTGCTCTTGGAGGGCGTGAGAAAAGGGACTATTTGAGAGTTGAAGGCTCAGATCAGTTATCCATCTTTTTCCCCTGTTTTTGAGAACTAATGCTTACTTCTCTGTGTAACTATCCTTTGTGTCCATCATAGTTGGATAGAAACTTCTGACTATTCACTTCACTCGCATTAAAACATGCAATGATGATTCTGTCTCTTTATTCTCTCTTTTCTAGTTCTGTCTTCTAATATATAGCCCAAAATATAATTTGATAGTTTCTAACAGTTCTTAGTCTTCCATTTTTTTTGCAAATGCATACTTCTTGAAAGAACTTTATTGAATGATCATGATTTCATAAATCTTTTTTATTTTATTTTATTTTTAAGACTTTAAGACCACATTTGTCCTTGTACATCTTTTAATTCACTTTTTTGTTTTTGATTATATTTGTATTGGATTATATGAGTAATCTGTTCCTAGCATAATGCAATCTAGTATTCTGGGGTGTTCCCTTTCTACATCTAGAACAGGGGTGTCCAAACTTTTTGAATGTGGGGCCAGATCACGAACTTGTTATCACCCAGTGGGCCAGCGAGCCATATTCAAAGACCTCACAGTAAGTGGTATTGCATCAGGAAGTGATGTCACGTGACCTTTGACACCAGTGAAGTTGCAGGAAGTGACAATGAAATGGGTCCCGAAATGTGGTTTAAAATCCAAAATAAAAACAATATAAAAGTAAGAATGAAATAATACCAAACACTTGACTAAAATACTCACTTTCACTTCTACTCGCTTCTCAATGAATGAAAGAATCATAATGCAAGTCGACAGATCAAATGAGGAAAAGATATCAGCCAGAGTGGAAACTAATCAAAGCAACAAAATATGGGCATTTTTGAGAATAATCTTCAAGAAGATTTACTTTTATTGAATTAATAA
>JAGPOW010003364.1:41661441-41672930 GCA_030014935.1 Caiman crocodilus | reverse complement strand
ATACAGCCATCTAATTCGACCACTTCCAGCCTTCTTCCCAAGGCGATACATTTGGCAAACCTTAATTTAGTCCCACACAGTGTTGCTGCTTCCGTTGCAGCAAAATCATCTGTGCAAAGACGAAACCAGCCTCAACTAACGCAAATGTCAGTGCCACTGGTTCATCAAGTAAAGAAAGCTGCTCCTGTAATCGTGGAGGCATTTAATAAAGTACTACATAGTGCCAATCCTGTGCCAATATATACTCCAAACCTCAGCCCACCATCTGACAGCAGTATTCATTTACCTACATCCGGGTATTGTTGCCTAGAATGTGGGGATTCATTTGCCTTAGAGAAAAGCCTAACTCAACATTATAGTAGGCGAAGTGTCCACATTGAAGTAATGTGCACTCAGTGTTCAACGGTGCTGCTCTTCTTTAATAAGTGTAGTTTGCTTAAACACGCAAGAGATCACAAAAGTAAAGGGTTTATCATGCAGTGTTCTCAGCTGTTAATGAAACCAATTTCCATAGACCAAATGTTTTCATCCTCTCCTACAAGCTCTTCGGTGTGTTTGGCCCCTCAAACTTTGCACTTGTCGTCTTCTTCGTGTAAATCCAGTGCTACATTGGGAAGTGGTACGGGAACATCTACCAACGTTCAACCAGCCATGCCTCTCTATGCGGACCCATTGCGGCTAATCCGTCAGGGACTAAAGTGTCTCGAATGTAACAAGCAGGCACCAGATTATGTTGCTCTAGCAGCACATTACCAGAGAACTTCTGAAGATAATGAGGGACTGGTAAGTAATTTCTTTGACATATTGGTTATTTGTTTATGCATTAAAGGAATTACCCTTTGAAAAATAAATTAAGCATCAAGGTAGGAAGTGAATTATTTATGCTCTTGTTATTGTATTGGAGCCAGATTTAGCAGTGATGGTGGAGAGTGAACTAGGAAGCAACTTGCATTAAAATGTTGGGCTGCAAGCACCAAAGCAGTGTAGCACTAGGGACAGAGGATGGTGATCTCTCTGGGCACATCTACACATTCATTAATGGGCTGTAATTACAGCACATTAAGTTTAGTTAGTACCTGTAATTACAAGTACTAACTTAATGTGCCTTAATCAGTGCTGCTGCACCTTAGCACTGGTGCATGCTTTTTTTGTGATGCTGATGCTCAGTAGACTAATTCTACTGCACATAACAGCGCATTAGCACGGGTTTTGCTTGCTGTGCTAATGTGCGGTAGAATTGGTTTACTGTGCCTTCAGCTTCTCATGTAGATGCACCCTCTATGTGCCTTTGAAGTGCTTGCGCTTAAGCATTGTAGTCTTTAGTTTTGATTTTGTCAGTACAAGAAACACTGCGCGATTAGCCCTTACTGCTGCTTTGCAGAGAAAAGCGGCTCAGGGTAGGCAGAGGAGTGTTGGACTTGCACGGATTCTCAGTTTGTAAAGGGAGGAATTCCGGAGAGCGGAGATCAGTAGTTGGTAAGAAAGAAGTGTGCCAGAACTCTGTAAAGTCTGTTGAGGGAGTCATGTGACCATGTTTAAGTTAAGCTTTTCATAAGGTTTCGAAATGGGTTTCATTTGCGTAGCACTTTGAACTCTGAGGCCTGGATTATATAGTTGGCCTGGCGAGGCATCAATGAAATAAGAGAGGTCGAAAGGCCAGAAATGCAGCATCCTGCAGTATTGTAGCAAGCTCTTTTTTGCCCTGCTTATAATCGGGCCCAGACCTGCCAGAGGCTTGTGGTAGGATATTAAAGCAGGAGCCCAGCATGTTGGTGCACACAGTCTGCTCCTCAGCAAAGGACTCAAGTAAAAGGCTTCTCACCCAGTTGAAGAAACTGCTGCTGTCTCCGCAGTGCTCTGGCACACTTCTGCATGACAACTGATCTCTAGCTCTGAAGAATTTGTTCCTTTGAAAGCAGAGAATTTGTGCAATCCTAAAGCTCCTTGGGCTTCCCTACCCACAGAAACCAAAGAGGGGGCATTCCATTGTGGCACAGCAAGACCTCGCCTCAGATTATTTGAGGGGATGGTCTGTCATATAACATCCTTATCAAATATTCTTAAACAACCAGTAGTCAAACAGCAGGCAATTTAAAGAAGGCAAATCTCTCCATATATTTTTAGCTACTAATAGGATGTATCTGAATTGTAAATGCTGGGAGACCCCAGGTGTAATTCTCTTAATTGGATCCATAAATCAGGACTTCAGGCTGTCGTGGCATGGTCTGGTCTGTCTCTGCCCTAGGCAAGACAGCTATTTGTTCCAGACCAGACCATTTTTCCTTAGTTTTTCATCTAATAATACTCCAGATAAGAAAACTATTGGGAGCGCTACTCTGGAATTTTAAACTTTCTCAAACCCACTTTATTTGCTATAGTATCTCTCCCTGTTAGATCTGTACCACAAGCAAGGAATAGATTACCTGATCCACTGGTCTTAGATTAGTCAGAGATTTTAAGAGCAAAAGGGATCATTTTAGCTGTTTATCCTGGCTTCCTGTAGGACCCTGGGCAAAGAACTAAACTTTGCCATAGATGCATCCCTTTCGTTTGAGAAAAAGCACATCTTTAAGAAAGATGTCGGGTTTTGATTTAAAAGCCTTAAATGCGAGAGCATCCACAAACAATTTGCTCCTGGCTTCTACCAGCTATTATCAGAAATGCCATTTCTATGTTTGGTGCTAGTAGTTCATCATCATGTCACTTTTTACCTTTTTTCTCAGATAAATTAAATAGATTGAGCTGCTTAAGCCTCTCATGGTATATCATGTTCTTTAGCATTCTTGTACCTTTTTCCTGAACATTTTCCAATTTTTTAACTTTTTCTTTTTGAAGCATGGGCACTACAACTGGATGCAGTATTTCAGTAATGGTCTTACTAATGCTAGCTTCCAAGTCCTATTTGATAGTCCCATGGTTATAACCTGAACGTTCACCCATGTTCATTTTCTCAGCTACAACATTGTACTGGAAACTCATGTTCAGTTGGTTCTCTGCTGTTTTATCCCAAGTCTTTTTCAGTCTCTGCCTTCCAGGAGACCGTATAAGCACTCCTTTAAAGATAAAGTTGTGTCTATGCACCTAATGAAGTTTTGATGACCTTAGCAGCTGGCCCTTGAATGTACATTTTATGTTACTTTTAACACGCTGTAGTAGTACTAGAACTACTACTTCTTCAGTAATGACACCTCATGATGGCTTCACTCAATTAAAATGATGAAGCTGTCACTAAGTGGGGGAAGATTCCTGTTTACAGAAGAAAGAATATTCATGGAAGCTGGGAGAAATCTACAGAGCTTGCTGAAAGTGGATAAGAATTTAGTGACAAAAAGATTTTGTTAACCTGCAGTTAAGATTCCCCTGTAGTATCTTATGCCTTCTACTAATGTCAAGTTCAGCAAAACCCAGTGTTCTGAAGATCAGGAAATGGGGAGTTAAGGTGACACCCCCAAGTAGCCCTGTGAAAAGCCAAAGCCAGAGCATGTGCATTGAGGTTCTGTTGGGATACTGCTTACAGAGGACACTGGTAAGTTGGACCAATTGTGTAACTCGTACTTCTAGAACACTGAGTATGACATTGTTTTGCTGGAATCAACATTCTGAAAGTGTTCAAGATACTAAGGAAGAAGATCCAATAGGCTTTACTGGAAAAGCTTCTTTGTCAGTGACTGTCATAGGTTCTTTGACAGAAAAATGATATTGGTAGGAGTTAGAGGTCACATAGGTATGATCATACCAATATGATTATACCATAGTTGTTATGTGTGTGAGATGCTTCTGCGGCCAGATAAAGGCTTTTTCTCATAGGATCACAAAACAGTTCGCCAAAGAAGGAAGTAGTATTATCCTGTTTTATAGAAATGAAGGATACTGTAGCATGGAGAGGTAAAATGATTCTTCCACCATTACCCAGGAGGCCAGTGGTATGGCTGTGAATACGGCCCAGGTTTTGAGATTCCTAGGCTAGGCTGCATAAGTGCTGTGTGACTGCTTGTGTCTTCTCTTTGTATTGCTTGGTTATGGTAGAAAGGAGATAGTGAACATGCTTCCAACTGTTTGAAATATGTGGTTGCTTAACAGCCCAGGAGCAGCATCTCAGACAGGCCTGAACACCAACGCCTTTGACAGTTTTTTAATACAATAATGTTCAACACATGAACCAAGACTAATGTGTCTGTCTTTTCCATCTCTTTCACAATATAAGTCTCTGCCCACTCACTACCATTTCAAAGGCACCCTCCACTCCTGTCCCATTTAGCCATTAGCACTTTAGAGGGTAGATGTATGTGAAAACATTCACAGAGCCTGTGAACTTCAAGAAATGCAGTAGCTGATCTCTTTGAGGCATCTGCATTTTGGGAACCTCTTGCCTAGAAAACCTGAAATGAGAATCCCTAACTTTTTCCTTGTGACCCTGTGAAGCTCAGTACATTTCAAGACAATCCAAATAAGCATGTGGATTTGAGAATCCTTGGAAGAATATCGAATCAGAAAAGTCCTCTCAACTCTGCCTGTACCGGAACTGGATCTTTGCTCTAATGTTGTCCAAAATTAATCTTTGCTCATTACTTTGCTATATCTAGGTGCCCTGCATAGGTTAAAACTGGAGGAGAATTTTTTTTTTTTTTTTTAGGGAGGATGGATGAAGGTTAGAGGGAAGGAGCTATACACCTTCTGCAGTATAGGAGTAGAGAAATGAGTGGTCTGTTCATCTTGATGTAGTGTTCTCAGCTAGATGAATATGGCTTGGAGCATTATCTTCAAAGCTTATAAACTGTCTCAGGCATCTTGGTGCATATTCTAATCTCCTATTCCCAGTGCTTGAAAGCCTGTGGTATGCATCCAGCATGACCGTTCTTAAAGACTTCTTACCCCAGTCTTAGCACTATGTTTTTGGTGAATGCTTTCTACATATCTGCTTTCAGCTTCATACTTAGGTCAGGGTTTCCCTTGATCCTAGCTCTCTCTCAGTGTTGGCAGGAACAAAGAGGCACTCATAAAGAAAGCCCCCTTGCCATGTCCCCCACACACAGCTGGAGACAGACAAAGTCTTTGTTCCATGCAGCATCACAGGGAGAGTGACAAGACCTTCTCTGGTCTCGGCACACACCCAGGAGGGGAAAATGCAGGACTGATAAGTGCCCATATCCTTATTCCTCCCAACTCATCATATTGTCTGTCCATGTCACCCCCTTCCAGCATTATTCACCCCTGGCTGTAGTCCTCTTAATCTCCCTCCCCTTTACTCCCTTCCCTTGCTACAACCTTAAACCCTTCTCCAGGTTCCCCCCAACTCATCTTTGCTCCTGTTAAACATTCAGACATATAATTTATTTTCTTTTTAAAAATTGAACATCTCCTGAATTTTTGGGTAGCACTAAGCTGGATAGTTAGCAAACACTTAAGAGTATGGGAGTAGGAGTCAAAATGAACTCAATATATTGGAGAAATGGTCTGAAATAAATAGGATGAAATTCAATAAGGACAAGTGCAAACTGCTATGCTTAGGAAAGAGTGATCAAATACTTGAATACAAAATGGGAACAACTGGCTAGCCTGCAGTGTCCTAGAAAACTACAGGCTATAGTGGACTGCAAGCTGAATCTGAGGCTATAGTGGAATACTCCTGCAATAAAAGATCTAAATGCCTGCTGGGTTGTACAAACAGTAGGGCTAGGGAGAAATTGTAGGAAGAGTCTTCTGCTCTGTCCAGCAATGGTAGAGCCTTAGGTGGAGCACTGTGGGCACCTAACTTCAAGAAAGACGTGAACCAAGTGGAACACCTAGAGGAAAGCAACTAAAATGTTATGAAGTCTAGAAAACATAGCATAGAAGAAAAGACCAACTTGATACCTATTCAGTTACTATAAAGAGGTTGGTGATGATAACCAGCTGATTTTTGTATAAAAATGGACAGAACAAGAAATCCTGAGCTCAAACTGAAGTAAGAAAAATATAGGTTGGATATTAGGGAGAACTTTCTAACCATGAGGGTGGTTAACATGTTACCTAGGGAGCTTCTGAAACCTCTGTCCTGGGAAGTCTTTTAGTGCAGTTTAGATGAAGATGATGCACCTTGAGCAGTGTGGTGAACTAGATAACTTCTGACAACTCTTCCAGCTCTATTATTATATGACTAGCCAATGGCCTGTCATGAATGATGGAGCATTTCAGGGAGAGCTTACCTGCCCTCCACCACACATCCTTTGGGGTGGGCCATGTAAACCAGGGGTGGGCACTTATTTTGGGTGGAGGGCCACTTACCAAGTTTTGGCAAGGTGTCAAAGGCTGCATGGGTAGCTCCACCCCTTGGCAGGTGCCCTACCCCCTGGTCACCATTTTGTGACTGGAAGTCCTGCCCCCTAGCCCCTGACCTTTGCCACCAGAAGTCCATCCCCTTGCCCCTGGAAGTACTCCTTTCAGTAAGGGGTTGTGCCATCTTGGAACCAGAAAAATACCAAATTATATTCTAAAAAGGAAACATCTAGAGCATTCATTACTCTGATTTCAAAAAATATTTTTGTCCTGATTTACATGCGTTTGTGTAGTGTACGTAGAGGGAATTGTGCAATAGCTTAAAATGAAGTCTTACTCTTGTATATTGTGGGAGGTGGGTATAGGTTTGTGGGGGGCTGTGGATGTGTGGGTATGTGGGGTGAGGGAGCATGTGGGTGTATGTGGGGGGTTTGTGGTGTGTGGGTGGGTATGGGACTTGTGGGGGGAGGGTGCCTGGGCTGTGTAAGGGGGTGTGGATGTGGGGGTCATTGTGCAAGGGAAGTGTGGGTGCATTTGTATGGTGGTGTGTGTGTGTGTGGGATTCATCCTATGAACACACTCACACCTACCCACTCTGCCCCTGGCTGCACATCCACACCCACCCACTCAGCTCCTGGGTCCACAACCAAACCCAGCCATGTGCCCACACTGCTCCTGGGGTGGGGCGGGTTGGGCTGCTCAGTGCTACTGAGGCTCCTCCTGGGTCCTACTGCCCCTGGCTCCTACCAGCTGTGACAGGAGCCAGGGCAAGTCAGTACAGGTTTAAAACCTAAGGGCTCCCTTCACCTCTGGCTCCCTGCCTGAGGGGGAGGGCCTGTGCAGCCAATTGCCACCTGCCCTTTCCAGGGCACATGCGTAGTTGGTCCCCCAGCATTACAGACAGACAGAAGTACTAAGCCTTTTATTATTTTAGAATTCTATGATTGCTGTACTTTGGTTACATTTACCACCGCTCCGCCCCTCCTCTCCCCCAATAAAGAAAGGACTGACTGTAGTGAAGTGCCTACAATGTCATTTTTAGATTTCTTCCAGAGATGGGTTCTGATCTTAGAATGCCTGGATGTAGGTTTGATTCAGTAACCAAAACTCACCACTATGAGATGTACAGGGTATTTGAAAATTATTTGATTAATAACCTTCTTGGATGCTTTGCCTGTACATGCACAGCGTGGCTTCTTGTACTTCCAAACTTAACTCTTATTGGATACCCTGTTCAACATACTTACTAGCTTCTTTGGAGGAGCTTCTGTGCACTAGTTGGGGTAAATGTCAAGTGACTGAGACCTTTTGGGGCTTTATCAGAGCCGTGGCTTGACTGGGTAGAATTTGCCAGTCAAGATAAAAAATTTAAATTAATTTTGGGATCCCTTAGGTCAAGTGACTCCAGATTTGGATCACTAACTATACCCTGCCCTTTCATGAATCGTGCCATAGTTTAGGCTAATTTGAGTAACCTGTCAGAGGGCACAGCACTTAAAGGGTGATTCTTCTAAACAGATATGGCTCCTCAACCTTATCTGGAAGGGAGCTGATTCTCCTGTGTAACATTCAGTGTCCTCCCCTCCCTTGGTACTAAATACAAATTTGCTCACTGCAGCTTGGCTTTCTTGCAGTAACCATCTTGGTTGCATTATCTTTTTTGCCTGTCACATGAATATTTGGAGGGGAGGGGAGGGGAGGGGAATCTCAACAATAAGTTTAAGTTTATCTATGCTGGAAGGTCTAAAAAACAACTCCTGTTTTTGTGAAAGATGCTGTATTACAGTGGTGGCCAGTCTTTTTGGCAAGCCTTGCTCCCTACCTCATCTGCTACACGTCAAATGCAGTGGTTGCCTGTGCCACTTGGTGGCATGCAAGCCATGGCTTAGCCATTCCTGCATTAATATCATCTTAAGAGGGGCAGGAAACTTGTCCCATTTGGCCACTTCTTGGGGTCAGGTGTCATCTTCTATAGACTTGTGGATTGATGACTTGAAGAGTTCTGCTTTCAGGAGAAAGAATAAAGTTCTTCATCCCACAATACTGAAAGAAATGGCCCATGAAATTTCACATCTGATAGGAAGGATTTATTAACAAAATCTATTAAGTTGGTTACAGTTCTGCATGACTGGAGAAGACCTAACATACTATATATTTTTAAAAAAGGCACAGAAATGGTCTGGAGTGTTACAGGTCTGTTTGTCTGACCTCAACGGTGCGCAAAGTTTTAGAACAAGTTTTGAAGGAAAGAATGATTAAAGACATGGAGTTAAAAGGAAAATGGGCCAAACTGCACCATGTTTTTAGCAAAGCTAAATCAAGCCAAATTGACCTAATGCTTTTCAGTGCCTAAATTTTTGGGTTAGGGGTATGCAGTAGATCTGATCTGTCTGCAGTTTGGAAAAGTATGTGGCATTACATAATAATTGCAGGTTAAACTGGAGAAATTAGTAAAGGAATTATACAGTGAGAAAGAAACTTTCTAAAAGGGAGATGACAATGGATTGTACTGAAAGGGTCATATAGGCTGCAGGCACGTTGCTAGTGAAATTCCTCAAATATTGGTTTTATGACTAATCTTGGGATCTTGTACAGGAAGAATTCATTGACCCTAAGGACTGGAGTAATAGAAATGGGATGAAATTCAATACTATAAAATGCATTGTTATGAGCTGAAGATCTAATAATAAGAATTCCTGCTATACAATGGGAGCTCATCAGTTGGAAATGAGGAGGAAGAAACTGGACTCTTTTACTTGATCACAAAATCACTAGAGGCCACTAAAATGATGTAGTCCATAAAAAGGCAAATGTATCTGAAGAGGTCATTCCAATAAAGAGAGAGACACATCTTTCTACTTAGCACTTGTGAGACTTTCACTGGAATATGGTACACAGCCTTGATCACCCATATTTAAGGAGGAAAAAACCAGACTGGAACAGGTGCAGAGGAGTGTTCCTTGGATGCTCAGGGGAATAGAGAGCCTGTTTCATGAGAGAAGGCCAAAAGAGCTTGGTGTGTTTGGCTTAGAAAAATGAAGTGCAGCAGGCAGTGAAGAGGCTGGAAGCTGCTGCACTGAGGTCTGCGGAGCTTCAGCCCGGCATGTTGCTAGTGGCAGGTACATGTGCACCTTCAGGCAGATGGTGGGGGAGCTGTGAGGGCCCTGGTCCTTGTTGTGCTGGTGCAGCCTTTGTCCCTTCCCTGCTGTCTACCCCAAAGCATGTGTACCAGGCAAAATGCCTGTGTGTGCCATGCTGGTATACGTGCCGTGGGTTGCTGGCCCCTGCTTTAGAAAATAACAAGATTGAACTTCGGCAAAAACTCAGGAGTGACCATTGTAATTGACTCCTGTCCCTTATCCAACCAGTACCGTTGGTACTCTCTGAGGTCTATTACAAAACAAGCTTTTTCTCCAATTCATTGAAATAAGGGGAGAAAGGGCTGTTAAACTGAAAACCTTCTGGAGGAGCGAAACTTGAGTCAGTGCTTGCAGCACTTTCTGTGAGTAGAGAAAGGGAAAGGAGTGGGCAGATCTATGTCCTCAGGTCAAAGGAGAGCAATAGGATGAGGGAGGTGATGAGTGGGGAGAAGCGAGCTGTGTAGAGCAAGTTTGAATGCTGTGCCTGAAAAAAAGGAAGGGAATCAGGAGGTGCAGTAAAGGGGAATGGCAGGAGGTCATGTCAGGTTCTTTTTTTTGAAGAAACGGGGAAAATTTTGCATGAGGGAAGTGTTATCTGATGTGGGCTTGGATGCAGGAGCCAGTGAGGTTGCAGAAATAGCAGCATTGATGAAGAATATATTAAAGTTGAAGAGGGATCTCATACAGTTGCAGCAGTTTTCTCAGAGACATACAGAGAAACAGAAGCAAAGTGGAAGCTCAGAATTAATCTACATTGGGAGACTGCAGGATGGAGTTTGCAGTTTGACCAACAAAAACATATAGGATGGAAAAGCGTGAAACAGGGTGGAAGGATCCTCCAGAGAGGAATATATTGAGATTGGCACAAAGACATGGGCATAAATGGCCTGGAAGTCAGGAAGGGGCAGACATTGGGCAAAACTAAAGAGGATAGGTTGGGGATTGGAGCAGGAAAGTGAAAATTGAGAAGTCAGAGAAGAAAATAGTTTTGTGAAGGTGGTCAAGTGAGTGGCCATTTCTTCTAGAGAGAGAGTTGTCCTGGGTGTCCAGGTAAAAAGGGCTGAGTACAACGGGCAGTTAATGGGGAGGGGGAATTGGAACAGACACGGGAGGAGTTAACAATGATGAAGGTAGAGGGTTCTGTTGGAATGATGATGATACAACCCCAGAAACCGGGAAGTTAAGGTTCCTAAAGCATTTAAAGTGGTGCAGTATCAGTGCCTCTATTTAGGCACTCCTAACATTTTATATTAGAGCTCCACTTGGATTTCCTTTAACTGTCAAACCTCAAATGTCAACTCAAGCAGCTAACTCTGGACTTCTCTGGATTTTTAATGGTGGCAAGACTTCACAGATTTCATAGACATTAGGGGTGGAAGGGACCTCAGAAGATCATTGAGTCCAGCCCCCTGCCCCAGGAGCAGAAAGTCAGCTGGGGTCACAGGATCCCAACAAGATAAACGTCCAACTGACTTTTAAAGGGATTCAGAGTAGGTTCTTGCACTACCTTTGGCAGCAGTCTGTTCTAGATCTTGGGAGCTTGGACTGTAAAGAAGTTCTTCCTTATGTCTAACCTGAAATGGTCTTGGAGAAGTTTGTGACCGTTTGACCTTGTCATCCCATGGAGCACTCTGGTGAACAGGCGTTTTCCCAGATCCTGATGTATACCCCTTATAAACTTACAGGCAGCCACCAGGTCCCCCCTGAGCCTGTGCTTTTCCAGGCTGAAGAGTCCAATAGCTCTCAGCCTCTCATCATAAGGCCTGTTTTCCTGCCCTCTGATCATGCATATGGCTCTCCTCTGGACTCTCTCAAGCTTCTCCACATCCTTTTTAAATTGTGGAGCCCAGAATTGAATACAGTACTTCAGCTGCAGCCTCACTAAGGTCGAGTACAGCGGGAGGATGACATCCTGGGATTTGCTAGAGAAGCATCTATGGATGCAAGTCAGAGTTTTGCTTGCTTTTCTGGCTGCAACATCACATTGGTGGCTTATGTGGCGGGCCAGTAGGGGGCGCTACCGTTTTGAGCCGCCCACCTCCCTGCGCCCGACCACCTTCCAGGCTCCGAGTGCCTCCCTTGGGGTGCCTCGCG
>JAGPOW010003364.1:41610106-41661341 GCA_030014935.1 Caiman crocodilus | reverse complement strand
AAATGTGGGCTGTGATCAAAAAAACCAAAGCCCACATCGTAGCACCAACCCCGAAGGCGCTGGTTTACAGCCTCAGTACACGCCTCGTGCCGCTGACCCCGTTGCCACACCGGTAGAATGGTGTAACTTACCTGTAAGTTACCTGTATCTGGAGCACTGGTATAAGATTTTATGTCATTTACCCAGAGGGTATTGTTTATGTTACTGGTTTAGATATATGTATATATATTGTACATATGTTTATATCCATGTTTCTTTCTCTTGTGGTAAATGAATGTAAATAAATGTGTATATAGTTAAGTCCCCTGACTGTCCTGGCCTGGTTCTATAGCCATGGAGAGAAACTGAGCGGTCTGCAGTTCCCACCCCATAGCACACCTGCCAGCTAACAATCTCCTTCAACTGGAGAAGGGGATTGTTATATACCCAAGTTACCTGGGCTACATTAGGATAGATTTATACCTTACAGACTGTCTAAATAATAGATGCATAAGCTTTCATTAAGCAGCTGCTACCTTCATCATCAGATGCTATGAAGGGACTGGAGAAAGTAGAGCTTCTAAACAGAGAACGGTGATTAGGATACAAAGAGTAGGGAAAGGGAAGGGAAAAGGAGAGGTTACTGCTGGAGGAGGTAAGGTGGGCAGAAGAAAGACATGCAAAGCAGCTAACTCACTGAGGGACATAGTAGTTATAAAAGTTAATCCAGGTCAAGCAGTAAGAACCCATTGTCTTGGTTTAGACTATATTTAATGCAATCCAGCCTGTGGATGATTTCTTGTTAAGGAATTTCTCATCTGAGGTTGTTTTTAAAATTTTATTGTCAAAGAACAGCTACCCTGAGGTCATCAACGATATGTCCAGGGAGGCTTAAGTGTTGTACCACAGGCTTGTGCATCTTTCTGGAATTGATGTCAGATTCTAGGCAAGACAATGTAGACAGAAAAAGGTGTAGCCTCTGAATCTGAACTTCCTAAACCTTTGAATGCTGGAAGTTGCAGTGGGAGAGGAGCAGGGAATAGAAATTCTGGACCTTCTCTGTTCACCCTCTTTCTCAGCACCCACACTCTGCTACTGTATGAGACCAGGTTCTGGGCCTGATGGACTTAGGTCTGACCCAGTAAATGGCAGTTCTTATGTTCTTATGTACAATCTCTATAGGGGGTGGTGCTCCTACCTCTCCCAGCTGTTCTAATGCCACCTCAGGTCAAGGCAGCAGAGGTGTGGTCACAGTCACACATCCTCCAGCCTGTCTATCCTCCTGTCCCACAAGAAGTCACTGTTCAAACCACCCCTGAGCAGCAGCCACGAGCTTCTCCCACTGCCAAGTGCAAAGGAGATAGTGAGTACAGGAACTTGTTCATTAATATGCCGTAGTTACTGCACATTAAGTTTAGTACTTGCATAACCAAGTACTAAATTAATGTGCAGTAACTGGCACTACTGTGCAGTAGCACCGGCACATAGCTTTTTATGACACTAACTGTACAGTAGCCTAATATTACTGTGCAGTAGCATATTAGCACAGTTTTTGCCATGCACTCTACTGCACGGTAGAATTAGGCTACTGCACAGTTAGTGTCTCATGTAGATGCGCCTCTCTCCCTGTTTGTTTCCTGGAACATCCAATACAAAAACAAGCTGCTACCCAAGTTGCTCCAGCCAGTAGCACACTGACCCCATCAGCAAAGAAAGAATACATCCAGGGTGATGAGCACTTCTACCCAGCTACATCGAGCATAGTGGCACATTCAGCTAATGCAGCTCTCTGCAGCCTTGATGAAATGTACAGAACTAGCAGAGAAATCTGCCACGGGTCATAGGAGCTGGAGAAAGGCTTTCGCTCAAAGCAAGAACAGTGCTGAGAGCTGGGATGCGATATTCACCATTCGCTGGGGCCCACCCATCCTACTCCTGCATCATAGAGGGACAGACACAGGAGACCCTGGGCCACAACTGCACCCAGAGACTTGGCAGCTAACACAGGAACAGAAGCCAAATCTGCATACTTCACCCACTCCCACCCCTAAGCCAAAAGGACTGGGTCTTGCTGCTGTCCTGCCAAACAGGCACCCTGGCACAACTCTTAAGTATGGCCAAGCTTCAGTCCCTTATAACTGGGCCTTCACAGCACATCACATCACAGAAGCTATACCCAAGCTGCATCACTGTCAGCAGCTGACCCCTGATAGCCAGTGTAGGCAGCATTGCTGTGCTCAATCGAAAGTCTCCCTGAGTCAGTGGCTCTCAAGCCACATGGCACAGTGCCATACATCATACTGACTTC
This sequence comes from Caiman crocodilus, assembly GCA_030014935.1. Taxonomy (NCBI): domain Eukaryota; kingdom Metazoa; phylum Chordata; order Crocodylia; family Alligatoridae; genus Caiman; species Caiman crocodilus. Next base: position 41,659,054 of record JAGPOW010003364.1, on the reverse strand, counting down.
TCCAAAGGGTCAGGAGTTGATCCCCAAACAGCCTCAGCTTAGCAGAGTGACAGCTCTCAGACAGCTTCCTTCCACCAGCCTGCACAGACAACTACCTTTTACTATTATCAGCACAAAGGAGACAAATGAGGCCAAGATTTCAAATAACCCCATCCAGAGTAACACAGAATGCAAATAACAGCTGGCCTGAAATAAATCTTGCCGACAAGGCCAGTTAAAGAAAAGGCTTTTTTTTCCATCTTGTTTGAGAGGAAACTGTCATAGAGAACTAAATTCATGGCAAGAAATATTGGTTCTAGCAGCAGGGAGGCAGATTGATGACAAGAGCCTGTGCAGTCATCTTAGCTCCATTAACAGGGAGATTACTGTAAGAATACTGAAGAGGCTCAGTTCTGGGTGCTTCACTCCTGTTCTGTGGAAGACAGTGACAGGCCAGTGTTCAGGCTCTTGACTAAGCAGAGCACTTAAGCATGCACTTAATATTATACACATGTTCAAAACTATCCATGGGCAGCAAAGCATTGATGTATAGGCTTAAACACTGAGCTTCAGTTTTCTGCAGAGGTCAAGCCTAGGAGGGTCAGACTCCCTGCACAGAGCACTCACCCTGGGCACCAATCCTATCTCTTATAGCAAAGGCAGTCACTGCATCTAACTCTGAGCTCATGTGCTTGATATCTTGGTGTCAACCATTCACACGGCTCCAACAATTGCAAATCGACCAGTTTCCACCCAATAAAAGTCAATACTATTCAGTGTGAGGCTTTATAGTGCATGGCTGAATGGCTACTGAGGACAGGGCTCTTTATGCAGATCAGTTCTCCAAAGCTTAAGGCTACTATCCTGCATCTGTCAGCATTTTTCACCTGAGCAATTGCATGTAGGTCATGTACTTCTGGGACCTCTGGTGGGGTATGCAGCTATAAGAGAGCCATAGGAGAACAAGACTGGCCTGGGTCATTGAGCCCATGCCCCAGCTGTCGCAGGCACCGCTTCTTAGAATCTTGTTCGTGGACGGATCAAACTTAATTTTGAAAGCAATGAGGATTTGGGTACTCACAGTGCCCCACTCTTGGGGGATCCTGTCATAATTTCACTGACCCAAGAGTTAGGAACCTCTTCCTACCTATAAGTGTTTACGGCCAGCTTAGGCCCATTTGTTCTTGGCCCTGCATTGTCCTTGAACTTCAACAATGCTTGTCCTACCCTGGCATTTCTCTCTCTGTCTCTCTCTGCTTAAAGTACCTATAACACGTGCTACTAATGAGGAACTTCACACCCCCAACCCCAGCAACCCCGTTCCTTGGAATATAACATCAGAGCCCACAGAGCATTTCCCCTGCTGGATCTGCCCTGTTTATGCTGTTTCGTTTGCTTGGAGCTGTTTCATCTCCCGCACACCACATAACAAGGCACTGAGGATAAAGGACTCTACTGCATCACCAGCCAAATGGAAAGTAGAAATTAATTTGCGTGTCCCTCTGGAGCACACATCACTTCATCTCCGGCATTCCACGGAGATTTCTCGCAACAGTGGCTGTTCTATTTCAGGCTGCAGCTCTTCATTAAAATTGGTTATTGTTGTCTAATGTAGGGCTGGGCAGGTTTTTTTTTCCTGTAAGTGCATTGGAATGAGGTGCCAGCGAAGCTGGGCTGATTTACATCCACCAAGAATCTGACTCATAGGTTTAGAGAAGGTAAAACAAGCATCATTTCTGGGAAAGCCCTTAAACAATGGACGTAGCAGGACAGTGCTTGGAACATGATGCTTTCACTCAGAACGTGCCAGGGAGTGCCCCAGGGCTTGGACAATACCTCATTGTCCTGCCCTGGCCAGGTGAGACCAGGCTCTATTTGCTCTGATCTCCAGGATTCTGCTAGCAAGGCTCATCTCTGCCCTGTGGAAAAGCTATTGTCAGAGCTGTTGACGGACAGAAAGATGGTCACAGCCCAGCAGGCCACCACAGAGGGCTCTCCCAGGGACCCAATCATCCGTTCACTACCTCCATCCCCCACCAGTTGTCTTGCAAATCTCAAACACAGAAGCTCCCTCCAGAAGGGCTGGAGCTGGGGAAGTTTTGTTCTCTGTAAATGGCTTTCCCTTGGGGATAATATGAATTAATAGGTATCATTATCTTTATTTGATAAAATGTCATTTAGCGAGGAGCCTCATTAGCGCTGCATGAGCAGCGGGTACAGACCGTGACTGGAACGGCACCTGAGAGCTGGTGCAGGCAGGCTGCGCACGTCAGCTCTTACAGACCAGAGGCAGCCCCCATCCCCAGTCACCATTGCTGGCTCTCCTGCAGGGTGATCAAGTTTAGATTGCTGTTCATGGTGCGGGGAAATCAACCTCAGAGGGTGGCAGGGGAGTGGGGATAAGTCCCACTCTTGAGCTGTCTGTAGGAGATTGGGGTTGGGATTGTCCAACCTGAGCATCCAAAAGATGAACACAGCTCAGTTCTGCATCTTAGAAACATCAGCAGAACCAAGCCTGTGGCTACAAGCTCTATGTATGGATACAAATGACTCCTAAAGCATAACTCACCTACAAGCTCCGCAGAGGCTGACTTTTACTTCATGCTCCCCCAACTCTCAGTTCATTTTCAGTCCCTTTCCACGCAGAATTCAGGATGCTGCTCTGAGCCCAGATTCATTGATGCAGGATCTGGCTTGGGAACACCGGTAAGTTTAGTTGGGGGGTGCCCAGTTCCCCACATCAGATCCACATTGCGGGACTCCTTATAATGAGGCCCCAGCCACAGACTCTGTCAGCTCCCTCAAGCTCTTATGTGCACCCCAGCTCCCTGGGGACTGAAGCAACATGCCCACAAAGCTTGGAGTGCAATACACTGGATTATCTACCCTGAGGTGGAGAAGAATAGCAGCAAGCAAATTCCCTCTCTGTCAGTTATACCAGCAGGCAGCAAGTAGACTACCCATATCTGCATCCTTCCCCCTTGTGTCAGAGAGTGGTTGGTATTGTGAGATGTGCCTCTTGTCTCCTCCTGTTGCATGCAAAAGCACTGACTTCTCCAGGTTCTTGTGCATGCTGGCAGCCAGGCCAGGAACTAGAAGCTGAGTTCATGAAGGTTTTGGACAGGGGCTATTGAACTGAGAAGCCAGTCTTTCAAGGTCCCCTTGAGACCATTCCTCTAGCGCACAATTCCACACTGACAACCACCCCTGGAGATCTGCCAGCCAGAACAGGTTTCAACCTGCTTCCCAAAGGCCATTTCAAGGCAGTAGAAAGTGACACTGATATGGATCTATAGCTAAGTCTTCATTGGAGAAACAGGGCTGCAATATCCTGGGCATAGGAATGGAGAATAGACTGTAGGGAACCATCTTGCCTCAGCAGTGAGGACTTATTCTTGGAAATCCAACAGCCAATGTATACAGAAGGATGGAAGTGCACCTGCCTTTTGTACATGGAGCCAGCGCGTCCCTAGGCTGGAGCATGCACAGAGTCAGCTCTGTGTCCATGCTGCTGAACACTGCTCTGCAGAATCCAAGTAGCAGGCTTGTTCGCTAGTGCCCTTCCCAGCTCCGTGTATGCATCTACTTCAAGACAACCGGTGCAGGCAGATGAGCCTCGCTCAGCATCATTTATTTCTCTTTTCTTCCCAGAACATATGGTCCTACACTGGGCCTGTTCTCTTGACTGAAGACAGAGGGATTGTGGGATTAATTAGAGACAGCTGCTGCCTGGATGTATTCACAGTCAGACTCTGCTGGAAACACAAACATAGGGAAAGGGTTTCTCTTTTTATCACCATTTGGGTTGTATTAGTCTAGGCTCTAATGAGCTTGGACATTTCTCCTCCCTGCTGCAAATTTTCCATTTCCAGCAACACTTGCTGCAGGGAGGGAAGTTTGGAGCTTGGGGCTGCCTCCAGCTTCAGTGCCTTTTCAGAGGCTTCAGGAATCATCCCCACACCTCATTTGACTCCCTACCTCCTTCCCAAGCCAACCAGACTCTTTCCCCTTAATTAGACACTCCTTATCCCTGCCTGATTCCCCAGCATCTCTCTCCAGCCCACCCCCGTCCTGGATGTGGAAGGGACATCTCAAGGCAGGCACGCTTAGTTGGTGCTAATCCATACAAATCCCATACGCACCAGTGCTCTCAACAGGGTAGAAACCTGATCTGCACAGTGACTTGATTAGCTCTGAAACTGAGAGCTGGTGTGTGGGCACCAGGCCCACTTGCACTGAGAGCAGCACTGGGGACCCAAGATGAATTTCAGGGAACGAGGGGCCGTGCTCAGAGACAAGGTGAATAATAATCAGGTGTCTTGTTTGAAGTGATCAACATGACTCTGATGAGGCGTAGGTAATTGTGTCTTCCTTTATTTTTAAGTCATTCTCCGTCTGTCTGTCTTCAACACACCCTTCTCCCTCTCTCAGCCTATCTGACCCTCCTCACCACTGCTACTTCAGCACCCACAGCAATGCAAAGTGGCTCTATCAGTCATCATATACTTTCTAGTCCCCCTCTAAGCTCTTCATAATGGATGGGCTCTTGGCAGGGAAATTGGTGTGCTGCAGGCCTGGATAATGGAGGAAGGACGTTTGTTCCTTAATTGGATTAGTTCTACTGGGAGCATTTTTCGTCTCGTACCGTCGTCAGTGCTGTGCCGACGTCTGGCCCCCAGAGCCTCGTGCTGATGGATTTGGCTGCTGTCCAAATGGAAGGGTTGGGAGGATGGGCTAAGTGCAAGCCCTTGGCAGGTTTAACTAATTGAGGAGTCACTTGCCTGTTGAAAAGAATTCTCTTCCATTCATGAGCATCACCATGCAATGGAAGGATGAGACAGGGCACAGTTTTCTCCTTCCTACCTCAGAAACCAGGCCACATTCACTCACATTTCTATATGCTTTCTGCCCTGCCCATTAGAGAGGGTGCAGGAGGCAGGTGAACCCCAATCTGGGAGCTTAATTCAGGCTGAGTGTAAAATGTGACCTGAGCCATTGGACCTAAGCCCTTGGACTTGTTGACCTCAAAGCTCTGGCTGTGTTTTTCCAAGGGGTCTGGGGGAGGGTCCAGTGGAGGCCCTGGGAGGTGATTCAGCCTCAAGTTAACACCCAAGAAGCTGCTGGTTAAGTAGCTGAAGAACTTCTTCCCAAGGCCCTGACTCCCTTGCTAACACCTCTACACGGCAGTGAATGCACTCTGCTTTCCCACAGCAGAGCCTGCTTCCAGCACCCTGTCAAACAAACGTTTCACGGCACAGCAGGTTTCCTTCAGAAACATCACATGTATGGGTCTGCATCCAACAGGACAATAGCACTACAGGTCAAGGTGCTAAGAAGCAGCTTCGGATTCAGGAGCCAAACTACAGACTTTTCACAGGAACCTGGTTCCCAGTGGGCAAGTGCCCAGATCTGTCTGAACAAAAGGGCCTGTTTAGGTGCTCCATGCTGAGTGCCCCAGCCACTAGGGACATGAGACCATAGGGATGTAGGACTGGGAAGAGCCTCCTGGGTTCATGGCCCTGCATGTGTGGGCAACTGTTTCCCTGGGGACTCCCCAAAATTGCTACTTCAAACCCTTACACACAATCACAGGGCAAAAAAACCATACCACCAAAAACACCTTACAATATGCCACAGGTAGGCGGAGCAGAGGACATGAGAGCACTGTTGGTACCTTGCCACTACAATGACAAAAGAACTTGGTTATATCTGATTGGAGGATCCTTGGAAGAGGACCATGCCCCATGCTGCAGAAAAAGGCAAAACCCGCCACCAGTGTAAGTTAGAGGAAAAATTCCCTGCTGACCCCATGCTCAGCCCTCCATGGAGGTGTACCCCTGGCCTCACTAGCATCCTGTAAGCCTCTCCCTCCTATGCCCCTCAAGCTGAATGTGGGAGAAGGGAGCAAGGGAGAATACAATGAGCCTTACACCTTCCTCCCCTGACATCAAGAGGCTGTTTTTCAAAAGGACTCAGCTGCCCATTGTGCTAAGTTGCTTTGATAAATCACACTGGCCACCTCCCTGCCTTTTAAGGGGTGCATCTACACATGCCCCTATGGCATCATTGTTACTGCACCATCATTTAGTACTTCCTTTTGGAAGCACTAAATGACGGCACAGTAACAGCCCGTACTGCATCATCCATGTAGCGCACGGTTATTTTTAACCACTATGTCGCCATAGGGCCACACTATACCCAGGGAGCATGTCACTATGGCAACATAATTGCGGCATCACAGTTTTTGCCTGCTGATGTTATGTCACCATAGCATGTTGCTACGGTGACATAGTGTCATTTGTAGACACGTCTAAGGTGCCTCGGTAATTTGTAGATCCTGCCTGGAACGATCTGCCCTGCAGCAGAGCAGACACAAAATCGCCTCTCCCTCCCCATCAGCTACAGCCCTGACCACTGACCCACCTTCTTGTTTCTGAACAACCCTCCAACCCCTGCACTGGATTTTCCAAAGGCATCTATGGGCAGATCCCATCTTGCTGTCGCCGCTGCTTCCCTCCTTGCCGTCTGGCTTATTCTGACAGCAGACATGCCATGGCTCTGCTCCCCTGATTAGAGCCCCATCTGCTCCTCTTCCACTGCTCTGCTGTGTTCCCTGGCAATTAAATGGCCCATTTACTGGAGGGGAGTGGGCTTGTGAGTGCTAAGTGTGGAAGAGCCCTGGGCTCCAACCGACATCCCACCACAGCCTCCTGGGCCCAGCATTCAGAGGATGCTGCCAGAGGAAAGGCAGGAAAGTCACTTCTCTGAATGACTCAAAGCAGAGAGAGGAGTGGGGCTGGGAGTTCATTCCCTGGGAATAGCAGGAAGCAGAAAACCACTCTTTCTGCAATGACTGAGAAATGACAAGCCCAGCCACTGCAGAGTGATGGATCTCTGAAAGAAGGCAGCAAAGGGCATTTATGAACAGCCTCAAACAGCAGGGAGGGATGAGTCTCCTGTTCCCCAGGGACATAAATGCCAGGCAGCAGGAGGCTGATGGCAGCGACTGTTCAGATAGCTGGTAACTCTGCCTTCAGCCTGCTAGTGGAGAGCTGATTCCCTCCTTCTCCCAGCCCAGTCAGGGGAGGGATGATGGTCTGTACAGCTGACCTGCTCTCTAATGGCTAAGGGAACCATTGGACAGAGGGAAAGGCTGGAGCTACCACATGCAGGGTAGAGTGGGTGGCCACAGCTCCCTCCCTCAGACACAGAGGAGGGAGCTGTGTGGGTGAGAGGAGCCTGCTCTCCAAACTCCTCACAGAGCCTGTGTTTCTTCCCTTCCAGGCTCTTGCCCATTACTGGAAGAAGGTGTTCAGCCTGCCAGCATGGGGGTCCAGCCAGCTCAGCGCCACGGGCGCATCTTCTGGATCCCTGCACAGGGAATGGGTGCTTCTGGGCTTAATCATTGATCCCATTCAGGTAAGCATTTCTCTAACGAAGAGGAAAATCATTCAGAGCACAATGAGACTAGCCTGCAAAGAGCAAACTCAGCCAGAGGACATGTGAAGTGAGGAGCACCAGCGCCTCTCACGGCTGGGCCAGGCGTCTCTGCCTCCTCCATCACCAAGTGTCCTCTGATGGCTCTTTGATGCTGAAGCATTGTCTGCTCCTACCACCATCCTCTCTGTGACATCAGAGTTTCTCCATGCCAAGCGGCAGCAGTGTCACTAGCTAGGGACTGGGATGTCACTGGGACATCACTGGAGAGGTAGCCCAGCCTGGGTTGATTGTTAGGCAGCCTGCCCTAGGTCTCTGGCTGGCAAGCTCTGCCCCAGCTAGTTAACTAGCTGGCTTCCTGATTAGCTGCTGGGAACTGAGGCTCCCCACTTATTCCCACCTGTAGCAACAGCCTCCAGGCCAGCCAACAGTCTGTTGTGGGAAGACTCCTGGTTCCTGACCCTACTTTTGGCTTGTTCCTGGGCTTTGGCCGTGGATTTTCTGGTGGATCTGTTTCCTGGCTCCTGCCTCCAGTTTGGCTGCACTCTTGGACTTCGCCCTGTGGATTGTCCCATGGATCTGGTGACTTGGCATGTGATCCTTGGATTGTTGTGGACTCTGCTTCTGGATTTCCCTCCAGATTTGGTAATGTGTCTCCTGAACTCTGACCCAGCCCTTGGCCCCGGCCTTCTCTCAGTGGCCTAACCATTATGTCAGACAGCAGCTGAGATCCAATTCCAGATCTTGCTTTGTGGCTCTCTGCCCAGTAATACAGGTGAAAGGCAAGGACTGCCAGGTGCCCAGTACCCTGCTGTGTGGATGCCATGAACACACCCTGGAATCATGGGAAGGGGTGGGTGATGGAGAAGAAAGGTGCTGCAGGAAGCCAGACATGGAGAGATCTCCTAGGCTCTGGAGGAAGAGACCCAAGGAGCCAGTGGGATAGGCAGAGAAGATAGAGTCCCATCCTGCTTGGTGGCTGCTGTGTGAGTTGGGTTGGTGTTTGGGGACATTTTGAACTTGCAGCCCACACCATGACCATGACCAGCCCTGAAGAGAGGCATCAGGCAACCACCCTGTGCCAAAGTATTGCTTAGTTTAACAGCAGAGACAAAGCAGAAGAGAGACATGTGTGTAACTCCTACTTCACAGCTTTTCAGCCCCTGCAGGGAGCTAAGTAGGCCAAACTTCTACAGATCCTGAGTGTCAGGCTGGTCCCCTGTACAGCTGCCTTTCTTGAGAGTGTCCTAATCCTTACAATCTCTGATATACCTGGGCCTTTCCTCCACCTACCATTATCTTTTAACAGCCTTCAAATGTTTGCAGGGATGGGGCTCACATTGAGCTACTTTGCTTGCTTGCCTGCTTCTCTTTACAGCTGCTTTAGACAAAACCAGTAAATTCACCAGTAACATTCCCATCACCCAGCCAGCAGGTAGTCTTCATCCATTATTACAGAACAGCTCAACTTCACTCTCAATGCTTTCCTCTCATTAGAAGCTACACAGGGGGCTGCCTCCTGGCTTAGATATTTATGGGTATAAAAATAACAGATGTCTTTAATAAGTGGCGAGCTTCCAGCTGGGCATGAGATTGTTCTAGCTAATCAGGGGCCAACTTTTTTGGCAGGCATGCCACAAATTAGGCCCTCATCCTCCCCAAGTATCACTATGATCTTCTTCTGTCCAATCTGATGCCCTGCTTTCTGTTCCTTACTCTCTGCTCCCTAACATGTCTTCTGCTCTGCTTTCTGCTTCCCTCCCTGCCTGTGGCCTCCCTGATCTATTGCATGCCACACACACAAGCTGCCCTTGCCACCTGTGGTACTTGTGCAGCAAGTTGGCCACCCCCATTCTGGGTCAAACAGCTGATTTGGGAAAGTGCATCAGAGAGGACCTGTCTGTAGTGACCGCTGCTAGCAGGGTGGAACCAGAAGGCTCAAGCCAGTGGGGTAGCTAGGCCAAAGGGTACCTGCTGATGACCATGTGGGGCTGCAGTAAGAGAGTTCATACTTGAGGTACTCATAGATGTTGGATGGGGCCCTGAGCAGCCTGTCTTCAGCACAGAATGGGGGATGCACTTTAGTGCTCCCCTCTGTGTGTTTTTTCCTCATCATGACACTCCTATCTTGACCTGGAGGAATCAGAGAGGAGCAACATAAGGGGGTTTCTTCATTCCTTCCTGGCCTGGGGTTGTGGTATGGGAGACTGGTGCATTTCAAAGCACTTCACACTGCAGGGCAGGAATTTTCTTATGGAGACCCTTAGGGGATCAAAAAGGCATTTCCAAAGGATCCTAGCCCTCTCTGTGCATTTCCACTCCTGGTAAGGTCTTCAACAAGACAGAGAATCACAGTGACAAGGGCTGGGCTCCAGCCACTAGCACCAACCCTGAGAAAGGTGCATGTGGAATGGAAATGTACCCTTCCAAGCTTTCTGTGCACTGGAAGTTTGTCCCAGAGTTTATGGGCTGGTGTTGAGATGCAGCCAAGTATTCTACATGGGTCTGCAGACCATGAGTCCCTCATGCACTGGCCAGTTATCAATGCCACCATACAAAAGTCACTTGGACAAAAAAGCAGCAGAAACTGGAACACAACCCCAGCCTCCAGCTCTCAGCCTGGCTATGTGCTCCAGTGGGAACTAAGCCACAAAGGGGGCCAGGGAGGCAATGAGAATTATGGAAACTATTTAAACCTCATTCTCTGTCCCAGACATTTACAGCAGTTGATCATTAAGCTCCTTAATGAGCTGATTCACATCCAGCTCATTTGTCTGGAGCCTCATAAGCTTCTGGTGTGGATTGGTGTAAATAAAGTGAATGGTAATGAGCTGCATGCACCTGTTTAACTCCTACTTAATGGAGATGATATGGAAATGAAATGGCTGTTAATGAACTGAGTGTGCGAAGAGTTAGCTGGTTCCTCATGTAGTGCGATGGAAACAGTGAGAAAGTTGTGAGCTGCTCCAGATATCCTAAGCAACAATTAGCCCATTAGCCTCTAGCTTTTGTTCCCTGAGCTTTGTGCTTTCCTGGCACTAACCTCTGAGAAGTACCCTTAACCTGAGCATGTCCCAGGTATCACCTCATTCATGGGAAGGGGTCAGGGCTATCCAAAGTTTTTCAGGTGGCCGCAGCACAGGCCAGAAGCCATGGGTGAAGGTCAGGACACTGCTGAGTTGCTGGACAGAGGTGTTCCTAGTAAGGCCAGGTGAGACTCACCAGAAAGATGGCCTGAATACCCACAGTGTTTGAGTACATTGAGGAAGTCTGATGTCCCCTTTGCCTTACTCTGGATGATTGTTCCCGCTGGTCCTATCATCAAGTGACAGTTACCTGCTCAGGGCCTTAGCAAGGTCCCCTTCTGTTTAAATTTTATTTGCAGCTAGCATTTCATCATTTGCCTCAGCTCCTGCTTGGAGAAAGGCTATCCAGACTTCTGGGAAGGCTTAGGGCTGTTCCATGCCCAAATCCTGAATCACTGGCTTGGGAACAGACCTAGGAAAACCAGTGTGGCTCACTAAGCTAACTACACAGCTATCACAATTTGGAGCAAATCATGTTATTTCAGCTTCAGTTTCAGACCAAGCGCCTTCAGCTTTGCACAGACTGCATGCAAACGCATCAGTTCTCATTCACGGGTCATAGCATGCACCAGGATATCACTTAGGAACAGCAGCCAGGCTGCAGAAGACATGCTGTGCAATACCCACTAGCCTCTTAAACAGAGCTAGTGAATTGACCAAAAGCCATGTTCTTACATTGCCACAGGCCTCATCCTACATAAAAACAGACATCCCCTGTCCCTTTGATCCACTTCCACTTGCGATACCAGCTTCTAAGATACATTCTGGCAAACTAGACTGATCCTGCTACCACATCCAGACTATCTCCTGTGTGGGGCAGTAGGTAAGAACCTTTACATTTTAAGTCTTTTAATTGGGTCCTGAGCCTGCCTTCTTTGTTCTCAACCAGAATAGTGGTGGTGGTCCAAGAACTGGTTAAAGGCTCAGTTATGCCTTCCCATTATATTTCCTCAATAGGCTTCTTCCCTCTTTGTTACTGGAAAATGGGAATATAGCTGTTTAAAGGGTCAGTCTCTTTCTATTCAGGAACTCTCTCTCAGCTGTATTGGGGAAGCAACCCCAGGCCCACAAACCTCTCAAACCATTTGGCTGTTCCTCACTGAAGTGGAGAGCTACAGGCTGGAACTAGTCCAAACAAAACTCTCAGCGCTCACCTTCCTACTCCTTTCCTCTTTGTAGTTTTCCTCTATAACACCATTTATGAGATCCATGGTTCACATTTTACACCTTCTCTTTTTTAATCACTTGCTGCTTGTCAAAAACATTCAGGAAATGAACAGGAATCCAGGACTTTACTTTCCAACCTACATTCCCCTGAGACCCTGGGTCTCTTGGCAGGTTTCAACTATTTTCCGTCATTCCCTTGTCGGAAACTGCTACAGCATGTAACTGCAATCGTGGTTTCTGCCCCTGGAGGCAGGACAACTGGTTCACTGCAAACCAATTACCTTCAAATCATCTGTTTCACTTGGGTCACATTTTTAAAGGGAATTTCCTCTGACTGAGTTTGCAGGATGCTGTCCTTGCATTTCCTGTACGGTTATTAGCTCTAATGAAATGCACACTGAGCGCTCACTATCTCAGCTGTCCAGGTTCTTGCTCAAATTTCAGAGGTTTGGTAATAAAGCCTGGTGTTCCTAAGTTTTTGCACACAGGTTTCCCAGTCATGGCCCCTGTTGAGACCCTGTTCCCAACCCTTCTAGAAAGTCCTATCTCATAAGTGTTAAATTTGAGCCACCATTCCCTCTTCTATGACTGTCCCTACTCCTATAACACATTTAGGAGCCATGTTTCTTTACTGCTGTTTAACTGCCAAGACCAAAAGGAAAACTTGGGCTGAACCTTGTACCTCTATGTGCCATTCCTTCAGCTTGGAGTCCCCAAATCTGGGGAAGGACTTTTCCTGGACACTTGTGATGCTTTGTCCTGGTCAGCCTTATGTTTATAACAATACAGCTCTTTTTTATAGCCAAGCTTTTACCATGACCAGCAGCTCATTGTTCCCCTTCATATTGCCATCATAGCCAGTTTCCCTTTTTTTGCTACTTTTTCTAAGCATCATAAACCTCCCTCTTCTCGTCACACGTAAGAACAGAAGTGTCATATGGGTTGAAAACAGATATCCACCCGGTCCTGTATTCTGCCTCCAACTAAGACAAGTAGCAGTTGCTTTCCAGGAAAAGTTAAATAAGAGCACTTACAGGCTCATGATGGTCAACCATCATCTTTACCAACAGAAGTTGCTTCCTGTTCTAGTGTAAAGGAAGATTCAAATTCTGTGATAAACTCCACAGGCTCTTAGAGCATCTCTGGTCTCCTTTCACTGCTCCTGACCTGCAAGCCCAAGTCCAACTGTGTCTATAAAGCAGCCAGTTGTCAGTTTATCCTTTGCCGGGATCCCTTTCCTCTTTCTAGCCCATTATTGTGTCCAGGCCAACTCAAACTGGGCTCCAATCTGTGCCTCAAGGCTTAAACCAGGTCTGGATAACTTGGTCCCTTTCCCAGAAGTTGTTTTTAAGGCATCATCAAAGCTGGGCAATTCAAGTTGGCTTCTAAAGCCCCCACCTCTTCATCTCCTGTCCCCCTTCTTTGTCAACCCTCTGAGCTATTAATTTTTGCTGTAGTGCTGAACTAAGCCAAACAAGTCTCTCAAGGAGTTTTCCTCTCAAAAAAAGTAAGTTACTTTAGTATTTGAACTGGGACAACCTGAATTCTCCCATCAGGCCTGTGCACTTCAAATGGGGTGGGACACTGCTTTAAACACCTGGCCTTCCACAGATTTTCAGGCTCTGTGGTCTGTGACAATTTGATTTCCTTTTAATCTGGTCCTAATGATGGCTCTGGCTCCTAATGTCCAAGCTGTAGCTCCTCTCCATCAGTGGGCACATCTACATATGTGGTTTCATGTGCAGTAAACTATTTTACTGTGCATTAAAGCGTCACGTAAAAAAACATGACATTACACTAATGCACAGTAAAATGGTCTACTGTGCATTTAACATCACCAAAAAAGCATGCAAATGTACTACTGCCTATTAGTGCAGCCTCATGCACATTAATTTAGTACCTCACACTGGAGGTACTAAATTTAATATGCATTAGAAAAGTCGCATTAATGCACATGTAGATGCGTTCAGCAAGTACTATGGTGATGCACTCTGTCTTAGTCTCCCTCATTTCCTGCCAGACCTTTTGATCCATGGCAGCCAGGTTTGCTTGGTGCTTCATCAACCCTTGACAGTACAGACCAGGCCCTGTGTGGCTAGACTTCCAAACTTGCACAACTACTTTGTAGTTGCTGTCCTTCGAATCATGTTACCTTTGATTCCCTCAGTCCTTTCTGGGATTTAAGTTCTGTGGGAGGGATTCCAGATCTTGTTTCTAATCCCTCTTGGTCATCTTTGGCTTCTACCAGTGTGAAGACTACCCTCATGGCCCATTCACAAGGAACTGAGCAAGGACCTTCCAAGACTGTACCAGCTCTGATTACCTGCAGATCAGTTGGCAGCATGAACAGACACAGAGGGGGACATTTCACACCTTGGTGAAAGGGCACATCTTTATGAATGCTCATGGACTGACCCCTGCCTGTAGCATGCCGAGATATGTCCTCCAATGTCTGAACTGCCTGTGCTGTGCAGAGTCTAGTGCTTTGTCTTCATTCATATAGCAGACTTTTTCTAGGGACCCTTCAATCCTTGCGCTCTCTGCCAAATTGGCCAACAAGGGTCCTGGAGATGCCAGTGAATTGCTTGACATGGAAATTTTCCCACTAAGGGCTGGGCTCAGAGTGTCATTTCATTTCATGGGACATGAGTGGGACATGGAAGCAGTTTTCAAATATATGAATGGATGCCAGAAAACCTATTGCTTTTACCATGGGGTCCAGGAAACAAGGCAATGGGCTTCAAGTTCAGCAAAACAGATTCAGCCTTAGGAAGATCTTCCCAACATTAAGAGCCTTAGGACAATGCAACAAATTGCCCAGGGAAGTTGTGGAATCTGCTTCACTGGATGTTTTCAAGAAAAGGCTAGATGGGAATTGACAGGGATGGTTTAGGAATTAGTGCATACTGCACTTGAGCTGGGGATGGGACACTTGAGGACCCTTCCAAGCCTACAGTTCTGTGAGTCTATGACATTGCTGCTGAGTTTAGACTCATCTTGTGTGGTTTGGAGGGACAGAGGGGTGACTACCAGATCACCTGTTAAAGTGTGGTATGGGGAGAGCTCCCCTGACCCCTAGGTATGTGGAAGTGCAAAGGAACGGCATACACAGAGGCTGAAGAAATGACATCCTGCCACAGACTTTATTCCCTCTGGACCTGCAAAGTCCGTGGCTTTGCTGTGGAGGCCACAGTTCCCAACCTGAGTACCCCTGAGAGTGCACAGTCTAGTGCCGGGAGAGGACATGACTTTCCACAGATCGAAGCCTTAATGAAATACACAGTGCTACAGAATTATTCCTCCCCATCGTTAACGACTAGTTATTAATTAACTGTCCCTCAGAGGCAAAGCAGAGATTGGTCTAAATACAAACAGCCTCATCAGCAAATGAGGGCTAATTGCTCTGTGATTCCTTTGATCTTCCACCATAAAACATAGCTTGTTATAGCTAGGGATCATCCACTGAAAAAGCAAAGTGCCCCAAACTGTGGTGAGCAAAAGAGCAAGTCCAGCTGGCCTGAAATTCACCCCTTGCAACTGTTACAAGCTGGCATTTGGGACAGGCACTAAACATGAGTCAAAGGTGTCCCAGGAATTATAAATCTCAGGGTATTGGTCCCACATCAGGCCAAGACAATGGTTGCCTCTGAACAATGTGCCTGGGCAGTGCTAGGCCTGAGGCACTGAGTCCGGACAGATGGACAAATTACAGCGAATCCAAAGGGGTGAGGAGCTTATGGGACACCAGCTGCTCTAGGAGTGTGCTTACTCTGATTGCCTCCCCCTGGGCACCTGTGTGAAAGGGCGGGCGTGCAGGGCAACACGTGTGAGGGCATCTCAATCTGCAGAGCCTCACCACTATGAAACCATGCCCTGTTAGAGGGGAGATAGCATCTTTGCAGAGGTCTGGGAAGTAGGAGTGAGCTTGGGTAAGGGGCCCAGTTTCCTGCCAACAGCTCCAAGCTTTGGGGAATGAAGGGTATTTTCAGCTGAATCTTTGGTTCAATCTTCTCTTCTTCTCAGCATGTGCACTGACCCTGGGGTTTAGTGAGCAGCTGGTTGCTTTCGCCTGAAGTGGCTTGGACGGGAAGGCTCTTTCTGTGGTTATGGCTAGGTAGCAGGCAGGGATGTGTGCTAAGTCTGTGGAAAATGCTTAGCAGCATCCTTCCCTCAGGCTGTAAGTACTTGGCAGATGTCCTGGTAGAGCTGGCAAAGCTCCCCTATGTTTGGTGATCCAAGAGCAGTGCAGGATGCTAAGGTCATCAGGAAGTCCAGCTGACTGACCCTGGCCTGCTTGGGACACTGCAGGTGCACAGAGCAGAGGGCACACATGCTCAGCCATGCAGCAGCTTGTGGAGTTGTTTGTCCCCGCCCTGAGGGAGGCTGAGGCAGTGTAAGCATGGCTGTTCTGATCCAGGAACCCTTTGCCCTAAGGCAGGGGTAGGCAAGCCCCGACATAGATACCTGAGTGTGGCACTCAAAGGCATTTTGCTTGGCACATGTGCCTTGAGGTGGATGGTGGAGAAGGGGCCAGGGCTGCACTGCTACAACAAGGATCGGGCACCTCGTGGCTCCAACACCACGGCACGCCATGGCACACCAACATCTTACAAGTGGAGGTTGCAGGTGTTTTTGGCACTCTGCCCAAAAATATTGCTGACACCTTCCCTAAGGTAAAAGGCTCCATGGGGAGCTAGCCTCGAGAGAGCTGGCTTGCTGCATCCTTGCCTCTGGGTGCTGCTGGGCTGCCCAGCCTCAGCCCACCAGCCACCCATCCCACGAGGGGCCCAAGGGGAGGCAATGAGCATGGGGTGCTTCAGGGTCTTGCATGTACCACGTACCTAACCTGGCCCCTGCAAGCCCCTCCTTGCTTCTAGGCACACTGCCCTGGGTCTTTCTGACAGTGCCTTCACACACTCCACTGTGAGGGCCACAGCCACCCTCAAAGGTGACTGAGTGATAAATCAAAGTGGGGGTCACGAAAAGATGCCCATCTGATTGGGTGTATTCAACTGCAGCCTGTGTGTGGGCCCCAGTGACTCTTGGTCTTCTCTGGCTTGTCTGGGAATCACTGGGAGGACGTGATCTGCTGTCTGTCTCTCTTGCTGCCAGACATCACTTTGTGTTCATAAAGGAGCATGTGATCATCCCAGAAGTGAGTGAAGGGAGGGTGACAGAGCCCAAGTGCCAGGAGGCAGGGTGGGGGTATCATGCCCCTCCTCCACTGGGATGGGACCCTCCCTTTACCCCCCTGGGACGTGAACATAGCGATGGCACCTAAGTGATGAGTTCATCCTCAGACTCCATTTGTACCACGCAGCAGGCCAGGGTAACACACGGCCCTCCTGTTTGTCTGTCATCCATAACCCCGGCAGCCACAGCATTAATTCAAACTTGTGTCTGGTTGCCGCTGACACCCCCATCAGCGCAGCCGGTAATTGTATCCTCCAAGCCAGCCTGCTCTGGGCCACTGAGCGGCGATAAGCCTCTTTTATCATAAAGCATCCTGTTCCCGTCCTGACAGCTACAGTAAATGTATTTCTACTGCTAGGGCTGCGTATATGTAAGAACCCAAGGTCGTGTCACCCCAGGGGCAGAGAGGTAATTTAGATGCATTCGCTGGATGCTTAGGAGGAGAGATGCTGAGCTGGGGAGGGAGCCTTGGCTCTGCCAGGGTTTGTTCCAGGCCCATGTGTCCATGTGTCAGGGGCCAGGCAGCAGGGCCTTGGCACTGGTAAGGAGCTACCTGTCATCTCAGCCTTGCAGGCTGTTGCTGGCCTGGCAAATAAAGCTCCAGGCTGTCCTTCACAGCTCCATTGCCCATGGTCTGAGCAGAAGGTACAGAACTGGGGGTGGGGAACTCACCATAGTCAAATAAAGCCCCAGAGCTGTTGGAGAGAGCAGAGGGGAGGGGGCTGTTATAAGACTGGGTGGTCCCCTCTGAGGGATGGAGCTGTCCTCATGCACCTCACAACGGTTGGGTACAGTGAGAGCCAAGCCACTACCAGGACCTGGCAGGACACCCCAGTCCTGGCTGGAGGCTGGAATGGTAGATGCCCATCCTGCTCCTTACTGTGCTGTGGCCCAACCGAGCTCCCAGCCAGCACAGCCAGGGCAGCAGCCAGGGCTGGACGTGCTCTGCTAGTGTAGACTCAAGGGAGGAGTTTGCCTCTTGCTGTTCATAAGGACTGCTGAAGGAAGGGGACAGCTAAAGCTGCCCTGATCTCAGTAATCCCCTTGGAGCCACTAGCAAACCATGTTGCCATGTCATGTCACCCCACCCCACATCATATCACATCACTCCCTTGTCCCTCACCCCAGGTCCTGAATGGGATGGATCCTGCCAGCAGAGCAGGAGATGAGCCCTCTGTCCTAGCAGGCAGCATAGGATCAAATGCAACCAAGTCCAGGAGGATGATGCCACCCTCACACTGGGCACCCCTATCCACACAGCGGTGATGGAGCATACCAGCTTGTGGGTATGGTAGTCCTGCTGGGGTCAGGAGGAATTCGCTGCTCCCAGGGCTGTACCAGTCCTTCTCCACTGTACTCTAGTGATGCTATGCCTATGTCCTGTGGCTGCCCTGAACCCCAGCATCCCACTAGGCCTAGGCACCTTGTGGGAGCCACCTGCAGCAACAGGGGACAGCTCTGAAGGATCAGGGTTAGTGCAGGTCAGCAGTACAACAGACACTGTCCTTCTGGCCATAGGGAAGGTGATGGATGAGGCTGCGATGGAGTGATCCACATGGTGCCCTCAGTGACAACTGGGATCGAGAAGGTGATTAGCAGCTTCTCCCCAGGGCCATGTACCCAGCTAATGAGGCAGATCCATTGTTAATGAGTGCAACATGGACAGGCAGTGCCAGGACTCACACAAATGAGGATGAATGGGTCAGGGCAAGCATGGCCATAGGAGCAGGACAGGGAGGCAGGAGCATGGCTGAGGTCCTTGCTGGGAGAAGCTGTGGGTCATGTCTATTACATCCCACTGCATGGGCAGAGGCTAAGCTCTGGGCAGGCAGGGAGCTCTGACCTCAGTGATCCCTGCTGTGGTGCTTGCTGAGCCAAGGAGCAAGCTGGGTAGGGGTGATAACATTATGTGGCATGGATGTGACACATGTGAGGCTGAGCAGCCCCACCCAGAGGAGTGGGAGGTGACAAAAGTGTCAAACCTACTCAGGGCAGGCAAAAGCCAGGCCTGAAAAATGCCTCGAGCACAGACGGCACTAATTAAATTTACAGAAACACTATCAGAGACACAGAGAGACAGCCTTGGAGCAGCCTTGAAGCAGCCCAGCACTGCTATCAACCTAGCACTGCTGGCGGGGGTTCAGGTTAGCATGCCACCGGGAAAATAGCTTGGTACTGCCCTGGGGATTGGTCTGCAATTGCTGTCAGGGCATGAGAAGAGTATTGATGGACAACCCCTTCCCTATTTCCTCACACATCTTCCGATAAAAGATGTGTGCGGAAATAGGGAAGGGGTTGGGGAAGTGCCTCACTTCCACTTTGGCTTTCTTGTGTGAGAAATCAGACCTGCTCAGAGCACATCTACTGGACAGGGCCTCACTGGTAAAATAGATGGGAAATCTGGTTCATGTACCCTGCAGGGGTTGAGGCCTCAGCTTGGCATTTAGATGCATGGTGATGTCAGGACTTAGGCAGCTCAGTGCATGCCCTGGAAGTTTTGGCTCCTCCAGGATTCGGCAGGGGGTTGAGGATAGACTTTGGCACCTAAAATGGTAATTAAGCAGTAAGCCTCTCTTGTGAACCAAACCTTGCCTGCAGCTTGCTGGCTGGCAAAAGCCTGAGATTTCACAGAAATGTCCTTTATTAGCTTGAGCCTTTCATCCAAGCAACCAGGAATGTAACCCTCCTATTGTCCAACTATCATCAGCATGAAAAAACTGTACAGATCGCCTAGAACTCAGAGATAGCACAGACTGATTTATAATACAATAATTGGATCTATGATAATAGTATTAATATCCTCAAGATTGAGGTCTACCCCACCTGACACCTTTTTTCTGACGCACCAAACCTCAGACTGAGGTCAGGCACGGTGAACAGGAGCCACCTTGTCTGAGTGTGAATCCCACCTGAGATGTCACTCCTTTCGCCTCACACTCAGGAGACCACTGCCAGGTCTGCTGCCTGACTGATGACTATCTCCTGAATGGAAAGATCCCCATGACAAAACTCACATAGCTCAGCACTTGAATGAGGCATGCTGTGTCCCTCACAGTACATGCACTGCTCCCTGCCTGACAGTCACAGCTAGGCCCACTACTTGGAGTACCCCCATACCGCAGAGTACATGTTGCAGGAGAACAGCTAGAGAATGGCCAGGTTTGTAATATGGGGCTCATGGCACATGGTGGCAGGTTCTTGTCATCCTTCCTCGTATCTGCTAATGGCAGTTCTATGCATTTTAAGGCCAGAAGGGACCATCTGATAGTGGAGTCTAAGTTTGTCTATAGCACAAGCCAAGGAATTTCATCCATTTGTGCCTGGACTGATCCCAGTCACTCAATTTTGGCTAGATCATGTGCCAGAGAGGACTCTGGTCTTGATTTGAAGACATCAAGCAATGGAAACACCACTGCTAAGAAATATGTTAGCCCTTACGCTATCCCTACTTAGTCATTACAAGTACTTCTTGCCACTCTGGCAGGGGGGTGCAAAATTGAGAGAGTATCAGTAGGGATGTGTGTGATTTATCTCTGTATCTCTTGTTTCAGAGGCTGAAATTAATCTACTCACTATGTTCTGGAAGGATACCACACAGCACTGGACAATGGTAACTTTGCACTAGCGAAGTTTATGGGTGTATTACCATTTGTACAGTAGAGGGGCCCAAAAATACAGAACCTGGAGCTTGTTGGGTTGGTCTTTAGCTGGACTGAACATGGAAACTAATATAAGGGTAAATCTACGCCAGTAAAGAGTGTTAGGGATACCACACCTGCTGCCTGTGCTATACACTAACACGTGTAGGGTTACTATTCTACTGAGGTGCCAGACATGTGTCAATAAGCATGCGTGAGACAGGGGACCAGCTGACACACACCTGGTATTATACTAAGGCAAGTACACAACATCCTTTCTGGGGTGCCTGGTGTAGAGTGGCAGTACAGTGCTCTTAGCATGGTACTGGGACAGTGTGGGCAGACCTAACTCAGCTATTTTCATGAAACCCCTTTGCCAATCCAAGCTTTCCTCTAAGAGCCCATGCTGAACCTGTGGGGCAGATGCACAAAGGCTCCCACTTCCAGTGCAAAGCAGAACGCTGCCCAGAGGATGGCAGTGAGAACACTCCCCTGACTCCAGAAGCCCAGGAGAGCGACTGAGCCAGGTACTCTCCAGGATGCCTTCCTACATCCTGCCCGCAAAATGGCTACTTGACAGATTTAAAGGGCAGAGCGCCCCTACCTCATCCCATCAGGCACAAAACCAGCTTGGCAAAGCAGAGATGTTGCCAGCAAACATGCTCATTACCTTTGTTGGCTTTGGCAGTTAGAAATGACTACTGTTTGTGTTACATTAATGACAGACCTATATGTAATTCCAATTAGATCCTTCTTTGGCTGTCTCTGTGGGGACTTTCATTGCCTTTCAAAGGCAGGACAGAATCACACTTGACAATTCCTTGCTCAGCAGGTGCTGGATCAGCTCCAACCTTCAGCTGCTCCCTAGCTGAAAACGATGTTGGTTTGGGTTCAGTGGCCCAGAGCGCAGGGTCTCTGCTGTGTCAGCTAATGCCTTGCGAGCCTGCTGGCGAAAGCATCCTGCTGAGGGCTTTGTGACCGTTACCTGCAGTCAGGGACAGTGCTGATTTCCATTTAGATAGAGGCATTGCAATCTAAGCCCCAGATCTCGTCTGCATTCAGGAGCTCGCTCCTCTGTTTGGTCCCGAGTTTCCAATCCTCTTTCTCAAGCAAATCAAACCCTCCTCTAGCTTCTCTTGATGTGAGTGAGCAGCATCAGAAATGCTACAGCATGAAACTGGGGGGCAGGGAGCCACAGGAAAGTGGTAAGATGCTCACATACACGTCCATGGTGGTGGACTGATGGATCACGAGCTGAGTATCAGACCTTTAAGAAAGAAGGAGCTGTCTGGCCCCAGCAAGGGCTGTGGGGATGCTGGTGGGATGGACCCCTTTGTTCTGTGCCATGAGTGCTCATGGGTGAGGGGAGCTGAAAAAATCTAGGGATGGAGCAAGGGGCTCGTCAGCTGCCTCTTGTTCAGTCCTAAGTCTCTAAGGGCTGCCACTGCCAGGGGGCCACCTGTGGTTGCCAGGACAAAGCCAGAGCCACCCCTCAGCAGCGCTGGGCTAAGGAATCCTATGAGGTCAGCCTGACACTTGATGTCTGGGCTAGTTCGGGTCTGCTGAACTGTCTGGGCTAGTTTGGGTCTAGCCAGCTGAAGGGACAGGGATTGTGCCCTGGAGCCCATAGCTTCCCTGGTCTCCCCTGCATGCCACCCCATGGGAGGGGGCTGCTGGGCCCTGCAGCTGCCTGGGAAAGCCTCCATCTTCCCCATACTTGGGTTTTGGGAGGGTGCTCCTTGGTGGCAGAAGATGAGGGGCCCCAGAGGGAGTGGTTGCACCATTAGTGGCATAGCCATGCCCCCAGCTCAGGGCTGGCCCTGCCTTTAAACACTGAGCAGGGAATGGGCTGGGCCCAAACCCTCTCTCACACATCTGGCTATCAAGTGTGCAAGTGCATGGCCAGTTCACATATGTGACCTAGCTCCTGGAGCCCCGCATGTGGGGTGTTGACTTGAAGTTCACAGGCCCCAACCAGGGCTGGCAGCTGAACTCTGCCTTGTGCTCACCTCACCATGTAGCCCCATCAGTATCTGGCCAACATCAACATGCACTTTGGCCTTGCCTTTAGCAGCCAGTGAACCACCACAAAACCCAGCAGGCAGGACAAGCAGGGAAGCTACCATGTTCCATGAGGAACTAGGCCAAGCCCTTGGGGCTGCTGCTGGCTTTCCTCAGCCCCTCAGCCATCGCTGCTGGACAGGTAGAAAACTCTTTAGTTTCACCATCCTTCTCCCTTCCAAGCCTGCCCTCTGCTCCAGACTCTGAGCAGTGATGGTTACCATTCCTGTCAATTGTCATGTGGAGCAGAGTGGAGCTGTGCAGTGGAGCCAGGGGAGCATGCAGATGGGGTTTTTAGTCAACTGAGGGTCATTTAAAGGAAGACAGAGTGAGAGCTATTTTGTCTGCAGCAACATCTGTTCCTTGCAAAGCGTTCCTGGAAATAGCCCAGGTCATTTGGCTGCCATTCAGGGAGATGGGCTGAGTTTGGCCACGATAGGAGGATGCTCCGTTTCTGAGCTGTGTGTTTGTGACTGTGCCCAGATATGTACCAGGTGCATTCTGCTGGCATATCTGTCCGAGCAAAGCTCTCCTGGCATGAACTCAGCTTAACCTGGCAAGAACACACTTTTGCCAGCAGAGCCCACTCCTGCCTAGGTGACAGCAGCTACTCTGGTGACTTTTGCTGGGAACCATGCTCCTTCACATCCCCACCATCTGCACTATGCTGGCAGCAGTCTATAGAGCAGACCTAGCCAACATCTTTGTGTAGCATCAAGGCATGTGGTTCCAGCCAGCACCGGGTGGAAGAATCACAGCCTAGACAGGAAGTCCTGCCTCTGCAGCCAGAAAACCCAGCATAGCTCCTTCATGCCCCATATACTCTGCATTGTTGGAGGTCCCTCCCCAGCTTAGCAAAGCTGTCAGAGGACTGAATAACTGGTCATTCTACTACAGTTTGGGCTGAGGACCAAGAACAGCTCAGCCAGGCCTGGTCCCCTGCCTGGCACAGCAGCTACTGGGCTGGACTCTCCAGACGGAAGGGGCTTGGCTTTTCTGGAACGTGTGCACGTGTTCTCAGAAGATGCACGTGGATGGGCTGCACACTCCCAGAGCAGGACCTGATACAAAATCAGCATGAGCAGGTGAGATGCATCGATATCCAATATGCCCTCAACATATTCTTGGTGGCTGCTAATTCCTTCAAACTCTTAGAGCCAGGAGGGTCAGTGGTCTTCTCCCATGCCACCAACTGCCAAAGTCAGAGCTACCTACCCTCCTGTAACTAAATAGAGCTACCTAAATCTAATCTGCAGCTGAAAAATGAAGAGAAGAGGGAAACTGTGATTCTCATGTTGTGAGACCCTGTCAACACAATCCCATATTAGCTAAATTTGGAATTTCTCTTCCCCACCTGGCAATAGAAAGAGAGATATCTAAATAGAAGCTTTAAATTTTTGTCAGTCACTTAGGCAACACTCTTATGCCTTATGTATGACCAAACTTTCTCTCTCTCCCTTCCCCCTATGCCTATCTGAAAAGATTCCCTAAAAAGTTAATGGATGAGGGCTTTCTTATACAGAGTAGCTTGCTGCTTTCTCTCACATAATCCCACTTGAAAAATGGGTGGGGAAACTGGTAGGAAATAGCACCTGGAAAGAGCCATAAAACTGAAAGCTGTAGGGGTTAAATCTTCCTAAGAAGTCCTATTCACATGTTTCAGTCCAAATTTGAAGCTGTATATTTGTCTGATATGTGTATTTCTTGGGGAGGGGGCGGGGGGGCAGGTAATCTGTCTTGTTCCTCCCATATAATGGTGAAATGGAAAGTAGATATTATGTATCATGGAAGATTGTACAGACAATTCACGCTCTCTTTAGAGGCACTGTAAAAGATTGTGTTTGCTTTAAAAGATGCTTACACTGGAAATGATGGAAGCTCTATGACACCAGAAGGAAAAAGAATCAAAGTAAAAACATCCAAACAGGATATGAGATTGAAATATTAAATGAAATAGTTTAAATGAAATATCTAGGGGCAACCCCAGTGAAGAGCCTAGATTAATGCAGAAAATACAAGCCTTTGAAATGAATGAAATATAAAAAGCCTCCGATAAGAAACATCTCAAAGGCAAATATTATATGCTGATGCCATCTGCAGGATATTGGTGCCAGAGAAACAGGGCAGAAATGGAATAGCTAGTTACTATGTCTACTAGACCATGTCCCTGTTCTGGGAGGGGTGCTACAGAGCATGCCCTGCCCAGTCTCTCGTGCTCACACATGCCAAACCCTGAAGTGTAACAGTGTAGACCCTGTGGGATCACCCCTGGAGCCTGCTGTTAAGCACATCTGAGACCAAAGTCCACAAAGCATCTGTAAAGTAACACTTCCAGAGACACTTCACCACAAGATTTCCAGGGTTGCCAAATGTGAGCCAGGTACACATGAAGCTCCCCTACTGGGACGTGCTTAGGGGTGCTGTGTTGACGTGCCTCTTGAGTGTCCAAGGACTGTGTCTACACCACAAACATCTACCACCTAGCCTCTGCACCCTTGAGCATTACATGCTGCTCCATGCTGGCTGCCTCCTAAATCAGATGTCATGTAGCCACTGATGAAGGGCTTCTGAGTGCGGGGGCAGGCTAACTGGCTCTGCCCTGTCCTTTAGCAGTGCTGTCTAGCCCACAATAAGTGCCTCCCTGAGGTGACTACACTGCATTTGGTTTCAGAGTCAGCCTATGCAGAGCAGTCCAGCAGTCTTGAGGGCAGTGCTTTTGAGCTCAGTAAAGCTGCCACATAGCCATGGTCACTGTGATGCCTGGAGCCTGATGGGTGACATGGCTTGCTGGTAATGTAGCCCCTCCCCCGACTCACCTGCCATGACTTTGCTGTTAACTATCAAGAGACGGGTTCAGTGAGGGGCTTTCCGGCAATGGCTATACTCAAAGTTGTTTTGGCACGATGTTCCACGGGGCTCTGCCTCCCCTACACCCCGTCCACTCACCAACCGGTTATGTGATGGTCCAATGTTGGCCTCGGTCTGGCAGGGCTTGCCCACAGTCTGCTTCGGGGCAAGGGAAGAGCACTTGGCTGAATGGCTCAGCCGGCTCGTGTCCCTCAGGTCTTGATGCCCAGACCCTTTCTCCCTATCCCTGGGACTTTCCTCCTTTCCCTTTAGTTTTCCTTCCATAGTCTTCAAAAAAAATATTTTTCTAGAGAGGAGCAGGGTGTGGAGCCCCCTCCTCCTCCCCAACTGTCTACAGGGGGCTCAAAACCCCTCCTCTGCTCTGCCTCTTCCAGAGGGGGTGCCCACCTCTCCAGGTCAGGTACCTGCAGGGAGCTGCAGTGCTTCCTCTGCTCTGTCTCTGGCAGGGGCTTAAAGTCTTCCCCTGCACCTCTTACCTATGCTGCACCGGTTGCACTGTGCCCTTCCCCAGTGGGAGCCTCAGCATGCTGGGCATGCTGCCCCCCAACTCTCTCCCTCTCTGGCTTCACCTCCTCCGCACGGGCTCTGTTGGGGCTTTAAACTTCCCCACAGAGGCCATGCTGACCGTCGGGATTGGTCCAGATGTTCCCCACGCGAGGAACAGCTGCTTAAACAGCTGGCATAACACCGGCTTGTGCGGCTCCAGCTGCGGCTGTGGCTGCTGCCGTGGTCCCGGCTCCTGAGCTGCCAGACCAGCCAGAGGTAAGTTCCCCTCTTGTGGGGTCTGTTCCTGGGTTTGGGGCCCCCCGGTGTTTACCCTCGCCTCCACAGTCACAAAGAAATCATAGGGCTGCTTGTCCTTCAAAAACCCCTGACAACAGGGCACAGAACTAATGTCACCATGTTGACCAAACCTAGTGAAGACATTGCAGACTCCCGAAAGTGTACCATCCACCAGCCCCATGGATGACCTCTCTTAGAGGCTCCAAGGACTCAGCAAAAGAAAAGAGAGTCTATAAGGAAGACTGCTTTTCTCTCTGTGTCCTCCATCTGAAATGACTGAGAGCTCCCCTGCTGAGTCTGCTATCTTTCCAGTAAGACCTCTGGGGAGTGCATTTGGGGATTTGAGATCAGCTTTGGCCCAAGAAGCCTCAAACCATAACTTTAAATAATGGCTTTCAGTGTTTGAAACTAATCCCTTTTACACCAAATGGAAGAAGTAGCAGGGATTGGTTGTTCCCAGGGGCGCCTGGAGATGAAGTGCATTGCTATTCCTAGGAGAATGACTTGGAGTATGATTAAATGTGTCAAGGGAACTGAAGAACTGATGGCTGAGGATTATAAGTCAGTGTAATAAGAAATCCTGGCTGTTTGCTTTGTCCGGGTAGATCAGTTTGGCCTTCATGCGGTTCTGTGGCCAGTGCTGGCAAGACAGCATACTATATTCAGGGCATGCCTAGAACATCTGATATCCAAACTTAATCTTGCAAAGCTGTTGATTAAACACTCATGCAATTCCTGGTAAATTAATACACTTGCTGATTGGGAAAGAATAACTAGGGATCCTGATCTGAGATGTACTTCTCCAGGTAACAATAGACCTGAAAAGAACCTAGAATTAAAATGAATAAGCAAATGCTGCCTGGATTCAATAAACAGGGATTAGCCTAATGAAATATCATTCATCTATTGACTGCAACATCCACTTGATGGGCAAATCTCAGTCGTTAGATTTCAGCTTTCAGTTCTATTCAGCCCCTCTGCAAATTCGTATACATGACTGCTAATGGTGCTGGGAAGGAAAGCACCTCTGTACTGAGATCACTATAAACACCTTGAAAAGCAGCCCAGAGATGCCCCCGAAAAAGAAAAGCACTGTGAACCTGCACAACTGTGTTGTCAGCAGGATGACATGGAGCATTCTGGACCATGAGTCTCTGCTGAGGGTGAGTGGGGGACCATGGGGCAGCCTCGAGAGACGGGGGTAAAGAAGAGGACAAGTGTAAAAGACAGAGTGAAATGAAGGCAGGGGAATCTGGTTTAAAAGCAGCAAGTTTCTAGCCTTTTTCTTGAAAAGGTGACATCTTGAGACCTAAAGGGTCAGATGCCAGTAGGGAAAGAGAAAGAATAGGACACTTAGTATCTTCAAAGAGCTCCTCATTTTTCACAAGTGTCATGATGTTTGAAAGTGCAAGGTTGTCCTAGATTTACTAAGCCACAGGTGTCAAGGCTACAGGGACCACCACGCCCCTTCAGTCTGACCTCAGCATCACACCACCCAGAAAATTGATCCTCCAGGACTTCTGCTTCCAGCTCTCCCCACCTCCCACCCTGCTCTGTCTCCTGAAGCAGCTGGAGTGGAGCGTTCAGACAGAGGTGGTCCACCTCAAGTCAAGCATTTCATGGCAGGGAGACTCCCCCATGCTCCTGGATGAGCCTGTTTCCATGGTTAATTCCTTCAATTCCTCTCACTATCAAAGATCAGACCTTATTTTCAGTCTGGATTCATTTTGATTTTGCTTCGGACTCCTGGATCTCTCTCTGCCTTTGGCTGCCAGGTTCAAGAGCCCTGTACTGTCAGAAACCTCCCAACGCAGGTAATTCAAAGTCACTTCTTACTCTTTGTAAAGACAAACACATAGCTCTTTCCCAGCCTGTCACTATCAGGCAGGTTTTCCAGGCTTTGACTCAGTTTTGTTTCTCTTTTATGAATTCTGACTATGCTGGGAATGTGCTGGGCTTACTTGTGAGCCCACTTTACCAAGCATTTCAGACTGGTCTCTAGAACTGACCTGACCTTATCAGGCTTTTTTTCCATGACACCAATTTTTTTTGTCCACCTGAAAACTAAAACAGCAGGACTTTTTTTTTTCTTCCAGATCAATATTGCTTAGCCTTGGGTTGAAAGCTGATTCTTACAGGATTCCCCATGTACAATTACTTTTGGTGAGCTATTAGTTAACCAGCTTTTAATCCCCTTAAGAAGGGCTGCATTGATTTTTATACGGTGTTCATTTTTCTTTTCAAGTCTTCTGTGACACCAGTTCAAAATCCTTACAGGGGTCCAAGAATTTTTGATTCTCTTCATCACCAACTTTTTAGTTTCACCCAAAATGGATCAAATGTGTTGGACAAGTTTTATTTACCATAAAACCATGCTGATTGGCATTAATTAGATTTCAAAACTTGATTTGTTATTGACTGGGTTTCCTATCAGCCTTTATATACTTTTGGAAGGATTCATGTAAGGCTAAGGAAGTAATTCAGTTTTCTCTTTTAAATATTGGCACACCATTGGCTTTTTTTCCAGCCCTCTAAATTTTTTCACTGTTCCAAGACTTATTAAGTAGCAACACTAATAGTTCAGAGAGGTCCTCAGACAATTCTTTTAATACTCTTGGGTACCAGTTATGTGGTCCTGTGGATTTCTAAACATAGAATTGTAGTAGCTGCTGGCAGAGTAGAAAGTATTTCATTATCACACTAAAAAAGGAATATATTTTATTGGACCTAGGATTTATTTGGTTCCTGATTTTAAGTGTTGCTGCACATTTATCTTTGTTCCATTTCTTATAACATGATTTTTGTTTTTATTGCTTTAGTTTGCTTTAGAACAAATCATTTCCAGACCAGGGGTCAATCAGGAAGTGCTCATCTTCCCAATCTGGTTGCCTGAGTCCCAGGCCATGATTTCTGTGTTCTGGGGGACAACAAAGACTTCTAAGCCAGAGAATGACAAATAACAAAAAGCAGTGAAAACGAAAGCCTCTGTCAGTCTGGATTTTCAGAGTTTTTGCTCATACCACAAACTGCAAACTTTCTGAGATTCATGGACCAGGTAAAAATCAAAGGCTCAAATGTGGAACCCCTGTTTGCAGAAATAGCTCTGTGTATGTTTTTTAATGTTTTGCCTGTTCTAGTCTCTGTTTAAGACTTTGTAGCAGCCTTGTGCTGCTGCCATTGGCAAGGTTAGACATCATCTGAGCAGCCCTTGGTCAGAAGGAGAGGTTCTGATGAGCACGGTCAGTTCTCTTCTCCTCACATGCTTAATCACTGTGCCTGGTGGGCTGCTGGTGATAGATGTCAGTGCTCAGCCCTCAGCCCTTCCAAATGAGCTTTTCTGTCAGGTGATGGATGGAATGTGAGCGGAACAAAATGTCACCAGCCAAGGTTGCAAGACCTTGGGCTCTTCAGCAGTGAGCGTTTCCACTACTGGCACCTGCCAGGTTACAATGAACACCCCAGGAAGTGATGAGCAAGAAAGCCAGGGATGGAGCAGACCCAGGGGAGGGATCCTGGCAGAGGAGGCACAAAGGCAGTAGGCTCCAACTTCACCCTGCTCTTCTGGACACAGATTGCGGGCTCTCCTTGGTATTGGTCTTGCAGACTGACTAGCCAACTGCCATCCACCCATCACCACGCAGGACAGAACAGAACACCGACCTTGTGTTGAGCCATTGCTCCCCATTACAGTGACTTCATCGTCTGAGTCTTTTCAGGACCCACTGAATGCTACAAGCACGACATCAGATCAGCTGGGACTTGTTTCAAAAGGCAAACTGGTGAAGTGTTAGCTCTAGCCCCTGTTTCCAGGTGGAACTCCATAGGCATGTTGCTTGTATGCCAGAGTGTGAAGGCTCTGATAGCGCCCCATTGGATCTCTCTTGCTTTGCAACTCTATATTCCCAAGAAGAGATAACCCAATGTGTCTGAGGACTCGACCTGAGGGCACTAGCATTACCATGGGGATGAACCAAGGGCTGGGATAGCAAAGGAGTAAGGGTTAGGTGTAAGGGATGCTAGAGCTGAGGGATGGTAGGGGGCTTGAGCTGGGGTAGCAGGGGGCACTTGCAGGGGTAGGGCAGTGGAAAAGGAGGTGGGACTGACATGCCACCTGCCTGCTTCATGCCCCAGGGCTCACTGTAGTCACTCACACTAGTGACAGACATTACACATAAACTGGTTTAAGCGATCAGAAACTGGTGTAAACCTGTAACAGAACAGATGTTCAGGGCACATAAGCTGGCTTGAAAATGGCTGAAACCAGTTTGAGATAAATCTGGTTGAATGTAATATTAGACTTAACTGATTTGACTCAAACCAGTTTATGCAGTCTGTCCCAGACCCCTTGGTTGTTTAAGGTAAACCAGACACCCCTGGCATCCCGGCATGCTCTCTGGGCTGGGCAGGGCTCTCTGCTCCACAGCAGAGCTCGCCCCTCCTCTCTGCTCCCTGGCTGCAGCTTCAGCAGAGACTTACAGGCACAGCAGCATCTGCCTGGCTTCCCCCTGCTTTCCCCCTCCCCTCCCCACTCCTTGCTAAGCAGGGATCCACATCCCCTCTGTCTTACACAGACACCTCGACATTTAGCTAGCAGACCACATGCTGGCTATGGTCCATGCTGTGGCAGACAGCAGTATCAGCATAGGGCTTTTTGGAGTTATCAAAGCTCAGCTGGTAGTATCTCGCTTTGTTTAAGAAGAGTTTGAAGTAATGAGAGAGGCTGTTTGTTTTCTGATAGTGTGATAAATGCTGATAACAGAGCTGATAAATGCTCTGTTATCAAGTTGGGGGGGAATCCCTCCGTAATCCTGCTGGGGCCTGGCCACACCTCCCTCAGTTTGGCTTTATGGAAGGGAAGGGAGGGCTGCTCTAGCATCCCCCCCACCCCAGCTTCTAGCCTGAGCCACTGCAGGCATGTGCCCTGGGGGCATGCTCAGGGCTCTGGACCTCTGCATCAGTGCTGCTTGGAGAATGAAGGTGACACAGAGCACACAACACGGTGTCCCTGGGGCCATTATTATTGTGGTGGGAGGAAGCTAACGAGTGCTGTGATTTTTTTTTTGCTGTATTAGTCATAGCAGAATTGAACAAACTGGCAAATTTGGGGGACATGAGAAAGGAATTGGGGCAGGATGGACCCAAAAAGATGGAGCTGAAGCACTAAAATGCTCTAATCCAGGCTGAGAGCCAGCTTCTACTCCCTGTGCTACAGGGATCCAGATAGTTCAGTGAAAAGCACGCTGTTCTCATTCTGCATTCCCACTTTGCTGGGGCCCAGGTATCCAGTTACCCTTTCCTTGGAGCACATGGCATTACTGGCCATTGGTGTCTCATAACCAGGACATTCAGTGCCCTGCTCTGCAAACCTGGCTGCCCCCAGGTGCCAGGTAAGCCCTGTGCTCACAGGAACGCACACAAAAAGGCTTACAGCAGTTTTTTCCCTTCCAGCATCCTTGACAGGCTCAGCAGCCTGTGCTCAGGTGCAGTATGCTTGAAGCTGGATGCTCAGAGGCTGGAATCTCCTTACATAATCAGTCTGTGGCTCTTCTGTACCTAGGATCCAATTTTTCCTGTTTCCTTGACTTGACCTGTGTTTTTGTATATGTGACAAGCATTAGTATCTTCCTTGATGTCAGCGTTTATTTGCGGGGCAAATGTAAATCATCTCTGAATCTTCTCTTGGATTTCTTAATTCTAAAAAAGACCTTCCTGATTCCTTTTTAACATATATTTCTATACCACATCATCATCCTGGCGCCCTTAACCAAATCCCTTCTACTGTTGAAAGCTCTCCTCTGAATTGGTGATAAGCAATGCCCTGTCTCACATCATCTGCTCATATCCTGACTTTTATGAGACTAGACAAAGTTTCTGTAATCAAATTGACACACACAGCTCTGGATTTGTTCCACTGCACTTTTACCAAATACTTGTAGACAGTGTCTATTACCATCCAATACCTCCCAGGTTCATCTTGGATTTGGAAACCGGATCATTGTAACTGAAAACAACCTGTCTTCTTGGCAAGTGGTGTTTGCCACCATTTCGGCTATGGCAGTACACAGTTTATAGCTAGTTTCAGCCATAACTCACTGGAGTTAGTTTCATATGCAAACACATGAAACTTTTTATTCCCCTATTCTTTATAAGAGTGTGGGCAGTTCTGCTTTTGGCACCATTGCCCTCTACTGGATGCCAGCAGAACTTCTTACCTGTGTGTCCTTGGTCCCAAGAGCTAATGCATATTCTCTGTTGGCTCAAACAGAAGCTGTTCTACCCTTCCTGAACATCCATGATCAGTTTGCAGTACAGACATCTGTGTTGGGTCAGGGGCCTGTAGATTTCTCACCCTGTTCACCCCTAAGGGCTGATGATGAGACATGGGTTTGTGACTTGAGCAGGGAATGAGGAAAACCTAGAATCCATTAAAAGAAAGCAAGGATATGGGGAGCTGAGTTGCTCTGGGAAGAGATTTGTCACCAGGATCTCATCTTCATATGTGAGTCACTGCCATCCCTGTTTCCTCACCCCTTGTGCTAATGATGCTCAAAAGGTGATACTGCAACAGGCTGATTAAACAGATGATATCTGAGCTGGGAAGTAAAGGTGAATCCCTCCAGGTGCCTTCCCTCCACACTGGAGAGTTCCTTCCCCTTGTTTTTCTGTAAGACCAAGGGGAAACATCATCCAGCACCATGATAGCTCTCTCCCAAGCCCCTTCAGCTCTGAACCAGAGACCCAATCAGCTGCCACAGCAATGCTGACTTGCAGAGAGAGCCCCTGCCCTGATCTGATACAAACAGGGTGATAAGGATCTGCTTTCCTGCAGTAAATCTGCCTCACTTTCCTAACACCGGTAAAGCTGAGCTTGGTTGGGATCAGTATCACTCAGAATAGACGCTACCCCCACTCTTTCCTATCAGATCACACTTCTAATGCAGTTCTGCAGACTTAGTTGCATTCATCATTGAAGACAGCTGCATTATTCCTCATGAGTTTATCCAGCAGTGTAACCCTTTGACCTGGCGGCAAATAACCTGTGACCGTCACAGATTCAACTGTCCTTGCTAATGGCTGAATGGACAGTTTAGGCATTTCATCCTCCTGATTATTTGCACACTGATTGCTTTAAGATACACACGCATACATTGTACACATAGATAGCAGGCAGGGTTGTGTAACACAACACTGTTGACACGCAAACACGGAGCACTATAGAAGGTAGTAGCATGTAACATACCACTTATACACACTGTGGTTATTAGGCAGTGCCTTATAAAACACATACATGCACATACTGTGTTATAACAGGCATTGCCATTATAATATATATAACATTATAGGAAGCAGTGCCATCTCTCTGTCATATAGACATGTAGAAACACACACATGTACACAGCACTATGGCTGGCAGTGTCACCTTACACAGCACCATACATCTGCATGCACATATACGCTAAGAAAGCATCATATAACACCCACAAATGCATGCAGACACACAGCGACACTATGCTTTAGCAGGAAGGAATACAGTACCCCCCTCCCACATGCACGTATCACAGCTTTGCAAAGTGAAGCAAGCTCTTTCTTCTGCAGTGCTTATCATTTTCTTCTGTCTTGTTTCCTTCCCTTTATATAATATGACAGGTCACTGTGGGAGGCTCAGAAGACAAGCAATGTCAGGGCCAAAGCAGAGGGAGGGCTCCACCAGTACATGGAAATGAGGAAGCTCCACACATTAGGATAGCTTGGCCTGGGTTAAGATATAGGCACTTCCATCCTACGCCAGAGACCACAGATCCCCAAAACACAATTGTGGCAGAAATACGGTCCCCCCCCTCCCCCTCAAAAAAAGCAAGTGCTTAATCTCTGGTATTGCAATGACTGGAGTATAACAGAAAGGTCTGTTTGAGTCTGTGGGGAGGCCTCAACTGATCTCTGGGTGTGGCACTGCCTGAATCTGCTGAGAGCCTAAGCCACTTGCTATGAGGAAACCAATGCCTTTCTCTCTGAGGATGTTAACTCCTAGCTCTCCTGCTCCCAGGGGCTCAATCTAGGCCTGGAGTGACAGAGCATAGTAGTGTGACTCATGCACACACACATCCTTGCTGCTAAGTGCTAGTTGTTGCTACACCTGCCTCGCTCGCAGACCTCTTGACTCTGCCCCACATCTCTGGGATGGAAGGGACTCTGCACTCCTGCATCACAAATGTGGGAGGGACTGCAGCACAAAGATGAGGTCACACCATGCTCCAACGCAGTTTGGGGACAGCCTGTTCAGTGGGAGAACAATTGTGAACCACACATGCACCTGTCCGTACACAACACCAGCTCTCCATTTAACCTTCTGCTAACTGAATCACATTTTTCATAATTGCTTTCTCCAAGGCCAGTTTAGAGGCACAGCCCCTGCTCCCTCATAAACCCTTGCTTCTCTTTGATTTCCTGCAGACAGCTCCCAAAAGAAGCACTTGGAGGCATGGTACATACCAATTCTGCTATGGAGGTGCCACTGCCCCAGCTCTGTGCTGATAAACCGATTGGTGACAAAGAGGTTGGCTGCACTAACCTGAGCATACCAGTCACCAGTATTATTCCCTCACCCTGCCCTGTGAAGACTTACATCTTAAAGGGAAATTCCTGCCTCCCATGTGACTCTGATGAATGTAGCAGGACAATACACATGTGCATGGGACTAGCTTAAACATTACCTCCTACGCTGCTAAAAAGCAGAACCATCCTACTGGAAGGGATCAATGAACTGGTGGCCCATCTTAAGCCTGTGGTCCAGGCTGACGGCAAAATTAATTGAGTACCATGGTGCACAACACTTCCAGCACTTTATTCCCCCCACTTAAGTGTATTATTACTTATCTGTATTAGAATATCATCAAGAGGCTCCAACCCACATCCAAACTCCATTGTGCTGCAATCAAGCAGATGTCAGGGATGATCCCTGCCAGGGAGAGCTTATAAATTACAGCCTGTCAGTATGTTGCAGCTGCTGCTTTCCTAGCTCATACTTATTTTTAAGTTAAAATTGTGCTCCCTGCTGTCTTGATACCATCATGTGGCCATGAGTTCCCCCTGCAATTGTCCTTTTCAACTGTGTGTCTATTTTTTCCCTCCTACTTGCTGCTCCTCTCAGATCAAGATTGCTCAAACCCTTTCTAACCCTACCCCAGATTTTCCAGCCAGCTGCAGCATAGGCTCATAAGGAAAAACATGCTCCAGCTGCACCTGAGTTTGATCCTTAATTAGCAATGAGCCTTTGTACATTTCTGACTCAATAAGGCCACTGTTCCTTGCATGGTCACAAATCAGAAATGACTGAGGTGGGGAAGAAAAGGAAATCAAAGTCAAAGCCAGGCTAAAGGGAGATGCATCTTGGATGCTGGAAAACTGGTAGCCTGAGCTAAGAGCAAGGCACTGCAGTGTAATAAGCAAATAGCTTGTGACAGTCAGAAAATCCAACGGCTCTTTCAATGGAATTGAGCTGACAAGCTGGGCCTACAAGCAGCCTGGACCCTTGTAGACTACAAAGCAATTGAGCTAATTCTTGCCTTCTCATCAGATTAGAGGTTCAAAGGAGGTTTAACCCTCCAACTGGCTGCAAAGCCGTGGATTAGAGTGCTGTTCTTTTGGCAGCTAGAGTGGGGTGCAACTGCTTGGAGAGCTGTACCTGCAGACAACTGTCCAGGTCATGCCCAGCAAGTAATGGCATCGGCCCCTTTAGAAGGCTGAAGAATGGGTGCAGCCCCCTTTCATCAGCTAAGGCTGGTTCTGTGAAGGGCAGTAAACCACTAATCAGTTCCCAGCCACACAGGTGTGTCCAGCAGCTCATGGGGGGGCAATGATGCTCCTTGGCTCTGAGACTGAATGTACCAAGTTTGGGCAGAATGTTAGGGGGGCTGCAAATGGCAGTGCCTGAGTGCAACCCCTGAAGCACCCAGCCTGCACAGTGACCAGGGCAGCATGTAGCCCCCACTATAAAGTTAGACAGCCCTAGTTTAAATGGCAATTCTCCCTCCCTGGTGCCAGCCCTCCAACACATTTATAGGGCAGGCATAGCTTCTCCAAGTTGTCATCTGGCCAGGCTAAAAAAGCCAAACGCTTCTCATCTCCTCCTGAGCCAGGTACACCCCCACAATCATCTGAAAGGCCACTAGCTGCCATGTCCCTCCCAAGCAACCAGTGGCCTTGTGGTTAGGGCACTCACTGGGGCAAAGAAAGTGTTGCTTTGAACCACCTTGGGCAGAGGAAGATGATGGACCTGGGGCTCTGAGAGGTGGTGGTAGAAGGGGATTAAGAGAAAGCTGTGGGTCCCTTGTCCTTTATTAAAAGCCCTATCAGGGCAGGCAAGTCTTCTCCATACACAGATCTTGTAGACAGAAGCCAAAAGAACTGATGCGGCAGTGAGAGAACTTAGTTCAAAGCTAAGCCACCTCGGAGGGCAATCTGGGGAACAGGACAAGTTCTGAGGAAGTTTCCAATCACGGTAACAGAGGAAGTTGGTGGCCATTTTAAAGCAGTCGAACAGACAGAGTTCAACGGCTGAAGTGAGCCAGCCAGGCAGGGAGCCTTCCTGCCCTGCATGAGTCCAGCACCACTGATTCAAGCTTGGCTCTGAGGCCTTCAGGCACCTGATAGAGCAGGTCAGTGTCAAGTGGGACTTCCAGAAGCACCCAGCTCCTGCCAGCTCTCATCAGTCCTACCAGGTGCCCACATAGCTGGACACAAGGGCCAAATATCTTAACTCTAGGCTAATTCCTGTTTCAATGGGACACAACCTGCAGCTCCATCCCCGACAGCCCCTGCTCCTGTCCTTCCGCGAGCTCACACCGCCGCCTCGGGGGAGGGCATGGAAAGCGGCGGCCCTGCTCCAGGCCTCCTCCACGCAGCGCGGGGCATTTGCTGGCTGGATCCCAGCGCCGGCACGAAGCCCTAGGGCAGCTCGGCCCTCTGCGCTGCCCGCACCCGCCTCTGCCGAGCGCGGCGCAGCCAGCGCCTGCCCCCTGCGGGCAGGTCACGAGGCGGACTGGGTGCCCGTGGACACGGAGCAGGCAGAGGCCGTGGTCCGGATGGGGCCAGAGGGAGCCGGGCGCAAACGCGCCCACCCGCGTCGCCACGACCCCTCCCGCGCGATGCTCCCTTCCTGCGCATGCTCAGTAACAGCCAGGCAACCCTGGCGAAATCCTCCCGCACATGCTCAGTAGCAGCGAGGAAGCCGGAGCGGGTGGTGTAGTCCAGCCCCCTCGGGAGGAGGAGGTGGGGTTGTGACGTTTCTTTCGCTTCCGGGTGGTTGCCTAGCAGCGCTCAGCATGTCCGCTCCGGGCCCGGCCGGCTCTAGCGCAGGGCCGGTGGGCGGCGCGGGGCTGGACGCGGCCCTGGGGAAGACGGCGGCGTCGGTGTCGGTGCGGTCGCGGCGGAAGCTGCTGACGGCGGAGGAGGCGGAGCTGTTCGAGCTGGCGCAGGCGGCGGGCAGCGGCCTCGACCCGGAAGTGTTCAAGTGAGCGCTGGGGTCCTGGGACTGGGGGTGCTGGGCTGGGCGGGGGTCCCGGGCCGCGCTGACTCGCCCCGTCCCCTCCCTCCCACAGGATCCTGCTGGACCTGCTGCGCATGAACGTGGCGCCGCTGGCCGTGTTCCAGATGCTCAAGTCGATGTGCGCGGGGCAGAGGCTGGCGGCCCCCAGCGCCGCCGCCCCGGACAGCGGCCCCGGCCCCGCCGCACCCCCCGCCACCGAGGCCAGAGGTCAGGAGCGC
Source organism: Caiman crocodilus (assembly GCA_030014935.1). Taxonomy (NCBI): domain Eukaryota; kingdom Metazoa; phylum Chordata; order Crocodylia; family Alligatoridae; genus Caiman; species Caiman crocodilus. Next base: position 41,621,079 of record JAGPOW010003364.1, on the reverse strand, counting down.
GTCCTGGGGAGGGTGGGGAGGTCTGGGCTGGTGCACTTGGCCTTGACACGGTCAGGGGCGGATCTGGGATGTGGAGGAGGGGGCGCAGAGGGCGAGGGGCATCGCTGCAGGTGACAGCACCTGGTTTCCTCCCATTAAAAAGAAACTCATAGTGTTACCACAGGCCGGGGCCCAGTGCAGCATTGCACGGTTTAAGGCGGAAGCAAAAGCAAATAGACCATCACTGGGACCAGCTAGAAGCAGGCATCGGGGCTGCTAAGTAGGAGCTCCTTTGGCAGGAGCAGCAAGCCAGCAGCAGCCTGCAGGCCAGCCTGGTGAAGCGGCAAGACCATTAAAAAGAAGAGATGGTCATTAGCACCATGTGCAAGAGAGAGCTCAGAAGGGATCCGGTAGATGCTAATGTGCCAGGAAGTCAGCAGACGCCCTCAGCGCTGCCCGACTAGAAACACTGCTGCTGCTGCCAGGCTGGTGGTTTTAACCATTGGGTGGAGCAGGAATGAAACCGGTGCGAGCGCACTGGTGCGCTTGCCTGGGTCTGAGCCTGGGCTTGGTCACATGGGTAAAACTGCATCTCCCTGGGATCAGAGACAGGCTGGGCTAGGGCGGACTGCCAGGGGTCCCACAGCATCATTTTGTGGGCAAACAATCAGATTCTTGCCAGGCCTTTCTCCAGCTACATGCATCCCAGTGCTCCCAGGCCCTGTTTTTTCCCCATTAGAGAAGTAGTATTTTTCTTTTTCATTCTAAAAGTATATCTGCAACATTGCTTTTTGAGGGCTTTTTACCCCTTTCTGGGAGGGTTTTTATTGTATCCTGACTTTCTCTTTGTTCTAAATGATGAGGGCTCTCTGTTATGTCGAGGGAAGCTGCTGTACCTGCTTCCCAGCACGTCGGAGTTCTTACCCACTGCTAAAGGCGCAGTGGAGCTCATTCTGCTGTGATGACCACCAAAGTGTAAATACTCTATGTACCCAAATCCAGGATGAGGGTCCCGTCCCCCCGCTCCATTCAATGCTGGGAGAGGGGGAGAAGCCCTTCATCTGGGATTTGAGTATATGGCGAGTTAGGGGGAAGGCAGCTGTTGCAGCTCTAGCCCCAACCCAGGCCTGGAGTTGGAGTTAGTCACAGCAGCCACCTGTCCCCTAACACCACTGATTCCCTTGTCTCCACCTGCTTCCCACAGCCTCTGCCCCCTCCACTCCCTGACATTTACTGTCAGGCACAGGTAATCTTATCATCTTGGATTTTGGTAAGTATGGTAGCTCAACAGCTAGAAGGAGCATTCTAAAGAACTGCTTCCTTTGAACCCAACACTGAAAGGGTAGCCCTTTAGCTTGGGAGGAATCCATAACCAATCAATAGGTGCCTTCAGTGACTTAACTTATCTGGAGCTCCAGTCTCTATCTGTTCTCTTACATTCTTTCCAGGGTTCTGCCTGGACTAGAGGTTTTGCCTGTGTTGTAACTTGATTCACTTGGTGACTCATGTTAATCAATTGCTTGGTTGAATAAAGAATCAGGTTTGTCATGCTCCACCAGACATTTGTTTCTGGTCATGGTTCACCTACAGTCTCATCAATTCAAACTTTGACTATGTGTTTTCATGGATGTAATTCTAAATATCTGTAAGCAGTGTCAGAAGACTCCAGGGGGTGTTAAAGACTTGATTTACTGTGTTAATGGCAAGCAAGCAAGCAACATGGTAAATACAGCTATGAAATTTTGAATACCTAACAAATATTGATAGATATTTAGTAGTGTAAACTATTTTATGGATTGTTAGAAAGACATAGTAGCACTTACCATAAAACTATTCAAGGATAAGGTGTTCATCTGGGAATTTTTTTAAATTAGGAGGGAACTGCAACCATAGATTGTTTAGTCACTTTACCAATGATATACATGTATCTAACAAAGCATGCAAGCCACGTTGCTTCAAGAAATAACTTTACTTCTTTTTTCATAAGGCTATTTGAGCATTCTTATGTTTATGATTTTGCTTATTTTTTCAATAGACATATGTTGTTTTTAATGTGTTTCTATGTCTCTCTTTGAATCAGAGGTCCCATTTGTCTCTGCCAAGAACAGTAAAATCCCTGCACCACTCTCCTTTTCCTCTGCCCTTCGACCTCCGAGACTAACAGCCACTAAGATTGTGGTCTACAGTCCTGCTGATGCTTGCTCGCCTCTCTCTCAAGGTCCCCCTGGTTCCTTCCAGTTTTCTTGCTGCCTGTTCTCTCCTTTTGCAGGTTGTGTTTATTAGTTTATCTACTGGGGTTTGTGCAGTCTGTTATGACTTTAGGAATCATACTTACCCGGTGATTCCTTTAGCCTAAGAGAAACCCGTGTGCCCTCTAAACAGTAGAGTCTCATGTTAAATTGTCAGGAGTAGATTATTTCAGAAACAAAGATTTACTTTTAAGAATAAAACGTAAATTAAAAAAAAGAAAAAATTGACTCAGAAATTGAAGAAAATCCAGTTCTGAAAAATTCTCTCTCTCCCTTGGTGTAGAGAGTGCTATATGTATACACATCCAAGAGAGTAAGTGGATGTATCTGGTTTAGGAATTGCAGACTCTTGGCACTTACCTTGCAGTTCGTTGTGTGTGGGCAGCCTGCTTTTCCTACTGAGAGCTTTGTTAAAGGTTTCATGCCCTTCTCAACAAATTGCAGGACTGGGGGCTTAGCATTTATTATGCGTTGAGGATATTTTTGTCAAGGTGTTTTATAAATGTAGCTTTATAAACACAAACTGGTACAGGCACTTTACAGGAGAGCACATGTGGAGATGACTCAGTATAAACTCAAATAATGCTTGACTCATCATACCAGGCATATGCATGGCCATATAGGTTAAGGTTGCAAAGCAGTTTTCATTTAAAGCCTGTGTTTTCAGGTGCTCTTACATTTCATACATGTCTCTTGGGTTGAAACTTTCCATGCTTAGTTTCTGTCCCAGTAATTTGTCTTTGGATTTTAAGAGAGATCCCATGATTCACTTCTGATTTTGGAAGATGAGGGATTTCTGTCACTCTGTTCAAAAGCTAAACTTTAAATATTGTGATTAGTGTCACGAAGCCAAAAAACACGACTGTTGTTTGGTGTTGGCACAGGCCCTGTGGGCACTGTGTGATTTGGTAGTTCTAAAATCTATGAGTGAGCAAGCAGAACGTTATTAAGCCATTTCAAAATGCACTGCCATTCATATGCAAGAGGAACAACTGCTTGTGTTTGAGCTGGGATACCTTGGAGAATATACCAACCCTGAACCTTTGCAATTGAATGCTTCTTAACCTGTATATCTTTAGTATTGCTAGAGAACAGCATAGGTTTGAGATTTCTGTACTAATGCAAGTAGAAAGTTTCTATGTTAAGCATATATTACAAAGCCATAAGAATATCCAATTCTGTTTTTAAAAAAGTACTTTACATGACTATTAAGATACTAAAATGTAGCATTCAATAGTCAGGAATGCCAGAACTAAAGTAGCTGGTATAACCTAATTCTGCTCCTTCTATGTGTAATCTTCAGTTACAAGCTCACACTTTTTTTCCCTCAGGACCGATGCCTCACTCATTCACAAGATGAATAGTAACTAGTGAAAGGAGCAGCAGCTGTTCAGTATTTTGGTCCTCACTGTTCTGTCTGCCCTGAAAGCAGGTGGTAGTATGGTTGCTGAGGAAAGTCTAGCTGAGATGCATTTGGGCTTCAACCCAGTCACAGTGCAGTAATGCATGACAGAAGTGGCCAATCTGTGGCACAGGAGTCACAAGTGGTATGGACAGCTTCTGTGTACGGCAGGCACACAGTAGCTCAAGGAAGAGAAAAAGAGCACAGCAGCAGATAGAGCAGGAAGTGAAATTAGAGCAATAGTCATTCAGGGAGCAGAAACAAGCAGCATATCGGGTAGCATGTAGGTAAAGGGGAATAAGAATGGCACTGGCGAAGGATATGGAGCTAATTTGTGGCTAATCTGCCAAAAAGTTTGACCCTCCCTGCTGTTGCTGAGGTCTAGAGTAAGCAACTGAAAAGTGTTGTGATGATGAGGCATCCTTGATGTAACAGTGATTTCCACTTGTAACTTGCCTCAGCTATATGCATGGACTGGTACTGTAAGAAAGTGCAAGATGTAGTGTCTTTTTTGTTTTTAAAAAGTATTTTCTGAAGCTTAATGTGGCATCTAAACAGTGTGTAGAAAAAGTTGCATAATAGTTTAAAGCAGTTGTTGGTTATATACGTTTACAAATGAAGAGAGCAAAACTGTACAATTAACACATGTATCTTTAGTATATATAACTGTTGGCACTATACCCTTAGTAGGGTAGTTGTTGGTAGCAAACTCTACTTTTGACTATTTGGAATTTGTATTAAACTGCTCCAAGACTACAATGAGAGACACTCATTAAGAAATCCTCTGTTTCCTGAGACCCTTATTTGAGATGAGAACGTTTCATTTGAAGTAAGTGTGATAGGGAAGTGTCTCTTCAGATGATACACTGGAAAAAGTGAAGGACACCGGGTCAGTTGCTTTGCGCCTGTATTTTTTTTTTTTTTACTTCAGAGCAGAGGTACAGCTTCCATCTTTCATCTAAAAGAGGCAGCATATTCTTCAAGCTTGTACCCTGTTCAGTGGATCCCTTATCAACAACAGCACCAATATTGGCAGCAGAAGAAATTCATGGAAAAGGTTAAGCAAATGTCCACCTTTCACTGCAAACCTGCCACATCTTCAGTGTCTTGGGTGTGATGGGAATTTCTGAGAATCGCAAATAAGTTGCAGGCCTGGTTTCTGCTTCCCTGTAGTATCCAGTATCCTTTTCTACCACTGAAATTGATTATTTTTCTTCCTTTGGTTCACACCTTGGAAAAGGTATTTTCACATAAGCACTTCCAATCAACAGTATTTTAGATTCTGACCCTTGCCAAAATGCAATGCCTTCATTTCTGCTATACTGACTACTGTCTGAAACTAGAAGACTATATTATGGTCCAGCTAGTCTACTCTGCAGCATCCAGTGCTTTGGGAGTGGGGAAGGAGAAATGATGCAAAAACCCTTGCCTCAGCAATAACCCTTCCCAAAGAATTTACCTCCTATCATCCAAGAAGCAGAGATTGGCTTTCTCCTTGTGTTTTAAAGCTTTCCTTTGAAGTATCATCTGCATAGTCCTACCTGTGAAGTCACAGCACCTGCATTGTGAGCTTCCTGGGGGCTTAGTTAAATTGTTTCCTGAATCCATCCAGGATGCTGACTTTTTGCTTCTGAAGCAGTTGTGGGATAGTCTCCAAGTCATGTCCAGTCCAAACCTGCTGGACAGATGAGACACTATCTGAGCCTCTGTCTTAAAAACCTTGGGCATCACCACCTGCTCTCCTGCTGTGGCTTTTCCTTGGGCAAAATTTGTCCATCAAGGTTCAGGGCAAATCTTTGAAGAGCCTGGTATGATATTCATACATGTTAAACCCGTAACATTATTAGCTAAGAAGACTGAGACGGAGCTGGACTGTTGGTGGGGAAAGTGGGTTAAGGTCTTTTGAGTGCTGAGACATGATTGTCATCAGAACACTTGATAACTTTTTCTTGGATCCAGATACTGGCAGCCTTCCTGCCCAGTGTGTGTGAGTTGTTTTAAAGCTATCATTTTTCTTAAGTCATGCAATATTGCCGAGCTCTAAAGCAGACCAAGGCCTCAAAAGCCAGTGCTGACACACAGGTGAACTGTTGGGAAGTGTGGGATAGCTCTCTTTGTAAATTCTCTGCCATTGGTGGATCTCCAAATCTGCAGATTTCCATTCACATATACTTCCATCCATGTCCTTAAAGAACGAGGAGAAAACAGTAAATCGTGAATCGCTCCCACAAAGCAGCATAGAAGGCAAAAGTGACTACGCTGCCTGGCTAGCACTCGCTTCCGTTCTGGTTGGATCTCTTGAATCTTGCCACTGCTGGAGATTCAACTTCTTGTTGTCCTGTGCTTGTGCCATATTTTGCTAGGCAGTGTCTGAGGTATCCAGCCATCTCCACACAATGTACACCTCAGCCACAATGTCCAGTCACCCATGTGATTTGGGAATCTATATCTCATTAACTTTAAGGATTTCTTCTCAGCACCTAAATAACTTGGAAAGTTTACCATCCATTGTGGTAAACAATTTGAGCAGAGTTTATGGTGAATAACATACATGGTCTATTGATGTATTCTTTCTGGATTCTCTCTAGGTCTGCTTCATAACTGACCAGGACTGAATGTCAGTAACAGACTACCTTTTCCTTTGTTTTAGCTTGGCTATCTTTTACAGACTTCTTCCAGTTCCTTTGTTTCAGGAGGTGTTCCTGAAAGTATCCATCTGGCTCTGGGGATTTAAAGTCAGTAGTTTGACCTTTGAATGACTAGAATGTTAGCTGTTTGCCGAGATCCAAAATGTCCCATTGAAAGATAAAATCCTTTTAATAACAGAAACCTACTCTAGGCTTGAAAATTTCACAACTGAAAGAAGCTGACCTGAAATAGTTCTCCATTTTTTTAACTTGTTATATATCACAGTTGGAGCAGTTAAAACTGTTTTCATTAGATCATGTTTGGCCTCCATCTCTGCTTCTCACCCTCTAACATGCAGGTGAATGTCTTTACTAATTATTTAGTAACCAAACTTGAGGAAGGAATCCTCTGTCTTTTAGCAGGGTTGCTTCAGGCAGCTGCAGCAAAGGAGACCAAATTCTTTGTTTTCATCCTTTGTTTTTAGTGGGTTACCACAGTGAGAGAGATTTTAAGTCACCCTAGGTGCTTGAGCCTCTTCCATGGGTTTGGCATCTCATCCATAAAAAGCCCACACACCATCTGCTTAAACATTTATCAGACTACTGTCTCTGCCTTTTTTCTGTGAAGATGGCATTCCTCAGTGACTGGTTCAGGCCAGAGGATTACCGAGATATATCTTCAAACCCTGTAGACATGTGGAGCTTAGCCAATCTATATTTGGAGAAGAGTAATTAGTTTTAGTACCGACTAGCTATGTATATGGTTCATTGTTCCTCCTTGGCTGAACACTTCGGTAATTAATATCACCTAATAATGGTTAGGCAGCAGTTAGATTTTTCTGTCCCCATTGAGGGCAGCTACTTTGAGCTTCTAGCATTTCTCTCACAGAGCACATCATTTCTCCCTTTGTATTGTGTGCACTAATGTTCTACTTTGTAGCTCAGTAAATTAGATAATGAATGCCCCTTGCACATCACTTTGCCCTACAGTCTCTGTGTCTGTTCTGTTCTCCAGTGATATCCTTACTCAGCCCATATAACAGGCATGACCACTGATGAGTGACTTCCTGGAGCTCCTTTTTTTTGTAGAATCTTTGTTACCCATTGTGACGTGTTGTGCCCTTCATTCTGCGTGGCCTATCGGGATGTAGCCCCACCCCTTGACTTGCCTGCCACTACTTTGATTATCAAACAACTATGAAAGGGGTTTTATCCAGTGGAGATCTTCCCGGGGGTTCTCCCGACAGATGGCAGTACTTACGGTTGTTTGACGTGATGTTCCACGGGGCTCTGCCTCCCCTACACCCCATCCACTCGCCAACTGGGTGGATATCCGTCAGTAATGGTCACCGGCCCTGTAGAATGGCGCAGGGCCTGCCTTCCCTGTTGTCGTAGCCTTTTCCCCTTCTCGGGTTTGTCTCCATTCAAAAAAAATATTCCCTCAGGAGGAGAGGGCTGCAGAGCTGCCTCCTTTACCCCTACCTCCTTCAGGGGATGCAAATGCCTCCTCCCTCCTGCTGTATTCTAGGAACTCCCTTTCCTCCTTGGTCTCCACTTCCACCAGGAGCTGGAGGGGTGCCCCTGCTTTGCCTCCAGGAGGGGACTTAAAGGTCTCCTGGATGCTGCCTGCAGAAGCAGCGCAGGCTGTATTGCTCCCTTCTCACACCTCGCTGCCACACCCATGTACATTTCCTAACTTCATCACACTCTTCACAATTCTAACAGTGAACGTTCATAACTGGTAGGTTTTCAGGCCACTGAGAATCACTTTGCCCCTCCAGTCAGTTACTCAGCATTGCACATGCAAGAGTTCATCCAGGTATTAGTGCTTCCTGCCTAATGGTTTATGGTTGAGCAAGAGGAGATCTTTCAGAAATAAATTCCACGCCTGCATTTGGAGATGGCATATCTCCACCACTCCATCTCACCTCTAGGGTTAAATGTCCCTGCTTTTAATGTAATACAAGAGTGATTTTGTAGTTGTGATGGTCCCAAAATAATGTAAGAGGTAAGGATTTCTTAAGGTGTTATCTTTCATTGGACCAACTCTGTAGTTGGGAATAGAGTTAGACAAGTTTTCAATTGAAAGATATTGTCATTAATAATGGGAGAAGCAAAGATTTCTTATCTCTTGTATTCGAAAGCTTAATAAATATATCCCAACTATGTAGTTGGTGCAATAAAAGATATCAGCCTAAGAAATCCTTTCCTCTTCCATTATTAATGACATAACTATAAGAATGTGTATTTACATTCTGATTTGAACTTTGGTGACTGTCTTCAGCCATTGAATTCTCTTCTGCCTTGTTCAACTAAGAAGTTTTCGAGAGTCTTAAACTTCATCACTGTCACTCCAAGTCCTTCAGCTCAGTTTGGATGTCGTTTTAAGAGATGTTCTAATTCAGCCATAAGTTGTGGACTCATTAAGGGTCCTTGTTGGGGAGGGGAGAGGTGTTCTTTGGCCTGTGAATGATGGTCAGACTAGATCAGCAGTTCTCAACTTTGTTAGACTCAAGGCATCCCTCAGAAAATATCAACTCTTACCTTTTATTCGTTTCTTGACTATGGAAAAATAAGGGCAGTTCTGTTGCACAGACCTGTGAAAGACAAGGCAGAATGTTTTTGACATTGCTGACTCGTATTTGAAATCTCTGGGTGTATCTAATATTGCACATCACCCTTAAAAGGATCTCATGGCACCTCTGATCATCTTAACATCTACAAAACCCTCTCCCTCTGCAGGTCCTTATAGACTGAAAAAAATGGTTTATTTTGAGGCTGTTGGTTGATCTTTTTCAGTCTCTACTATCCCCTCTGCCTCCCATACTCCCTGCTACCAGCCTCAACCTACCAGTCATGCTAAGCTTTCAACCCACTCTTCTTCTGCTCTGTCTTTGTCTACTTTTTTCCTGCTGTTTCTCATTTAGTTCTTCTCTGTGTCATCGGCTGAAAAGCAGAAGGGGATAAAAGCAAAAGCAAATGGTTAAATTGCTCCAAGATGTGATTTTTTTTTTTTTAACTGTAACTCTTGTCCCTGTCATTTATCTTTTTCTCCCTGTTATCTCCTTACTTCATACGCTTTTCATATCAGCACACTGTCTTATTTTGTAAAATGCGTAGTATGATTCATATGCCAGGCACACTCTTTTTTTTTTTTTTTTTTTCCCCCCAGTGCATATTTCACAGTCATGGAATTGTCACAGAATCCATCATTTACTATCGAACCATGCTTCAGAATTTCACCTTTCTTTTACAAAAGATAAAAAAGTCATACCTTTGTTGTTCACACACGCGCATGTGCGCGCACATACACACACTGACCTGAACTGAACTGAACTGCCTGTAGGTTTGAGCTCTAGCCCTGCAAACTCAAACTGCCTCATTTCTCTAAATGGGACAGGAGCTTTGAAACACGAAGGAGACTGGTTTTTTTCCCTTTAATTGTTCCATGGATGACCACTTTTAGCAGTAATGATATCATTACTGCTGATATCATTATGTCCCTGACCATCTTTTTTTTCTGCAAAAACCCCTAACTTCCATTGTGCAGATCTGACTGACTTTCCCCATTCGAAAATATATACGCCTGCCATCCATCTCTTTATGGCTAAAGCCAGCACTTAAATTTTCTACTGAATCACTTCAGTGGAATTTGGTGCATTTTTATTTCTTTATGTTCGAACTTCTTTGGAGTTGGATGACAGACTCTGCGTGTCCAGAGTGATTGGCTAACATGACTGCTATATCATATAGCATGTGAAATACAGGCCATGGTTTGTGGACAGGATGCATGTGTGACCCTCTCTCCTACTCTGTTGTCTCTGCCTTGGACTGTAAAAAAATTGGGAGCCTGGGGCAATCTTTGTGTGTGGACAGTGGCTATTGCATTATAGTGGCACCAGAATACAAATGATACATGTCAGCAAAATATGTTCTGCCATTATTTGAAAAAAAAATTTGAATTTTAGTTCTTGCATTTTAGGGGGAAAAAAAAAAACCTTGGGTTAATAAGATGAAATTTAACAGAGAGGACCGTGAGCATCTTTCAGCACCCCACTGAAAATATGTGTGAGAGTTATGAAGTTTGAAAATCGCCCTTCACCTATGCTTGTTAATTTAACGATCTCCAACATTCGGAAAAAATGAACTGCGCCACTGTGCATATAAGTACCATTCTGGTGTGTAATACTTTAGGGGAAGTGGAATTAATCATGCCTATCTAGCCTGTCAGAGTAGTGAAAGGAAGGAATAAATATTAACTAAAACAATCTTTATAAGGAACAAGAGTGTCATAATTTGGGCAACACAAATCTGTTACTGCCTTCCTGTCTCACATTTTTAGCAATGCTGCATATATCCTTAGCTAACAAACTTGATATCTAACAAGCTTATGGCAGAAGGTAGGACGGGGTGGCAACTTAGATGCTGACTAGCTCAAAGAGGCATGAGCTTACATAGGCAACAGTTTCCTTCCTCCGATGCAACAAAACAGGTTGCTGTCCACAAAAGCTTGTGGCTCCTTTGAGCTAGTTAATGTCTAAAGTGCCATCCTACCCTACCTTCTGCCTGACTTTAGACTACCACTGCTACCTACCTCTCTCCTTCCAACAAGCTTATGTGGTGCCTGTGGCGGGCCAGTAGGGGGCGCTCCCGTTTTGAGCCGCCCACCTCCCTGCGCCCGACCACCTTCCAGGCTCCGAGTGCCTCCCTGGGGTG
>JAGPOW010003364.1:41588047-41610006 GCA_030014935.1 Caiman crocodilus | reverse complement strand
TGAGATCCCTGCCCTGAGGGATTCACCAGCAGCCTCTCAGGCTGACACAGGGAGAGGTTTCTGGAGAGGGGCACCCATGGTGGCATTTCTGCCACAGTGCCCATAGAGAAGAATGCTAGAAGGCTTTAAAGGGGCAACGTACCAACAGGGAAACCTGCCTGAAACTGGCTCTGCAGTCTGAGATATTCAGATGAGCTGGGTTGCACAGAATTGTGAGCACATCTTTTTTTGTAAATAGCTGAGAGAGGCACTTAAATACTTTGCAGGATGGCCAATATAAGAACCTAGATAGATGCATGGATAGTTAGAGAAAATGGGGATTGTTATCTTTTCCCCCATCCCCTTCAAATGCTGTTACTCTTTTTTTTTCTCCCTATTTAAGATTTGATTCCCAAAAATGTAATCTTCTGCTGTTCCTAGGAGTGACCTGGGCAAAGATCACTGAGTTTCTCTGCGGGAAGGGTGACTTTGGTGCATACTTAGAGCCTTTAAAATGCTGGGAGAGGAGGTCTGAGTGTGAACGCTCACAGAGTAGAGGATCTCTCCAAAGGTAGCATGGCTTTTGGAATTGTGGTAGCTCTTGTGATGGTGAATAGCTTCAGATGCAGCTTTGAGAAGTGCAGTGCAGGAAAGGAGTGAAGCTGTCTTGGAACTGATAGATGAATGGGCATGAATAGCAAATGAGGAACAGCCTGAGAATTGTTTTGTACTGAGTCAGCTCCAAATGCATTAACAAATTATGGAAATTCTGTGCACCATTTGGTGAAGTCAGTAGCTTTTTTTTCATAACTCTTCATGTTTTTGTGACAGTTTGTGGCAGTATCACAGGCTTTCCAAAGCAATATCCCTGTGTGGAGAAAACAAGCTCATCCCACTCACTAACTTCAGGAAGGAAAATGCTCCCTTTGTGTAGGAAGAAACTTTTCTGAGCCTTTGAAACTTAAATTGAAACTGTATGTTTACAGGTTTTCTTGTCAGACAGAAGGTTGGATTCTAAGTCCTGTTATTGTTTCTGATGCCTATGAGACTATTATCACTGAAAGATTAAAAGGAAAAATATTTTCTGCCTTTCCAGTACGTATATGTTGCACAGCTAATAAGCAGTGTGTGTGGAATCAGGGCCATGGTCTTCCCTCTCGATCAACTAATTTCCCTTTTTATTTATGTGGAGTTCAGTTAGCAACAAGGGAGATTTTTTTATTTTTTTTTTAAACAATAGGACAATGCAACTGTAAAACTACGACTTGGCAAAGAGACTCAAGGACCTGAAATTAACTTAATTAATTTCTTTCAAAAATGTATGTCTCTTTGTTTTGGGCATTCGTGTAACTCGTTTATTGCTTATTATGTTTTTTCCAGGTCTGTATTGAGACTTGCTGTCTGTGTGGAAGTGTGTATAAAAAGCACCTTGACAGAAATCAGCAACTAAGACAGCGATTGTCTTCCCACCCAGGGCAGTTAGTAGATAATTTTTGATAAAAATAGTCTTTTATTTTATTGAACAGTGTTACTGTGCTGTGCGTCTAAATTTGTACCCTGTTGCTGTATAATAGTTCTATACAGTGGACTCTTTCTAGCTTGTATAATAAGTTACTTGGATGAAGAATGCCAACATGTTATCTTCTAAATAAGGACTGTGTAATACTTCTGTGAAAAATCAGAGATAAACTAATAAACCACTTACTGGTGGCATATATGTAACTGTTTGGTTTTATCAGCAGTTTATTTAATAAGTGAATCTGTCATAGAAATTCTATATATTCAGCACTATTGATTTTCTTCTCAAGCAAGTCCAATGGCATAACTTCCATAGCTTAAAAATATGTCCATTACCAACTTCAGGGCCCAGATTTTCTGAACTGAATTTGCAAGTGGCTAGACTCTTAACTAGACATTTGTATTTACTACAATTAAATGCACAAATATGAAAAAATGATGCTCAATGTTAATAGTTTTTAACTTTGAGCAGTTCTCTGAAATTGAGTTCCTTCATAACAGAAATCATAATGTTTATGGGCAGTACAGTTCCACTCTGAAATTGGAATGAGTCATGAGCTGCCTAGGAACTGAACAATCATTGGAGACAGATGAGAGTAGTAGCTTTCAGCTGTAAGTGAAATTAAGTGGGCCAGGAGAGTTTATAGAAATAGCAATTTATGGGTATAGAGAACCAGTCGTCTGTCTTGTTCCCAGCCTCTCAGCAGTTGCTTCATGTTCTTGATCAGACAGATGCCAGCATACAGTTTACCTGGTTAGTTTGAACTTTTTTCTTTATAGTGTGTATGTTAGCCAAAAAAAGTAAATCTCAAAGTTCTTTACAAACTTAAAGCCACTCACTTTCTTAGCTTACCAGTACATAGAGTTATCAGCTTTACAGGTGTTTCAGTTCAGGCAAAAAAAAAAAGTAGGTAACCTGGTACATGTCTCCATTTTGTGCTGGGACAAAGTATTGTCTTATAGACATCCATTATTCTTTTTCTGGGGTAAATGTTTAAAAAAAAAAAATCCCTGGGCAAGAGGTGGTTACAGTTTATTCCAGAATATTGCAAACTATATCACTACAGTTGTCCTAGGATTGCATCACTGAATTGGGGCTAGAAAAGTGGCACTGTATTCAGCTGCTCACTAAACCTGTATTAGAAAGGTGGCATATACACACATCAATCTGGGATTTTTTGTTTCTGGACAAACACAGGGACAACTTATCCAGGGACAAGCATAGCATCTGTTCCTAACCTTTGTACATATTAGCCCCAGGAGTCGTCCTGACCCTCTCTCTTCTCCTAACTGCTAGACTCCTCACTGTCTGAAGCAAATTGGAGAACTTGCTCTCATGTCAGGTTGGAGGTTTTAATTGTTATTTGGGGTCAGAACTGGTTGGGCCATCCCTGGGCAGTAGCATCCATTGCTGTTGGATTGCAAGGTCTTCAGCTGAGTTTAATGAGAAGGGAAGAGATACTGCAGATAGGGAGCAAAGGGTCCCAGGCAGTGTCTGAAAAGTTTTGGGCTCTGCCTTGGTAGGTTATCCTAAGGCTCTTGGCCTCAGTTCAATACCAGGAGATTTGGGAACTAAAAGTCTTCCATATAACAAGAGAGGAGTTGACGATCAAACCAGGCCCTTCCCTGGCTGTCCTTAGCCTACCTAATGCTGTTGTCAGCCTGGAGCTGCCAGGTGTAGAGGCAGAGAGTTCAGAAGTGTCCATATGCACAACACAAATGGACCATGGGAAAGCAAAAAAGAAATATATAGCAGAAGTTGGGTATCACTTGCCCAAGATGACCAAAGTGGTGCAAACTCCTACACCTTCTTGCTTATGTCCGCTTGCATAGCTTCTTTCTTTGTATAATGTTTCTATTCAGACTCTTTACTGGGGCTTTCCTCCATTGTGGAGCTACTATGAAATAAGGTGGTATAGTGTACAGCACACTAGCTGTTCTGAACATGGACATGCTGACTGTTCCTGGGGCATCTTCGCTGTTTAGCTTTGTCCATCCAGACCCATTAAGTTAAACTGTATGAAGGTACTCTAGTGGGGTATAGGCCCATCCACCCAGAGAACTAGAATGGAATAGTCATTCTGGACTTCTCCATGTAGACAAGCTCTGAAGCAGTTTCTTCCTTTGAATTTGCAAACAATGGTTAGTGTGTGTGCTTTGCTGTGTGGTTGCTGAAGGTTAATGACATTTCTCCCACACCAAGTAGAGACATGGTAGGGCAAGAACAGCTCTTTGCCCTCAGTGGTGTCTCTGAGCTTGGTGATGAAACAGTGAGCCTTTTGAGGGACATGTCTAGGTGCTTAGTGCCATCTTTGCTATCAGTGAAGTTTTCTTTTGATGCAGTCCTGGAATAAGGAAAGTATAGGGAGTGAAGTCTAAGGTTGCTACAAAACTTCGTCTCCTGAGGTGGGGCCCGAGCCACCAGGATACAGAGGCATTGTGACCATTCTGTCCTACAGTCCAGTGAGTTATGAAGTCTAGGCTTTGACATGATTCTGGAGTTCCTGTGGCTGCCCTTGGCTTCCAGAGATCCTGTTCTCTTCCACAAAAGGTACAGCTTTTCTTCCTCCAGTTTGCTTGGCTCATAGATGTAGGACAGCTAGGGGCTTTTTGGCCCCAGGAGGAATGTGCCTGAGTTACTTCGGAGTCTACTGGACTGCTCTTCCCCCTCCTCTACCTTTCCATTTCCTTTCCTGGATATGATGACAAATATTGGGCAGTCTGGCCATTCTGTGGTTAGAGTAGCAAGGAGTGAGTTTACAGGGTCTGAAAAACCAGTTGAATCATTAAATGCTAAATTTGACCTGCCTGGCTTATGTAACCATCAGAGCTCCTGCTGCATAGTTCCAAAAATATTTGGTTATAAAATCACTGTAGCGGTCGCATCAGAATCCATAAGGGCACATAATGTTAAGTTAAAACCACACTGAATTTCTGGATGTTCTTGCTTTGCATTATACAGAATAATGTTAATGTAGTCAAAGGCTTGGTGCTCTGAACTCCTCTACTTTGGCCACAGTAATATTGAAATCTTTCCAAAGCCTGAGGAGAACTAATAAATTGCACCCTAAATATACCCAGGCCTTTGAAA
The DNA here is from genome assembly GCA_030014935.1 of Caiman crocodilus. Lineage (NCBI taxonomy): Eukaryota > Metazoa > Chordata > Crocodylia > Alligatoridae > Caiman > Caiman crocodilus. Next base: position 41,605,418 of record JAGPOW010003364.1, on the reverse strand, counting down.
AATCTTCCCCCAAGCTATTCCAGAACCAAAAATTAAACCACTGTCTATACCCATATCACTCTAAGAAATTGGTCCAAACTGTGTTTTGAGAATAGGTCTTATTTAATAACCACTGTGAAGTAGCAATACCATTAACTTGTAATTTTCAGAATTGGTTGTATGAATGCGTGTTCCAGGGAAGTCCAAAGCCATCTCATTAGAGCTCTATTACCAATGAGGGAAACTATGCAGAAAAGTGAGGTGGCTTGGCTGGTGAGCCCTCTGCTGTAACATATTAGATCTGGATCTTTGAGACTGGTGTTTAGTCCTGGTCTGACAAGTATTTGCTCTGACTTGGGGCAGATACCTTAGCATCCCATTCTTCATTAAAATGTGCTTAACAAGATTTCTTGTGCAACAGGAGCCTAAATAATTTTGTATGGTTACATAAAATTAAATCTCTGCATAAACATAATTTATTATGGAAAGAGAGAGAGAGTAGTCTCTGTAATTGGGGTTACATCTAGAGTTTAGTTGAAAGGCTTACTTTCAGTGTCTCTCTTCTAACCCTTGCCCACTCATACAGATTACCCACGCTCAAAAAATGGAAGGTAACCTCTAGGAAGAACATCATTTTCTGAAAAGGTTAAGATTATTTATTTGCCTCAAAATAAGACATTTTCAAAGTTGAGAATAACCTTTGTCCCCCTCTTTGTTTGAGAATATTTATGTCATCTGGAAGATGGAGAAAACAAAGCAAAACTCATCTGTTGAAGTCTTTGGTATGTAAAATGTATTCGGATGAGCCATTTACATGACATGCAAAGATCTGTATAAAATCAGTGACTGAAAATTACTAATCTTAGAGCCATGCATATGGTGCCACAGTGTCTTTTTTTTAACCTCCTGATGCACAATTGTGTTAAAGAATTTGGGCTGTTTCTTCAAAATATTTCCAGCCCATGTGGTCGTGAAGACCAGGAAAACAAACCAAGTAGGAGGTGATTCTGTGTTGCCTTTCTGAATTTGTACAAAAAACAGAAATGAAAGCTGAGAAGTGTAAACTGTCCCCTTCATCCTGCTGTCTTCATTGTAATATGGAGTGTTAGCACTGGAAGGTGTCAAAAATGATAATGTGAGCATAAAATAAATTGCGTCTAATGTAAAGTAAGTAACTGACGTTAGCTTCACTGCTTATATTATTCCTTTACTTGCTTAATTCAGTTAAACCCAACGCTTGAACACTTCAGATGCTGCTGCAGTACTTGTATTATTTCTGTCAGAGGCTGTGTGAACCCAGGACTTTGCCAGAAACAAGTGCGCACCCCTTGACCCTTTTTTACTTGAGGCGCACCCCTTGATAGGCTTGAGGGACTCCTGGAAAATGCCTGCTCCTGGTTTTCACTCATTTTCTAGACTATAGAAAAATAATTGAACAATTCTTCTGTTGTAAAGAATCCAGAAAGACCACAACAGATCTGAACACTTTTGGCACTATGGATTCCTGTTTGAACTCTCTGGGTTTATCTTGTGAATTGTGTTGGCATACCTAGTAGTGCTAACATTGCCTAGCACCCCACAACACCCTTGAAAGGATCTCAAGGTACCCCAGGGTGCCATGACATTGTGCTTGAGATTCATTTCCCTAGACTTTAGGTGCAGATCCTATGGAGGGCCTTGGCTTGCTTCTAATTTTTGTGTGTATATGACCAATAATTTGCACTACAGAATGAATTGCCAAACTCTTAACTGTGAAAGTTCCCCCCTCTTCCTCTGTTAGATACATATTGGGTAGTTTTTTCTTCTTCTTTTCCCCCCTCCAAAAATTAGGACTATATTTAGGCTCCTGGACTTCGTCACGTAATCACCACCACCTGCCCACCCCCAAATGCTCAGAACCTACAAATTCCACTTTAAATCCATAGATTCTCATTGCCTTTAAAAATTGACCTGCTTGTATTTAGACCCTGGCTTTAGGCACCCAGGTATGAAAACTTTGGTCCAGGTTTAGAAGATAACCAAAAGGTTAGGCAACAACAACATATTTCACCTTACAGTACAAATTCTAACAAGTCTTAACAGAGTAGTATTTATGTAACTGTGCCTTGCTTATAGACAGGGTTAAGGCCGGACATATAGCTTTGACTTTGGTATAACCTGACCTGAGTGCTTGAGTGCAAAACGAATGTTCTTGTTACAACTTTTTTTTTGGTTCTCTTTCATCATCTGTTCTCTCTGAATCCCTAGGAGAGCACAGATCTTCTGGAGAAGGTACCTTCAGTATGGGGGAGTGCTCAATGGGCATAAAGCCAGCTTCTATGCGAAAGGGGAATGATGACTCTGTGTGGTACATGCTGACGATGCCCCATAGGGATATGGTTCTTTGGAGGTCTTAATTGGAAGCAGTTAGAACAACCCTGAGGCTGTTCTAACCTGGGTCAAGGCTGGATCTGAAATAGAAGCTGAATACAACAGAGACCCCGTCTCCTGGCATGTTACATGTTCAAAGTGCACGTGGCATTGAGGAACAGATTTTTCAGAAGAGCTCTTTGAAAATCAAATGTTTCAAAAGATGACGAGCTCTTTGAAAATGTGGCCCCATCTGCCATTTGTGTAAAATATATAATTCCATGTTGTATTAAATCAAAGCAACTTATTAGTAGCTTGGGCATATAAATTGCCATATGCGCCTATTATAATTTGTAATGCTGATTGTTATGGTAGCAGAAAAGGGCAATGTAATGTTAGGTTTCATATGAAAAGGCTTTGTCTCAGAGCAGGGAGGCAGTAAATCCTCTTTATTCAGCTGTGTGTAAAAATAACAATGCATTGGGGAGATTTTCTGTTACTTTAAGCAGTTAAGGGGCTGAACTGACTGACTTACTAGAAAAGATAAAAAGACATAATAGGTCTAAATCAGGTAAATCTCAGTTTAGGAGAGGGACAGACATTTTACAAATGACAAGTTAAAGCTGTGGACAAGCAGCTAGGAATAAAAGGGATAAAACCAGTATGCTAACCATAGGAAAGCAGGTTCTGGAATTTAGGGGAATTTTAAATTTAGACTTAAGTGAAGCACCTGAGACTGTGTTGTATTATGGGAAGCAGCTCTTGGAGCCTATTTTGGAAGTGACTAGATGACCTTTTGTGATTTAGATATGACCTAATCTCTGCAATCCTATGGCTATTTATTTGGCCCCTCCCCTTCAGTCTCTGTTTAACATTTCCATTTTGGTTTGCAGCCAACTGCTGTTGATGGACATGCTTGCCACTGGTATACGCCCCTCCCTGCTGTTTAGGGGTGATACAGAAGGGACAAAATCTTTCATTGTCTTAGCCAGGGTGGATTTGATTTAAATCAAATCAATTTAAATCATCATTTAAATCAAGACTTCCTGGCCAGTGATTTAAATTTTACTTTCTACAAGAAGTTTATTCTTGTTGTTTGATATAACCTTCATTAAAATATCCCAAACAGGGTCTCTCTTATAGCCTGGCAAGCCTGCTGCCATGATGAGTTTTCCCTCCTATCATACTATCCCCTCACTAGATCTTAAATCAATGGAGCGGCTATACTTAGAAGCATATCCCTCAAGACTTCTGGACTATCCTGCTCAAAATATTTCACTTTCATTTCGACTACCACTCCTTCCTTGCATTTATCTCCAGACTCCTAATCTTGGCCTGGATCTACTCCACCCCCAGTTTAACTTCTTGAAACTTTGCACTTTTAGAGAGAGGTAAGGGCTTGACTCCATGTACACAAACTTGCAGAGAGATGATAGGGCTGATGAGAGATAACAGATCTGATTACCTACCCATTTCCATATACTGTTGTTAACAAGGATGTTATCTCTGGAGAGACATCCACAGTTTGAGAACTGAAACTAAGCATCACAGTGATGCTTACTGGGATCTCCTAGACTAAGCACCAAGTTCCATTAGGTAGAGTGGTTTTCTTTACTAGTCTATGGAGGACCCTCTGGGAACCCCTATCAAATTGAGCCTCTAATATAGTCTATGACCTGTTGTGACCTATTTATAAAACTTTTCTAAAAAAAGTTACATGAATATATTGTCTCAAACAATATATAATTAGAAGTTATAATCCCTATTACATGATGATTTCTCTGAGCTCTAACATATCTTAAATTAAAACCATCTTTATGTAGGGTTGTTTTTTTTTTAAAGCATCTTAACAAAAAAAATTTTAAAAGATTAAATAAAAAAATCTGATTTAAATTGAAAAAATCATTGATTTTTATCAACCCTGATCTCACCCTAGCTTCTTTTGGGGAATGTTCATCAGTTCTGTTGGCTGCAGCCCAAAAGGAGTGGGCCCTCTTCCTGCCTTAGGTCATGTGGAGATACCTCCTCATCAAAATATGAACGGAAAAGACTTTCCCAAAGTTTAAAAAAACACAACCAGCCACTCTTCCATGAATTCCTTCTGCAGCCCCCGCTTTCGGAGTCTGGGACAATGTCTTTTCAGCCACAGAACAACAAAAATGCTCATGTCATTAGCATTCAATCTTCATAGAACCTAAGACCATGGGATTCCTTGCTTTGTAACTCAACTTCATGTTCTTCTCTTCCTTTCTAGGTCTATTTAGTTTTAAAGAATTAAAAAAATGGTCCATGAGGCAAGTGTCTCAACCCATAGTTCAGCAGCATTACAAGTAGAATAATTAGCAGCACAGTTGGAGGGAAGAACCCATTTCTATTCCAAGTTCTGCATCTTAATGTTGTGCACGTATGCTAATCCCTACACCAAGCTTTTGGATGAGGCCTTTCCAAGCTTAGCTGAACTCGTTTTCTGCTTTGGTAGAAAACACTTGCATCTGTGTGAGATTGGGGTCTTCCTCCAGGCATGGTTCTGGTAAAAAATTGTGGTGAAAGGCCATTGTTCAGTATCTTCCATCATTAAATATTAGCGTAGATGTGGGCTGGCTGGTAGCCCAGCTAACCCAGAATTTATAGATTTCATAGACAGGAGGGCTGGAAGGGACCTCAGAAGATCATCGAGTCCAGAAGATCATGAAAACTTAATTTCTTTAGACACACTGAGATTAACCCTCACTACCTGCCTGGTTTCTGCCCTAGAAAATGCCGAAAAAGTTTTCACCATCTGCGTGTCTGTATACTGCTCTATGAATATTAAATAAGGGGAAGTCCATCTTCACTCCTGGGAGGAAGACTGAGGTGAGCACACCAAACAAGATTTGATCTTCAGCAATAAACTTGGCTGGAGAAGAGCACTGCATCTCATTGCTGCAGTGAGTGAGCATTATCATTTATAAACTGCTGCTTAGTCCATCTTTCAGGCTTAGGGCAAACCCTACCTTTTTAACCAGCCACAGTATGATAAGCATGAAGTTATGTTCCAAATTGGATAATGACCTGAAGCGAAAAGCAGATGCCTTTGGCAAGGACAGTATTGTATCCATTTTCTCTCCTCCTTTTCATCCAGCAGTTCTTGAGAGAACATGAATAATGACTATGTTGAGCAAGAGAGACATACTGTTAGGTTATTAGCACTGTCTGAGGTTGCTGCCAAATAAGAGACATGGATTCTCTGTCTAGCAGCAAAGCTTCCTGGTTGGTAGGAAGGGAAACTCACAATTTCCTGAAAAAGGTCTTGAAAGTATTGGTAGTGACAAAGAAGCTTCTTGTATAAAATATGCATGTTAAAGTGAAATTGAATTTCTATGCAACTTAAAAACAGAGTGGTACATAAAACTAATCTGAGCTCTGGAATCATAGACTACATTACATTGCTCAAGTCTTGAAGCAAGGACTTTGAAAGCTTGTCTGAGTCTGTCCAAACCATGCAGGTAGTCCATTAAAAGCCTACAAAAATTCTTGTCTCTCCAGTTTATTTTCTGGACCATCACAATGACAACATCGCTTCAATAGAACTATAATTCTTGATTATTTTTTTTCCTTCTCCATTAATTATTAATTAAGGGGCATGTAGTGGATAATTGACCACATGTCTATGAAAAGACCCAGTCTCCATTTACTTCTCAGTTAAGAAAATGAGAGGTCTTAAACTTTTTCCAACTTTTAAAAGAACCTATAAGGCCTTGTTTAAGATCCCAGGTTAATACACCTATTCCCTTTGAGTCCTTAGGAGACTGCCTATTTCTCTGTCATCTTTAGTGGCATCATTTTAGCTAAGAGAGTGAACAAGATGAGTGCTTATAGTTGACCTCAGTATATTAATGGGGCCCCGAGAAGAAAAGATGAGTTTAAAGCCACATCCACAGTTCTTGCTTGAAGTGATAATCACCTTTTCCTTAAAACTAGCAGGGTTGTGTGTTTTCCCAGCAAAATGATGAGGGGCACACTTAGATGTTTAAAGATCCCATTATTATTATTAATAATAATAATATATAATTTAAAGCTCTCCTTAAGTCCCCACATCTGTCTAAATTTCACGGAGATAAAACCTTCTGTGCATATGGCCATATTAAAGTACTGAAGGATGGGGGAGGTGCTTGTTGAAATCTTTGGAAGTTATTTTCCTAGGTGCTTTGGAAAATCCCATTAAAACCTGCTCCAAAAGCCTTCCAAAAGGATAAAGATTTTGTCTGCACCTGCTGGGAACCTGATCTAGTTCAACCAGAAAATCACGTTTTGTTTCTGTTGCCTTTTAGAAGCATGTGGCCATGTGACTTCTTACCAGCAATATAGGGTCATTCCTGCTCCCAGCCCCTCGCTCCTTAGGCCTGTAGACTGGCAGTCTGCTAGCTTCACCTTCTCCCTGCAGAGGCAGGTTGGCCATACAGAGCCTGCAGAGGCAGGTTGGCCATGCAGTTCACTCTGCTGCTTCCTACCTTCTCTCTCTTTCCTCTGGTATATGTTCTGCTTGTAGTCGCAAGCTGCTGTTAGGCAGGAGGGCAATGCTGTCTGGCAGTGACAACAGCAGCCGTATTTTAAATGTCTTTTTGCCAAGTTTTTACTTTCTGGGTTGATTGGAATGGATGCCCACAGATAAAGAGGCCTCTGCAGTAACAGCTTAGTGCAGAGTGTGAGCAAGATACTTTCCTTCTGGTTGCACTTGGGAGGTTCCCTAATTTTAGTGCTGTGGACTTTGCTCAGGCAGGTAGGTAACTTGCCAGATATTACAGAGGACCATAAATCATCATGTAGGGCTTCTGCTAGAGGGCTCCAGTGTTCCTGAGCCTAGTTTGAGAGTTCTCTGAATAGTACACTAATCTTACTGCCATTTTGGTTTAGCCCCATAAACTGTGCCGACAGTTCCAGGGAAGGGTGAACCCCCTGCCCAAGAGTTCCCAGAAGATTGCTGAAAGAAGGGGAGGAGAGACCAGGAGAGCAGAAGTATGTGGCCTGCTCATTAGGCCTGCAAATGGAGAGGAATTCAACCACTTCCTTTTCAGCTAAGCCCCAGGATTTAAGCTAATGGGAAAGGATACCTTTTCCTTTCCAAGCCAACCAGTGTTTCAGATCAGGCTAGCATCAGTTTCCTCTTCTGCGTATTTGTCCAATAAAAGCCACAAAGATCAGATCTAAGTGTTATCTGTGTTACAAAAGCAAGAGCTGTCTGATAAGAATTTAGATACAGGACTTGTAGGAGTTTGGCAGCTCAGTTGCATGCATTTCATGTGTGCACTTAGAATATCTAACAGTTGCTTCTGTCTTTGGGTTAGTCTCACAGTTGTGCCATTGCCTTCAAACTGTATTTGTAGAAAACGTTAGCAAGGGGTATTATTCCCTGGGTTATCCTCACAGGGCTGCAGCACTGAGAACAGTGAATTTCTCATCTCACCGTGTACATGTTCACAGTCAGCATGGCAAGAGCACATGGCCATGTTCACAGACAATCTGGGAACCAAAGTGCTGCTTGCAGCTCATCATGTGTTATGGCTGACACCGAGCAGGCAGGCTTCAGACTGCTCTGCAGTCACTGCTGTTCCTTGTGGTCACCTGTACTTGAGGAGAGACCAGAGCTTCACTGCTCAATTAAAGTGAATCCTGCCATGGTACCAGTCTCTGAACTAGTGCCAGCGATTTTTCTGTGGCAGGGGTGTCAAACTCACTTTGCCCTCCAGGTTAGCTCTAGACCCCAGGTCTCCCTCATAAGCCAGATCTGGATGTGGCAGTAGCAGCCACAGGGGTTAGTGCAGCCACTGCTGCTCCCCCTCCAACTGCCAGCACCTGTCACCAACAGGGTTCTTTGCCCTGATTTTGGTGGCAAGTCGTGTTCCCAAATTCCTGGCCCCTCCGAGCCCCTTGGGTCATACAACATGGCTCCAAGGGCCAGAACCTACTCACAGGCCATACGTTTGACAACTGTGTTCTATGGCATACTTGATAAGGAGCAGCCCTCTTTTCCCCACTCTCCTCTCCAATCTGTGGCATACTTTTATACAGCATGAAATATAGATCTATATCAAGGGTGCGGTATCCATTTGAATCAGCTGCTGCCTCTCAGTGCTGGCAGGCGTGACTAATATAATAACTGAAAGGAGAGGAAAAATGGCTGCAAGTCTGTGCCCTCTCATCTGTGTCTGTGCCCTTTCAAGGCCTGCTATTATAATCAGGATGACAGCTATGATGCTGACTAGGGACAGTGCCTGCCTGATGATGTTGTTTGCGTGGGTCTCATGCAACAGCAAGGCATGGAATACTCTTTAAGATACAGAAGCATGCAACTGAGCCCCCATGTGCTGGCAGAGGGACTCAGGATAAGGAGCTGCACCAAGGTGCACCAAGGAGCCTGTTAACTTGGGGGCCTGAAATTGGCTGGATTGTTCCAAGCATTGTGTCTGCTTCCTCAGCTTGTTACAGGCAGGCATAAGAGCAGCAGCAGTTGAGAACTGAAAGGTATATTTGGAAGCTGGGGGTTTTCCCTGGGGAAAAGGGCAGATCCCTTTAGAGAATCATAAAGAAATAGGGTCCCTGGGAGGTCATTTGATCCAGCAGCTTGCTCTAAAGCAGAAATATCCCTGCCTGAACCATCCCAACAAAGAGCCGTCAAACTTGTCCTTAAGAATGCCCAGAAAGGGAGATTCTACACACTCCCTGTTGCCGTGTGTATTCACCCCTATATTTAGAGCATTCTTCCTAATATCCAACCAAAATCTACTGCAACTTCAACTCATTTCTTCTTATCCTGTTCCCTGTGAACACAGAAAACAATTGATCACCAACCATCCTTGATAAACAGCCCGTCTTTTATTTGAAGACCTACTATCAAATCTCCCTCACTTGCCTCCATACTAAGCGGTCTCGGTTCTTGCAACCTTTCCTCGTCTACCATCATTTCCAGACCTCTGATCATTTTTTGCTGGTTTCCTCTGGACTCTTTCCAGTTTGTCCACTTCCTTCTTGTGCTCCAGTCCAGATGAGACTGCACCAGTGGTGAATAAAATGGAAGACTCACTTCCCATGATTTGCACATGACACTTTGCACTTGTCCTTACTGAATTTAACCCAATAGATTGGAAAAATCATCTTATTAATAAATCAGAGTTGTATTGATCTTAATCCTGTCTTCTGTAGCATCAACTAACTCCACCCAGTCTGGGGCTATCTGTAAATTTAAAAAGTGTATGTTCAATTTATCCCTGAGTGATTAAAATATTGGAACAATACCACAGCCAGGGTAGACCCCCAGGGAAGGAAGGTCATGTGATACCTCCTCCCTGTTCGCCTTTGAGCCATTGATCCCTTTTTGAACACAGTGATCCATTTATTCACCTGCTTTATAAGTTTCAGCTAGCCTGTGTTTTCCTTAGTTTACTGTCAAGAATTAAACGGTCTCCCATTGCAAAAACCTTGCTAAATCTGCAGTGTATGACATCCACTGCTCTCCCTGCATCCACAAACCCTTTCACCTTATAGAAGGCAGCAAGCTTGGTTAAACATGACTTCCTCCTGACAATTCCATGTTTGGCCATTCCTTAATGCTTGTCTTTCTTTAGGTGCTTAGAAACAGATCTTGGTATCTTTCTAGGTATCAAACATGAACTGTCCTTGCTGCCACTAACAAGTGGAAAGGACATAATCCCCAACCTGGCTGGGCAGAGGAGAGACAAAGAGAACAGTGCTATAGACAGCTACCTCTAAAAGCACCTGGAGATGGTGGTGCGGCAGCCTCTCATGGGTCCTTATTGACTTTTGTAAGCCTTTCTCTTCCTATTCTACATACCCAGCAGATTCCCTTCTAGCACCTCATAGCCTTACCAGCCTCCTGTCTGCACTAACAGAGAAGAACTGAAGAAACCAGCAGCTGCTCCCTTCATAAATATTCCTAACTTCTAGGGGCCCAGCTGTTGCTAGAGGTGGTCTTAGAGCTACATCTCCATCTGTCAAGTGAAACAAAAGCTGAGGTTCAAAGCCATTGCAATACTCTTTGAGGGGAAAAACTAACAGCCTGAGGTAGTGCACCTTTGCACCTGTGTTTTTAAAATGGATGTTTAGTCTGAGCCGATTTGGAGGGGACATGCAAACCACTAAGGGACAAACCACCAAGCATATACTGAACATTGCATGCACAAATGACTGTCTGGGAAGGGCCTTTTGGCCTTTATTATTTTCATTGCTGTGTGAGGAAGCCATTTGACATCACTTCCTTTTGTGGTTTACACTAATATGCACTGATTTCCTTAATTATGAAATACTATTTTAATGCAGATGGTAAAGGAAAAGTGCACATCTTACCCCTCAACCTCAGTGTAAGGCCTGGTCCTACCTGTTGTAATCAATGTGGGTTTTACTACTGGCTTTGGGAGAGGAGGCTTGAAGGCACAACCACTTGTATCTTCAAAGCGATCCTTCCTTTCTCCACAATAGATTTATGTAAAATCAGAAGATGAAAGGCCCAATTTCCAATAGCAGCTAGTTATACCAGCCTTGTGTGCTCAGATCCCCATTTTGTATGTGCACATGGCTTGATCCACATGCTGCCATGCGCCTAAGGAAAGGAGTGACTTAGTCCTGCTGACTGGATGAATTTGAAGTAAGATGGTGTTTAAACATAAAAGCATCTACTGGATTGCCAAAAGTCAAATAGCAAACCCTGGTGTTTAATTGTTGCTGTCAATTTGTTTTTGGCTCAAATGGGATAAGGTTACATTTCTCCTCTGTACAGTCTGTGTGCTTCCGTTGACAGCACTTGCATTAGTAAAGTTGCTTAAGTGCTTTTGAGCTTGGGCTAAGAAGAAAAATTGCAAGGCTGTTTGGCTGGCTTTGGGCTGATAACTGCTGGTAGATAATAGGTCTACAATAATAGATTTTTCTTAAAGAGCAACTGACATGTCTGAGACCAGTGAATGCATTTGCTGGGTTTGTTCTCCCTGTTTGTCAGAGTGTTTACCAATGCAAATGGGTCATTTACATTTTTGTTCCTTGGAAGCCATTGGAGTGTTTTTTCTAGTACAGCAAGCTGTTGGCAATAGTGGCTTTCAGGGAACAGCAATGGTCCCACATGAGAGAGAGACTTTTTTGGTAAGTAATGCAACAGTGGAGTAAAGTTTCTACAGTTCCCTATCTGATTGGCAGCACAAACGGGATTCATTCCAAATGACATCAAAGGAGGCTACTGTACATTGTGTAGCCATTGATCTTGCAACACCTCTCAATATCCTAACAAGACAGGGAGACAACAGCCCAAATGCAACACTGTATTTATAATGAACAGTCAGTGGTGCCTCACTGCAGCCATGCAATGAATGTAAGCCCCCAAGCTGCCAGAAAGCGCCACAGAACAATCAGAAAACTCCCAGGAGCTGAGAGGTCTTTAACAAAGATCCTTGAACGAGAGGGGTTTCAGCATGACCCTGTGACTGGACTGCAGAGGCATGGACTTGGGGACGTTGGCTTGTATCCCAATCATGACATGTTAGATGCTCTTTAACTTCTTGCTGAGTTGCCATTTCCAATGCTGGTGTTCCTGTGCAATCACACAAAACCAATCTCACTTAAAGAACAAAGCCATTTGTGCAATTTTCTCGGTGAAACCAATTCTGCTGAATATGATTCAGTGCCACTGCTGCAGTTGGATTTGGTTTTATGCTACCTGACATCAATTCAGTTACAGCTCATGCGTTGCCTACCTACATTGGATGCTGGATTAATTTGCAACATCTAATGGAATCTTACCTACTGCACGAAGTCTCAAGGAACACTAGCAGCGTGGGCGCAACATGATCATGATGTGGGATTGGGACACTAAAGTTAACATGTTTATTTGTCCATCTAGGGAGAAATAAAACCAGTTCTGCAGTGGGTGGAGTCCAGGCGCTGGCGGAACGGAGCAGCCGGGAAGGATCTGCTCAAAGGATGCCTCGACATCCAAGCACTAGCCGGCTACAGAAGACTGGGACTTCAGGAAAGAGCAGTGGTGGCAGCAGCACGTAGACAAACAGGGGGCACTGTGATGGCCTTTGTAATGTTGTTGCACAAAATCAAGCCAGCAACTTGTCACAACATGTAAATAATGACCCATGCCCACAAACCTGCACCAATATTTTGTATTTATGAATTTTAGAACATATTAGCATTACAGATCTTACAGATGACCTCTGGAAAGAGTTGGTTCCCTTTCCCCCTTCTTTCCTTTGGATATGTTTATTAATAAAATCTATGAAATTTTGGAGACCTGATTTGGTTGAGATTCTTTTGAAAGTGTTTTCTGTCCTGCTCTGAACTAAAGATGATACCATGGGAAATGTTATATCATTTCTCATGCTTATGCACATGCTTTGAACAGCACAGATGGGCAAGAATGGAAATTTCTTACTTCCAGCTGCCATGTCTCCTGCCCCACAACACCCTCTGATTCCATGGCTCACCTTCATCTCATTCCCATAGATAACCTCCTCCCAACCCCATACACAATCCCACAAACCTACCTGCCCCATGTACTGCTTGCCAGATGGGCAGAGCTAGGTGTCTGCAGGCTATTTTAATGCTGGAGTAGAAGCAGCTTATCTCTCTGCAGGACAAGTTTGTCCATTCTCAGGGCCTTGTTAAGCTTTTCATTCAGAGGGTGCAGAGTAATACAGCATCATAGCACAATGTTGTCTGGGGCTATGGGTCCAATCACGGGTGGGGGTAGTCAACTGAAGCTGTGCTGCTGCCCCTTGTACTTAAATAACCCGTGGAAGGGAAGCAGTGGAGAAGTTCCTGCCCTGTTGGGAGCTGTGGTCCAGGCTAGAACCCCACACCCACACATTTTCAGAGCAATACAATTCTGCTGAGCCACACAGCTTCTAGTTTGGTCTCTTCCTTCTGGCCCCACGTATCTCCCTCATTTGACCAATCAGGGGTTCAACCTCAGGATGGTTGTTAGAGAAGTGTGAAATGTTTTCTGCATGTTGAAGTGTTTTCTCTGATTCTAAGTGCATGCATGATGCTTGACCTTTGGCCTGGTGATGTGAGCACTACTAGGAAAGTCGGAGATGTAGATTCATATCTTCTCTGGGTGAAGTGGGACCTAGCACTCGGGTTTCCTGCTTGTTGGGCCAGCAGACATGTTAGAAGAGGCCGATTTTTACCCTAAATTGAATGTTGGGCCAAGGTGCGAGAGAGAGTGAGTTCCAGTACCTTACAACACCTCATCAAGATCAAGTCATGATGGAATACAGGGGATTGAACTAGTCTAACTTCCACTCCCATAGAGTTTGTTGCATGTATGTCATGAGTGGACCCCTCCTTCAAAGTCTTCCAGCCACGTTCTGAGCCTTGGATGATGGGTTGGGATGTTCTTTTTTTGTGTGTGTTTCATGATGATAAAGCAGTTGGGCTGGTTGCACAGTGGGAGTGTGCAAGTCATTATCAACCCTATCATTGTGCATAAACACAAAGAGCTGCATTGTAGATGCTAACTCACCAATGCTAGAGGAAGTGGAAAATGAATTGTGTACTTGCCAACAGTTTCTCATATGAAACCTCAGAGAGCGAGAGAGAGCCCTAATGCTATTGCTCGGAAAAAAAGATTGGGTTCAGTTAGGTAGCTCTTCCTTGCAAAGACTCTCAAACAACATTGGCTCGTGCTCTTTCTAGAAACCTGGGAAAATAAATCACACTGTCTGGTTGCTCAGGATGAGCAGTATTTCCCCACTGACTATCTTGGAGTCCAGGGATTCTGAAGAAAACTTCATTTCAGGGCAGAGAACAAGGGAAGACAGCATAAATTTGAGACAGTCAACTTAATAAATCAACCCTGCAAGGCCAAACCACTGATCCCAGCATGACTTGGCAATAGTCTTAACCCCAGTCCCCCTCTCATGGCTGTGAGTTGCTTAAAAAACAATCAACTAGCCAAAACCGTCCTCTCTTATACCCCATGCACAGTATGTTGTCCAGGGTTTGAGAAGTCCAAATTTTGGGCCAGTTGATTTCTTACCTGGGTGATATGTTGTGTCAGAGATTATGCCATTGCCTGAACTGAAGCAATCTTGGCACTGCTGCTGGGCAGGGAGGTCCTCAGTGAGCAATGGTGCTGTTCTGAGACATGAACACAAGCAGTATGAACACTACCTGCTTAGCTCCTGTGGTCCCTTTACCCCACCACTGCAGCCTGTGTTATGTCTTTTAACAGGGATAATAGCATTTGGTGAAGCCCAATTTAAAAAATACCTGTATTTTAATTAAAATTCTCCAAACCATCTCACAATACCACATCTCCCAAGTTTTTCTAGCTGATGTGTGTAAGAGCTTCACAAACGGACTGAAATTGATGTATGGTAAAAAAGAAACCTTAAATGAAAGAAGTGCATCACATATGACACAGGTCTCCCCTCCCCACAGGCTTCCAAAAGAAAGGCATTAAAAATGCCAGCTCAGTCACAAACAGAAAACTGAGAGGAAGCCAAAAGAAAACAGGCAGCACTCTCTTTTGAGCAAAACAAGGATCCGTTTTAATCGATGCAGATTTTGTTCCCTGCAGGTCTGCAGAAGGCACCGCATTTGAATCAGCTCTGCTCCATGCCAGCATTGAGAAAAGCATATATATGAAAAAGTGACATGCGTATGAAAATCAAATTTACACATCAAAAAGCTCAAAACACATGAAAATGCCAACCAGGCATTTTCAACTACAAGTTATTTCCATGTCACTTAGAGTGCTTAATGGCAGGATATTGCCCAGCATCTGTCTGGGGCACACAGAAACCCAGTTCAGAGCCAAACAGCCCATAGGTGGTGGGAGGAGATGAGTGTTCAACCTCCCCACAGCCAGCTGGGACAGTATCTAGGAGAATGTGTTCCCCAGGCAGTTACCCCAACTAGCTGTCATTTGGTTTATGGATAATGATAGTTGTAGTTGAAGCTACATTAAAACCTGATTTAACCATTGTGATACCAATTTTGTATCAGCTGGTGACCAGGTCTTGAAGAAACTGTTGTAACCAGAATGCAAGCCTGAGAATGGTGTGAGGGAGCACATGAATACCACAGACAGCTGGTAAACCTATGAAAGATGGTGCTCTGGTAATCCATCAGCAAAGGAGTGCCCCACCCTGCTCCTGGATCCAGCTCTGTCCTGGGAGAAAGGCTGAGTTTGATTCCCTTAGTAAAGAGATAAAGCAAAGGAGAAACATCATGTTTGACTGCCTGTGCAAATGGATACCACAACATTATCTTGTACTTTATCAGTGGGCCCTTGCACAAGAGGCATTCTTAGGATTAGATGTGCCCTTCAGTGAGGGCTGGGCAACAGGCTGTCTTTGCAGCCTTGGAATTTAGTGGCCAACAGGCATCTGGGGCACCTGGCAGAGAATGGCTGTGTAGAGGTTTTTGACTCCCACAAACAGTATCTTCTTTCCTAGATTACAAAATTTTTAAACAAAAATGCTCCTAAAACTGCTTTTCAGAATAGCTGATGAGAAGGCCCTTGGGTCTAAAAATATCACTGGTTTTCTGATATCACCATATCATAGCCCTGTCTTCTAAAGAGGTTTTAAGCCTGCCTTCTGTGAGTTTAGTACAGTGATTCTCAACCAGGATGCTGTGGCAAATATAGTACTGCACAAACATGATTCACAAGATAAATCCAGAGATTTCAAATAGGAAGTCATAGGGTTAGAAACATTTCTGCCCTGGTGTGGTCTTTCTGAGTTCTTTGCAACAGACAAATTGCTCTATTATTTTTCTGTAGTCAAAAGTGAGTGAAAGTGACAAGCTTACATTTTCCAAGGGGGGGCCTTGATTTTTAAAAGGTTAAGACCCACTGGTATAGTACAAATTGACGAGATGGGGTAGCTTGTGAAACAAGTGCAACATCTCAAACATACCTAGACCTGCTCAAAGGATGTTTCAACAAGTCCAAGTGTATTAGCTGGTCACTGAAGAGCCAAGATAGAGAGGTATGTAAGGCCAGGGCAGAGCAAACAAGCCAAAAGGAGGGTGGCTTGGTGGGTTGGCTACTACCCTAAAGAGAGAGCTGCCTGGGTTATGGCTAGAGCCCTTGTCCTCAGTGAGACAGTAACTTTTCCAGTGCCGTTTGTTAGGGCTGTGTGAGGCTTTGGACAGAGCTTCAGATCCAGAGACGCTTCAGACGCTTCGGGTTGGGAAGCAGCACGTCCAGGTTGGAGTGCCGCCTCGTTCACCTTCCCGAAGTGCTTCGGAGCCACCTTGGAGATCTGGCCATAGGGTATAATGTAGAAAAAATAAAAATCCATAACTTTGTTGTTTTTTGTCTGATTTGGATGAAATTTTTAGGGATGGTAGAATCTGTGAAGAGGATGAAGCCTGCCAAGTTTCAAGAAGATCGATGGAGGGGATTAGGGGGAACAGCACCCCAAATTCTTGAAAGCAAAACTCTCATCACATCCATGTGTTACAGTGCAGGAGAGTCAAAACTGCAGGGCTGGTAGCTCTTGCTGAGGCCACAAAGCCTGTCAAGTTTCAAGATCAGGGCAGGAGTTTGGGGGGAACTGCCCTCAAGCTGCTAACAGACAAAACTCATGACATGGGTGACAGTGCGTGTGTTAAGGTGCTGTGGGGTGACGGCTGCAGGGACGGTGGCCCTTGCTGAGGCCACCATGCCTGCCAGCTGTCGAGGAGATCAGTGCAGGGGGGCTCTGGGGCCCTGCACCTCTAGCTGCTGACAGGCAAAACTCGTGCCAGGGGTACTTGTGGGACTCGATGTCTCTGTTTTGTGGCAGGGGAGACATTACTGCAGGCCTGGCTGCTAAACTACTGTGTTACCAGTTACCAATCACTCAGTCATGATTCACTCAGGGACCAGCTCAATACACAGTACTTGGCTAATGTCGCCAGTTAATTGCCATCTATTAGCACCTACAAAACTAGACTAAGGAGAGGAAAGAATACAGACAAGCAAATGCCCCAGGACAGACACGGTCAGTCCCACAAGCACCCCAGCACCAGGTTAGTCTGCCAGCAGCTCGGGGTGCAG
>JAGPOW010003364.1:41551620-41566748 GCA_030014935.1 Caiman crocodilus | reverse complement strand
AGCAGACACCCACCATTAAGTCCCTTTCTCCTCGTCCTCCTTGCAGCCTGACCCAAATCGCTTCCACCTGGTCCTCAGTCGCCCCCAAGTTAATGCTCAGGTTTATCTCAAACTGGTTTCAGCTATTTTCAAACTGTTTTATGTGCACTGAACATCTGTTCTGTTACAAGTTTAAACCAGTTTCTGATCACTTAAACTGGTTTATGTATAATGTCTGTCCTTAGCACAGAAGAGGAGGCTTGGCACTAGGTCAGTCTAATGTATCTATTAATGGCCAAGCTCTAGGCAAGGAAAATGACAAAAAAAAAAAACTCCCACCTCTGTGCTTCAGAAGCTCCTGGGAGCCCTTGGGGTGACTCATTCTTTGTGGTTTCTTTTCCTACTTCTTCTCTCTTCCATCATTCTTCTTCTTTATCTTCGCCTTACTTCCCTTGTCTAAGGAAGAAAGTGGGGCTGCTCACTATTGGAATTGCTCTTGTAAAAAAGCCAGGCAAATTTAAGTTTTGTGGGGTGTTTTTGGTCCTCCAGCAGCTCCAAAATTTGCAGTTTTATTTATTCCCAGTTGTACGAAATCACAAAGGTGTTTCATGGTTTTGGCTGACTGAAAATGTGAAAGAAAAATGAATTTCAGAGCTAACGCTTGTTCAGCCTCCAATAGTCTTCTATTTAGATATCAAAACATTTTTAATGATGTTATTATTTGCAGAGATACGATGCCCACAAGTCTTTTTGAGTCAGAATACTAACACATTTCATTTTTGCCAATGACAGAACAAAATATTCTGAAACTGTAGGTATTCATTTGCTTTTCTTTTAAGGCAAACACTGAGACCAGCTCTAAATCAAGTCATGGGAAGTTTTGGAGCTGGTGAACATACCAGTATTCACCATAACGAGGGAGCAGCAATAAGATTTTGCCCAGCTCTGTTCACAAGAAAACGGGGTTCGGATAACATTCTGACAGTGATCTGGTCTGGTTACAAGGTCATCCTTTGGGCTGGGTGATGAGATGATTTGTTTCCCAGGCCATAGGGTCTCAGTGTTGATTGCTAGTGAGATCTGGCTGTCTGAGCAAAGGGAGGACTCACCCCCACTTTGATGGATTTGCTCTGTCCTGCTGTGTGTCTGTAACACAAACTTGTCAAGACTGTTCCTGATTGAGTCCAGAGATTCAGGGGCTGCTCTGGGATCCAGAAGGAAATAAGAGCCCCACTGATTTTGGTCAGATTGGAAAAGCTTTTTATCTGACATCACAGGTAATGCATCCAGTCACTGCTACAGTGGCTGCTTTCTTTGCATACTTCAATACCATGGGTTTGCCCAGTGAATACTGATTTAGTTCATCTAAGCTGTGCCTACCTGATGCCAAAAAGAGCGATTCCTGCTCCACCACGTGGGCACTGCTAAGGGGAATGGGGTTGTGATGGAGGTAGACAGCAGCATAAGGGTTTAGAGGACACTGGTGGAAGGGTGTGAGGACTGGTTAAGTTTCTTCTGATGTCCTTACACTGCTGTCATGACATGTTCTGCTTCAATTTCCCCATCTCGAAAATGGAAACAAGGGTATCAGCTGTCTTTACAACATTTTTAGAGACCAGTTGGAAACCGCTAGGCATTTTGATTGTTATTATCCAGACAGTTTACAAATGCTGGGGGAAGTACCCTGCATCAAGCAGCTGAGACTGCAAGGCTCACAAGGAGCCTCTCGCACTGGCTAGCAGAGTGGACTCTGGTTTGTGCTTCCTTATAGCATACCACTAGATGGCAGCTTGGCTCTGCTCAGTGGGGAAGGCACTGGATGCATCCCAGCACTTTACATAAGGTGGACACAGTGTTGATGTCCCATGGATGGGACATGGTGGGCCTCTGCTTTCTAGTCCAGAGGGTTGCACTGAACTCCAGTTTCCTCTCCCAGCATCCATCCCACACTCCCAGCAGGGCTAGGCAGGAGATGGGGTTCCCTGTCCCCTGGTTCTGTCCTGGGTTGAGACAGAAATATTTAGAAACTTTTTGAAAAGTATTAGAGGGGGGGAAGGCCACTTCAGCGTAGCCAACCACCAGGTGTTCATGGCACTCAGGTGGGACATGGGAGACCCTGGTTTAAATCCTGATCATGGATTTGAATCAAGGGATCCCAGATGCCAGGGGATCACTGGGCTGGTGGTTGGTCTGGGGAGGGGTGTCCTTCCTGTCTGAGGCTGGGTAGCAAGCCCAACCTTCCCCCCCACAAAACAGTTTGATGCTGATAGGTTTCCTCCAAAAAGTTTAGGCTTTGGATCTAACAAAAAAAATTTACAGGTAATCAAAAGCTTCCAACCCAGCTCTACTCCCAAACACTAACACTAGCCAGCTCAGCTTAATTGTTCTGCAACCATTTTCCGAGCAGTAATGGAGGGAAACTCCCATTACCTTCATTTTGGACCTGGCTATGCCAAGATACTACCCTGGGGAGATGCTTTTATGCACTGGCATTCTTCTGGTGAGTTTTAACCCAGTTTGGATTAGGTATGTCCACCAGTAGAGTTATTCTGGAATAACTGCTGTACTTTCTGTTCAGGACTTACCTCATGCTGGAGTAACTTCTCCAGCTGTTAGTGTTGCACTCAGGACTGTCCTCAGAGCTCAGCGCATTACCTCAGAGACAGTGGGCATGTCTACACAACACATTTACTGTGGAGTAGATTAATTAGCTGCACAGTGAACATCTTGTATCTACATGTGTGGCCCTAGTAGACTGCAGGAAGCTAATTCACTCCGCAGCACAGCAGACTGGTATTTTAAATACAAGTAAAACCTTGCTGCAGAGTTTTTTTCCATGCACAGCAGCACACATGTAGACACCAGGGCTGACCAAAGTACGAGGGTGCTGTAGTGTGGGGGCTGCCTACCAGCTAGCCCTGCATTGGAGCTCCCTTGTGCTCAAGCCACCCCCCCTGCAGTATGTTGAGCTGGGTTGGAGCAGCCCCAGGCTGACACCACCCCCCAGACCCTCTGTCAGCTGGGGCTGCTCTGACCTGGACCAACGTGCTGCGGTCCTGGGCGCAGGTTCCAACAGTGCACCTGGGAGCAATAAACTCTAGTGCAATATGTGTTGGAGTTTATTGCTCCTTGCTAATAGTATGTGTAGATGCACATAATGTCTACTCTCTCTCCCTCAGAGGCTTCTTAGCAGGATGTTCAACTCATTGCCCTTTGATCCAGAGAGATCAGATAGCAATACAATGGCACCAGTGGCCTGCCAGCCTGGACTCCAGGCTTTACCACTTGTTGCCTGGATTGTGGATGGTCATGGCATCAGTCTGCGCTTCAGCTTCCTGACATGCAAAATGGTGCTAATAAGGCCATCCCTTTGCAAGACATTAGTGGTGGACTGTGTATTTAAGAACTGTCCCTATGGGGTTCCAAACAAAGGCCAGGCTATTGGAGAGCGGGGTGGTGAGCAAGTATCCAGGCACAGCACCTCTCCCCTGAAGGCACCTTTGCTAAGTCAGCTCAGCCTTGTGTGCATCATTCACTTGGTAATTTGTTGCATCACTATTTACATTTCCATGGGTTTCTGTACCCCATTTTGGAGCCATGACCCAGAAACAGGCCTGAGAACAGAGGACAACACTGAGGAGGCAGGCCCTGGTGTGCCAGCTATGCTGGAAGTGAAAGGCCTCGGGCGTATGGCTGGGATTTTCACTCTGGAGCTGGCATTGCTCCCCTTGGAGGTTCCCCTGGTCTGGCCTAGCCAGCTCTTCCACGCAGAAAGCACAGCTCCCAGGAGGCAGTGGTAGCCCTTGCTGCTTTTCACAGAAGATCACTGGCCACAGAGGGCCACAGAGAAGGAACCACACTCCTCAGTCGCAGCTGAGGCCAGTCTGTGCCCAACCAGCACAAACGGTCCTTGTCCCATTGCATGCAGCCTGGTCATGCTGCTGTGAGGCCCTACTGGAAGGGCCTGGTGGCTACCTGGGGCCTTGGACTCTATTCTGTACCTGGGAAGGACAAATCAAGCACTCTGGGTCCCTGCATCTCCCAAAGGCTCTCTATAGAGCCAGTCACCAGAGCACAAGAGGCAGAGAGGCAAGTCCCTGCACTCAAGTAGCCAAAAAGTCAGATCTAGGAAAACAGAATGGGGCTAGCGTGGGAATCTGGACTATGGCCCAAATGTGAGCCAGAGACTTAGAAATCCAAAGGCAAAGGCTAAGCCCCCCCAGCTTAGTGTACTTTTAAAACTCCATGCGTTTAAAGGCAGGCTTGGCAGGAGAGCAGGTTGCATACTGAGCTGCCTGCTTGGGTAGGAGAGTCCTCTGCAGCCAGGGAGTTGCTGAGCTACAGGGGCCTTGGGCTTCCCCACTGTCCCCCAGCTAGCCCACACAGGTATAGCCCCATCAGCTGTGCCCAGGATAGGAGATGGGGGTAGGAGGGTGAGGGAGGGAGTGAAGGCCATCGGAGGTACAGAGGAGAACAAAGAATGCCTGCCTGAGGGGTCTGCGCTGCAGCTATCCCACAGGCGGCCTGAGCTCAACCAGTTGAGGAAGCACCTGGGGTAGGGAGATGATGGGCCTTCAAATCGGACACCTAGCACAAACAGCCCGGTTTCAGGGACCATCACAGCCCTCAGCCAACTCCCCTACCCAGTTGGAGGGGAAGGAGGAGGAGGTCAGAAGCTCTGGGAGCCCCCAGACTCTTGCGGGAGCTGGCATAGCCTAGAGGGTGTAGTCTGCTCCTCTGCCAAGTACCAAAGTGGAAGGGTAGAAGCACCAGCATGGCTGGGCACCCTTCCCAGGAGTGGGAGAGGTAGCACTGCCACTACCACTGCTGTGCCCATCCAGAGGGAGGCACAGGGACCAGGGTCATGTGTGCACACACTGCCACCATCATGAGGGACAGCTTTTGGAGTTGCTGTGACCTACTTTTGCTCCAGCACAGGTTCTGCTGTGTGTGTGTGTGTGTGTGTGTGTGTGTGTGCTCCAGTGTAAAAGCTTAATAGAGCCAGGCATAAATTATTCATTGCCCAGTCCATGTTAATGCATGTGATAAAGGTTTTTTAAAAATCTCCTCTATAATTTAAAACCCCATGTTGTCCCAGTGCTGGGCCCCAGCCTCTCCCCAGGGGGAGCTTATGCTTCAGTGAGTAAAGCTGAGAGATGTGGCTGGAGCTGGCAGGCAGGAGGGAAGGGAGAGGAGGTGAAGGAGAAACGCATGGCCTAGATCAAAGCAGGGCTTAGGAGAGCAGGTATTTGTAGCAGGAGGGGCCTGAGCACACATGGGGAGGTAACAGGAATAGGAACTGAGGAGTGGAGCCAAGGTAAGGAAGGAGTTTTAATGGGGAATTAGTTAAATAGCACCTCCCTGGCACCCAGGTTAGGGACACCACAGTGAATTACAGGCCTGGAAAACCAAGGAGATGCCCAAACCCCAGCAGCAGGGCAGAGCCTGCTGCTGGGGTTTGGGCAACCAGAAGAGAGGCAGGATAGGGAAGGGGATCTCCCCACCCCTGTCCTGTAAGCCAAGGGCCCTGGCACAGACCCCTGTTCTTTGCATCCCCTCCCCTCCTCCTTCTAACATATGACAGGGGATGCAGCTAGACAGAAGGGCTCAGGCTTTCAGCATGAGCCTAGGTGCTGTGGGCGAGAGAGTGCCGTTCCCTCTCCTTAGCTGTTCTCCGCAGCTGCACTCAAACAGAGTGGGGTTGGTGCGGAAGCTGCTTTCGGCCATCTCTGCCTCCTCGAGAGGGAAGCAGGGGTCCCTGCGCACGGGCCTAGTGGCTCAGGCTGCCCACAGCCCTGCTTGGAGGGATGACGTCAGTGCAAGTCAATTCCCAGGGACAAGGGCCAGAAGGCCTATTTTTAGCACTGATTTTTTAAACCCCTCCTCCCTTTTTTTTTTTTTTTTTTTTTTTTTTTTAAGAAGCCCTGCTTTGCCCTCACCCCTGCTCTGGGGAGAAGGAATAAACAAGCCCAAGGAGCAGGAATCTCTGCAGCCAGGAACAAAGACATAGCCAGGCAGATCCGATCCTGGCAGGGATCTCACAACCCTGTGGGTAACAAGGGGGAGGCAGTTGAGGAGCTGTACCATGAGTTAACCAAGCCTCAGGCTGGAAGACTCCCCCTCCAAGCTTCCCATCCCACCATCAGGTACTCCTCTTGCCTCATGAGAGCAAATCACAAGAGCTTCCAACTCCTGGGTGTTTAGGGGTTAGTCACAACCAGGTGCAGAACAGCAAGCAAAGCCAACCACATCTAGGTGCAGTGTAACCAAGCAGCAGGAGTGAACAGTAGCTTTTGTATGTGTTCACATATGCTGGTAGGACACATGCCACTCTGAAGGGAAATACAGCAGCACTTACAATTAAGCTGGCAATAACATAGCCTACCTCTGCTCCCAGCTACCCCTTTGCCACTCCAGGTTACATTTCCTAGAAACACCACCTTTCAGTGCAACCCTGACTGAGGTCACAGCCTTGTCACACTGCAGCAAGTACACACCAGGCAGTTGTCTAGGAGTAGGGTCTGCTCCCTTTACAAGAACAGCATCCAGCTGAATGGTTGTTTCAACATGCCTGCTTATGTTGGCATCACTTATTCATAGCAGCAGTCCTCATTCTAGAGATTTGAGCAAAGCTCCACTAGATAAATGGACAGTCTGTTAGAGCAGCCCCTACTCCCATACAGGCAGGAGAGGGAGGCAGTACTGAAGCTAGCCTAGACATCAAGGGATGCCATAGCCCAGAAGTCTACCTTTTCCCAGCTTGCAAGGCCAAAAAGCACATAGCAAATGAATAGCAATGGCCTGTGTTTGTTTTTCCCCCTCGTCCTCTCAGTAGTGTCCCTACTACTCCTTACTCCCTAACATCATCTCTGATGTAAGGGGTTTAGGAAGGAGACAACAGACCCCTTTGGGAAGGCAAGCCATTGTCAGCCACATAGCTAGTGGGGAAGGTGAGTAAGCTGTGGCCTATTTCTTTACCTGGACAGGGAGCCAAGGCAGGCAAGTCTCCCTGGCAGAGAAAGGGTGCCCAGCTCTTCAAGCACTGTGGGACATGAAGTCCCTTCTGCAGCAGGGCTGCTATAGCATTTAAGCTCTTAGCCAGATCAGGCATGGCCCAAGCTGCTGTTAGTACAAGCAGCCCTGGAACAGGGTAACAGGGACAAAGTCAGATGGGGGGAAAAGGTTACTAGGGGCTGAGCCTATGGGACTGAACATGGAAGACTGGCTCAGCTGTCAGGCTAAAGCAGCCCAGTACTGTTTGTGCCAGGGCAGCAGTCCTGGCTGCTCTCCCACTGCCTTTGCTTCAGCAGCACTCTGTACTTGTAGGGCAGAGGACACAGTGCTGCCCACTAAGCCAGTCTACTCCCAGCTGCAGGCTGGGAAGAGCCCTGCTGCAATCTTGAGAGAGAGTTCAGCAGTGGAGGATATTATCCTTCTATGGAGATCTCTCCTGTCCTCACTCAGCCTTCCAGAGCAGCAGGCATTCCTGGTGCCGAGACACAGGCCTTGCCCTCATCTGCAGAGAGGCAGACTGGCATGAAAGTTAGTTGAAAAAGATTGGGCAAATAAGGACCAACTGAGCTGCTGTTGGTCCTCATGGTTTTGCCTCTACATCTCCCCCACCCCTGGGCAGCATGCTCAGGCACTGCCTCCTTCAACTTGCAAGCAAAGAAGGCTTGGCACAGAGTACATCTTGGCCAAGGCAAAAAAAACCCAGCCATGTACTGCTAGCCCCAAGAGCTGCAAGCCCGTCACCACTGCTTTGCAGTCATTCCAGCACATGTGAGTCCAGGCAGTTTGCACAGCTCTACCACCATGCCTAGCTTCTGCTTCATCCCAAGATGCACAGATGGAAGAGAATGCTTTCACTTTAAAGAGGCAGACTATTGCTACAAGCTTTGGGGATCTCCATGCCTGTTACCAACAACAGAACAAAGACACCAGTCTACAAAAAAGTCACAGAAGCCTCTGGGTTTTGGGGGGGATTTTTTTGCATTTTATATATTATCCAGTTTCACATTCTCATAGGATCAGCAATTATAGCAACTTATTCTCAAGTCTTTTAATACAAGCAAGAGCCATGGTTGTATAATAATTATAATAATAATAATTATAATAATAATTATAATAATAATACTTAAAGCACTTCAATACCAAGCAATAAGATGCTAAAACAAAAAAAACCAATTGCACAATTTGTTTACTATGCCTGACAGAATCATTATTACAGAAAACAATCCTTTCCTTTCAAGCTTTTAACTAAACATTAACTTCTTACAGGATTACGATTTCTCTTTAATAATAATTAATTGCACACAAAAAACACACAAGAAACTCCTTGATGCATAAATATTTCCTTATTACACATGGTACAAAAATACTCGTACTTTTTTTGTTCGGTATTCCCATAAGGATGGCTGATTTGGCAAGACTGGATTCTCTCCAATCAGAAGGATGTTGAGGGGGGAGATATATATATATATATTTTTTTACAGCCATTCTATATATGTCTGAGGAAAAAAAAGCCCTGACTTTAAAAAACTGGAGAGAATGGACAAGAAAAAACCCAGTGCATCATACTTTAAAAAGAAACACTTTTCAAATTCTTCTGGTTGTACTGGAAGGAGGGAAGGGAAAGTGAATGGAGAATGGGAGAGACAAGGAGAGTTAGCAAATTTTTTCGAAAGCCAAGTCTTCACAGAAGCAAGATGAAAAACCTTGATGGATCAATAGTTAGGCCAAGACCTGTTGCTATGGTTACACAAATGCTAGAACAAACAAACTTACACACTCACACATACACAAGTTAAGTGTTTTAATTCATGCCAGAAAAACATGCAAAACCGATTGTCTTTCATTTCCTTCGGCAGAGCTGCATAAACAAACGTTTAGGACAAGGCAGGCCTGGGTATTGCTCTGGAAACAGCAAGGCCTCCAATGGCACCAGTGTCTCGTTGGGTACAAACCTGTCCACCACCAGGATTGAGCTTCTCCAACTAGGCTTCAGTGTAGGAGAAAGGAGAAACTCAGTCATGGAGCCTCGGGAAGGGAAGGGGATCAAGCAGACACAGAATGCAGTCCACTGAGTTGGGTTCAGATATACATATATATATATTTTCACAGTCTTTGAGGGGAAGAGGAGGGAAATCCCACAGCTCCGTAAAAGGAGAAGTGTGAGGTTACTGCAGACTTGGCATCTGGTCAGATACCTACAAAATAAACCAAAGGGATTTTCATTGATCCACTGCTTCATCCCTGGCACATCACTCCATGGAGAGACAAAAAGGGAAGAATGCAAGCCAAGAGACTCTTAAAAAAAAAAAAAAAAAAAGGAAGAAAGGAGAGTGTTACTAAGCATGCCTTGTAATTAACTCCACATGCCATTGTTCAAACCAGAGAATGTAGCGGGTCACCTCCCCAGCAGCACATGGAAGATACTGGCAGCAAACCGCCACCTCCTTCCTAAAGGGCAGCCTGGAGCAATGGAGTTCATAGAACTGTTCTGACCAGCAGGAAGAGCTGCTGACAACTGGTGGGGGTGACAGCAGACTGCACTGGAGCAAAGGGGTGATCTGGGACCCAGAAAGACTTCACCTTTTCTCCCAGGCCTCTCTGGACTCAAGCTGTGCATGGGAAGCTTCTACTGTGGCACCACTGGGAAGTCCTCCCGTCCCCAGCTGCATGGCTGCTTCAGGCCTAGTCTCTCTCCAAGGCCAAGTCAGGACCTTTGCCTTCAGAATTCCCCAACAGCCCTCGCCTCATCTCAGGCTGGTCTTACCTGCTTACCTACCCACTGCCCTGCCGCTCGTTTTCCTACTTTGAGGATTCCTTCAACTCCTGTCTCCCAGGTCATGGTATTAACATGCCATTTGGCTGCCCTTACCCAGTTCATGCTGCCCCTTCCCTGCCCTGTGGGACTTTGAGGCAGATTTATCCAGCCTGCAACCAGACTTACTCTGTGCCCAACACAATGGAGCCCTATTTTGGGGTGGCCCTTAGATCCAACTGGTAAGGGACTCCAAGGCATCCTGCCAATACTCAATACAAGCACCTTGATGAAAGTGATGTCAGTCTCTGCCAACCCCGTGCAACAGCTGGGCAGTAATACCACCAAGAGGGGTGCCTCCAAGCCAAAAAAATTTGCCAGTGGGACATTCAGCCTCTATGCATTTACTGGTTAATCCTCACAAAAGCTCCAAGCCACCTTCAGGTGAACTGAAAAAGACAACACTTATTCCGACGCAACTCAAAACAGTCATTTACTGACCCAATGTGGCCATTAGTAGCTTCTTTGCATTTAGGCAATGGAGGGTCCCAAAACTCACTTAAGCAGCAGAGCCAGACTGTCAACAGCAACTCCACAACTCCAGGCCTTGCATCTTCTAGTGAGATGCAGAAGGAGCTTTTCTCAGGGTAGCGAGGTTGGGTCGGTGAGGCCAACCTTGGATCCAAATCTTGCCCTATCAGCTCTACGGTGATATGTGAAAGCCCCACTCAAAGCTGAGCCCTGGACACAGAACACCTTTTGCATGCAGTCAAGAATAGGAGGATCCAGAACCTATCCATCCCACTCAAGCAAGGTACTTACCGAAGAGCTAACAAAACTGACGAGACTTCCATCCTTGCTGGGTAGCTTCAGAGGGAGGATACCAGCGCATCTGTAAGAGAAAGCCATTCCACAGCTGTGATCCAAATGTCAGATGAACCAGAGGGTCCAGGAATCAGGACATCTTCCATCACATACAGGTTACGTGGAGGGTTGTGCACCAGTGCCGGGGGCCAGCAGGGACTCTAGGATGATGCTATCACCCTGCTGGGAGTTTCTGCTGTTCAAGGCAGATGTAGTGCATCAGTGCTACTCAGCATGCCAGTTCCAGCAAGGCTTTTTGCACAGCTAAGCTCACACCTGAAAAAGGGTAGTTAGACTCTGATTGCTCTCTCAGAAGTCCTTTAAGCTAATGGAGCTTTCCTCATTTAGTACTTAGGATCAGTATTTAGCTTTAGGGAGAAAGTCAAGTCTTTATTCATCCAAAGATCCAGAATAGCATATTGCCAAAGATCCAGAATAGCATATTGCTGGCAAGTAACTACTGCTGTCTGACATCTCCAAAAGCCCCCACCATTGCCCCTGGGCAAGATAAATATCAGTAATACCAGCCTGACCATGTGAGAGCATAACTTGGAATTCATGCCTTAGAGAGAACACGACAACCAATCTTGGAGACCTACCACGTGTTAGTCTTGTTCTAAACATACCCATTCAGACATCCAGAACGTGTCCTTCAGTTCCAAATCCATGAGTAACCAATTGACTAGTTTGCCTTTAGATTCGCATAGTGAGCTACTTCAGCTGTTTCCACAGGCTTAGGAAGGAGACAAAGCTTCTCTCCACTACCTTTGGGTGCTTTTTTGCACTGCTGAATACAGTTGCTCATCTCACTGGTAGGGGCAAGGGGAGTTCTAAAGGAATCAAGTCCTAATCTGAAAAGGATGGTCCTTGGCTAGTCATAACCAGAGAGAGAGAGAGAGAGAGAGAGAGAGAGACATTCTTTGTTCCAATAAGTTTAAGGAGGCCATGAGTATGTGACTACAAGTCCCAGGACTGAGGCAGTGGAAGTCTGCCTACCTTGAAGAAGTGACAAAACAAATCTTGGACTAGTCATTCTTACTTGGGTCCTGGGAATAAGGACACACAAGGCTTATTTTATGTACCAACAGAAGCCTTCTTCCTGGCAAGACAGCACTAACAGGCATTTCTACTACTTTTCATAGATTATGGTATTAGTTCCACTACCAAGATCAAACAGATGGCTAGTAAATACATCCCAACTTTTCTATGGAGTCAACCCCAGACAAAAGGAACAAGATTAAGTCCTTCCTTCTATTCCTATTACTAGTCTCCAAGAGGATATGGCAAGAACAATACAAAAAGGAAGCCCCAGAGACTATCAGCAAATGTGTTAAGAGGACATGCCAGCCAATCATGTTTGAGAAGGCTCCAGCAAGGCCCAGTTACCGATATCCCAGACCTTGGGTTCTACAGCTCACCAACTGATGCAACAAGGTATCCTCAATGACACCTCAACAGCAAGGTCTCGCTGCTCATGAACTGGAGGTGCCCATCTCTAGCACCCACCAGTGCACCACCAGAAGAACAAAAAGAACCCCACCCAGATGATAGTCATCTGCCCTGGAAGAACAGGTCTTGGGACAAGAGGGAACATCTCCATGGTTGCTGTGGCCCACCAGAGTCTATCCACTTCTTTCCCTTCCATAGGAGGAATACAGCCTACTCCCAGCAAGGGTTTGGGCACCAATGCAGCAGAGAAGCCCAGCCTCTCTCATGCCAGAGCCCCTTTTTCAAAGTGGCCAACAAGGTTTAAAAGGACTTTGCAGCAGATCCCTGCAAAGAGCCCTCTGGCTTCTCAGGACAGTGGGAGGCCCAGAGATGGTTCCTCATAGCACAAAGCCTCTCTAAGCCAGACAATGGTGCATGTCGGGGGGGGGCGAGGGTCATGTATATGACTGATCTAGCCTGTCAGACCCTCCCCCTCCCTCCAACATGCACCATTGTCTGGTTTAGAGAGGCTGTGCGCTATGAGGAACCATCTCTGGGCCTCTCACTGTCCCGAGAAGCCAGAGGGCTCTCTTATATCTATATCTAGTGACACCCCTCCCCCCCACAACCTGTTCATATGCTCTCCCACTGTTAAGGATAGAATAGTGGGTTAGGCCAAACACTGGTCTAACAAGTGTCAATGCTGGGTTATGTTCTTAGGAGAATGGCAGCAGAATGGGCTTGCTACACCATCTCACTGTTTGCACTTCAGCAACTGCTCCTCCCTTCCAAGCCCCGAGTTAGTCAGCAAGGGAGTACAGCCAGACAGAGGTCAGGAATCTCCCCCATCCCCTCAGCACTGTGGCCCCAACAGTCACAGACACAGTGCAAGTGGCTCTCCATTGGTCAGCTGAACCAGAGACTTACTAGGGTCAGAAGAACACATTATGTTGACACCTGCACTGCTCATCTACATTAGCATTTTTTCAGCTCAGAGTACCTTTGGGGAAGGAAAAGGTGTTTAATTCCATGCCCTTCCTCCCACTAGAACAGCTTGCGTGCGCACTAATGCAGTCGTTGCAAAAATAGCTGCTATTCAACTGGACAGGAAAAAGTTTTTCCTTGCTGCATTCCTTCCCTAGCATCCACCCCTAAAACCTTGGGCATGCTCCCATCTGGGAAGGGGAGTTCTGGAAACTAGCCCCTGCCAGCCAACTGCTGCCACCCCAAGGCCAGTAGAGCACCAGCCAGAGTGCAGCCTCAGCCCAGAAGGGCCATGCTTTGGGCTCTTTTGTCACATGCCCAGTGTCTTGGGCCAATGCAGAAGAGCAGGACTTGGGAAGAAAGCTTTTGAAGACGCAAGAAGATTCCCTGCACTTCAGTAAACTCTTCCTCTACCCACCCTAGTCCTAATGGATGCAAACTGGAGGTGCCACATGCCTGAAGGCAGGCCAAGTCTGCACAGCCTCTAAAACTGGTGTGGCCTGGTTCTGATGCAAGGAAGATCCCAAAAGTGATCACCAATTAAGCCTGAACTCCACAGAGGGGCAAGATCAGAACTCTTGGTTTCCACCAACAGGGTGTACAGGCCACCAATACTGAAGCTAGAAAACCTCCTCCTCCTTGCCCCCAAAAACACATCACTGCTTGGGCTAGCAGCTCCCTTACTCCTGGATCCAGCCAAATTGAGCGCTCCACAATACAGGCAGAGCACCCCATGTTCCCACTTGTTTTCAACTAGGAGCTCTGTATTGGACATTTACCTCCCTGGCTGAAGAAGACCGCCACCCTCTTGCTAAAGGGCTCACCGCAAAGGAAGAACAGAATTTCTGTAGCAGATGATAGTGCAGCTAGTACCTCACCCCTTAGGCCAAGCCTCCTCACCCAAGCTTATAGAGCATGTACACATGCCTGCTCTAACTGGATCCCCTGCAAACACTGTGCAGGTAGAAGACTGGCATCTAACATATGGCCACATGGGGGTCTTCCCTATGAGAGTCTTATAGGCTTCGGAATGCCAGGAACACCAAGGCTTCATGGAAGTTGCTTAGTGGCAGACATCACTACATCCTACAGACTTCTCTCTGTAGGATCTACGTAGCATGCATGAGTTCCTATGCTTCCCAGCCTGCAAGTGTCAGTGGGCATGTCTACATCTGCATTAATGCACTTTTCCCAATGTGCATTAAGATTCAATACCTGCAATGTGAGGTATTAGACTGCTTTAATATACAGTATCAAAAGCATAAGATAGGTTACAGCACATTAAAGCACCCATGTAGACACACCCAGTATGTACCACAGCTACTCCTTTTTCTGCCAACCACTTTAATGCACAATGTGTTGCTTGCAATAGTCATGTTAGTTACCAGGCCAGCTCCCCACACAGCAGAGATTTTCCCCACTGAAAAAATGGTCTACTGGAGATCAGATGAAAGCTCAGCTGGTTAAGGCTATCCTGAACATTGGTAAAGGGGCTTAATCCCTTGTCAAGGGGGAACATTATGGTTAGGTACAGATTCAAGAAGCCAGAGGCAAAAAAAAGAATCCAAGTGACAGGTTTCTGTAGGCAGTGTAGCAAATAGAGCACACATTCCCCCTCCCCCCCATTTTTTTGGGGGGTGGGGGTGGGAGGAGGGGGTGAAGGGGAGGGGACAAGTCTTGGACCAGGTTCCACCACTTTTAAATAAGCCTGTGTGCCAAAAGTTTGTTCTGTTACAGGCCTAGAGTGATTTCTGATTACTTACAGGTAAAATTGTAATGTCTGGACCTGGTCCATGTGTAGCTTGCAAGCCACCTGGAAGCCCAGCACACTGCATTCACTGCTCAGCCCAAGGCCCTGGGATCCATGTGCTGCAGTGGTGTTTGCTGCAAGTACAAGAGTGATGGCATCAACCAGCTATTTCCACCTCAGCACTGGAGAACCAGAATCTCTTCCCTTTATCCTGCTGAAGCTTTGCTGTGCAGACCTGACACTAAGAAAAACTAGCTGTCTGATTGCAGAGCTGAGACTTAACCAATAAGTTCTGCACCCTAGTCAGAGCCCATGCCAGAAAGCATGGAGGAGGAGGAGGAGGAGGAGGAGGAGGAG
>JAGPOW010003364.1:41530064-41551520 GCA_030014935.1 Caiman crocodilus | reverse complement strand
GGAGGAGGAGGAGGAGGAGGAGGAGGAGGAGAGGGTTTAAGTGCCAGAGAAAAGGGCAGAATGCCCAGCATTACTTTCCCTGCCACTCAAAGACTCTGCCTGCCACAGCAGCAACATCAGCAGAGTGTCCCTGCACCCAGCTACTGCTATCATGGTACAGGAATGCTGCTAAAGCACAAACTCCCCCACAGTGGGGACTACCATTAAATTGGCTCCCTAGGCTCCTGCCCCATCTTGCCAACCCCTAGCTCATTCTGCAGCAGTGGTAACTAAACCTGTGCTGCAGCATCTCCAAGGGATGGAGCAGCAAGCTGCAAGTCATGCAGCAAGACCTGCAGTTTGTTTACAGGCAGTCCTTGGGACCCTCAGCTGTACATGCTGGTCAGAGATCACTTGATTCATACTTAAGAGCACTGGAGTTTTGCCATCAACAGCAGAAGGTTGAAGCTCTATTGCATTTCATCTATAAGTGAGGTCTCTAGTGATGGCAGCCATTAGTGAATTAAGATGCAGCCCCACCAATACCTGTCTGTCCAGCTGCAAGAAGCAGTTTTCTTCTGTGGCTTCCTCACGACATAGAATCCAGGTATTCTTGATACTGTCCTACAGTCCATCCAGAAATAATTACATGCTAACCCCTGCTTTCACAAGCTTTGGAAGCTGGAAGTTTCTGCTCCCCAACAGAGGAAGCCCAGGGGCTGGGCTTTCACTTGAAGTTTCCTTCCTCCAACACTGGTTGGATGCCTGTTCTGCTCCAAGCCCTACTTGGCAGCACTGTGAGGGAGGAAAGGGAGGAAGCTGTTCAGTCACAAGGCAAGACCTTCAAGTTTTAGAGGCCAGGATGAGGAGCCCCACAAAGTAACAACTACACCGGATTGCAAAGCGTTTGGGTCGAGAGGTTGCTGAGCTAGGAGTGCACTCAGCTATTCTTTTGGAGAATGAGAAACTAGGGAATTCATACTCCTGCAAGTCACTCAGAGTCATTAAACACCTGCAGAAAGGGGTGGGAGACTCACTCCCAGGGGACTCGATGGAAATTGAATTGTGCTACTGCAGGCTGTTGCCTATGCCAGGCCTGGAATTAGGTCTTATGGGAACTAGAATATCCTTTATGTAAGCTTTGTATCATCCAGATAATCCCAGAACGCGGAAGGGCTCCTGTTTGAAGAGTAGGGTCTGGCAGAACCTCAGAATAGGAAGAGCAAGTAGTAAGGATAGGAAAAGCTTGCCCGTGATGGAGGCCACTACACCTCACCTAGAGGGAGGACAAGAATTGACTGGTCCACGCAGCCTTTGGCTCTCTGAACCTGGGGAAGATGGACAACACATACCACGTGCATGGTACAGCAGGCAATTAGGAAGGCCCTCTCTGTTGCAATAAAGCCGAGTCCAAGCAAGCAATCTACACTGTGCCTATCCATTCACTTGAAGATCCTCATGTACAGGACAGTTGGCAGCCATTCAAATGGAGGGGGGTGCATTTGAATCATCAACAGGTGAAGAGGAACTGGGTGCAGGGGTGAGTTAAAGCCAGAACCATCCTCATCCTTCCCAGATGCCAGCCCAGCGCACACAGCCTGTCAGGGCACAGAGTTCCTTCCAATACAGAGCTACTCCAGCTAGTGGCCTGGAGAAGCTTAAATGTCTGCTGAGCAGTGAGCTGGCAAGAGAGTCAAGGATGAGCCACAACAATTTGAGACTATGGAAGAACATAGAGGATGGTCCCCTCTCCTTACAAACCACAAGGAAGGTCACGACCTAGACAAACATCCCAGCTCCACCAATGTCTTGCTCTGTGATCACAGCTGAGTATGGAGCCAGCATCCCTCTTTCAGCAGGAGCTCCACTCCAAGAGGCTCTTCTGCCCTAGCAGGCTACTGCTTTTTACTGACCAGAGCCCTAGGCCACTCCTTCCACCCCTGGCTGCTTATCCTGGTCCCACTACATCCAAAAAAGCCACCAGGCTGCGTAGTCAAATCAGAGACCCAGACAAACCAAGTCCCTACTTCTCCTCGTCAGGTACTAGGGCTGTCATGTTTCAAGACTCCTCTGTCAGAGCTACACTCCACACACATACATGGGGACTGTTAGTTTATAAGAAGTTTCCCAGAGTCACCCCCCCTCCACTCTCCTGACATCTGGAATTAGTTTCTTCCATCCTGCCCAGCAGCTGAGCAGGAACAGGAAACTCCCCATTTGTCAGGCTGCATAATGTTCTTTTAACCCTGGACAGCATTCTCTGCTGAAGGGAACTCCAGCCTCAGAAAGCTCAGTCTCCTCTGAAGGAGGGGGGAGGAGACCAGCTTATATAAACTTGACTGCAAGAGACATGTGCTCATACACAGCTGCAGGGGCTCCCATATCTGGTCCTTTGGCTCCCTTCTGAGCCATCAATGGATCTTACCCCTAGACTAAGGTAGTAGGGTGTCCTCTCAACTTAACTCAGGCTCAGGTCAGTGCAACACCCCCACTAGCCCTCCTAGTAGCCAAAGCTTTGTTCTAGAGTTTTACAAGGCTTCTGGCTCAAGGTAGCCGGTCCAGCTGGGCTAGATGGTAGAGCCAACTCCAACCTATGTTTACTTTGCCTTGCTGATACCAGCTTCTTAATCCAGGTGATTGCAACTCTTTAGTTCATCCTGGCCGTGATCTCCCCCCCCCCCACAATGAACTTTTGTTCTGTACCAGAAGTAGGTGAACAGGTTATAGGCACCCCTTAAATTGATGTTTGAATCTCATATTCCATGGAGATCTGCTCCACTCCTATGCTTAGAAAGCAAGATTATGCCTGGGAAAGACCTCATCCCAGAATGGTGCCAACTGGCCAAAAGTTCACATCTGGGATCTCAGGGAGATCTAGTGAAACTAGTGAAGAGCATGCTGAGCTGTCCATGCACATATAGCCCAAATTAATGCATATCCCAGACCCTGAGCAATAGTCTATTCACTGAACAGGACTTTAGTGAAGGGAAGAGTCCAAGCCTGAAGAATACATAGAACTATTAGGTTGGGAAGAAGCTCAAGGTCCATTTCATCCAACCCCCTGCACAAGTGCTGTTCCTTAAACCATCTTAGATTAGCATCCATTCAGCCTCCTCTTGAAAAAGGAGTCCAGATGCATGCTTGGTACTGCCAGAGGCTCAGCCCCATTTTGTGCCAGTGTCCAAAGCCCATCCAGCCATTGCCAAACCAAGGCAGAAGAACTGAAGCAGCCAGAACAGATGCTAGCCCTATAAATCACTGAGAGAGCAGGAACAGCAGGCCAAGTTCAGTCACTTTCTCCCAGCTTAAATAGCGGTCCTGCAGAAGCTGAGAATTCCCCTCCATGTGGGAGGTTCATACAGATTCCACATCTTGCTTTTGTCTACATTAGAGTACACACAGTGCATGTCTATCAGCAGGAATGGAAGCAGCTCAAGCCGTCCTTAAAATTGGAACGAACAGGATGGCAGGATCTACTCCAGGATCTTACAGACAAACTTAACAGTTGAGTCATCAGGGCTCCAAACCAACCAACTTGGAGACCAATTCCTTTCCTGGCCTAGTAGCAAGCTTCCCTAAGAGTGATTTAAGGGCTCTGGAAGACAAAAATCTCAGTCATATCTCAAGGTCTTTACAGCTTCTGCCACTTTCTTCACAAGAGCGTGTCACACATGAACCTCCTATCCAGTCAGCTTGGCTTCAGATGTTTTCTGCATCACCAAGAGCCATTTTCTATGACAAGGTAGATGCCATCATGAGACCAGGACAGCAAGGTTGCCCTGCATGGCTGAACAGGTTTTTAGATGCAAACCATTGCTTAAGAAGAGAGCCAAAGAGGGTGGATCTTTGCTTAAATTTTATTCTGGACAGTGCACTGCAGGTGAACCCACCCAGCAGATGAGACCAGTCTTTGGGATAAAGTCCACATTGGGACAGTACAGGAGCTAGCACAATCATTCCTGGAGCTGTAGAGGATCTCAGGCTTCTGGCTGGCTTTTAACCAACTAAGCCTTTGCTAGGAGTGATGCCATGAGGGATTGGATAGGACTAAACAGCCATGGCACCACTGGAAAGTTTGAAAGCTCTCTAGACTACAGGAAGTAAGATCATAAAATGCTAAAGGGAGTTCAGCTGCAAGACAACTTCATCCTCTATTTTCTGTGCAAGTTCCCCTTTTCCCCACAGGGACGGAGTTCCCTTTGGACATACTAGAAGGCAGCAACCCTGACACTAATCATGGCTGAAGCAGGGGCCAGGGGTACCATGGTTAGACTCTGCATCACCTGGCAGAGAATGTGAACTTGACTGTTATCTTAGCTAAGGGTGAGGTTGTTTAGATGCCCTCCTCAACCATCCGATTACCAACACTAATGACAGCAGAAGTGACCGCAACTGCTTCAAGAAGTCCTGCACATGCCAGGCCATCATTCAAGTTCAACCAGCTTGAGTTTCCAGGCAAGACCTGGTTGCCAACTGCTCAGCAGAAAGGAGACAGCTTCCAAACAATCCTTTGAAAAAGCCACTGTGCAGCTACAAGCTGCAAGTGCTCTGCACAGTGCAAAGCTAGAGCATGCTGTTCACCTGCCAAGTGAGCCAGCCGTATACGATTAGCAGCTACACTTCCACTAGGCCACAGGCCAGCCTGCCAGCTACCACCAGGCCTGATGGGGCCTCCATGGAGTCAGGCAAGAGATGCCAACAGTCCTACAGCAGAGCCAAGCACAGCTTGCACACTTGGAGGACAGAAAATGCCCACTGCAAGCATTTCCCCCACTTGAATGATGCCCCCCAGCTACGAGCGAAAAGGCTCCAGAGACATCTCACCATGTAGCTTCAAACAGCAAAGGAAATCAACACCAGACACTAGTGCTCTCCAGCCAGGTACTCTCAAGCCAGCAGCAGGCACCTGAATCAAACCATCTGTTCCCAGGACATTCCCAAAAGGGAATGGGGAGGATGAGGGAAGAGGCATTTCTGTCCAGCAGCATCTGGCATTTGAGTGACAGGCAGCATGGAGCATGCTCAGCAAGGGCCTCCTAGGGTCAGCTCAACCATAGCACCTGGTGGGCAAGTGTCCAAGCTTTTAGCCAACCCATCCTGGGGTGGAAGGAGGATGCAGGGGCTATCAGGCAGCTTCAGCCCTTCTAAGCCTGCCCTTGCAAAGGAAGCAGGCCTACATGCACAAATGTTTCCTGAGCCATAAGGCACATTCTAGCAGCTATTCAATATCTAGCTTCACTGTGGCCGCAAAATGTTCTTTTACTGCCAAGACGGTTTCCACACTGTAGTTCCCACAGCCAATGCAGAGCTAAAAAATGTAAAGCTCAGCACAAGGCAGGACTGCCCAGCTGAGCCTTTCCCAGCATCTCAGATACATTTTGCCAGAGTTGTGCCCCCAAGCTGCTACTGAAGGTCCCCAACTAGCAATCCCCAAGCTAGCTCAGGTCTGGCTACACAAGCTACAGGCACAGCAATGCAGGTTCAGCTTTGTGCACTATTGCTACAAGGTCTCCTCCAGCTGCAGAGTCTGAAAGGTCACCCAGGCCTGGTAGAGCATCCTTCCCCACTCCACTCCCTTCCAGTCTGGTGCATCTATAAATACTGCAGCACTTAATTTGGGTTCATCCAGCTATGACTAGAATCACATCAAAGCTTCTTCTAGAATTATCCATTTCTTTTTATGACTTCCCTAAACCAGAGTCTCCTGCAGCACGAGAAGGAAGTAATGAGCTTACCACAGCAGACTTATCTAGTCCAATAGAGCATTGTTCCTCCTCCCACCCCATATTGAAGTGTTCATTTCACCTAATTAAAGCCCTGAAAAAAGGAATCAGATAATGCTTCCATTATCACTATCAGTAAAGGAGAATCAGAGCTGTGCCTATGGCACTGGATTACACCAGCATCCCCCAAGGCAGCCAACCAGCAGCCTTGCTAGGGGGAGGGACAAGCCCACATTTGAGTATTGGAAGCCTCTTCTGTTACTGCCATGCCTGGCCTCCTGGTCCTAGGAAAGAAGTTTCCTAGATGCACTTCAGACCACATCATAGCAACATCCCTACTAGCACCATAAAGGCATCTTCACAGCTATTGATGACAGCCACTCTTGACCGCCAGCCTCAGGGGGCCACTGGTGTGCATTACTGTATCACTGCATAGGCATCTCCAGCTAAATCCACACGGTGCAACACTGACCTCCCCTTCCATCGATGGGTTCAGCCTCCATCCAGTGTGATGAAGCTTCAGGGTCCTGCTGAGCAACTCACCCAGCCAGGTAGCTGAAGTGATGAAGGCCTTCTTCCACCTAGAGCTTGCTGTAGTGATGTCACCATTTTGTTGGAAGCCTGACCCTAGTCATTCATTCATGGCCTCCAGATAGGACTGCCCTAGGGCAGAAGGGGCAGCAATGCAGAGACTCTGGTGGGTGCCTGTGCAGCCAGGCCTCAGTATGATGGATGTGCTACTCCCCACATACTCCAAGTCCACTGTCAGTTTGAGGCCTTGGTGCTTATATCAAGGTTCAACTACATCAGCTGTCATATGGGACCTGCCTAAACAGCTGAGAAAAGGCTGGAGACCTGGTTTGGAAGAATGGTGCTGGCCACTGAAGCAGATGTCTGGATTAGGGCTTACCCTATTGCCTGCTTCACCAGCATAGTGCAAAGCCCCCCCTCTCAGAGGATCAAGTCACAGGATCCCATGATCCCAACCAGCAGAGCTCTGCCTCATTCTAGAAGTCTGTACACGATGTTGCAGCACTAGGAAGCCTGGACTCCATGCTATAGTGGGTGCTAGAGACCATTCTTAGCTCCATCCACGAGATCCAATGGGGTACAGGGGTCTGTACCCAAATCATACTGCCCCTTCCCTTCCTGGAGGGTGCCTTGGCATAGGCACAATGTTTCCATTCCTACTGCAGCCTTGTTGCTTCCTTAACCCCAGGAAGCAGGTCTGGATTGCCCACACATTCTACCACATGTTCCTTCCCTGAAGATCATTCAAGCAGCAGTAGAAAAACATTCCTGCATAGGAGAAAAATTATCTGCACCTTCTTCCTGCCTTTGACTTCCGATTCCAAACAGCGAGCACCAACACTCTTCCCCAACCTCTTTGGCCTGGAAACAAACCTCCACCTTTGAGATGTGATCTCCATTTAGCTTCCAGAGCACCCCACCCACCCCTTCCAATCGACAGATACCAGCCTCCAAGCATCGTTCCTGCCAGCTCCAGGAAGCTCAAACTCATGGTCTTGTTCTGTGCAACTCTTATTCCCTGCACCACATTAGTGATGGCTCATTTTAGCTGCCTTCTGGCACTGGTGTCAAACTAGAAGCAGCCCAGCTCCAGGCAGGAACTAGCTTCACTTCCAGTAACTGAGAAGAAAAGAAGTGAAGAACAGACCCAGTAGGGTGGTGCTGGGTCCATCCCACCCCAGTGCCCCCACCACTCCCTCCCCCAGGTCCTTATGAGATGCTGGAACAGAAGGTGACGGAAAAGTGCTGTTCTAACGTGCGCAGTAGAATTTAGTTATGTGCTTCCATTATCACGTCACTCACCTCCCCACCATGTGACATGAGTGAGATAGGGTGTCTTTGATTGCTTCTGAAAGATGGTGGTTTGGGAGACCAAGATATCTTTTTGTGCCAAGTCGCAAGGTATTGTTCCTCCCCCCTCCCTCCTGCCACTGTTTGGCCAGGTTCCTCCCCTCCCACAGAAAGAAGGATTTAAAAAAAGTCAATCCTAGCTTGCTTGGGAGAAGTTGGTTGTCAGATGGTGCCATGCTGTGGTGCCAGGTTGTGTGCTGCCAAGTTGAGATGTGGGTTAGAAAGAATGTCTGGCTCTGGTGTGTGGCTAGCGTGAGGCCCATGCACTGGCTTGCCAAGGAGATATGGGCTACAGAGATGGGCAGAAGCTTGCAAATCCCACTGTGCACCCTGGAGTAGAGATGGTGACCTTACCAGTCTTTCCAGATGTGGGTGCCATCATGCTTAACACCTCTAGGAATGAAGCTGTAGTACAGCCACTCCACTAGCTGCAAATAGGCATCACTAGGGTGTCCCATCGCCAGGGACAGCTCTGAGCTTCAGGGCTAGCCTGCCGTGGCATCGCGGCTGGAGTTCACTGGGGACATCAAAGGAGGGATTTGAGAGAAGGTGGGGAGGAAGATGGGACATTGAGAGAGTCAGTGCTTTGCCTCTGTGGGAGTCCCCTGGAAGAGGGGTTTAGTGGGCAGCCCCCGCAGCAACACCATCCTGCTCTGCTAGGCCATCATCTCCAGCAGAACTGCTGTCAAGGATGCAGGAGCAGCCATGTTCAACCTAGTCACCAGGCAGGTTATTGAACACTTTGCATTTGAAAAGCCAAGCTCATACTGCCCTTCATCCCCTGCCATCTGAGCAAGAGTCATTATACCAAGTCCAGGGCAAGCTTATGACTAGCTGAGTTGTTACCAAGTCACTCCTAGGGTTCAGGAGTAAAAGTAGAAGAACCCCCTCATTACCAGGGGAAGAAAGGGGTCCTTACCCCCGTCTACAGGCAGTGGGCATACTGGGCTATTCTCTCCAGACAAGTTCTACATCCCAGCTCATTTGGTATCACATGAACTCATAGCATTGAAAGATTAAGAGTTTAAGTTGCTAGAGCAGAGGGTGCCTAGCACCAGGTACCTTGTTCCTGGCAGTGCTGGGACATCCTCTAGTCATTAAGGTAGACAGCATTTCCAGTTACCACAGTGCCTTGGGGAGAAGCAGCTGCAAGGAGGAGCCCTAATGGTACAAGTTCCTAGATACAGTGTCACTGCAGGAAGGGCAGAGTTACCTCCACCACTCACCCCAGCAGTAAGCATGGGAGGGAAGACTCAGTAAGCCATTTCCAAACAAGACTAGCTTTGGAGGACAGCACCTTGACAAGGCTTTTATCCACAGCTTCAGCATGGGAGTCCTTGGAGGCTGATCTTATCCCACCCTGGCACTGGCCTCTGTACTGGAAGAGGACCCCAGCCAACACATTATGCAGCTCAGAGCTGCCAGCACCTAAGTAATATTTAACTCTGTAAAACTTTATTGGTAATGCATGCTGTGTGGGAATGCCCAAGAAGGTTGCCAGCTAGAACACAGAGCAGGTAGACAGCCTGTGACCAGCTCAGGACCCCCAAGGTGCTTGACCTGCCCTTCCCAGACACTTCTCCCAGTTACCTGCCAGAGGCAGCAGGTGTCCCTAGCATAAATAGGGGTTGCATCAATGGTTTTAGGTGAAATGTTAACCCATTACCAACTGTTCCAGGAAGTTGGTTCAATCATACTCTGCTTTGGGCAGATATAGGCAGGTCCTGTTTGTTATGCTACAGAGCTAGCATGTGCCAGCTCAGCAGCTCCCAGCTACTCCCTACCCATCTGCAGCTACAGACACGCACTAAAACCAGAAAGGCACCAGGCAAAAAAAAGTGCTGCAAGGCCTCCTGTGGCCACATAAGACACCAGTCTCTGGCATGCTTGTGGCAACCCTGGAACAGCCTTAGCAGTCTATTTCTGGGCTTCTAGGAACAGGTAAGCAGGACATACTTGGGGCTCTGATTGGCGTACAATGCCCAGGCAGTGTGGACAGGTCTACTAGTAGCATTAGCTGGTAGTATTTGCTCTGCAGGGGTGAGACTCATA
This sequence comes from Caiman crocodilus, assembly GCA_030014935.1. Classification (NCBI taxonomy): domain Eukaryota; kingdom Metazoa; phylum Chordata; order Crocodylia; family Alligatoridae; genus Caiman; species Caiman crocodilus. The sequence goes on along the minus strand of JAGPOW010003364.1, from coordinate 41,541,885 downwards.
GCTCTAGAGGACACTCCATGTGAGGCTGTTAGAGAAGCTAGTTCTTTGAGAAGATGCAGAGGTGCATCAATACAACAGGGGGCCCTAATACTCCCTTAAGTTCAAAGCCCTCAAGGGACACAGGATAGGTTAGCCATCATGCCAAGGACAAGTCTGAAGCTTGTTAACCAGGGCTTGTTAGCCATTTCCCAATCCCCAAGCCATCTCTGGTCACAGTCTAGACACCGAGAGGGTGTCTTGCACATTGGGTAGAATGTGTTAAAGGGGCATCATTCTATATAAACCATAACCAACAAGTCCTTCTGGCAAGTGCAATATCCTGTTCAAGCTGGAAGTCTCATTTGAGACACTGGAAATAGGTCTCTTAACTACCTCTTGAGGAAAGCAGAAGGAGATATGGCATGCAATTGGGGGGGGGAAGGGGTGTCCACAAGTGTGCCCCGGGGAATTCTTTAGAGGGCATCTGCTGTTAGAAGCTACAGGGAGCTTTCAGAAGGAACAGCCTAGCCCTGGAATACAGTGTCCACGGTGGCAGCACAGGGGCCCAAAAGATCTCTCAATGTGTTGTAGCCCTTCTCTCCTTGACTTGGAGCCTGCCACATCCCATTCCTGCCCTGTGCAGCTTATAAGCCCACTGCACAGCCACTGCCAGAAGCCAACAAGCTCTTAGCCTTCAGTAACAGAGGTGGGCAGGATATAGCCTACATGTGGCAGTGCCTCAAGCAGATGAAATGAAAAAAAAAACAAACACCAAAACAAAGACAACCCAGCATGGCAAGGGTTATCCAAAAGGCAATTCAATGCTGCCCAGTTTCCACATTAAAATCCAAACATGACCAAGTTTCATACCTTGGCAAGTTTTAGAAAAACAAAAACAAGAAATCCTCAAAACAAAAAACCTCTGGAACCCTTCTGCCCACCCACCCCAATCGCCCACATCCTAATCCGAAGAGTTATCCCAAGTGACTCTGTCAGGATTGTTTGACAGTAAGTTGATCCCAGTCTCCCACAGCCCTGGCTGGTTCATTACCAATTGGTCTGTTTGCTTTCTGCTGTGCATCAAGGCCATTTGCTTGCCATCTATACTAGGCCACTGGATTTGTGGTCCCAGGTTAGATGGACACTTTTTTTTTTGGAAAAAGTTAAAAATAAAAATCAAAAGGCAACTTTCCTACCCCCCCCCCACCCTCCCCACAATATGGGAACAGAGCAAAATGAGTGTGCGCCTCAGTAGTGTTCCAAGTTCCTGGAATTCAAAAGTTTTGTAACCATCTAAACTGAGCACTACAGCCTGCCCTTAAACGAAGGACATACTTTCAAATTTAAGATTCCATTTCAGTGTAGCCTTGTCTTGGCATTTAGAAACCAAGTTCTGTTCAAGTTACAAGTAAGAGCCCATAGAGAATGCTGCTGCTTCCAAGCTTGGGCAACAAGTTGGTGTTTCCCCTCCTTTTACAGGAAGATTTACTACTAGGCCAAAGCAACAGGAGGGCAGTGGAGATTTGCAGACTTTAGGGCAAAGCCAGAAGCAGGCTTGCAAGTCTTGCTTCAAACAACCTATTAAAGCTAGCAAGCCTGGCATGCAAAGGGCAGCTGACCTTCTTCACCACACTAGCAGCTCTAGACTGTCAGGGCTCCTTCCATGCTCTTAAGACAGTTCCCTTGCAGTGCTTCCTTTAGGCACAGCAGAAGGAAAGGGAGCAGAGCTATGAGGAGCCCCTCAAGTATCAACACCCAAGCTATTATGGGGTCATGGGATGCTCAAGAACAACTGACCCATCATCTACTAGTGACTAGCTCCCTCAATCCAAGTCACTTCTCCCACCAACCCATTGGCTTCTAAGGAAAAAAAACAAAACAAAACAAAACAAAAAAAAGGCACTACTGCATGCAGGGTCACCCTTCCACAGGGAATCTATACTAATCAAGTCAAGTGGGGCCCATGTAACATGCATCTAGTCCCAGTTTTACCCTACATGTAGCTGAAATGCTATAGATAAAATGTTAGTGAGAAGCTACAGGGAAAGTTTGAAGAGCATCATTCAAGATGAACCTAAAACTCCTGAAGTACCAAGTTCAACTGAAAATGGGATTTAAACAAAAACAAATCCCTCTGAAAACAAAAACAAGTGGATTCTGGTTTGGGCAGAACACTTAAGTTAACAGGGGAAGTCCTCCTTTCAGTGTGGAGAAAGGAGCAACCTTCACTACAGAGCTGGAAGATAAGCCTCTTATGCAGATGTTCCAGATCAGACATACACCTATGGAAGTTGGGCTCTGCTGGACTAAGCCCTGGGCCCAAGTCAGCCAAGTTTCAAGCAGGCTTTCCCCAGCCATCTGCAACGCAGGCCAGATCTACAGTGCCAGAAGTTAGTAGGCATTTACTGCACCCTGAGCAGGGGACCTCAGCCTATCTAAGTAGCTGGCACTTTGAAGTTTCTTCCATGGTTCCTGGAAGAAGCCTCCACACCAGACTGCTGTTTATTTACAGCAGGGAATACTTTGCTCTGGAGACAGGTCAAGGTGCAAGAGAGCACAGGTTTCACCATGGGTCAAACCAGTCATGCAGAGATCCAAGTGAATAAGCTGCACTGGGAGTTAGCGTCTCCAAAAGGGAGCGAGGCGACAGCTTCCCCCAGGAGCAGAGAGGCTCAGCATGACTCACCTGAGCGTGAAGGGCAGCAGCAGCGGCGGCGGCAGCTGGGTATGTGAAGGCAGCATGGGGGATGGCAGGGGTTAGTTCTGTGGTGTACAGTGGATAGGGAGCCCATGCCTCTGGAGATGCTGGGATCAGAGCTGCTCCAGTCAGGTCATCTAACAAAAATATATAAAAATAGGAACATTTCAGCTGTGCTGCCTAATGGCCAAAGCCAAGCCAGCGAGGAGGCAGACTCTGAACTTTAGACTCCACGTTGCTTGAGATTTCCAGTCTTCTCAAAAGAAATAGGCAGTCTCAGATATCAGGACCTGTAGTGCAGTTGCTTTGCTGGCCTCCCTCTTCCACCCACTCTGAATAACCAGCACCTGCCCAGAGTCAGTGCAGACCTCCATCCCAAGGCACCACAAGCAAAAGGAACTCGGGAAGGCATTCACCTCTGCCTCCATTTCAGTGTTCCCCTAGCAGCCAGGCAACACAGACATGCCCAAGGGCAGGCTTGTCCTTGGCTGGACTCTAAAGTCAGGACTTTGTCTATTCCCCATCTCCAATGCAGTGGCAATGAGTCTAGTGGCTTTGGGGCCTCTCTGGAGCACTGTCTGGGAGGGGGAAGGTTGTGGGAAGTGGAGCCAGCCTGAGCAAGGACTCCTTAACAGCTACTCACAAGGGTCCCGTGCGATGAAGTGCGCGCCCAGGGCAGGGTGGATGTTGGTGGGGTTTGGTGTGGCCATCAGCTTGCTCTTTGCCATCTTAGTGTTGGCTTTAGCAAACTCTAACCGCAAGGTCTGGGGGTTCTCTGGGTCAAAGCGAATGCCCTGCAGAAGAAAAAGGAGTCTCACAATGAAAGCAAACATTGCTATCCATTTTCTGGATTCTGGTATTCATCTGTGCCTATTCATGCCACCCCCACAATATCAGGGCCCATTCTGCTGTGGTCTGTAGGGACACACCAAGTGCACTGGCCGTTTCACCTCTGAGGGGACACAAGAGCAAATGCAGATCTCCAGCCTCCAACATGCCTGCAGGACCCCCAGCCTCAACACTGGAAAGTCTGCACCTTCCTCAGACATCAGCAGCTCAGATGTTAACAATGCAGAGTTGGAAGCAAGCCAAGCTCAGTTCTCTCTGGAGCTAAAAGGCCCTTACTTAGCCTTATGCCAAGCAGTGGGCATATGCTGAAGAAGGGACAGTCTACTTGTGTCACTTCCCACTGACAAGGGCCAAACCTGTACCCACACCCACTGACAAAGGTTGTCCTGATTAGACAGCTGTAGGTTACTTCCATGTCAGTCTACAGGCTGGACAGCTGTACAAGCAGGGAAGACTCACCTAGCAGAGGGATACTGGGTGAGAGTAGCTTTTGTGCAGCTAGAATGAGTAGGGCTGTGCCTCCCAGCATGGATTACCTTGGTTAGTCATCTTGGCTACAATGTCTTTGAGATGGCACCAAGCCTGAGACTACATGGGATAGGGACATGGCCAGAGAGATTTATGGAGTAGCAGCTTTCTCCTGCATCACATGTTATGTCCCTAGGATTGGAAGGTGCCTCAGGCCATGAAGTCAGGTCCCCTGCATTTGCAAGCAGTTGCCTGTCATTTTGGAAAGGTCCCTACCCTGCACAGGCTAAGACTAGTCCTTTGCTCCCTGGCTGAGCACTCCCAGGTTCCCTGGAGAGGTTGTGCAATCTTGGCCATTTGGGAGTTAAGTCAGGCAGATGTTTAAGCCACCCCACACAGGGCTGGTGATCCTGCCCTGAGCAAAGGGTTGGACCAGATATTTTCTTCTAGGATTCTGACATATCTTAAATGCCAGTATAAGAGGGAACTAGTTGAGTTGAAGTTTAGTGTCCTGAAAAAAAAAAAACAAAAAAACAAACCCCTAAAAAACCCACCAACACAACTTTTCTATGCTTTTGAGGCAGGCATTAAGCCATCAAGCTTCTGTCACACTCACTGAGTGAATAGCTTATTATGTCCAGAAATGGATTGCTGTATGACCCATTTGACATTGGGTTAGTGAGAGGCCCAATGCCTACCAATTTCTTTGGGCTTGGTATTGACAGCGCAACTGCAAGTCAATGAGATTTGGCCCTCTGCTCAATTATCCCTGTACAAAGAAACAGCCACCATCACCCCCCCTCAAACCCTTGCCCCACCACCCACTCATACCCTAAGTTAATCTATTAGTACTTGAAACAGAAGCACATTTTATGAGCAAAGCCTGAGTAATCTGATCAGGCTGCAAGGGCCAAAGGCCCAGGTGATGGGAAGTATTTACCTCTTCACCAGGCAGGGACAGCAAGCTGGCATTTGCCATGTCAATCCTCTCTAGTGTATTAATGCAGGTGATCCATCTTGGTGTGGACCAAGGTTCACTACTGAACTACAGAAAAGTTCCCAGCCACATGGGACCACGTTAGTGCCAAGTCCAAATCTGGTTTGGGAGTGGCCCCAAGATACCCCTTCCTGCTTTGAGTCCAAAGACCTTGTTAGTAAGAGGTAATGACAGCAGAAGTCAGTCATCTTAACACAAGCTGGTTTGGGGAGTTTTGGTTTCCTATTGGAAGATCCAGACTCTCATGCCTTCCTGGCCTGATACATGCAGCCACAGAGTTCCGTTAAACTACAAGGCAATATTGGTTTGAGGATGAAGAGCTCTTTTCCCTCCACAGGGTATTTGTGGAGAGCAGTTGTTTTCCTTAAGCCTTTCCCTCCTGTCCTCCTCGACAGCTCAGGGATGTCATCATCAACCCTTTGCTTGGCCTGTCCACAGCACATTCATCTAACTTGCAGCAAGTGGTTATCCAACATGCATGAATGCACTAGGGACACATGACTGGCCAGGTACTTACGTTCAAGGCATTCTTTGCTGCTTCTGCACCAGCCCGGCTATCAAAGGTAACAAAACCAACCGGCTGGAGGAAAGAACAAAAAAGGTGCAATTTGAGAGCTGCCTCAGATTTACTCAGCTTGCCGTTCCATAACTAGGGCTAGGACTTGGCCTGCTGACATGTCCTTTGAGCACTCACCTCCTGACACCTGTGAAGTGGGTGGTGGGGAAGGGTGTTCATAGGCCACATTTGGAGATGCCCAAGAACAGAAAAAGCTTTTTACAGGGGTCCCTTACCCTCCTGGCTCCAGAGGGGGGGATTTCTACTACTCAGCATGCCAGCTCCCATTTCCATTTTCTCCTAAAAATAACAGCTTTAACAGAAGGAGAGTAGGAACACCCCAGTCAACAATCAGCAGCAGTTGCTCATTTCAGAGGTAGAGGAAGTACAAGCTCAGCAGATGCTGTTCAAGGTCCCAACCCACCACTACCAGGCTTGTTACCTTTGCCACAGCCCAAATCAGGCAGCTACTAACAGTAATGCATCTCCAACATTAGACTGGAAACTGGTTTGAGGATAGAAAAGCATGGCCTTTGATGGGCAGAATAAAAGCCCAATGGCTCAACTCAGCATTCCACTCCAGAGAGGACACCACCACATTCATGTTTGGTGCATACTGGACAACTACCAGCTCCCCCCCACCTCCAGCAGAGCCAGAGTCTGGAGGAGAAGATGGGAAGTGAACAGAAAACAGAAGCACGCAAACAGCTAGGCTGTGGTATAAAGCCCTGTGGTGCTAAGGTTACAAGAGAATAGCCACTAGCCCTGCAGTACCTGGCAGAGGCAGTTTGTTCCTCCCTCCCCATCTCCTAGGATGGGACTTGGAAGCTGGGGAAACACACACACACTGGAGTGGGGTAAAGAGAAGGAGATACCTGTTTTGATGTTAGCTTGATCAGTGACCCTTCATAACCCTGGAAGGAGACACAAGAGAGACCAAAGTTAGTTGCCAGGCTTCTTGAGAGAAGAGGCCACAGGAGGTCCTGGCAAACCTCCAGAATTTTATCCACAGCAAACCCTGCAGGCCTGGGAGATTTTGCTGTATGCAGGTTTGAACATGAGCCACCCATCCCCTCCTAGACCTCCCAGGAGGACACCATTTAACAGTGCTCCACTCCCTACCAGCTCCTTTCTCTAGGCGTGTGGCACATCTGGAGTGATGAAGTAGCAGGGGAGGAGGTAACTCCCCCTCCTCCCGACTGCTTGGTTCTACTCCAGTAGCTGCTCTCCCAGCAGCTCGCATTCCTCACCAGGAAAAAACAGTATGAATCCCATTTTTGTCCTGTTCAGGAAGATACGTTCCATCTCCATCTCACCAGCATGCTAGGGCATCAGAGGCATGGAAAACTAACTTAGAAACAGGAGCTAGTGCTCAGGGAAAGATGCTCCACCTTAGTGGGTAGTGTTATTAATGCACCTAATTTCCCCAGCCACCATGCAGCAGTACAGTGAAGGCTCAGACAGTGAACCTGGAGGAATGGGCATCCTGCTTCAGATATGGGGCCACCTCATCCCAAGTAGCCATTTCTGGTCCCTCAACATTCAAAGTAGCATCTGCCTAGCTAGCACTTTCAGGCTAAGTAGCACCACCTGGACTATACAGGCTGCCAACCAAGGCACCAACAGGTCCATTTGGACCATGACTCCCAGGCCCCCAAAGTGCCAATTCTTGGTGCCAGAAACCATAAGCATTTTTTTGCCTAGAGCAGATGACCCGAGTCATGAGATACTGCACGGATGTGCTCCAGATGCCTGGACAACACTATGGTGCTGTCCAATTCCTCCCTCCAGCTCCTCCTTGTACAGCTAACTGCTTGTAGCCTTGGCTTAGGCTGGCAAGGGCCAACAACTAGCCTACGTGGCTACTATCACTTCTGCTCCTTCCCAACCCAAGCACTTACCTTGTGGCTGAGGATCCTGTGCTCTAGGGTCATTGTGTTGGGCAATGACTGGCCTTTTCACCAGCTGCCCTTATTGGAGGAGAAAGGTGCTGTGGTCATTTGGCAGCTCACTTCAAGCCAAGGTATTCCCAAGCCTGTCATCTACCCAGCAACAACCCAGTTTTCACAATGGGGGTAGGATCTAGCTTACGTTGGCTTAGAGGACTCCTATTCTTCTAAATATTGTTAGGGACCCTGGTACTCTTCACTTCCCTTTTATGAAAGAAGCATTGGGCATTTCTAGACATGCTGTGGGAGGCAGGGAAAAAGAGGAGGAGGAGGAAGAAAGGAGTGCTTTAAAATTAGTGCAGCTCTGAGAGCCACACTAATTTTTTTTCCCAAAAAAGATAACCCAAAACATCATGTGCATCCCCATGCTGAAATGGTGGCAGGGCACTTTGAACTAAAGCTCATTTGAAAGTGCTCTGCCACCATTTTTCAGTATGGGAACACCAATACATGTGATGCTAGAGTGCAGTAAATCTCCACTCAGAAACATCTTCCTGGAAAAAGAAAGAGTCAGTACTACCCAATGCAGGTCATTCCAGCATTGCTTCTACTGTGCACTCAATTTTAGCTTTATTTTGCCTCTGCTTACCTTGAACGGTCGGAAGAGCAGGTAGAGCTCTCTGGGTTTGATGTCAACAGGAAGACCACTGACAAACAGTGTACGTACCTAGGAGATATGGTCAATACTGAGTATCAAAAAACAGATTGTTGTTTTTTTGTTGGGTTTTTTTTAAATATAGTATCCAACTCTGCAGGCTGGACCCAGCCTGTGTGCTGTAAATTGCCAGCCACCTAAAGCAACAGAAGTGAATAACTTCAAGTCAGCATCATCTTCAAAAGGCAGTGCTAGATCCTTCATAGTGGAAGAAACCAAAAAGGAGGTGCGTAAGCCTGTATATGCTAGAGTCAGTCTCCAGGGGGATTTTAGACCTATGCAGGATCTTGGTTTGCACAGCTCTCCAGTTTGGCTATCATAGTATTAGCTGGGTGTGGACAAAGGCCCAGACTCTGCCCCTCGGTATGAAATAAGCTGTGCTCTAGTGTCAGAAAACACATGTTTTTAATCCAAGCACACCAACTTCTGAGAAACCCCCCTTCTGACTGGAAGTTACTTTAGTCCTGAAATATGGCATGGCTAGCAGTACCACCAGCCTTAGAAGTGGTCTGTTAACCAGCTCCTCTCTTGCCACAAGGGTTCTCATTCATGATCCAGCCTTCACGCCCACAAAAGCATTCCTCCATTGGGCAAATCAGAGCCGAGAGTCCACACTTCCTTAGCCTTTAGGGCAAGTTTGTTATTTCTATTCCCCACTCTGCCCCCCCAGATTGGTACAAGAACTAAAGAGGGACCTGGGAAGCAGCTACACAAGAAACTAGGTACAAGTCTCCACCAGATATGAGGTGCTGAGCAAGAAGAGGCCAGGAAGAGAAGGGAAAGAGCTGTTGTAAGAATACCAGGTACAGAAGATCCCCATGGATGGCAGAAGGTTATTGCTTGGTTGGGAATCAGAGCTCAAGCTGCACAGCCCTCAAAAAGAAAAAAGGTCATGTAAGCAAGAGGAGCTTTCATCATTGCAAGAAGCCTTCCTGCAGGCAGCATTATCCAACATAGAAGAGTTCACAGGAGGTTGCCTGAACTGCTCTTCCATCTCCCAGGCCATCCCTCATCTGCAGCTCCCCCTCACGCATCTTTCACTGGGTCTTACCTGGTGACTAGCCTCAGCTTCATACCCTAGAGCATATAGGAACAGCCAGTTCTCAGTGAGGCTGAAGACCTACCCATAGATAAGGAGGTAGTTACCATCTCCAAGAGCAGTCTTCCCTCCAAAAAGCAGATAAGCTGCAAGGGAAGAGTGATTGACATCTTGCCATCTTCAGCCTCACTGGCAAAAAGGAAGAGGGAGCCCATTTTGAACAAGGAAGTTACTTATGGCATTAGTCAAATTTTTGAGATAAAAACCACAATTGGGAACTTCTGTTAAACAGTAGTTTTTGGCAGCTGTCAACAAGATCTCAGAAAGGGCATGACCTACTGAAGCTTTCCATCAACTAAGAAACCAATTTTCACCATTAGATCAGAGGGGCCATCATAAACCTCAAATTATACAGGTAGCATTTCCTTCACCAATGTCAGGAAGTTCAGAAATGAGGCAGGCCATTCCAGCACCACATCCAAGTAGTAAGACTGTCACCAGGTGGGAGAAGAGTGCTGCTGAAGACCCACACTGAAGAGACTTGCTGTACCCTGGCTTACTTCAAAGGAGCTCATTCACTTCCCAAGGAGGTTCTTCCTCCCATTTGAATACATCATGCAGTTGGCTCTTCTAAACTCAAGTGCTCAGCCTGTACAGGCACATTTTGCAGCTGCCCATTTCCTCTTTTAGCTGGATAGGTAAAAAACAGAAGATCCAAGATCCCTGGTGGACACGAGTGGAGCATTTTTCTCCATCTTGTCTTAAGCCACGGCCATTGCTTTTAGTTTCTTGATTACTTGCTCTTTAAAACCTCTACAACCTATTTCCAGCTTGATTGACGGGTCCAGACTAAACCAAAATCATGAGGAAGTGTACTCCCTCCATCACTCTTTGCTGCCCTCATGCATTAAAGGGTATGTCGAGTACATCTTCAGCATTGCTTTCCTGTGGCCATGAAAACCACCTGAATTTCAGTTTCCCCTCCACTTTCCATCCACCATCAAGTTACAAGCTTTATTATGCATAGCATCCCCTGGACTTTCAGTGTGCATCTCTCCAGCTTAGGTCAAGGATTCACTGAATAGTTGGCTACAGGAGTAGAGAATGCTCTTCAGGATTACTCACCAAGAGGCCATGAATCAGTCAGATACATATCCATGAGCTGCCCTTTTTATGGGCAGTTTCTCCCAGAAGAGAGGAGACCTGTCAAAGCACCATAAAGAGAGGCAACACAAATGAGAAGCCAAAACTTAGATTTGTTGCATTGAAAACCTACGATCAAGCCCTACACTGAATTAGGAAAGAGTTTTGTACACAAGAAGCTTGCAGGTAGAGGGGAAGTCCTAGACTTACCTCTAGCTACTGCCAGAATTTGGGCTCTGCAGTCTCCTGATCTGGCTTGCCACACCAAGGGACTTGGGGAGTCCCCTGGCTTGTGAGCAAGCCAAAGTGATTTAGCTCCATGCAGCAAGAGGTCAAGGCTATGCTGTGTGCAGGCAGCTGAAGCTTTAAGTCAGCTGCTAGTGAGCACAAAGAAGTCCAATAGGAAGTGGCAATTTGGACAGCTGCCAGTCCACCCAGATTCACCCAAGCTCTCATGGTACCTTTCGAGCGCTGTGGACCGCCCACCATCATGGAACTGATGCTATCAGTTTGACATCTCTTGTACTGCCTTCAAATGCTCCAATCAGAGCCTCAACCTTTCTGGCCTGACACGGGCAAGAAGATACTTCTCAGCTGTAGTGAGCTTAAACCCACTGCCTGGGTGAGCTATTAGTTTCATTTCTCCTTATCCTATTCCAGCTGTCCCTGCAGTTGGAGGACTGCTTCACTTATGAGTTCAGGACATACAACTCTCCCCTCTCCTCCCCCAGCTCACTCGCAATTCTCCCCAATACCCTGGACAAGGAAATGCATGCCGTTGCAATTGCAGCATTCTGCCAGTTAATGCTGAACTAGGCAGTGCTTGTCTGCCAGTCAGTCTCTCCCTCCTGCTCAGCTGGAGTTGAGGACAGGGGGCTAGTCATAAAACTATTCCCCTTGCAAGCTGCTTTGATCTAAGAACCTTATTGTTTTGGGTAGCCCAGTTAGTTTTCCAGGGACAGTTCTAGGGCTTGTTCAGCCATTTTCCTCTCTCTTACCCTGGAGGGGTGAGGAGGTTACTGCCTAGTGTCACAGCTCAGTGTTAAGCCTTCCCTCTTTCCCAAAAAAGTGAATACTAGTGCACGACCCTGGTCTACCATACTACAGGTGTAAACTCATCCAAGCTGGACAGGACAGTGCCTAGTCCCTAGTTTTAGTAGTAACTGTGCAAGCTTCCTCCATGCTTAAAAGCCAGGCAAGGCCCCCATCTGTTCCCCGTCCCCACCCTCCCCAAAAAAAAAAAAAAAAAAAAAAAAAAAAAAAAAATTTAAAGGAGCCCTACTTTTCCCCGCAATACTCACCCCCTGACAAAAAAAGTGTTGCATCGCTTACATGGGCTTATTAATATTGCCAGCCACCCCCACACCCCCCGCCCACCACAAACCAGCCCAGTCATCACCCCCCCGCACCAACCCGCCGAGCCCCCCCATGCGCCCCCCCCCCCCCCAGCCCCGCCACCCCCCAACCACCACCCGCCCCCCCCCCCCC
>JAGPOW010003364.1:41497941-41529964 GCA_030014935.1 Caiman crocodilus | reverse complement strand
GTTAAACCCACTGCCATCCCCACTCGTGTCCCCCTACCCAACCCACAAAAAAAAAAAAAAAAAAAAAAAAAAAAAAAAAAAAAAAGTTACAGGAGACCTACTTTTCCCCTGAAGTCTCTCCCACTTACAAGAACATGTTTGCATCTCTTTCCTAGGATTATTAATTATGCCAGCAAGCCCAACAGATAGTACAAAGTAAGTATCGTCTCAGACCCACCCCCATCCTCTCCAAAACAATAAAGAGATTTGTTTCTAGACAAAAGAAGCTACCCAAGAGCTTCCTAGAACTACAGCTTTCAAGTGGTCTTCAAGTACTACCCTCCTTAGAAAAGTGGCCTTTGCCTTTCCACAGCGTGTGCCACCAATCCATCCTGGCAGAACAAAGCAGTGCTGTATTCTGCCTCCATGTGCTACCATCCTCTCCCCCACTTGAGCCCCCTCCTCCCCCAGCCAAGGAACACCAATAAAAGCTACCTACATGGCAAGGCGGGGGTGGGGAAGATTTTTCCTGGTACAGTGTCAGAGATCACACCTCATCACATCCTCCACCCACACAGCTGGGCCTGCAAGAGCTCCCCAGCATAGATATTGCTTGGAATTCATAGAGCCTGGTCTCCCAACAAGCCATGGACTAAATATAGACATTGGACTTACAACTCATTAGAAACCGCCTGATATCCAACTCCCCAGGTACCTCTCTACTATTTACCTGCTATATTCATCCCCCTTCTCTCTCTCCTCACCCAGCCTGTCCATCACCCACCGACTCCTCAAGTTACATTTTCACCAACTGCCTGCCTCACATGCAGACCAGCCCAGCCTTTGGCTTCTTTACTATTTATTCCATCCAGGAAAAGCAAACTGCAGAGGCTTCCTCAGCCTGACAAAGGCTTTTTAGGCCCAAAAACTTGCCAAGAATCCCCTCCACCCCCCAACTATTTCAGTTGGTCTAATGAAGTATAGGTTCTTTGGGTGAATCCGATAGTCAGCAAAAAAAAGTAGGCATTCAAGTTGCAACAGTCCCAAGCTCTTGGCCTCACTCGGGATAGAGCTGTTCACCTCATCTGACTGGCAGTGCCAGAGATCAAAGCTAAGTTACAGAGCATCAGACCAGACAAGCATCCTTGAACTATGTTCATTTTTCTCCTTCCAGCTAAAGTTCTTCAGGACTATTCTAGTCAAGCAGCTAGCAGAGAAACCACCCTTTCCCTTCCTCCCCAAATGGGCATCTAGTGTAACCTATCCCATCCTCACCCCTAGCCAGTAGACCGACTCCTACTTTGCCACAGGCCAGGTCTCAACCTAATCCCATCCCTGCTTTAAGGCCATTTTAGCCTGTTCTGCATTTGGACAAGCCAGACCCTTGGCAGTAGGAGTACTAATGTGGCATTTCATCTAGGACACATCTAGAGCATTAGAAAGGATCTGTTGTGGGCAGTCATATTATTCAGCAGGCTCTGCTTGCTTAGTTCTTGCTGCAGAAAAGACAGATCTTCATATGCTCCAGTTGCCGGTCAGGGCTGCTTGAACTACTGAATACACAGCACCTGTACAGATGCTTCCTGTGCATAGCTGGTGGCCGAACAGCATCAGTCCAGAGTACAACAAGCATCTGCCATGCGTTCCCAGAGGACACGGGCCCATTTCTCTGCATGGAAAGCAGTCACACTACAAGCTCTGTGCTTACACATGCATTAGCCTTGTGAAGTTGCCTTCCCTCTTCAATATTTCAGGATCCCTAGTATGCTTTGCCTGCAGGAAGGGGGATGCTTTTTCTGTTCAGATAGAAAGAAACATCCCTAATGGTATTTAACATGGTCCTATGAGGTGTTGATCAGTAAGTCCTTGTGACAGGGCTGCTAGAAGGAAAGAGCTGCATTAGTTTCAGGTGGATCAGGGAGATCTTTAAAGGAGTCCTGGGAAATAGCTTGAGTAGTTTAGAACTCCTTCCTTGTCTCCCGTGCTTCTAAAGTGATGTGCTGAGCTCAAGACAAGCATGGTTCACATTAACAACTCACTCTGAATTACACAGTCTCCATCAACATTAATTTAATCCATTTACAACAAAGGTAGGAAGAGAAGGGCTCTGGCACAGTCTCCCCCACTAGTATTTGAAAATTGTTCAAGCCATGATAAGTAGAATAAGCCACTGGAAAGTCAGCTCTCAAATTCCAGCATTGCTGGAAGCTCAACAGGAGACTTGGGGAGTGGGAGATTGTCCTGGGCAACCTCCAACTGTTGCCAGCAACCAGTTGGGCCCTTCTCACAGGAAGTAGTCTAGAGAAACCAATCACTCTTGAAAACCTGCACTGGTTAAGAGCCACCCACTTGGCTTGGGACCTGGTTGGATGTCCCATTTCCCACAACCTTGTATGCCATAGCTTTGCTTCTCAGCTCCTCTTAGCAATGAGCCTCACTTCCCGCCCCCTCAGCCCTTCCACCCAGGGAAGGGAAAGTAAATGCATACACAGAGATTATAGAACAAGGGAATGTTACAGATGTCTGGAGAATAGACGGACACCAGCTATATATGCACAAGCCTTAGAATGAAGATCACAGAAGTGCAAACTCTGGAGGAAGGAAGAGCAAGAAAGGGGCTCCAGGGACTGAAATCCATATGTACTCTCAAGCCCCATCACTTATACAATAAAGGAGGTATTGATTTATTGGTAATGATGCTCCATGTCAGTTGGCTGGTGCAGTCAACTGGGATATTGGGACAACTCCCATATGGGTCTGAGAGAGATCCAGTTCCTGATAGACCAGGGCTCCAGGTACTTCTAGAACAGTTGCCCTTCACCCTCCCTAAAACATCTCTAGTGTCTTGTGCTCTTGTTGCAGCACCAGACTTGGGCAGGCTCTTTGGTGTTTAGGGGCAAAGTGTTGAGCTCATACAAGTATTCCTAAAACTGCCTTTAAAACCCAGCATTGAGAAGAGTAGAGCATTCTGTGGGGGTGGCCCTTTGGGACCATGAGAGAAGTCTCTCCTTGGAGAAGCGTAAGACATTCTCTCCCCATTCCCCACTGTAGAGCAGCATGTCTTGAATCCAAGATTGGAGGCTGTACATCTCATCAATAGCACCACACTGGGAGGCAAATCCTGTTATCCTTTGCCCCTCACTCCCCTCCAGAGTTTCACCTCAGTAGTACCAACTCCACAGGTGTAAGAAATGGGTACAACCCAAGAAGAGGCAGATTTGAGAGAGAATCATTAAGTGTGGGACTGGGGTGCTCTCCTTAGCCAATTTCTATCTAGCATCCCATTGCACCTCTTCCTTACAACCATCTAGCATAGCACTTGCAACCCTAGGTCAGGCTGGGAGGCTTAGCTAATGTTGATCTAGAGCAGCAACCTCTCTACCCAACTCCATTCTCTTTCACCTCCCCCCACCCCAAATTATGTGGAAAAAAAGCATCACTCCTTTTCTGAGCATTAGAGAAGCAACAGACACTTTCTTTAAAAAAAGAAAAGTGATGCTCAACTCCAGGACAAGATTCACAGCCCAAAAAGCTAAGTGGATGCAGACATCTCACCATCCCAATTTGGAGAAGTCAGCCTTAACACTGTACCAGTTCCCACAAGAAGCGAGATGGGGGTGGAATGTCTACACCCTGCTTGGCATACAGCTGGGCTGGTAACCCTCTGCCCCACAGCCTTGGAGATGGAAAAACAATTTTGTATTAGCATAGGCAGAGGAAGAAGGAAAACACAAAAGTTAAATATACCAACTCCATTAGTGCTTCTCACCGCAAAAAATAAGAAAGAATGAATACACACTACAGCCAGTCTTTTGCGCAGTGCCCAATTCCATAGGCAAATGCAAAGTGCACCAACTGAAGCCCTTCAGGAAATAGTAGTTGCACATGTGCAGCCTGTTCTAGACAAAAAGAATGCCAAGCCACTTGGCACATAGATCAGTGGTTCCCAACCTTTTTTTAGCTGTGATATGCTGCTGGGAACAGAGCACGGCCATATCAGTCTTGGGGAAGAGGAGTTCCCAGCATGTGGCATGGCTCATCCTGTGTGTGTGGCACCACTGGCATTGCCCCATGACCCTCATTTGGGCCATGACTCAAGGTCAGGAATTGCTGGCATAGATGCTTGGGGCAGTAGGAATATCAGAACTTCAGGAACCTGCAAACTTTTACTGACAAGAATTAGACCAAGAGACGGGAAGACAACTTTTTTGTTTGTTTTTTTTAGGGGACAGGTGTGTGTGTGTGGGGGGGGGGGGATGTACTTTCGCACCTAAATCCCTTCAGGAACAGTTTAAAAAAAAAAAAAAAAAAAACACCACACACACACAACACAAAATAAAAACACAAACCTCGTTGAGTGTTGCCTTCAGTCATGAGCACACATTCCTTCTGCCTAGTTAAAGCTCTATCCCTTTCTAGATAAAAATCAAGGCCTCCAGGCAAGAAACGTTTGGTGTCTTACCAAACAGAAGTCAGACCAGAAGCTAAGACAGTGCTGGTTCAGACCCTGACAAGCCCTGTGCTATTTTGTTCAATAGGGCAAGACTTGCAGCCCTTCCAGTTACGTAGAAGCACCAATATCTTGCTCCAGCCTACACTGTGCGGATTCTGTGCCTGTTCTACTAGTACCACCCACTAGTCCCAGCGTTTTGGGGTTACCTGCACATGACAAAGTTCTGTCATTTGTCCATGGCAATAGCCCAGGGGCCCTCAGCAACAGGAGCAGATTCAACCTTTTGCTAGTGCATGGTTTTGTTTTCCAAGTCACTTACCACTCAGATTTATGGATGCTTAAAGTTCAGTCCAGACCAGAACGCAGTCTGATCTAGCAGCCAAAGGACTGGACAAGATCATAGAAAATGAGGATTGGAAGGGATCTCAGCAGGTCTAGTCCAACCCCCTGCTTAAAGCAGGATCATACCCAACTAGATCATCCCAGCCAATGCTTTGCCTAGCCAAGTTTTGAGAGCTTTCAAGGATGGAGTTTCCACCACCTCCAAGTAACCTGCTCCAATGTTTTACTGCCCTCCTAGTGAAAAAGTTCTTCCCAATATCCAACCTAAACTTCCCTTGCTGCAGGAAGCTGCTCCTTGTTCTGTCATCTGGCCCCACTTAAAACAGTCCAGCTCCATCCTCTTTCAAATCCCACTACAGGTAGCTGAAGGATGCTATTAAATTCCCTCCGTCTTTTTTTTCCTCTAGACTAAATAAGCCCAGTTCCCACAATCATGTCCCCCAGACCCTTCACCATTTTTGTTGCCCTCCACTGGACACTCCAATTTGTCCACATCCTTTCTATAGTGGGGGGCCCAAAACTGAACACAGTATTCCAGATGTGGCCTCACCAGTGCTTAAAAGGGGAATAATCTCTTCCCTTGACCTACTGGCAACATCTACTAATGCAGCCCAGTATGTCATTAGCTTTCTCGGCAACAAGGGCACACTGCTGGCTCATTTTCAGCTTATTTCTCACTGTAAACCTCAGGTCCTTTTCTACAGAGCTGCTGCCCAGCTAGTCAGCCCCCAGCCTGCACAACCCCATGCACTGGTACAAAGTCCTGCACTTGGGACACAGCATATCCTTGTTGAATCTCATGAGACTGCTTTTGGCCCAGTCTTCCAATTTGTCCAAGATGATTTGTCTAACACTAACCAGGTGTTCATACTCCCCTCTGCCCAGAGATTCCTCTGGAGTTGGTCACTTTGATTCTTGCCCAGGTCTGCCTCTACTATCACCTCAACCAGCTAGTGAGCTGAACTATCAGAAGCTGACCCTGCCCAACAAAGAGCAGTGAACTGACCTGGGAAGGAAAGCCCTACATCATGGCTATATCCACCAAGCAGTGCCAATAAAAACAGCCTGTCAGGTAGTCTCAAGCATAAATTTTAAAAAGGAAGAGGTAGGTCTAAAAAAGGCTGAGTGACCCTCAATGGGAAAGGTACTCTTCAAAACCTTAGCACAGGTGGCTAGCATGTCAGCTATCCACAGAAAATGCTGATCCAGCTCTTAAACCTAGGGCTTAGATGTGTCCCGTGGCACATGGACCAATTTTAGCCAAGTGAAGCTCTTCTCTACAAGCAGGTGATCTTAGCTCAGACAACCTGAACCCACAGACGTTAAAGTTCCTCCCGGGCTCTTCCCATCGTGCATTATGTGGCTTCAACATTCGCAGTGCGTGCACTAATCACTACAGACACTAAGGCTCTTGCTTTGCCAGAGATGTGCAGCCGCATTAGAGAGGTTTTCTTGGAAAACTGCCTCAAAAAAAAAAAAAAAAAAAAGTGATAACAATCTGCTATAAACATAGCCGTGCAGCCACTTTTGGACAAGACACCGTGTACTCCACCTGCAGGACAGGGCAGCCCCCTCGTGCATTAGAAGCCAGGCAGTGCTCCCATGCAGCTGGGACATGCGATCCACAGGGGATTATGGCTGTGGCCCCCATGGCTGGTTCGCAGCACTGTGCGTCAGCTCCGCCGAGCCTGGACGAGATGCAGCTGGGGCCACTTGACGACAGGCTGATGGAATGCTGTGATGCAGTCGGCTGTAGGAGCCGGGACTTATAAGGCACTCCTGAGTAATGCAAGCTCCATGTTCCTTGCAAAAACAGGACTGCAGGAAGAGAAACATTTAGAAACTTCAACCACGAAGCTTAGAAAAAAAAATTGAGCTGACAGATGAGTCTGCCAGCCAACGCAAGATGTATTCTCCGAGGCTTAAGTTCCTGCCACTAGGCACCATGTTAGAAGGGCCAGATCCTGCATGGAAAGTGAAATTGTATTTAATAGAAGAGGTTGTCAGTGACAACAAGCCCTGGTCTGATGTATTCCCCCTTTAAATACTTTGAAGGGGAGTTTGCATTTCTAAAATGATCCCAATTCAAAGAAAAGCCTGCAAGTTGTCCTCCCGCTAATGGAGAGCGCAGAGATACAGGAAGGTTTCAGGGCAGGTCACTTGAGTTGCAGCAATGCTGGTGAACTGCAGTGATCTTCCTAAGCATAATAGCCCAGTCCCTGCCTACCCAGAAAGACAGACGCCCAAAGTCCCTATTCAGAAGGCCAAGTGTTGGGACCCTCCAGGCACTTGGCCTCCAGCTTGCAGTAGTAGCAACAGAAGCCACATTCTCTTCAGTAGATGGGGGCCGGGAAAGGCACACCAATTCCTGGGGGAGACTGCAACACAAAACCACTGCACTGGCTACTCTGCAAGTCCAAGACCAAGAACTAAATGCAGCATAAGACCCAAACTGCTGTTTTTGTCCTGACACTGGGCTTTCAAGGCAAGACTGAAGGATCTTTGAATACAGAACAGCAAGCATAGCAGCATCCATGCCCATCTAGCTTGGGATCACAGAAAGAGCCCTTCATAGTGTTCAGGAACAGGAAATGGCCTCTTCTGCAGGAGAAATGATGTAGTCAGTACAGACAGGACCCCATCTTGGCAGCCATGGGCTGACTCTGCTGGTCATTTAAAGCTTCCAAAGCACCCAAGAGTATCCTGCCACTCAGCTATATTCCAGCCTGGACACATGCTACTGAGATGGCTTCCCCAAAGGTTTCACTGCATGTGACAGTCATATTTCAAAAGCCACTCAAGACAGAATGCGATAGCCAGCCAGACGGCTGCATTTCTGCGGGGCGGGGACAGACATTCCTAGCGTCTAGCCCAGCAGTGCCGTCAAGGAGTGCTCTAATGAAGTCACTGTTCTCCCCAGAGTAGTCTCTGGAGCCCCAGACAAGGGTCTGAATTTGCTTTGAGTCAAAGCTTTTTCAGAGCAGTCTGTCCACATCAGGGGTGGGCAAAACGTGACCCATGGGCTAGAAGCAGCCCACCAGGCCATTCTATCCAGCCCCTCACACACACTCACCTTTAGTCTTTTCCTGGCTGCCTGTCACGCAGCCCCCAATGGCCTGCCAAAACTCAGTAAGCAGCCCTCCACCTGAAATAATTGCCTGCCCCTGGTTCACATCAATCAGTTGCCTGCAGAAGACTAAAGCCATCTGATAACTAGAGATCTTACTATACCAGTCACGGAGGGAAGAGAGGATCTTCATGCACTGACAAAGATACATCTGCTACTATTTTAGGGAAGGCCAGCCACTGTTTTTGCATACCTATCAGTGACGGTCTATGTGGCTGGACTTCAAGCAACATGGCTACCTCTATCAAATCAGAGGCATGCATAGAAGAACTTCTAACAAGTAGCACATGGAGGGTGGAGAGGGAGTGGGACACCTGTATCCAAGAATGAAGCGAGAGCTTCTTCCATTTACCCCCTGCCCCCTATGACTGAAGAGCTGAGCTGTGGTGCAGCCACCTGCCCTCCCCAATGGTACATAAGGGAGTCGGATGCTCTCAGCCTCATGTTCTCATGCCTTTATGGACTTGCAACAGTCCATCCTTTTTGCCCAGCCAGGCATGAAAGTGATTTTAAACAAGTCATGGGTAAGAATGACTGATGGAGACAAAGAGAGCCTATGCCAAGCTCCCCTATGTAGCACACCAGTTCTTAGGTCCTAATCTAAAGCAAAAGCAGTCCTGTTCAGGCGAGGGGAACAATAGACAGGGATGGAGGCGTGCAATGGCAGCCATCAGTAAAGCGGTGCTGGCTTAAGCAAAGCAATGCAATGCAAGTGCATGGGAGGAAGCAATGAGGATTCCCTCCATTTTAATTGAAGAGTTAGAGCTCAGAAATGGCTGAAGGGGATGCAGGGGAGTTTTATCCCACACATCTGGCTACAGGGAGCTGTACTAAAACTGGGTTCTAGCCCAGCTGCTGTGGTCAAGGCAGGAAGACTGCACTCAGAGCTCACCAGGAAAGGGAGACAGATGCTAGTTACTGTGCAACAGGGCAGGAAGCACATGGATGGAGATAAGCCTGGTATAGCAGGCTTAGTCCCACAAAATGGTGCATGAGATTAGTACCATTGGCATAACCCAAGGAAGCTCTGCTGGGCTGGAGCTCAGTGCTCAGCTCTGTATCAGGGAGCTTCTACTGCTCTGTTATTAGCCCAACTCTGTTCAGTTACAGCAAGAAACAGGTCACTGCCTGGAGCATTTGCTACCGCCTGATATCAGAGTTCAAGGAAAGCCTGACTGAGGCTTATAGCAAGAGCCCACTGCGGTAGTCCATGAGCAAAGTGGACAGAGGACAGATGCATCATGACACTCCCTGTTGATTAGAAGTCCAGTAGTCCTGTTACTTGAAATATCAACTGTGGATCATTATGAGCAAGTAACACCCCCGCCCCAGTCAGCGACCACTCAAAGCCAGGAGCTTTACTGAGGGGTACAAGGACTCCCAGACCAAACGGGCATGTGGAGCAGCAAGAGTCTGGAAGCCAACACCCTGAAAGCCGCTCACTCAGCCTCAGCCTAGAGCATTTTTTCCCCTATGGATTGCATTCAGAAACCTCCTGACAGGAGGACTCAAGTATAGCATGCATCCCATGCACTAGGGGCCCAGGCAGGGGAAGGGGTCCTTCACTCCTGTAGCATTTTCTGCACCACATTAGAGGAGCTCAGGCCTTCAAACTGCTCAAGGCTATGGGCCCAGGATCACTGAGACGAGGAGGTTGGTGGCTCCAGATAGCTGCATCCAGGTCTTCATCTCCCCAGTGTATGGCTGGTCGCTCTAAGTAAAAGAGGAGGCCAGGACCAGAAGGACCAAGGAGATGTGCCCAGGACACTAGAGGAAGTTCCTACCCAACATGCTCTGTAGACAAAGGCAGTCACCATCCAGGGTTAGCATCACCCTTTTACTAGCAGCAAGACACTGTAGCTAGCCATGGCTTTCAGATACAAGGTGCAGCCCTAGACTTCTGATACTTTACGTCATTGATGCAGTACAGCAGTGGCGTCCCTGCCGAGCACACCCCCAGGTCCTGAGTAGGGTCCCTTCCCTCAGCCAAAGGAGTCCCAGCCTCTAAATAGGTCATTAGTTCTGGTCCAGAACTGATATGAGGAAGGAGTCCACTGCCAGAAGCAGTAGCAGTACAAGGGGACTATCAACCTAGTTGAGCATTTGGGCTCTACGTCCTCTCCAACCACCAAGGTAGACACAGGACTGTGCCCAACCCATGTCTTGCTATAGGAGACCATGTGATCATGGAAGAGGGATAAAACAAAGCATATGTAGGGCAGAAGTTCAGGAAGACGACGGTCCAGGAGCAGGGAGGGCCTGCACCAAGTCCAGATAGAGGCACGCAGAACTGTGCAGGGGTTAGAAGGAGCTAGTAGGGACACACATCAAATGGGGAAAACCCACTGCTCCCATCACCCTCTTTACTGCAGAAAAGTTCCAGGCCTGTCTGAAGAAAGTGGCAGAAGGGGTTTCTTGCACCTCCTGAACCTACACCCACACTGGGGAGCCTTGAGGGCCTCCCGCAGTTGTCCTCTTTCTCTAAAGCAATCTAGAGGTCTTGGAGTCTGGCAAGGACAAGGCATGCCCCAGACATTAGGGAGAATGTGACAGCATGACCTACATACAGCCACCAGGGACTCAAAAACAGCATCCACTCAAGATCACATCCAGAAACTTGTGCGCCATATGCCTTCCGCCTCATAGGCAACCTGCAGGGAGAGCTACAACTGCGTGTCCAAGAACTACACAGAGCATTCGGGCCATATGGGGACCATACAGCTGAACAAGAGATTGGCATTCCAGCAGCACTGGCCTTTGTGGTCACTCCAAGCAGCAAGTCGGGGTCTAGACTTCCTGGCCAGTTGCCCGAGTGCAACGGAAGATGGGAACTGCATGCAGTGTCTGAGCATAGACCTTCTACTTAGCTTAAGGGAGTCCAGCCTCTTCTCTCAGAGTACTGTCCCCATTGAGGGATAAAATCCAGCTCACAGAAGCCTGGTAGCTAGGGTTGCA
This sequence comes from Caiman crocodilus, assembly GCA_030014935.1. Lineage (NCBI taxonomy): Eukaryota > Metazoa > Chordata > Crocodylia > Alligatoridae > Caiman > Caiman crocodilus. Next base: position 41,519,108 of record JAGPOW010003364.1, on the reverse strand, counting down.
GGGCAGTTCAGGCCATTCCCACCAGCTAGCAAAACAGCTTCCTGTATTCCATCCTTTGGTCAGAAACAAGTGCCTTAGCTCCCAGATCAGTCCATATAACTGCCTTCAAGGGCAGTCTGGAAGATGTGAAGGAACATTGCTATGGAGTCCATAAGAATATCCATATAAAAGGGGGAAGGAAGGAGGGAACCAGTAACCGTCATGGAGTTTGAGGCCAGACTCTAGCAATCCAAACACAGATCTTGGGACTTGACTCCCTGTGGAAAGGGCCATCAGGCAGTTAATAACCAAGTTAAAAAACTAAGCCTGCTCCAGTGTGGGTGGTTTTCCATCCTTCAGGACTTAGAGAAGTTTTGTTCCCAGACAGGAAGATTCAGAACAGCCCAATGTTAAATTAAAGGAAAACTTCAACCCCATCCCTCCCTGATCTTTGATTTGTAAAGCCAGGAACAACTTTGGGCCTAGGGAGCAGCTCTCCACTCCAGACAGATAGATTATGGTAGCATCTAGCAGGCCCAGGGGCCAATTCCTGGGGAGACAACACACCTAGTCTTCCATCTTTGCTGCATATATGTACCTGATTACTGCTGCCTAGTCTTTGCATTCTATTCACCTCCTAGCCTTTCTATTTCTGCAGCATGTCATGCAGTTTCCTCTAAAAGAGAGCTCAGACAGCTCAAAACACCCTTCCTGCAGGAGGGTATCAAGGCATGGGCATCTCCTTCCTGGTATGGAAGCCAGAACTGCCTCACACTAGCCCTTATGAAACACCTTTGAGGGCAGTGGCTCTATCTGGCATTATTATCATCTCCACAGAGACAGGCATTTATGGCCATTGGCATACAACCCTTTGCAGAATTCCAAGCCATTCAGAGCCTTTACAACAGCCACTGACATGCCATCCCATAGGACAGGGATGACTGCACCGACCCCACAACCCAAGTTTGGATCCAAAAGTCAAGATCACCATGTCTAGAAGGATTGCCATGCTACAAGATTAACAACTCCAGTCTAGTTAGTTTATTAACCAAGACTATGCCTCAGAAGTAGGTAGCCCTTCTTACCAAAAATATGCAGCAACTACTTGGCAAGGTAGGACCTTGTAATCAGTTGGCACTTTTACCTGCAGGCACTGCCTCTCTATCTGTTCCTGCAGCAGCCTGGGTTTTTCATTGAAGTCTCCCATCCAGGCATAGAACAAACCAGCTTTCTCTGGTTATCATACCACCTTTCTGGATGAAGCTATGTTGACTTAAAATCAGAGTCTGACAGGATCCAAGATGCTTTCCAGATAGCCTATTAAAAACTCCCAAATTGCTACATCTCAAGTCTCTTCCCAGTAAAGAAACTTAACTCCCCAGTTGAGTGGAATGAGAAGTAGTTAGTACTTGAAGATCCCCCACCTACCCTTCCCCTCAAGCCAGTATCAAAGCCGTTTCCCCACAAACAGCATCCCTGCACCTTTTCAGTGTGCTAAAATTGCATTCCAGCCTGTTTTGGTTGGGTTATTTGGGGGGAGGCACACAATGCTACGCTTCACCTATCTTTGCCCAACTAAAAACCTCCATCCTTAATAAAGCCAAAATCTAATTCTTCCATGAACAGCAATTTGCTGGAGATCCCTTATAGCGCAGCATACTATTGTTTTACTTTTATTATAAAGACCAATCTCCTTGCTATCTGCAAGGTAAGAGTGACCATTGGTGTGTAGTTTCTGATTACAGACAGCCTTAGGCTAAACCAGGCGTTAACATCTAAAGTGCTCTCCCTCGAAGATTTTAGCTCTTGCATGAGCATTCAATGTAGATTAATCCAATGCAACCATAAGGATGATTCCAAACTGTTAAGCATATACTGTTAACCCACAAAGTAATTTAAAGATTAAAAACTAGCTGGTTAGAACAAGGGAAAAAATAGGCCAGAAGCTCTTAGTGGCTTATGGTAGTGTGATGCTGTTTTACAGTTGGTCACAAAGATGCACAAAGAAACTCCTTGTCAAGAACTGACAAAGAACAGGCATGAGGTAGGACACCAGTATCTTTGATGATCTAAGCATTCCCATTTTATTGCAACCCACCCCCTGGCTGATACAAGTTAGGGAAAAAGATATCCCTAACTCCTTTGCAGGCTTACCTGCATCTTCCTCAGGAGGCATCTAGTACTTTCCAGTGCCAAACAGACCTAGCTTGTCAGTCTCCAAATTGACAACGAAATGCTAGACATGGGATTAAGAACAAATACATAAGCATCTTAGAATCCAAATGTATTTCCCATTGCATTCACAATAAGGGGCCTTACACCTCCAACCTGTAGAGCTGTTGATGAAGAATGATGTACTGGAAGGAAGGGGGAAAAAAAAAAAAAAAAAAAAAAGGTACTCACTGCTTAGGACACCTTCCTGCAGTAGGACTGCTACAAACATTCTGCTTCAGCAGAGATGGTGCTAGCAAGATCAGGACTAGGACAGGTATGATGAGACAGTGGGAACAAAACTATTCTTGATTGGTTTAAAATGCATGCAACACAAGCATACATACAAAGAACAGGTTTCCTTTATTTGGAAGAACCCAAGCATGAGACTTATGCTTTTTCTAGCAAGTGGGATGTAGCTTTGGCTAGAAAAGACAGTTCAAGGCTAGGCTTTACTAGAAGACCCATCTTGGGGGGAGGGGTCACATGAAATTAGAGCTCCCCTACATCTAATGCCTTCTAAAAAGGAACTTAAGAGATCAGGCAGAAACTGAATTGTGACATACCTGAGAATATCTACAGAAGGTAGAAGTATGGAAGAAAAATCAGGAATGAGTACTGTCAGAGTCATAGGGATGTATAAAACTAGTAACTGGATTAGCACAACTGAGAGGTCACTTAAGATTTGGAGTGCTGGAACACTACTGTGTAAGGGCAGTGGTATTCAATAGACTGTTGGGGAAAAGGAGGAAAAGCCTGGAAACAGAAGGGGCATGTTCACAGGCAAACCATGAACGAAATTTGTAGATTGCTTTTATGTGCTCAATACCAGTGCATTTAATTGGAGATTGTAATGACACATCTATTGGATGAACCAGCACAGCCAAACACAGACACTCCAAGTCATGCCTTTATAACCCGGAGGAGGTAGACAAGAGCCAGAAATACAATGGGACCACCATTCTATACTGCTCGGAAGGAAGCAATTAAGACAAGCTTGTTATCCATGACCGCTAGCTACTCAAGCACCACATTGTCAGGAGCAGGGTCACGGTCAGGATGTAGCAGTACAGGGTCAGTAGATTCAAATCTACTCTTAGGAGAAGGCTTCTTAGGAAGAGCAAAAAAAGGCAGCCAACTCCAAGAGGGCACAGATTACCAGGGACAAGATATGGCCAGCATGGTTGCATAAAGGTACTCCTCAGATGTGGTATTAACAGAGTAAAGCCTATTGAAAGCCATCTACACCCCCCCACAGCTGGGGAGAAGTTAGAACTTGGGGCCATTCTTCCAACGGACCCATTCTCCACCATGGCTGGGAAGCAGCTGAGATGAGGCAGAACATCCTAGCTAAGCCCAGCCATTTTTCCAGTAAATGCAGAGCCAGTTTGGGAGATGCGCTCTACTTCTAGTTAGAGACTCTTTTGAAATGGGTGCCTCAGACAGGGGCAGGGCAGACTCATCACTTCTCCCCTAGCCTGCATCTCATATGCCCCTGTGGCCCTTATCTTTTGGATTTGCTTCTGTTTAAAGTACCTTCACAGGTGACTCTGAACCTGCTAGCAGGTACTGCTGTGGGAACTGGACTGACATTTAAGGAGTCATCGAATCCTGAGCAGTGTCGGGGAGGAGGGAAGACAGTGACAGGGCAGGGACCGTCTTGGTTCCATATGTCCAACACTTACCACAGTGGGGATGTTCATTAGGACAGAGGTCCTTGTTGTAATATAAATAAGCAGCATGAGCACATGCACACGCACACAGTTAAGCAAACCTCTGGCTACAGCAGTTCATATACCAAGACTGAAGTGAAGGTTTCCAGGGAAGGCTATAGATATTGCACCAAATGCTTTGCCCCTGTGCAGTCTCCCCCTCGCACTCTATGTTAACTCAGAATACCCTGCATACATATGCTGTCATGTGGATTGACGACTGGTTTAAGAATTGTAAACAAGAGATAATGATAAGTGGTCATGTATCAGTTTGGGGCTGTTGCGGGGCAGGGACAAAGAAGGTGTCTAGAGAAACAGAACAGGGCTGGTGTTGCATCCCGAGTATTTAACATTTCTATTGGGGGGGGGGGGTAGCAGGAGGCACATTCCTATCATTTGCAGATTTCACTAATCAGGAAGTGTTGTGGGAGCTACGGACCTAGAGATTAGACAGACAGAGAGGCCACATTTGGGAACCACAAAAAGCACTGCATCTGGGAAAAGATCAAGGAGTGTGTGGGGAGGGGTAGGGATCATTTTGTAAAGCAAAGATAATTAGAGGCAGCAGTGCCAGAACCTAGTGGGTGACTATGGACCAGTTTTGCTAAAACAGTTTTCAGAACAACAGGAGCAGGTCAAGCTGGCCAGTGCAGAGGCAGGTCTAGAAAGACTAAATTAGGGGCACACCAAGAACAAAGCTGTTGCAGAACAGGGCAGCATGGAAGGCAGAAGCATTAGCTGTGGTATGGTGAAAGAAGACCCGTACTTGCTGCCAAACTTGCAGCTTTGAGAGAATTCCAGTCAGCCAAGACCCTGAATTGAAGGAGTTTAAGCCCCCCAACAAACCACCACCAGTTTCAAATTGCTTATTTCTGTCCCAGAGTGTTCCATGAAACACCATTAAGACAGCAGTGAAACAAATTACACATACAGGAAGTGGATGAATTGCAGAGTAATCTCACACATACATTGAAGAGAGATGACAACTGGGGAATGGAAGGCCGGGGAGGGGAGGGGGGAGGAAGTCACCCAAGGTGATCTGTACTGGTCTTTTTTTAAAAAGACACCAGTACAGAAAAGAGAGACCAAAACCCTGGCAGAAGGGCTGCAATCCAAGGCACACAACTGGCTTGGGAGGCTACTCTGCATCCACTGCAGTTCTGAACCTTTTCCATAGGGCAGGGCTCTATCCTGGAATGAGCCTTTACTGCCAAGATGCCTCTTCTCTCCATGCCCCTTATGTGTAGAATTGCAGGAAATGCTTAGCAGGCATGACCCACCCATCAATACCTCTTGCTGACACTGCTCCAAACAAGGACAGTAGAAGAGACCCTCTGTAAACACTGTGGCCATTGATCAAAACCATTTTGATTTACTTCGGGTATAGCTGTACCATCAAGGACTCAAACTGCAGACTGGCCACACCTGTACCCAAATCAGAAGGAGATTCTCTTAAATGGAAGGAGCAACACTTATTCTCCTTTGCCAGCTCTGTCCCTCCCCAGAGAGACATGCTTGAGCCCACTGTAGATGCTAGTCTTCAAGGCAGCCATCTCTGTTCTAGCCTCAGTTGTCACTTTTGGAATGACCAAACTTCCCCGATTTCTCACGCTGCAAAAGAACATTGTCACAGTGCAAAATGTTAGTTGAAGGACACTGGGCTTTCCAGTGCCCACTCCACTAATTGAGAACTACACAACCCTCAGCAGAGGCAGCACTGAGAAGTGACATTAAAAAGATGCTAACAAGCCTTGTAGAAAGCAGTTTTTGCAAAAACTGGGCAAGTTACAGGATACACCCAGAAGCAGCCAAAATAGAATTAGGTTTCGCCAATTCTGTAACCTGGCACACTGTGCTGGAGCATCATGAATTTCCCTGTGGGGCTTTGCAGGCCAATGAACGGTCAAACTGGGTGCTGGGTACCATTCCTGCTGGACTGGTATTTTCCATTAGCACTTCTTCCTGCATCGTGAGATTATTAGCCAGATGTGCCTATTCTCTGTAGACCTACAGGGGTGTGGATAAAAGGAAGTGCCCCCCAGAAAGACAGAAGCCCGTGGTTCAGTCAGTTCACTAGACGCTGCATGTGTGCTGTGCAGTGTCACTGCTCCCCCACCATCAGATCTCTTGCATGCCATGTGCTAGAGAGGGTTTAGCCAGAAAAGAAGATTCTCTACCTAGAAACAGAAAATTCAGAAGAGCAGGTGTCATCCATCATGGACTGCTGGACTCCGTTTCACTCCGCTCACCGCTAACACCTCCAAGTCGCTATGCAAGTGGCATTGTACATTCTCATAGCCCCCACCAAGCGATTCTACATTGAACAGAGCACCTCAGAGGATTATACTGATCCAGACCGTAGCACACACTACCTATATGCAGGGATCATTTGCTCAACACTCCAGGGTGGAAAAAGAACATGGCCACCATTCTGCGCCAACCCTGTTACACGACTCTCCAGGAGGGGGAGGGAAGAAAAGCATCTGTTATGTGAAAGATGGAGAATGGTGCCTTGCTGCATTCCCACGGCGATGCGCAAAAAATGGTTCAGACTGCGCATGGAAGACCACCATCTTTGCGCTTTCTTCAGAGACCCCTTGGAACCGGACAGAATTCAGGAGGGCACAGGCAGCCATTACCAGAGACTCCCAGAGGAAAAGACCGACATTCAGGTAGAGGTGGACACTACAGCAGCCAACGGGAGCAATCCTGCCACCCGCGGCACATAGCTACGTGGAAGCAGGAATAATGCTGCCATCCAGCTGTGCTGTACGGGTTACACGTAGGGGAACAATGCCTTAGTTCAACCCCTCTGCCCCCACACAGGACTGTAAGAGTTACTGTCACTAACTGCTTAGTGTAGCACAGAACCAGGTAGAGTCCACCTAAGAGTCAGGGGAGGAAAATAGCAAACTTGACATCCCTCCCGTGCTTTCTCCATCCCATACACAGTGCTGTCTCATCCAAACAGCTGCTGTAAAGTTCATGGGTCTCCAATATGTAAGCGTGCATTTGGCTGTCTATATCTCAGCAAGCAAGGCAGCCTGGACAGCCACACAAGTTCCAGGTCTTGAAAGGCTGCAGGGCACAGGGGTCCTTTGAGTCATGGGAGGTTTGGCACCTAGTCAGGAGTAGGCACCCTAAACCTGCTCCCCACCACCCATCAGAGCACTAGCACCATCGTACACCTGGCCAGCAGATTCCTTCCCACCAAGATCAAGGCAGTGGGTTGGGGTGGGAGGGAGAAAAGCCACATTACAGGTCAGATGTTTCCAGACCTCTCAGCCTGGTCCACAAGAAAAGCCACCAGGGCTGGGAAGTCTCAGCATATTCCTAGGTGTACAGGACACCACATTCAAAGCACCATATTGTCCCCCATCATGCGCTAGGAATCCTTGCATGACAAAGGCAGCTCAGCTAGGCACCCATTAAGAGTGGCACTTCAGAGCCCACCCCTGTGGTGATGGAACTGGGATAATTTGGTGGCATTCAATATTCCCCCAAATTTCCCAAAGTTTCCCTCACCGTAGGCCACAGGTGACCAGGTAGAGAGAAGGGGTGTTTACCCTTCTCCTCAAGAGCAGCTGTGCAGTGACCCTTGGCCAGCCACCCCAGGGAGTCTCCTGCACTATAGACGTGAGTAGCATCTTTTCACTACTGCAGGTACTCAGTCCCTCCCGTAGGAAGGCAATGGAGGGGCTGCCAGGCCTGAGAGTTGAACAAGGAGATCGCTTGCCAAGACAGCCTGCTTTCCCCTAGGTTCTCTGTAAGCCAGAGAGCAGCTAACATTAAACGGAGTAGGAGGGGGGAAGGAACCCACAACAAGCCCACACATGGTGCCAAGCCTGAAGACAAACATTTCATCCCCCCACTCAGAGCTGGGCATGCAACACAAGTCCCACAAAACTTGGAGCAGCTTCACTCTTATGCCGTGAGCCGCCTGCACAAGAGATGCTTAGGAAAAGTTTAAGTTTCTTTTCTTTTTTCCTCCTTTGCCTGTTGTTCCCTCAGTTAGGCCCTTCCTGGTCCAGCTCCCCAGCCCAGACAAGCCACATGCAGGGCTTCTGCCTGCTGCGCAGAGGTGCACTGGATTGCAGATGTGAAGGATGGGGAGCCCCCACAGCTCCCACCCCAGCACCCACAACAGGGGCAGGAAGAGTCCAGCGCAGCTGGAGCTGGCCAGGCCAGCCAAAGAGCCACAGGGCAGCCCACACCCCAACACCAGCACCAGCACAGCCAAGCCCAGGGCTCTACCCCCTCCTCCAGGACCCCCAAGCCCCCAGGACCCAGCCCTATCTGCTCGGGAAGAGGCCAGCTGGCCAGGGCGAGGGCCAGGGCCAGGGCCAGGGCCAGCCCCTACCTCTTCCTCGATGTTGGTGGTGCTGTTGCTGTGCTCGCCCTCCTTGTTGAGGCTGCTCATGGTGGGGGCGGCGGGGCAGAGCGGGCTCTCCCGGCTCCTCGGGACCGTCTTTGTGCAGAGAGCGCACGGGACGAGGGGGGTTGCTTTTTCCGCCCTCTCTGTCTCTCTCGCTCAGTCCTTGCCTCCCCTCCTGGTGCGCGGGGGTCGTGCGGGTGCGGGGCGCGGTGCGGGGCGGGGAGCTCGGTGCGCGGTGCAGGTGGGAGCGGCGGCCGCGTGGCTATTTGTAAGCGCGCCGGGGTCACCTGGAGGTGGCCGGGGGGGCGGGGAAGGTGCCAACCAGCCGCAGCTGCCGGGCCCGAGCGCAGCCCAGCGCCGTCTCGACCCGCTCATCAACGGCACTTGCGGGGAGAAGAAAAGCAGCAGCTCTCCCAGCCCCCGGGCGGGGAGCAGGGGGGTCGGTCCAGCCCGGCCCCTCGCCCTGCATCACAGCCTCCCGGAGCAGCCCGCAGCCAATCCCGGCCGCCAGCTGCCCCCCCGCTCCCGCCCCCGCGCTTTTTTTTTCCGTAAAAAAAAACTTTGGAAACTTCGATGAACTTTCTTAAAGGGCCAGGCGGGTTCGGCGCGATCCGAGCACCGGGCCGGTGGGATGCGCGCCCCGCCCCGGCTGCAGCCGAGCTGGCCCTGCCAGCGTCCAGACCCGCGCCCCCGGCTCCGGCCCGGCCCGGCCCGGCCCGGGAAGAGCTGGCCGGCCCCCGGGCTGGCACCGGCGGGGCGAGCGGGGCGCCCGGGGCGAGCTCGGGACGCGGAGGTTGCGGCCCCCGGGCAGAGCCTCACCCGCTCGCACCTACACGCACACCCATCTACACACCCACCTCCACACGCACTCATACCTACACACACACACACACCTGCACCCTTCCTCCAGCCCCTTCGTCAAATGCAGGATTCACTCTGCTGCTGCTGATGCACTCGCTTGGCTCAACCGCCTAAATGTAAAGTTGTAGTTACTGCTCTGCATTTACATCAGACATACGAAGGAAGGAGCATTAAATGCTCTTACTCCAACCACAGACAAGACCCCTGGGTTCTGAGCATCTGGCAGAGCATTGCCCGCCCCCCCCCCTCCACACACACACGCACGCACACAACCCAGATCTAATGCCTGGATTTTAGCAGTTGGATTTGCTCAGGGTTGGGGTCATGACTGGACCCCTGTTTCTGTGGCCCTGCTGTACCAAGAAGCACCTGAATCTGTTCACCTCTTTCAATGGCACATCCGAGAGAGCTGAACTTGTTCTCCGGCCAGCCAGAGGGATACAGCCGGGGGGCAGGGCCAAGTGGTGGCTGATCTGGCTTTTGACACAGCCCTCCCCTAAGCCATTCTCACCTTCCTTGCTCTGGGGATGGGAAGGGGGCAAGGGGAGAGAGCAAGAGTGACAAGGAGGATAAATCGATATTTAAAGAAGGCAAGGATGACTAGCTGCCTGGACACCCTGTAAGTGCAGGAGAATTTAAGTGACTTGTCTCACATCCATGTGCTGGTACTGTCTGCCTTCCCAGCGCATGGTCTGTACACAAGTGGGGTTTCCTTTGTGCAGCATGTGAATGTTGATAGTGATTATTTGTGTCATAATGAAACGTGCAATAAAGATGGGACTCAAACCCCCAAGGAGGGAAGGGCCTTTTACAGGGAAAAAGCACTTGTTTATTTGTGTGTGACTGTGAATAATTAATAGTGTGTGTGTTGGGGACAGGGGATTGCAAAGAGTCCAAAAGAAAGCATCCAACAACATGTCCTGGTGCCTCCATACGCCCCTTGGGTCACTGGGCAGTCTTTGTTTGTTGAGCTGACTTGTAGCACTAGCATCCAGTGTTGCCCTAACCCTCCACCCTAGGGTGAACATGTAGTCTTACTAAGGAACAAACATAACCGTTCCCTTTGCGTCAGTGAAATCCAGGCCTCAGTCCAGTAACGCAAATACTTGAGTCTGGTGTCTGGATCCAACCCATCTCGACCTCCCCCTACAGACTCTAATGTCTAAATACAGAAGAGGCTGGCTTCTGTTGTTTACCACTTGAGGAGGGGGAAGGTCAAAGCCAGTTAATAATCATGTCCTGGCATCTTCTAACCTGCCTGTTATGTAGTTTTCTATTCCATTTAGTTTGCCATGGTGGCCTCAGGTGCCCAAAAGCCCCAAGCCATCCTCTCAAGTTACCTGGGATGCCTATGAATGTATTGAGTCTGCCATGAGTGCATTTGAACCTCCACAGCCCTCCTTTGCCTAAAGAGAGTGAAACATCAGAGTCCTGTTCTCTTGCAGGTTCTTTTGCCAGCAGACCTGGTTGACTTCTAGTCCTCAGTTTTGCCAGCAAGCAGCCACCCCTGAAGAGCTCCATGCCTAATACCAGCACAGTCCCCACTTCACAGTTTGCTTCCTGTCCTCTGGCTTCTTAGCTGGCACTTGTTGTCTGTAATTTCCTAGGCCTTTGCCAAGAGCATGGAGGGGTCCAGCAGGCTGAGCTTGCAGGTGGCAGTGAGAAAGCCCTATAAAGAGATGCTCCAGTTGGTCACTGCAGACTGTATTCTCTGCTTAGAGACCATTTATCAGCTGGTGACTTGTCCACAAGCACATTGTGCTTTGAAGGAATTAATCTGTTGTTCAATCATTATTTTTTATGAACAAATCTTAGCCCGTGCTCCAAAACCTATCAACAAGTGATTTGTCATTACCTATTAGAGACCTGTTCCCCTAAGCCAGAGACTCTCAAGCTGTGCTGCACAGGAGGTGTCTTTTCCTTCTTTCTTCCAACTCATGGCAACACAAAGAGCAATGATCCACTCAGCACCTTCCTGATATCCCTCTTCCGCATAAGCAATTGGCACAGGGATGTTCTGCTATTGTCAGTGGGAAGGGAGGTGGTTGTGAAAGTCATGAGCAGGAATGGAAGTGAGGGCCATGGTGATGAGAGTAAAGGTCAACTCTGAGCACAGATGGGAGAGGCGGGGGACTGCTAAGCTGTGGTATTGGGGGAGGTGATATGTGAAATAATGAATGTGAGAGTTGGTGACCAGGGGGCAATCTTTATATAAAAACTGTGATCTAGAGAGTCTGAGATCCCTTGACCTGTGCTCTAAGGGAAGGGCTCTGCTCTCACACTGGGAGACCTAACTCATATCATCTGCTTCCTCTGCTGCCCTAAATAGAGTGAGCCTCATGACAGAATTGATTTTTTCTGTGATTAAGCGACTATCTGCAACATGCCTGAAATTCCCCTTTTAATGATGGGTCTCAAATACAAAATGGCCAAGAAAGAACTTTGGAATCCATGCCCAGTAACGAGATGGATGTGGCCAAATGGAATTCCCTTCCAAAGTCACTGCTCTGTTTTCCCATTAGCCAACTGGCTTTAGCCCCATGTTGTAACCCCAGCTCTGCCCCTGACCTTGGGCACATTACTGCAAGGTACATTTTCAACAGGGAATGTGAATCTGGGTTGCCTCCATTTTTGGGGGTGTAACTTGAAACACCAGAAGGATGATTAATTCTTAGAGCAGTGGAGCAACCCCAGGTTTCAATGTCACAAGAACTTGTGGATAATCAAGATTTATGTAAATCAGACCTGTCTCAGACTGGCTATCCAAAAACTGGAGCGCTCAAATTGTACTCTCCATGTCAGGCACCTCCATTACAGCCCAGAGACCTCCAGCACATCTGTACCCTTTCTGGCACTATGTAGAAGGAGATGTTGGAAGACTTGTACCACACCTGGGCAGAGTTAAGGATATCGTGCACTCTTTGGAGTAGGTGGAGGTTGCATTAAGAGTGATAGGCATCTGTGGGTATAGGAACATGGGTTATGTACTGTTTCAAGCCTTCATTTTTAATTTCCTGACATTTTAGGTTTTGGAGAGTAAGCTGATCTCTCACACAACACTAGGCTTTTGCCTTCCCTAGCCTAGAGAGTGCATTCCCTCTGTTTTGCATGAAAAGTGCCACAGCTAAGTCAAAGATCCTCATCTCCATTAAGCTGTTCAGCTGGCTCTTATAGCCTGAATCAGCCAGACATTATAACCAGGTGAGCACAATCTTTGATATAGCATTGGCTTTTTCAAGAAACGGGAAGATCTTTGTTAAACAAATGGACTATCCCAGATCTCGTTCATCATTAAAACCTTCAGCTACATCAGGAGCCCCTGAACAGTTTCAAATAGGGTCTGATCTACAAGAACAGCCACTTTGTCAAAGGTCCTGTCCATTTTAGGAAGATATCCTGGTTCTTCAACAAAAAGAACATCTCTCCTGTTATGCTGGAGAGATTTTGGGCCAGGATGTATCTTGTCCCATCAGGCCACCATGACACTTAGTGATTCAGTTGTGATTAAGAACATTCAACATTTTTTACTGTTTTAACTAATAAAATAATGATATAATTCCAAGCAGCATACCAAGCACTTACTTTCTGACTTTCCACAGTTTGCAGTTTTTAAATTAGTGAAATTAAAAAACCAGGACAGTTAGAATAAGACATTTGGGGGGCTAACTTTGAATGGATGAGAACAGTGGTTTTCAGCCTGTGTTCTGTGGACCCTTGAGATCCACAGACTATGTCTAAGGGGTCTGCAAAATATGACTATTATCAATCAAAAGTATGTGGCTTCCCAATTCAAAGGGATTTGAAATTTTTTAGGGGTCCACAAATGAAAAAAAGTTTGGAAACTAAGGTTGGATTAGAATTTAGAAAATAAATAGCTGATTTTTTGTTTCTCAAACACCTCCGCTAATTTCTCTTAAAGTATGCAATGATTGTTTGAGGCAAATTCATTTATTTTTTACATGTGCATAAACAGAACACAACCTTAACTGTGACATCACAGCAATGAAAGTGTAGCCATGGGTACCACATCACACATGCACGTTTCTCCCTTTCCATTGGTTAGCTGGAATCCACTCAGTCCACCTCAGTCCCACAAGGTCTTTGTGCTGTGGGACCTCAGATATATGTTCTGGTATTCTCTTTGTGATATACGTCTTCACAGCTGCCAACTGCTCTGCCGCATCCAGTGCAACAAGGACTGCCACAAGCCCACAGGGGAGGCACCCAATGTCTGTGTGATGTTCTAATGGATGCTTGAAGTGACAGAGATGCAACTGGGGGCTCCAGCAATGTCTGTCAGAGCCGTGTACAGAGTGCTACTCTGAGATGGAGGTAGAGGCTTTTCCCTGGTATGGCAAGAACCAGCTCCATGTTAACAACAGGAAACACTCAGACATTTGTTTCACTGCAGAGTTCATCATGCACATCAGACCTGGTTTCTTCTCTAAGACAAGTGCCCCCTTAGAGTGCATTGTTAGTGGTGTAAATGGGTAGATTCAAAAGCATGCATTTTGAGCACAGTGCAGTAATACCGACTGCTATGCATATAGAGACTGTGTTTAATTGGAGGAGTAGATTGAATACAGTGTTGGGAGATGAGGTAGAACAAGAGTCCTGCTCTCATACGAGGCATAACATAGTTGTTATGATCAGTAGCCCTGAAGTGGCCACAGCCAAGATCCCAGCCGAGGCTCTGAGAATGCCGTTGAGGCAGTTCCCATGCCAGAGTTTGTAAGGTGAATAGACAAGATGACTGACAAAGGGCAGAAGAAAAAAAGTACAGATTGCAACTGGTTTTAATGGCTTGCGGCTGGTTTTGTGGGGGACCCAGGGAAGGGCTTGAATTACACTCTGACTCTTGGTCGGGGGGTTGCAAAAAAAATTAAACTGTCTCATTGATTAACAAGTCTACTTAAGTGAAGGAACAATCCGATCAGAGACTCCCAGATTATGGTTTTCAAATCTTACAGGGGGCGCTTTCATCTCTTATGGGGAGGGGGGCTCAGCCCTTAAATCACACCCTGACCCAGAGGCTATTGGGCCATATAAAGAGTCTTCCCAGTGGTAATTGTTATGGTCAATGTTCTCTGCATGCTGGGTTTCCTTGCTGAGAAACAGCCCCACGTAACATGACTGAATTGATATAGAAAACCCTCCTGATTTAACAGGGATGATTTCAAACTAATTTGAGTTCAACTGTGTGAGCCTTCTCCTTCTGAGGTAGGCCAGCACTGACCATCTGACACCCCCTCTATTAATTCTTGACAAGCTATCGGTGAAGACCTAACCTGTGTGGTTTAGGAACAATTAAATCAGGTAACTCTTATTTGTTTCAAATAACATGTTGGCTAACAGCAGTGTGACTATCTTGTTAGACAAGCTCATAGTCTGTTAAGTTCAGCAGTTTTCAATCTCTTTAGAGTCAAGGTTCTCCTAGTTTGGCCCAAGGCACCCTCCATAACTCTGTGAATTGAGTAGCACCCCATTTAAAATGCCATTTTATTTATTACAGTGATTACCTCCTTCAGAGGGGCTGAGCAGTGGGGAGAAGGTAGTGGGCCAAGCAGGGAAGAGCCTGAGTCTGCTTTTATCTCCTCACATCTGCTTATCTCCTCACATTTCACAGATCCCTTCAAAAGATCTCACAGCATCCAGGGTGCCTCAGCACCCTAGTTGAGAATCACTGGTATAGATACTGTCTAGGAGAGACCATGCTTCCCCCTGGCAAGAGCAAAAGACTGGCACTGGAGGCACTTGGTTCTATCTTCAGCTTCAACCTGATGCATTTTTTGGCTTTTGGTAGGTCAGTTTATCTCTGATTGCTACAATTTCCATAAAACCGAGCTTGCACTGAGGCCTGCTCCATTTTTACAATATTTTTTTTTAAATATTAACAAACTCAATGTTAATAAAAATAAAGTTTATCCAGTCACTAAGATTAGTTGATTTAATCAGAATACAAATCTTCCACATGCCAGGAAACCCTCCAAGGGGAAGCTTTATAGACAGGACAAGATGAAAGAAGTATTATAAGAAAGGGAAAGAAAACTATAACTGAAAGAGATATGTACTTTAATTTCAGATCCATGTAAAATCATCAGGAGTGCCTGGATTTATAGGAAGAAGCTGACTTGCGAGGGTGGGATACAGAGAAGTTATTGCACTAGGAGAAGAAACATCATGAAAACCCAAGTCATTGCCTAGCTTTCAGACTTGGCAAGGGCAACCACATGAGCCATAGGGCATCTTTAGAAACCTACTGAAAATCATGGGTTGGTCTGAACAGCACACAGCACAGACAGGATTACACTTACCCCTTAGCCTAATCCAAGAGCTCAGCCTGTCCTAGGCCAAGGAGTGCCAAGATGGGGTCTTGCATTTGCCTTGACTTTCCAGCTTGCTCCAAAAACAAGCTTCCTGGCTGGATAATGTTATGGCAAGACCAGAGCTTGGCTACAAGTGCCCAAGCACAAAGGTGTAAATGTGAGATGTAGAAATCACAGGATTCAAGAAACACAGGCATACGTGAATGAGAAAAAATATGCAATGAACTTAATAGTAGAGCAGTAGACAACCTCTGCAATCTCTTGATCTTTCTAACTAACCTAACTGAGGGACCATCTCCCAGTTCCCAACTTCTGTAGTCTTCTAGGCAAGAGAGCATCTCTATTATGTCTGTCATGACATGTGATACCTGGAACTGAAGAAGAGCCAGCTGAGCAGCATCTCACCATGACAGCCTGCCAACATTTAGGAGTGTTTCAAACACCCAGTAGAGCTGGGATTAAACCCAGATCTTCTGAGGCCTGGTTCCATATTCCATCCACTAGTCCAGGAAGACAGTCTTGCCCAGGCAGGCAGCAAAATGGTTGCCTGGCTCTCCGGAGAACAGTGCTCTCAGGAATTTCAGGCTTCTGTGTACAGAAGCAGGCATGTAACCAAAGCACATGGCACTTCCTATCTGGAGCAATTTCCCTGTGGAATTAAGTCACGTTCCCTCCCCAGCCCTGCTCCCACCTTCCTCCTCAGCTTTGCAAAGAATATACAAGTAAACAAAAACACCAGTGGTTAGGAGACCACTGGTTTTCTTAGGCCAGTTTCATCATTCCTGTTGCTGCAGGAGGAGGCTGGCAGTAAGGCCAGTCCTCTCCAAACAGTCTCTAGTACTGGATGCCTGATGGCAGACACTGGAGAATCCCTAGCCTGCCTTGGGGCTACTGAGCCCTCCTGGCAATCAATCCCTGCATCTCACCCTCTGTCTTGCATCAGTGTCCCCCTCCCCAGTGAAGTCACAGCATTTTGGGGAAGAGGGAGTGAGTGTATGGTCAATTCCCCTGAGGAGCTATTTTTACTGAATCCTAAAGCAGGCAGAGCCTTCCCATCCCCTTTGATAACACAGAGTGATTGATACCCAGCTCCCAGCTTTCATACAAACAGCGATACGTTGTTTTGAAATAGCTCCACACCAAATATGGCATCACCATCGACACAGAGTGAACAGACAAATGTTTCGAAGGCAACACACAGCAATGCAACCCAAATAGCTCTCTTGAACGAACGCTAGGCTCACAGCAGAGTTAGTACCGTGTCTTTGCATTGTGGTGAATTGAGCAAAACTGAACTGAATTGCATTCAGCTTAACTAGCGGGCCTATCACCCAGAAGAAGAGTATTGCAGAAGATCAATGTTTTCAGTATTCTGCAGGCCCGCAGGAGGATTAGGCATCTCTCAAACCTTAAAATTGAGCTCTCTCTGGACTCACCTGATTCTAAGGACCTGTTCTGGCTCTTTGCATGAAAACAAATGTCACCCATAACTCCAACTGGGTGCCCCAACTGTACCCACTCACTGTGCTCTTGTATGCTATGAATTGCCTAAGCCAGTGGTTCTCAATCTTTGTAGACTCAAGGTGCCTCTTGTTAGACTCAAGGCACCCCTCAGAAAATGCCAGCTTGTTCTTCTCACTCATTTTGTGACTACGGAAAATAACCAGAGTAATTCTGTTGCAAAAATTCAGAAATACCACAGCAGGGCAGAATATTTTTTGATATTCTGGATTCCTATTTGAAATATCTAGGTTCATCTTGTGAATCATATGTATGTGTTTGCACACCTAACGGTGCTAATGTTAAGGGGTACCCTGCAGCACTTTTAAAAGGACCTCATGGCATGCTGGTTGAGAATTACTGGACTAAGTGATTCACAACTCCTCTCCAGCAAATGGGAAAGCCTGAGTGCTAAGGAGAGAAGTAAAGCTCAGAGTTCACCTTGGAAATGCACTCGGGGTTGATACCATATGCCAAGCAGTCACCCAGGGCAACTGAATCCCGTCCCACACGTGGTCATTATTAAATAGCTTCTTCCACAGACGACAGGGGTGAAAGTCAGGTCAGGAAGCTTTAGGACTCATGTTATTTAAGGTACACAACCTCTGTGTTTCAGGTACAAGAGATCTGGGCTTGAACTCCCACCCTGTTTGGCTCGGAGAAACAATATAAACCCAGGTCTCCCACCTCAACCACCAGACTCTAGACTCTCTGGGAGTGGGTTTTCCTCTTTCACTGCTGTTGGAGCTGTTCCATTTTGCATTACTCATTAAACAAATTCTGCAGCAGAGTCTTGAACCTAACTCTCTCACATACCAGGTGGGCTAAAGGGTCATCCTCTCCCTCTCTGTGCCTGACTTAACACCTATTTAATTGTCTATCTGAAGTGAAGCAACTCCAACATAGGAGAGTGACAAAGACTTGCCCCAGGAAGTTGCACAGCCTGGACATTTGGAAGAGCTTGTGGAAGATCTGGGTTCACCTATCTGCCATGGCCAAGTTTGATATAAAGGTCTCTACCATCCAGCTGAATGCTCTAGCCCTTGGCTTGTTGACAGAGGGGCTCACTCTCTGAAGCTTTCTGGGTGAGGCCTAATCTGATTCATGTTCTCAGAGCATTACATAAGAACACAAGAGCTGTCATACTGGCTCAGACCAAAATGATCTATCTAGCCTAGGATCCTGTATCTCGCAGTGGTGCAGTGCAGATGCTGAAGGGAAAAGTATTTATGAAAGGTTGCTCCAGACTGATCTGTCCACTGCCCCTCTCCTTCCACAGCTTCCACCGTGCAAGGGCATAGGAAGTCCTACTTTGGAGAATGCACGCCTGACTGTCATGTTAACTACCCAATGACAGACCTGTCCTATGTGAATTTGCCCAACCCTGCTTTGACCTTGGTTACAATAACCAGCCTCTACAGCATCTGGTGGCAATGAGTTCCACAAGTTAATGACACGGTGGGAAGAATAACTTCCTTTTCTTTCTCTGAAGCCTGACACCCAATAATTCCATTGTCTGCCCCTAATTCTCATATTGTGAGACTAGTTTTGGTCTCACTGGTGGGTTGGGAAAGAGTACCTCATTTGAGAACCACAGCAGGGCATATGCGTGTACCTCACAGCTCAGTGCTTCAAACTGAGGCCCTTTTGGCAGGCTGGGAGGCAGGTGTTCAGGTGTAGTGGAGACTTCACCAACAGAAACATAAGCACCTGACACCTCTGCTTGCCTCTAGAAGTGGTAACTCTTGCAGGGGGGTTTTGAGGTTGAATATTTTAGCCCCTTAACTTGGCAGTGAGGTGGCATTGAGGCACCTGAGTCCTTTTGCAGATCTAGCCCCAGCTTCAGTGGTTCTCCACCTTTTAAGACTCAAGCTACCCCTTGTTAAACTCAGGGGCCCCCTCAGAAAATGCTATATTTTACCTTTCACTTATTTCTTGACTAAGGATAAATAATAGTCTTTATTCTGTTGCAAAGACCTGAGAAGGAGCATGACCGGGCAGAATGTATTTGCAGTATGGATTCTTTTTGAAATCTCTGTTTAGCTTGTGAACTGTCTTCAGATGTCTGCATGCTTAATACTTCACAGCTCACTGCGACACCTTCAAAAGGGTCTTGTGACACCCCTGGGTGCTGCAGCACCCAAATTGAGAATCACTGCCCACATCCCTCATGGATTTTATCCCTGTCCCTTTAAACCCTGGCCACTGATTCAAAGGCAGCTGCTAAACTTTTACCAGCAAGTTTTATGAATCCTGCCGCTGCCGACTGAAGGTCATAGAGCTCCCTTGCCCTCCCCCACCCTCTGCCAGTTCCGCCCCATTCCAGAGACACGTTTGTGAAGCTTCACGGCTATTAACTCTTCTCCGCTCCTCTCCCTGGGCTGACTCGCTCCGGAGAGCCAAGGGCCAGGGCCCTCCGCACCCCCGGCCCCGGCCCCGGCCAAGCGCTGGGATCGCCCATCACCCTGAGCCCAACAAATTGCAGACACTGTAAGAAAGAATGAGACACTGAGCGGTGGGGGGCAGGGAGAATTTGGGTGACAGGTCCCGGGGCACGGGCGTTCTTGGTTACGGTGCTGAGAGAAGAGATAGTAGGTTGCAGAGAAAAGAGACAGTAATAGAAAACTGGTCAATGGCTAGGTGAGTTTGTGGTGACAGATAATTTAGTGCAGGACAGGGGTCCCAGGGGTCCTGGGTAACAGACCATGTGGGACTAGAGCTGCATAGGACATAGCATGGGGGCTCTGTGTAACAGATGATGTGACTGATGCTGGGCCAGGTCCCAAAGGCCTCAGGGTAACACAAAACGCTGCGCTGGGCCAGGGCAGGGACTCTGGGAACATCAGGACTTATCTACTTAACTGAGGTGGATATCTCAAGGACTTCAATATGTGTTTTCAAACTTTAATTGCTAGTCCTCACGTCATTGCCTGTTTTCTTTGGCTTTGTCCTCATCTCCAGAGAGGATGAGCTGAAGCTAACAGAAAAAGACAAGAGCTTTGGAGGTGTATGGAGATGTATGTTCCAGATGCATTACATTCCTGTAGAGCTTCTTTTATGGGCATTTCAGAGCCACTTCTGCCCTCACCACTGGAACCAAGGCTCTAAAGACACTCCTAGCTTGTGGTTTATGATGACATCCCCATACTGAGACTAAATTTGCTTTAGACCAAAAAGTGACAGTCATGTTCCCCTCATCCTATGGGCTGGGAGAGGGATATATTTTCCAGATTTAAAATCAAAATGCTCCAAACTCCATTTTTGTCAATGCTTTTGTCTGGCTGTTGTGGACCTCTGAACAAAGAGCCCAAGTGCTTCTGATGGGTTGCAGATGCGGTTTGTCTTTGCATTCTCCACACTGAAGGACACTCATTGGGAGCAACAGTTTTGCAGTTTATTTACCTATACAGTGAAGCAGTTGTTTTTCCATCTCCCTAGCAGCCCTTTGCCTAGTTTCATAGTTGGTAGGGTCAGAAGGGACCTGAGCAGATCCCCTGCCATGGCAGGAAAGATTACTGGGGTCAAACGACCCCAGCAAGGTGTTCACCCAGCCTCCTCTTAAAGACCCCCAGGGCAGGAGCCAGCACCACTTCTCTTGGAAGTTGGTTCCAGATCCTAGCCCCCCTGACTGTGAAGTAGCACATCCTGATGTCTAGTCTGAATCTACCCCCTGCCAGCTTGTGACTGTTATTTCTAGTCACTCCTGGTGGCACTCAGGGGAACAGGGACTCCCTCAATGCCTGCTGGTCCCTTCTGACTAGTTTGTAAATGGCCACTAGATCCCCCCTCAGCCTTCTCTTGTGAAGGCTGAACAGGTTCAGGTCCCTTAGCCTCTCCTCGTAGGGCCTGCCCTGCTGCCCCCTGACCATGCAAGTGGCCCTCCTCTGGACCCTCTCCATGCTGTCCACATCCCTCCTGAAGTGCGGCGCCCACAACTGGACGCAGTACTCCAACTGCGGCCTGACCAGTGTTGCATAGAGGGGGAGGATCACCTCCTTGGACCAGCTTGAAATGCATCTGTGGATGCATGACCAGGTACGGTTGGCCTTCCTGACTGCGTCCCCACACTGTCGGCCCATGTTCATTTTGACATCAATAATGACCCCAAGATCCTTTTCTGCCTCTGCACTGATGAGAAGGGAGTTCCCAGCCTGTAGGTCTGCTGCTGGTTCTTCCTCCCCAGGTGCAGCACCTTGCACTTGT
>JAGPOW010003364.1:41468002-41497841 GCA_030014935.1 Caiman crocodilus | reverse complement strand
CTGCTGCTGGTTCTTCCTCCCCAGGTGCAGCACCTTGCACTTGTCAGTGTTGAAACCCATCCTGTTCTCATCCGCCCACCCCTGTAACCTGTCTAGGTCTGATTGCACCTATTCCTCCCTTCTAGCATGCCCACTTCCCCCCACATCTTAGTGTCATCTGCGAATTTGAACGCCCTGTACAAAATTAATTAGGTCTTCTCTTAGGAAAAAAATAGATACCCTTCATTTCTTATCCTATGCAACAGTTCTCAAACCACGGGCATGTAACATGAGGAATAAGCTTTTAATCCTATGGGTAAACACAGGCCGTCAGCATGGGGAACATAGGGTGGTTTACAGGTTGAGATAGGAATAGGAATCCATTCTAATAGCTCTGACTGAGCTGATAAAGTTGGGATATCAAATGCTTGGCCTTTTTAGCTGTGTTACCCTAGGTCAGTGGTTCTTAACCTTTTTAGTCTCGAAACACCCATAGGCAGGTTCAGGATTTAGTAAAGGGCAATATGGGACACCACCCCTCAGATCATGGGAGGACAGGGGACAGTTGTAGCTGGAGCCTCTGGGTCAGCAGAGTACACCAGGTTGTTGAGCAAGGAGCAGGCACATGAAGAGGAAGAGCACTGACCCTGCTGCCTCTGTCCCTGGCTAACATGGGGGTAGGGGGTGCAGCCAGGGCTGTGGGGAGTGGCTGTGTGGGGAGCCAGGAGCAGCTGGGGACAGCAGCAACAGTGCACACTCTCCTCCTTCCAGCATCTGCTCCCAGACAGTGGGGGACAGAAAAGAGGTGGGCAGGGAGGGAACAGGCACTGGAAGAGGGAACCTGCAGACTTCCACCACTGTTCCCAACTGAACCTGGCACCCTGCACAACCTAGGCTGAGGCTGGAGCAGGGCAGGAGTTGCTTTGGGACTCCCCCTGCACCTGGATCAGCTGGGGACAGCAGTGACAGGCAGAAGGCAGGTGTATCTATACCTCAGCACACCCCCTGAATCAACCCCTGAAGAGCACCCCTCATTAGACCCAAGGTACCCCTCAGAAAATGCCAGCTCTTAGCTTTCACTCATTTTTAGACTATGGGGGGAAACAGAGCAATTATTCTGTTGCGAAGAATTCAGAAAAACCACAACAGGTCAGAATGAGTTTGACACTGGATTCCTATTAAAAATCTCTAGTTTTATCTTGTGGATCATGTGCAGGTGTCTGTACACCTCAGTACTAATATTATGCAGCATGCCCAGCCCCATTAAAGGGATCTCATGGCACTCCAGGTGTCAGTGGCATCTGGCTGAGAATCACTACCCTAGGTGATGACTTCAGAGAAGACCTCACCTGCAGAATCCTGGTGCATTTACCCTGAAGCTCCCACGCTGCTTAGACTAAACAGGGAGGAGGGAAGTCTGCCTCATGGCTTTCAAGCAACATCTTGCTCACAAGACCCTCCCACATTGCTTGCAGGCCAGGAAATTTTGCTTTTCCATAGATACATATCTGGCTGACTGAGAAAGCAAAGAACAGCGCAGTTCATATTACTCACTCTCTCCTATTGCTTATGGAACAGCAAAGATTAGAGACCCCTGCTGTGGGGCTGGGACCACAAAGTTAAAATACTAAAGCACTTCAGTGTACTTCATAATACAGGTGCATTAACATCATGGAGTTACATAGTAGTTAGAGTGTAGCTACAGTCCAGATGAATTCTTGTTACATGTAATTACCACTAATTCATACAACTGGAAGCTGTGCTTAATTGTCTGAATCACATGCTATTACTTCTTTGCCCTTATAATTAATGCATGTGACTTCCGATATCGTGGCAAACTAGACACTAACCTCACTAACATGGGACTACAATGAAGTAGTTCCTTTTTATGCATTTGCTTGCTGAGAAACCTGACATCCAGAAGCAGCACTAAGTGAATCCACTCTAGTTTACAGGGTAGGGGTTGATAGCTGGGCAAAGTTGCCTAGGCAAGGGGTCCAGTTGTTACACTGCAGCAGTGACACTTGGTTGTGTGACTCTGGGAAGCTAGCTGACTAGCTGGGTGAATTTGGCAGAACTGAAGACCTTCCTTTACAAGGCTCCTGGAATGTGGTCCTAGCCTGATCTGCATCCATTGTATTGTACATTCTTCCCTGCTATTTGCACATCCTATGGAAACCTGGGCCCAGGGCAGTACTCATTCCTGGCACTGCAAATGGTGCTGCTAAATATGAACATTTAAAACCAGAGGCTGGAGCCACATATGGACCATATGAAACTTTTTAATCAAGGCAGAAAGAGCTGGAAGTACACAAGGGTGAGTTAGCCTGGATTCTTCACATTCGAGATGATGGCAGCTTCAACACTACCCCTTATGCTTTGGAGTTCTTCCAAATTCCCCCACAATACATTTTTTCAAGACAAGGTCCAATCTTCTCTCTTTGGCCATGTTAAATACACAGTTGTGCCCACTGCACAATGGAGAAGTGATCAGCAAGCAAACTGCTCTGAATGAGAGGTCCTGTATGTAGGTGCAAACAAACACATGACCGCTGTTACACATACACCCCCAACCCCAATCACTGTTCAGAGGATGGTAATAAGGAATGGCTGCCACTTGTACAATAAGAAAAAAGATGAGAATGCCTTTTGAAACGTTATTAATTAAAGTGATCAACAAGAGTGACCTGCAATGCATTTGCTGCCCCAGTGTTATCCAAAGGCTGCAACTAGCAAGGGTCCCTAAGAAACAGAGGGAGTGCCATCCATCCGCAAGTGTTTTTACTGAATATCCCTCTCCTAACTCAATGGCAGGCAAGTTTTGCATCCTAGCACTTAATTGCCATCCTAGCCCTAGGTCCCTCCACAGAGCAGGAATGCAAAGCTGTGGGCAAGCTTTAGCACTGACTTCGGAAACCCACCCTCTGAAATCATCGTCCCTTCTGCTCTCAGAGCTGTGCAACCTACAACCTGCAGCAATAACCTTGGAGACTCATTAAATGTCATTGCCATGTGCGTCACTCAAGATCTCCACCAAGCTTCACTCTCCGAAAGGCTCCTCCCACTGCCTCCACTCAACTCCTACTGCAATGACTGCTGAAGCCACCATGGCCTCAGTGATAGTGCAGTTCCCAGGGGCAGGTCCTATCTCTCATAGTTGTCCTGGAATATTAACTCGTTACATTCACAGATGTAGGTATGATGAGCAGTGACCTCCTAGTGCCTGCACCTTCAAAGGGGAACAGGTTTCTCAGCATGAGCTGTATCCCTGGGTGTCAATAAAACTTCACAACTGTGCAGCCCCCTTCTTTGTCCCAGGGGCTCAGGTCCTGGCTGTCATGCATGGCAAAGAGCTGAACATGCTTTCAGCACAACTGGTCTTACTATTTTTCACGCTAAACAAATATGCAGGGAGTGCTGGCCAGCAACTTGGACAAGCAATGCCTGGTCCCTTGCTTGCAGGGTGCAGTTTGGCTGATCACTCCCACATGATTCCAGCTGCCCATTGCAACCTGTCTAAGCAGTGGGGAGAGTGCAGGATGGACATTCACCTTTCTACAGCACACCTTGGAGAGGAACAGCTGCAGTAGAGCCTGCCTCCAGCTACTCACCTAGCCCAGTGATTCTCAACCAGGATGTCTTGAGATCCTTTCAAGAATTATGCAGGGTGCCACACAATGTTAGCACCAGAGGTGCCAAGTACACGGAGGCTTGAGGGCTCTGGCCCCACTCAGAAAGAGGGATATCACCTGAAATGTGTAAAAATGTCCACATGTTCATCATCTTAGAGCTCCCCCCACCAGCAAAAATAGAAGTCTGGGCCTATTGTTAGTGAGATTAATTCACAAGATAAACCCAGAGAAATTAATTCACAAGATAAACCCAGTTTTCAAATGGGAATCCATAGTGTTAAAAACATTCTGCCCTGTTGTAGTCTTTCTGAGTTCTCTGCAAGAGAAATGATTTTCTTATAGTGATATCTTTTATTGGACCAACTATGTAGTTGGGATAAAGTTAGGCAAGCTTTCGAATGCAAGACATTCTTCATCAGGTCAGCTTTTGTTGAAAGCTTGTCTAACTTTATCCCAACTACATAGTTGATCCAATAAAAGATACTACCCTACAAAAGCCTTGCCTCTCACATAATTTCTGGCCTGTCATGACTACAACATCACTCTTACGCTGAGTTCTTTGCAACAGAAGAATTGCTCTATTTTTCTGTAGTCAAAAAATTAGTGAAAACTAAGAGCTGGCATTTCTCAAATGGGGTCTGAGTATATAGGTGTGCCTCAAATCAATTGAGGGGTGCTTCAAGCCAAAAAAAAAGTTGCAAACCATTGACCTGATTGAGGGGCACCTCTCAGCCTCAAAATGATGGAGAAACACAGCAACACCATTAATTGCTGGAAATGCTCTAAGTCATTATCAGATCCACTCTGGTACTAGCATTGCTGGAGGAGGCAGATCTAGGGATACACCCACATTTCCCTGCAGCTGGCAGCAGTTGCTTAGTCCCTGTGGCCCAAAATTAGCAGGTGTCATATGCACCTGTTCAGGTGCTTGTGTTTTCAAGCTAAGCCGGTTGGCACTGTGTGCCAGGAACAGCACCGGCAGGTTGACTCCAGTGGAACTGAGCTAGCGGTGCCAGTGGACCCCTGCTCTCTTCCCCCACAAAATGGTTTCCAAGAACCAAGCTAACACAGTGAAAGCTGCTGTGTAGATGGGACTGAACATGCTCATAGAGGAGGGTCTCCTGCCTTTTCAGGGAGAAGCTGTAGAAAACCTGGCCTCGGCAGGGAATTCAGCAACAGGAAAAGGAAATACTTCATTTTGAGCATTATCTTCTCCTTCTTCAAAGGTCGTGCCAGGTTCCTAGTGCTGTTGGTGCTGTGGGTCATGTACATGAGGCAGGGAAGTGCTTTGCAAAGCTTCCACTCAGCACAGCTCCTGCTAATCCTTTCAGTGCCAGCCTGCACCACAGTCCCCTTGCTACTCCAGCCCTGGGCTCCTGCACACACTCAGCTCTGCTGATGCCTCTCAGGCAGATTACAGATCTGCCCCCCTGACTCCATCCAGCCCTGGGCCCCCCTACTCACAGCCCTTCTGAGGCCCCTCCTTCTAACCAACACCCACAGCTCTGCTATGCCTCTGCAGCCCCTTCACCCTCACCGTCAGTTTTGCTCAGCCCTGCACTTGTGCAAGGAGCTGGTCAGTTGTTGTATCTGTAGGTTTGGAATCACCAAACACGGTTGCTCCCTTGTCCCCGTCCCTTTGGCAGTCAGGCCCCAAGAGGTAAAAGCCCAGCACAGGGACTTGTGGCTGTTCCTTTCCATACTGCTTTGAAGCCAAACTACAAAGCGCTATCCAGAGCTGCCGCAGACCACCCAGCCATCCCTCTGCCAAATGCCTGCTCCAACAGCTCTGCTATTAGCAGCTTTCATCTGATAACACAAGCTCCACTTCATCTTCTGGCACTTTGCAGTGACAGAGTGGCGCTGATGGTCTCCAGATTCTCCCCTCCCAGGCTACTCAGCATTGGCATTGGCTGCAGAAAAAAAGCCTGTGGCCATGACAGCCTATCTTAAAGGGCGAGTTCCAGTTCCCTCCCTCTGGGAGCTTTTAAATTTTACTGAACAGGCTGGTAAAAGTGTGGAAAACTGCTCCTTTCTTAGCCCCTTAGACCCTATCCTGCTGCCTCCACAAAAAGCAGTACTGGGAGCGCAAACCCTGGCTCTGCAGACATGATTTATACCCATGAGGACTAATCCAGCCCTGATATACATATATGACTAACTCTCATAGCAGAAGCAGTGGCTCTGGCATGCTCACAAGCAGAGAGCCACTGCCCTTACTCCCCAGCCCTTACTCCCCTGAGCTGAGTGCCATTATCCCCATGGGGAGCTGAAGCCGTGTGGAGGGGAAAGGGCTTGACCACAGATGCAGACAACCAGTGACATTGCTGGGGGCTGAACCCAGGAGTCTTGACCCTTCATCTCCTGTGTTCACCCACAGACCTTGCTCCTGCTCCCGGAGGTGAGAAGCAGAACCCAGTGTGTCTCCTGCTCTACAGGGTGTCAGAAAGGGAACATTTTGTTAGGGAGTCTCACCAGGGAGGTGAAGAAGGAGTTTGGGAGTAAGGAGGTCTGGGTTGATATGGAGAGACTGCTTTGCCCATGAGTCAGCATCCCCCTTTTAGCTACACTGGTTTGGTCCCAAGGAAGGACAGGAGTCGATACATTTGGAACCAGATATGCCAGTGCCGAGTAGGTCTTCCATCTGCCTGCCTTTTGGCGCTCTGCTCCTAAACTGGTTGCTAGCCATGGCTGAAGGGCCCAGTCTGCCCTGTGCGGGTGCTGTTGGCAAAATCAACTGAGTGAATATGCTCATCCGTATTTTGATGGCATTTGCTCCATCAAGGGTTCCAATACCCTTCTCCAATGCTCATCTGCCCAAAGCTGTTGGCAATTACTGAGGTTGCCAGGTTAATTAGCTGCTGCCCAGCACTCAACATAGACCAGTAAAGGTTGTACTGCTTATGGTCATAGAGGTAGCAGGTTTTCACTCCTGATCTGACCGCCAAAAATAACCTGGGCTCGGAGCCCTCACATTGCAAAGACCCCTCCTGAGGCTACAAGTGTGTGCAGGTGCACTGAACCGCCAGGTCCCTGACCACCTCCTGCCTTGTGGGCTGAGCCCAGCATTCCCCTCTGAACACCATGAGCAAGCAGCGAGCCCTGTAGTGAGTACAGAGGTGCTCTCCCAGTACTATGATGGTTAAGGAAAGGTCTCTGCTTCCAACAACAAAGCATCCTGGGCATGGGACCATTTTTGTTAGTGCTGTCTTGGGAACACGATGCACACGCTACCCCTATCGGAAGGAATGTGCACGGGCCTGCGGCACAGGGCTTGTATTTTGGATAGGCATGCTCTGTACAGCCCCGAAGCCGGCCAGCTCAGGAGGAACCCAAGGGAGAATTGCAGAGCGTTTAAGAGACTGTTATCCAGGCAGGGGCTATCATCCCAACTCCCTCCCCTCCCCTACCATCTGGGTCATTGCCTGATCACTCTGTGTAGGTATCAAGCATGCCCTGAGTGGCTTGATACTTTATCAGGGACATGGGTAGCCATTTTGTTCTCATGGCATTGTTTCGTGCTGGAGGCTAAAGGGAGAGCTCTGAGGACTGGTGCCTCTGGGTGCCCGCAAACAGGGTATACCCAGGGCAGCAGAACCACACTTCACAGCTTGGCCCAGCTGAGCTCAGATGCCTCTTCTCCTTTCTTCGGCCTCGCACAGCTGAGGCGGCCATGCAACAGCTCGGGATTCTGAAGTGTTCTGTATTTCACGTGTCCTCCAGCGTCAAGAACCAGATAATCGTTTGTCAGTGAAAACATGGGGGAGAGAGAGAGAGGGAAGGGCCGTGTCACAAACTAACTTGAGCCAAAGAAAAGTAGCATGGAAGTGAGACCTGTTCTCTTTTCTTCCACTCATAGCTATCTGCATGTCAGGGGGCTTCACAGCCGTTCCTCTTGGGCACCTCAACGGAACAGAAGCAGATGTTTAAAATAAAGTGCATGCTTTGCTGAATGGGGGCCGAACCAGGGTTTCCCCTCCTAAAATTCACCTTGGAGTCAAGGTACTGTCTGCAAAATTTCCACCTCAAAAAGAACTTTTCAGAAAGTAACATGGGCCTGAAAGCAGGTGGCTGAAGCAGGAATTTCCCCCATCCTCTGAAGGGTTACATACCAGTTATAATACCCATGTAAAGTTGGACCTCTTCTCAAAGAATAACATTGCTTAATTCTCTGGGAAAAGGTCTTTGTTTTATTTTTGCTGGTGCTTCACTCTTCTCAATTTCATGTCTCCCTAGGAGAATTTTAATATCTCATTAATGAACATTATAGGAAATTCAAGCAATGATTGTAATGTAACATTAAGACTGAATAGTTTAAATTCTCCAAAGTCAGGCAGTGCCAATTTGTTTAAGCTATCAGGGCATTTTCCTCTCCATTAAATAAAAAGGATTATATTATGTTGCGACATATAACCTTAACTCTGACCCATGATTGTGACACAGTCTTTTCAAAACTCGATCTAGTATCGATTAGAGACGTTGCCCGAACTGCACCGGAACAAAATGGAGGTATGTCTCATGGAGAGTGCTGACCTGCTGCAGGAGACATGTGGGTTTGTGAACTTTTCCTGTTTTTCCTTCCATTTCTACTTCTAATCACAGAGAAAAGCCTGGAAACGTGACCTCAGCATATGCATGACCAAACAGCTCAGAAACCAGAGCGGGGGGACGGGAGAGGGAGTAGCACATGTAAACCCCATGACGTTTCAGCCAATCCCATGATTTTGAGAGAAGGATCTGGCTCCTGGCCTATGAATGCTTACTGCTGGCAAGCGTGGAGTACACCAGTGATTAGACTCGTTAGACTGAAGACCCCCCTCAGAAAATGCCAGCACTTGGCTCCCGTTCATATTTTGACCAAGCAGAAAATGTTTTGACAGTATGGATTCCTATTTGAAATCTCTGAGTTTGTCTCTTGAATCATGTAAGCATTTGCACACCTTTTGGTGCTAATATTGCATGGCACCCCATGGCATCCTTAAAAGGATCTCATGGCATCCCAGGGTGCCACAAAACCCTGTATTAAATAACGCATGGAACAGAAATGAGGCTTTTCCATGAGCAATGGCAAATGAACAAGTCAAACCAGCTCCTGGCATGAGATTGAGGCACACAGCATCACTGCTCTGCGTCCAGAGCCCAACTGAGTTTGGCTCAGGAACCATCGCTCCTGCAGCTCCCACCCCTTGGAAGAGCCCCTCAAGACACCTTCCACTCCATAGCTCCCCTCCATGTAAGTGTTAACTGCTAACTCTCCTCCTGTTAGTGACAGTTTGTAAAGAAATAATCTTGTTCCTCACAGCACTGTCCTCTCCACCACTTCAGAGCAGGGCTAAACTGCCAAATGAAGGGAGGGCAGGTAGCTTTGCATATACTTTGCATAGGGGCCAATGCCAACACAAGGCAGTGGAGAATCAGCCCTCCGCCTCCAAGGTACAAAATCTTCCCAAGGGACACTTAGCTGTGGCAGGGGTAGCAAAGGACCCATCTGTGACACTTTGCTCTAAGAATCCCCCACCTTGGGCTAAATCATAGCTCAGAGAGGTCTTTAAACAGCCTGATTCTTATCAGAGGACCTTGGGGACCTCTGATCTGGTCACGTGGCCTAGTCTACCACACAGCCTCTCTTCTGAAGGTGATGAGGCTGCAGGGTGTGAGTGGGCTGCGAGCACATCCTCTCCCTCCTCCAACACCAGTGGAATTCATGCCTCCCTTTCAAGGATGCAATCCAATCTGTAACAGACACTGCACCAGATCCTTTTGAACTTTGAAGACTGCACCTCAGTCATGTGGATAATAAGAGAGATTAGCAAATCAGGGGAGGATGAGAGCTAAATGAAGCATCATTCTGGAAGAGGCTGCTCTATCGATCCTGTGTTTGCCTTAGAAAGGAAACAGGAGCAAGGAAAATCAGAAAGGAACAACGCTGGAAGAGAAGAAGGAAGGGAGCCAATGGTGGACACCAGCTAACCGGCTATGGCCAAAGTGCTATGGTGCTGTTGGGGACCATCCTCCCCCCCATCACATTGTCTAGCTCAGCTGGTCTGGCTTTAAGCAAAGATGGACAACATGGGGGAGTGGGATTGTGATGCAGAGAGGGAAGGAAAGTCAGGGAGAAGGAAGGCAACAGGCAAAGAAAGAGCCACAGCTACATAGCTGGCCGCCATTGTACATCAGATAGATGGAAGGGAGGCTGTGTGGCCTGGGGACACCACCACCAGCTTTTTCATAAGCCTTATCAAGCAAGACATGAATATGAGATGGGCAACAAGCCTGACTGATCCCCACCCACCCATAGGCCAGTCTTTCCCTACCCCTACCCCACAGCCTTCCTTCAGTAACCCGAGGGCAGGCAGCCTGATCCCACCCTGACTGCTCTAGCCATTCCCTGAAGCCAACCCTGGAATTGCCTTCCTCAGAATTACTGTGAAAAAGGAAACACACCTCTTTTCTGCAAAATCCCAGCCTCAGCCTTCTGCTCCAATTCCAAGATGCCCTGGCCAAAGTAAGGGATGTGTGCCCATACCCTGCCTCCAACAGAAGTAACACACTTGGATTTTTAAAGCGCTCCCACAACACATTGAAGCAGAACCCTCCCTCCCACCCACCAACTGCTTCCCCAAACTGCCCCAGGAAACATAATGATCCCTAATCACAGAAGGGGGCACTGGTCTGGGGGAGGGTTTTCCCCAACACCACCCAGTGACTCAGAGACTAATCTCAGTGGCACCCTGCTCTAGGTTCTGTTCCAGACCCCGGTGCATCGGTTCTCCATAACTCCTGCTCCCAAAACCTGGGCTTGGCTCCAAGAAGCATCCTGCCTTGTTCTGCTTGAAAACTTCTGCTTCTGATCTCCTAATGAATCCCATTTCTAAACGCCTGTATTTTCTGAGTCCTTCATTTCTAGCTAAGTGACCAGACAGACAGAGATGGACACATTCTGCAGGTAAAAGAAGTGACACAACCACACAGGCAGCTGAAGAAGCAATTGGCTATGTAACCTTAACTCTGCCCCTCAGCAGTCTGCATTGCAAGAGTCTTTAATGACCTGATCATGGGTTGTTTGTCATCCCATAAAATTGCACTTCCCAAAAGCCGTAGTGAAAAAGAAGATTAAGGTTGCAAAGAGAAGCAAAATTAAGCCTTGCCAGAATTTACTGTGCCTGTGCATCCTTAAGTCACCCCCCTTGTGTGTGCACATTATGATACAGTGTTTAATTACATTGTCCTCTATTAATTTGCCTCATGGGAACCTGCCTTTCCCTCCCCTAGCTCCCAGGCCCAAGCCCCTTGACCAGCCACACCAATCCCTTTGTTATTTACACATCCCCAGCCCCCTGTGAGTTTTCTCTACACTGTACTAGGCACCCATGCTCTTCCCCACTGCCTGCCCAGCAGCACTGGGAGGATCAAGAAGTATCTCAGAGGAGTGTTTTTAGGAAAAGTCCTGCTCTGTGCCCACAGCTGCCCTGGAGCATGCTCAGTACAGATGGAAACAAGCTGATTTAGCGGGCAAGCTCTAAAAAATGCCTACTGAGCATGTACAGAATGAGACTTTTTTTTCAAAGGCTTGGCCAGCTGCGGAAAGCTTTTTTCACTACAAGACCTACTCTCTTGGCTGTGTATTCTGAATTTTTTTATGTTCTGAAGAATCCTTTAGTGTTCTTGTATGCAATGTCCAAATTGCCTCCGTACCCAAAGATATTTGTGCAATCCCCCAAGGAGGACCCCTTTTCTAAGTTCACTGACCTGATAGTTCATTCCAGCACCAGGTTAAACCACAGTGGGATAAGTACCTCACCTTGTCTCAGACTAGTTGCAGTGTTGAAGGCATAAGAGAGGTTTCCATCCACAGTTTGGTAGACAAGAGATACAGCAGTGATGCTGCAACAATGTTGTTTTGCACCTTTCATTTCCAAGAATTTCTTTCTCCAAGGAAGTGAAGGGGTGAAAGCTGGCCCAGTCCTCAGGGTGGGGAAGTCAGGACAGCAGATCCCACTGCTGCTCCCAAACCACCACTCTCCCTGCTTCGCAAGCAGAGGCATGAATTAATGGGGGGAACCCTAGCTGCCCTTGGAAAGAGGATGTGACAGGCAATCCCTTAGACTGCGGTAAATCCACCTTAACCTGGGAAATTTTGCCCCAGTTCCAATTGCAGCTAATCTCTTCCCAGGACAGGTCTTGCTTGCTGTTACCCAAAGTCATTGCCTCCAGGCTTTTGCCTCAGGGTTCCCTGTCTGGGGGCAAATGCATGGCCACAGCCTGTGTGTTTGGAGCCCTCCCAACTGGCAGCCTTTCCTCTTTGCTATAGGAAAATCAGCTCTTCGTTGTAAGAACCCCGGTCCTTTTTTCAGGGCTTTCAGAGCCGGGGCTCCTCCCCAAAGGTCTTCTTCAAGCCGCTGGTTCCAATCCATAAGGCAGCCATGTTGGAATTACCCCTACTGGGGGAAAAATGGATCCTAATTGTTTTTAAAGCAGGAAATGTTGACTCCCTCCAAGCCCCAAATGAGACAACAACTTTGTGATCAAAATCCCCAGGAAGAATTTGCCTTTTGATGGGGACTGTAGCCTGGAAAATTCCAGCTGCAGCAGGGAGCATCCAGTGAAAGCATGGAGTATAGTGGAAATTGCTTGGCAAATTAATGCTAGTGACTAACACTTACCCCGTAGCTACAACACACCCAGTACTTCCCTCCCCATAAAACCAGTAGCTCCTCTGAGTTCCCTGGGAACTCCTTCCCTCCCCAGGGTCCCCATTAAGCCCTGTTATCACTTCCCATGCAGCCGATCCCAAAGGCTTGATTGCTTGCCGCTGAGCTTCTGGAGCCCGGGAGGGTCCAGCCAACCCCCCTGCTCACGTGCCCTGCTGGGCAGGTCCTGGGAATGCCTGATTTATAGGCCTGTGCCTTGTAATGTTTACTCTCGATGAGTTATTTAAAACAAGGAAAGCGAGAGGAGCCGGGTTTTGTTTAAAGTCCAGAAAAGAGGTTTGCCTTAAATAGTCAACGGCAGGGATCTGAGGGGAGGCCACCACACAGCCCCAGCCTGCTGGGTGGGAGCCAGAGTCTGGCACACACAAGGAGAGCTAGGCGTGTGCAAAGCAGGTGGCACCAGTCCTCAGCGTTAACCCCCCAGGCATCTCCAACCCTGCAGGTTGCAACTGCCAAAGGCACCCCCCACATGGCGCTACCTGCCTCTCTTTAGTCTTCCCGGGGCAGAAATCTCAGACCTTTGTCAGGAAAATCAGAGCAACAGAGGAGTCTACAGAGATCCCCTCCAGCTGGGTGGAAGGGAGAGCAGCCTTCAAGCACACCATATGCTGAAACCAGCAGCTCATCTCTACTCCCTACAATTCGTGACTCCTGGGACCATCACACGGTGAGCAGAGCCCATGGGGCTTGGGAGGAAAACCATGAAATCCCCCCTTCCCTCTGCCCACACACTGAAGGCTGGCCACTTCCATTCAGTGATGGTGGGTGAGTCCAGTTGGGTAACCATGGACTATGTCATAAGAGTCACTGCCTGCACTCCTGTAGCTTCAAAGCGGTGTTTCAGCCTTGCTCTGGCCCCTCTGCTCAGAGGGTAAATTTCACGCACTGGGAATTAAAGAGGAGAAATGTCAAAAACAGCAAATCTGGGTGGATCAGAAAAAGGCCCTTGTTGACAGAGCACTGACGAAACAACCCAATGTAATGCCTTTGGTCTACAGCAGCCAACTCTAGGAGCTCCCCTCCTTTCCATCTGGCTCCAGCCCACCCCTTGCCCATCTCTGTCTACACCTGTGCTCAGGGCCACAAGACTTCTGCAGTTCCACAGCATTTTCCCCCTAAATCAGCACATTGCCTGAAACAACAATCCTAGGAAAGGTGCCTGCTGCCCTTTAATCACAGGAGAGCAGTTACTCTGAAACCCACTGATGGTAGAACCCCCCAAACGTGGTTGGTGATTTTGGCATAGTCACTGTGTTCTCCCACAGATCCCAAGCTGCTTCCCACCTTTCTGCAGGACCCCCAGCTGCCCTATCAGCAGCAGCTTCTGGCATTCAAATATTTCCTGTCATGTTTGCAGTACAAAATTAATTGTGGTATTGAAGTCTGAATATTTAGAGGCTAAGTCACATCAATGGAATTTCATATCAAGCTAAGTACAACTGGGGGCTCCCACAGTGACTATGTTATTCAGCGATATATTTAAAGTCATCAAAGCTGTCAGTTCTAAGTACAGGTCCTTCTGCTACAGAACTTATGAAGCATGGCCCTTAATACGTCTGGTTTATGCCACTCGGCTGGGAGGGTTACTCTACATGCAATGAAGGAGACGATGTTCTTTTACCACTTGCAAACCTCTCTCCAATACTACTGCTACTACCAAGTAAAATCACAGTTGACCTATCAGGCCTATCTACAGAATGAGAGAAATAAATGGATTTCCTTCTCTGTTAGTTCTATGAAATTTATAGGATTTCTCCATATGGAAAGCCATTAGTAATGAAATCTGACAGGCTGCACATGTCACTGATGTAACTGCATCACTAAAAGGAGACAAAAAGGAGTTGCCTTGTTTAGCCTAAGAAACCAAGGCTGAGCAGGGAAATAACTGGTCTCTATAAATATCTCCAGGGGTAAACACCCAACAGAGAGTGGAGTTATTCAAACCAGAGAACAACATTGGCACAAGAACAAATGCCTATATATATAAACTGTCCAGAAGTAAATTTAGGCTGGAAGTCAGAGGTTAGTTTCTTCCCAGCAGAAGAGAGTGGGGTAACACAAGTAGTGGGGCAAAAGCCTAACCAGGTTCCAGATGGATCTTGGCACCTTTCTGAAAGGAATTGTATGGATGTCCTAAGCTGTGAAGAGGTGGATTTGGGAAACCAGAAGGTACCTTTCAGCCACAGTTAAGTTCCCCACACAGTGATCACTGGAAATGAAGCTGATGGAGAAGCGATATTCTCCATTTCCTTTTACGACCTGGTGACCTATCACCTGGATAAGGGAGAAGAGATTTACGTTGTACATTTCGACTTTAAAAAAGCCTTCAGTCTGGTATCCCATGATCACCTTTTGGCAAAACTGGCCAACTGCAGCCTCGGGTCCACCATGATCCGCTGACTGGGGAATTGGCTTCATGGTCAGACCCAGAGGGTGGTGGTTGATGGAAGTCAATCATCATGGTGCTCTGTGACCAGTGGGGTCTCTCAAGGCTCTGTCCTTGGACCTATTTTGTTCAACCCCTTCATTAATGATGTGGACATTGGAGTCAGAAGCGGACTGGCCACGTTTGCCGATGATACCAAACTTTGGAGTAAAGCAGCCACACCTGAGGACAGGGGGGTAATCCAAGCTACCTTTGACAGGCTCAGTAAATGGGCAGACGAGAACCTTATGGTGTTTAACACCAAAAAATGCAAGCTTCTTCACCTTGGGAGGAAAAACCTGCAGCATGTCTATAGACTCAGCAGTGCTACGCTGACTAGCACTACGGACAAGAGCGACTTGGGGGTCAGGATTGACCACAAGATGAACATGAGCCTTCAATGTGATGCTGCAGCCAGTAAAGTGAACAAAACACTGGCTTGCATCCATAGATGCTTCTCAAGCAAATCCTGGGACGTCATTCCCCACTTGTACTCAGCCTTGGTGAGGCCGCAGCTGAAGTACTGCATCCAGTTTTGGGCTCCACAATTCAAAAAGGATGTGGAGAAAGTTGAGAGAGTCGAGAGGAGAGCCATGCGAATGATCAGAGGTCAGGAAAACAGACCTTATGATGAGAGGCTGAGAGCCCTGGGACTCTTCAGCCTGGAAAAGTGCAGGTTCAGGAGCAACCTGATGGCCACCTACAAGTTTTTAAGGGGTGTTCACCAGGATCTGGGGGAATGCCTATTCACCAAAGTGCCCCAAGGGATTACAAGGTCGAACGGTTATAAACTCCTGCAAAACTATTTCAGGCTAGACATAAGGAAGAACTTCTTTACTGCCCAAGCCCCCAAGGTCTGGAATGGCCTGCTGCCGGAGGTGGTTCAAGCACCTACTTTGAACACTTTCAAGAGAAACCTAGATGTTTTTCTTGCTGGGATCCTATGACCCCAGCTGACTTCCTGGGGCAGGGGGCTGGACTTGATGATCTTCCAAGGTCCCTTCCAGCCCTAATGTCTGTGAAATCCATGAAATTCCTTGAATTTTCTCACTCCACCAAAATCTTTCTAGAGATTGTCCTCAGATGCCTGTCCCAAGGACATACAAAATCACAAGAAAAAGCCCAAAATAAAAATGGGCCCAGCTCTGCCTCCAGACAGTCCTGGCCCTATCTTCCTTCTAATTCACATATCAAGCCACTCTACCCACTCCAGCTAAGACCTGAATAAAAATTATTTTTATATTCAGGGTCTGAAAAAAAAACCTGGGAAATAAAAAAAAGTCAACACAAAGTAATGGGGTTAGGGTTTTTTTGTCTTTCTTTCATACATAGAAAAAAAATTAAAATAAAGGACACCGGGGGACTAAGCAGTGAAAGAATCAGATTCACAAGGGGATTTAGACCTTATCTTAAAATCCAAGCAGGCACTTCGATCTCTTTTTATGGTTGCGGTGAAGACTTCACGGCTGTGATGCAGGAAACTCAGGTCCAAACCCTCTTGCAGAGTAGAGGGTAATTGGTTTTCCCCATGCTTCTGGGCTTTTCAGGTTGCTGTATGGAGCCAGGAAGAAATTCTACCTCCTCGCTACACTGTTTCTGCAGACATCAGCATTTTCTTTCACTTTCCTCAGAAGCATTGGGGCTTTCGTTTTGACTAGGATATGCCCATGTTCCTGCTGGGACTTAAAAAAAGACAGATGGCCTTGCTTCTCCACTTAGGGTCAGACTGCTCACCACAAATGGAATCAAGAAGCATTCTTCTCCTACGGTCCGACTGGCACAGACTCTGGTGGGGGTTGCCTTCCTCTGTAGGGACTAGCAGCACAGTCCTCTCCCTTGGATCTCTTAAGCATATTTTGACAAACTACTTGTTGTCCTTTCAATGGCAGGATATTGGCAGTGCCCTGCCGGTTTCACCTGTGGCAAAATTACTGTAGTTACTGTGCATTTAGTTTAGTACTTGCTTAAGCCTAAAATCCCCTGGTAATCATAAGCAAGAAAACTCAGCTGGTCAAATCCATTGTTTCAATGTTTCCAATTTTTTCCTCTCATATATAGGGGCAAAGCAATGGGCTGAATCTGGCCTAAATTCACTAATAATTCCAGCTGCTCCAAAACTGCAAATACAGATGGAATAAAGATTCGCTGAAAATAATTGACCAACTCTGTGTCCAACCCCTGAGACCAGCCCCACCACTCACTTCTAATCCTTGCACACATCCCTTCCATTCACTGCAAATCCCTGTGCATGGTTAATTTACTCGCTGCTAATCTCTATATCCAGAGGCCTCCCCCGCACCCACTACTAATCCCTGCTCTTGGCCTCTTCACTCACTGCTAATCCCTGTGTGTGTCTCCTCCATTCATTCCTAATATTCCTCACACCCTCGTGATCACTCCTAATCCCTCCACAGTTTGTCACCTCACTGCTAATTCTGCTGCATAGCCCGGCTGTGATCACTGCTAATCCCTGTGATCAACCTGGTCACTCACTGCTAACCCCCTCATTTAGCCGTCTGCTCACTGCAGACACCTGCAGTCACTCAGATCCTCTGCTCATGTTTAATCCCTGAACAGGGCCTCTCCTGTCACTGCTAATCCCTATGCCTATCCTATGTCTAGTGGCTAATCCCTGTGCTAACTCAGAAAGCAGCAACTCCTCCCTTCAGAGCCACAGACTTGACTGCTTTCCCAGGCAAGGGCCCCTCCCTGTTCCCCATCCTTGCCCATGCAGTGCTCTTGGCATTCTGAGCCCCAAGCTCCCCCGCAGTGCCCTGCATCCTTGTGCTTTAAATGCCACACGCTGGCACCCTGCTGCACAGCCAAGCCCCTTCATGGTGGAGGGAACCTGTGCTAAGTGGATCTCTCTTGTTGGAGCATATGATGCCCACCAGGTTGCAATTATAGATGGGGGATGGCCCCTCTACTAAATCTCTGGTCACCTCTGCTCATTGCAGGATGCCTCTGCTTACTGCACACAACCCCAGGCTGCTCTAACGGCCTCCATCTCCCTCCTGTTCCCCCCAAAACATGACAGAGTCATGGGGGGAGCTATCCCACAATCCAGTTCCCACAGAGCTCCACAGCATACAACCTCCTCCTGTCTCCAGTGGTGCAGGAGCTGGTCCAACATTGCCAGCAGCCTGGAGGCCTGAATATCCATCTCCTCCTCCAGACCCTGCACTTTTAATGAAGATAATTGCTCACAAAGAAAACATGGACAAGAAATGTTCCTTTCACAAAGCATTAGAGAGATGGGAAGTCTGATCAGAGAGAGTGAGTAGAGGGAGCAGGACACTAGTTTGCACTAAGGACAGGGAAAGTATCAGAGGCAGAAAAAGAAAGGGGAGGCATTTGGGGCCAGGAGAAGGAGGAAACAGGGCAGGGAAGGACATGTGGGGGAAACCCAGCCAGGGCTGCCCAAGGAGGTCTCTAGCTCCCCTGCCTCTGGTCTTGTGTAGCCCCCATGCATGGCTGGGGACTGGGGACCAGCCGGGCATCACAGTCACCCCTAACCCCTGCCACAATGCAGAAGGCAGTGCCACTCCTCGTTCTCTGATCTGAAGGGGATGCCCAGAGGTGTCTACACCCCTGCCATGTCCAGGCTTGGGGCAACCCAACAGGGAGCCATACCGCTGCTTCCCACCTCGGTTTGTGAGGCCAATGCAGCAGGATGGCTCCACAGCCTCCAGGATGAAATATTCAGAGGCATTTAGAGTGATTTCATGTCTCAAGTGCAGCAAGGTGATGAATATTTCATGGCGCCGCACAATTGCCGAAGCGCTGACTGCCCCAAAGGATGCTGGGAGGAGGCTGAGTGCTTGGAAGGGGAATTCTGCAAAGCCACCTCTCCTCACTCCTTGGCCCCCACCCCGAGGGTTGCTGCTTTTCAGACTCTTCCTCTCTGGGTCTCTTCCCACATCCATACCTAAATCCTGAAAATGGTCTCTGTGGAGCTACTGAGGCCAAACAAGCCTGTGACCTAACAGAGACAGTCTGGCATTTCCAACCCCTGAGCCTCCTATACTCATAAAGGTCTAAAACAGCAGAAGTCTATCTGTCTATTTGTACAAATATCTGTTTGTCAATATACCTATCCATGAAACTCCATGCATTTCCACATCCATCCTTTTTCTTTCTGTCCTTATACATACTACTCTTTATATGTGTCTCTGTTGATCTGTCTGACCTTTAGTTCCCATACATATCCAAATCTACTTCTCTATGCCACATATACCTAAACCTGCATGTCTGTCTGTCTCCCTATCTTCATACATGTCCGTAACTTTCTCTCTGTCTCAAAGTTTTACATTACCGCCCATCACTGCAGCTTCTGCTGTCTTTCCACCTAAAATCAATTATCGATAGAAAACTTCCTAGTGAACTCTGTGGACGCTGTGTGACACTTGTCCCCATTTGGTTAAATGTTTTTTGACAGCAGGAAAGGAGGGTTGTGATGAGAATTTGGGGTCTAAAAGTTTCCTCAAAGACTGAGTCTTATGTTTCCTCAGGATGTTTCAGCCCATTCTGTAGCCAGTGGATTGCCTTATCTTCAGCTTCTGCCTGGGGTCTGCATTCAGCATTGTCCCAGAAAAGCACAGCTGTCAGGGTGGCTTATAGATAGAAGCTCAGTTTTTGCTGTAGCACAGCCTTAATCTGTTAACAATTCTGAATATTAAGGACCAAAGCCTGGTACCCTCTCTCTCAACGGCAGTGTAAGGCTTTGGTACCCTCTCTCAGCACACATGTCCATGGGCCTCGCAGAAACACCACGTGGCAGTGCTCCATTTGCACAACATGGCACATGCCTCCTGTGTACCTTGTCTGTGGGCACAGCAGGGCACACCAACATCTGTGTGTTTGTCCACAGCTCAGAGCAGCTCATCATCATGCTACACCCACTGCTCTCAGCTGTGCCATCCCCATCAGAAGCAAGGAGCCCAGAGACCTTGCAGAGCAGCCATTCACATCAGCAGGTGCAGGTCAAGGCAAAGTCACGTCAGCGCAGAGCCTGTCTGCGCCCTCCTCCCAGGCTTTGAGTTTCACTTAGTCCCAGCTTCACCAGTCACCAGGGCAGTGCCAGGCTGCCAGGGGGTGGGAGCTCACAGTGCAACATGCCTTGTTGGCATTGCCCTGGCAGTACCCAAGAGTCCTCCTAGAGCATCTTCTAGTCATTGTCTTCAGGAGGGAAGGGGAAGCAAGAGGAGTGGGGGGACAGACTCCAGTCAGCATCGCCCAGGCAGAACAGGAGGCTGCCTCACCCAGGGGGGAGGGAGGCAGCAGTGAGGCAGGCCGCCAGGGCAGGCGGGTGTGGGCTGGATGCCTAGTGACTGCGCAGCCCAGGCAGACAGTGCCATGTAAGGGAGACGAGTGGGGGAAGCACGGATATGTCAAAACATTGCGAAATCCATGGCTCCGCTAGCATTCCTCAGGGCTGAGCCCCGAGCACAGAGCTCCCCCCACATGCCGCGCCGGGGGGGAGGGGGCTGGGTGGCCCTCCTGGAGAGCGGCATGTGGGAGAGGGAGACACAGGGGAAGAAGGGGGAGGAACAGAGCCCGAGCTTTGCTCAGTGGGCTGGTAGGAAAAATGAGACTTCTGAGGAGCTGAAAAACACGTATGTGCACACTCTGCCATGGGATCGGAGCCTATGTATACCCCCTACCAGCCACCCGAGAGTGATCCCTGCCATCTGTGCCCCCTGCTTTGCCTGTGCCCACCAACCCTGCACTCAACCACAGTCTTCACCTCACCAAGAGCCCCAGGCCTAGTCTCCTTACCTTGTACCACATCCTTTAACCTGTGCCCTTGTCCTCCAACCAACCAAGCCCTGCGGCTATGCCTTTCTCTTCCACCCTAAACCTCAGGCCCCATCCATCAGATGCCACCCTGTGCCAGCGACCCTATACCCTAGGCCAGAGCAAGGATGTTTTGCCCAAATCACAGCAATATTCATTTGCTTTTTGAGTGGACATTCTTGCAGAAGGGAGGGAAAAAGCATTTTTTGGTCAAACAATTTCAAAATGGGTTAGTTTCCCTTGAAATGTTCTGAAGGGAAAAATTTGTTTTTTCTACCCATTCTATCATTGAAGCTGACTGCAACAAGCCCCCTCAAGAGGTTTCCTGTTACAGCTGCACTAGCTTTATTCAGCAGCAGCACTGTGTTTCCTGTTTGTTCCAGGCTCACATCCATCCAAAAAGTGTAGGTTGAAAATAATGGCACATGGGGACGACAGTCAGGCACAGCTGAATGATGTATCCCTTCCCCACATGTTTCTTATTTCAACTGGGCTCATTGTCCTGTATTAGCAACTGGCACAATGAGACAAGTGTAGTGCAAATTTGAACACAGTTAACTATGCTGGGGACAAGGTGTATGCCCTTTACTATAGTGGCCATAGCAAGGTTAAAGAGGCTGATTTTTAGGCATCATCACATTGGTCAGGCCCCAGTGAGCCTTGTATAGGTCTTGTCGATCTAGCATTGATGTTCACCTTATGCACAGATAATTCCAAAGGGCAGTTGAAGAAAGCTAATTTGATCAAGTCCTTGTGTTCATTGCACTAGAGAAGTGCAGACCAATGAATTTGAGTGTAATTTCTGCAAAGGTTTAGGGTAAGGTGAACCTTTGATCCTGAAGCTGATATCCTGAGGGCTCTGAGTGTGAGGAGTGATTTCATCAAGTCTATGGGTTCTGTGATCCTGTGACAGCCCGCGTGTTTTCCACATGTCTGAAGCAAAGGCACCTGCCTGGATGGATGGACAGATGGACTTGCATGCTAGGAAGCACAGTCCCCTGAGATCAGACCAGCTCCTTAGAAAGTGAGGAAGCAGTGAAGTGTGATCATAGGAAAGTAGGGCTGGAAGGTCATCTAGTCCAGCCCCTTGTTCAAGGCAGGATCATCCCTACTAAACCATCCCAGCCAAGTGTCTGTCCAACCTGCTCTTGAAAATGTCCACAATTTCTATAGGTTGCTTGTTCCA
This sequence comes from Caiman crocodilus, assembly GCA_030014935.1. Lineage (NCBI taxonomy): Eukaryota > Metazoa > Chordata > Crocodylia > Alligatoridae > Caiman > Caiman crocodilus. The sequence continues at coordinate 41,476,112 of JAGPOW010003364.1, read as the reverse complement.
ATACTTGACCATCCTCATAGTCATAAACTTCCTCCTAATCTCCAGCCTAAATTTTCTCTTCTCCATCTTAAGGCTGTTGCTTCTACGTTCAGGCCTCTATGACTTCAGAGAAAAGCCCTTCTCCATATTCTCTATAATCTCCCTTCAAGTATTAGAAGACTGATTAAGAATTTCAGTTCCTGCAAGGCCGTGTCCCAGCCCTGGGATCTTTGGCCCCTGAGGAAAGGTTCAGGAGCTGGGCCCTGTGTGCAAACAGAACACTCGGCGCTCTAAAGTGTAATCAGCATTGTCCTGTAGGTATAATACCAATAGGTTACAAGTAAATCTCACCACAGGAGGGTTTCAGTTCGGACATGTAGGTAGGTATGAGCCTGTGTGATCTGTCTGGAAACTACTTGTATATGTTTTAACACTGTGTCCTGCATTATAGTGCCTGAGACTAAGTATGGCACAGCTGAGGCATACTAAGATTTGCACTGTCCCTACCCAAGTGCTCCTGCTCTGAGAATAACCTGGGCATTGGTTTCCATCAAGCCATCATCTTTCACCACTAAGAAATTCTTTTACAAGTTTTCCCAGTTACCTTAAACTCAGCAATGATGCTGTTCCCTCTGCATCAGCAACTTCCAGCTGTTCTTTTGGAAAGCCCAGGCGCTCTTAGCTGCATATGGATCTGGGCCACAGGCCCAGAGGGATGTGACCGGGTGAGGAGGCCCTTCCTTGCAGTGGTGGCAGCACTCTCTTTGGAGGAGAGGGCGCATTCCCATGTGGGACAGATAAAAGCTCCTGCCGGGGTCCTCACTTCCTTATAAGGGGCCGCTTGTCAATCCCGTGGCCTGGCTTGTCTCAGCACTTGGAGCTGCTAGTGGAAGGAACTCAGAATCACTCAGCGGTGCTGATGGCTCCCAGTCTCCATGGGATGGGCATGCTATTCTCTCCTCCCCCACCTCTGCTCGCTAGAGGGTGCTTTAGAAATCAGAGGCCACCTTATCTGCCCAGCGTCTTGCAATATCTGAGCAGCAAGTGCCTGGCAGAGCAATGTCAGGAGCATCAGCTTGTCACCTAGGCAGCAAAACAGACATTTGCTTTTGGCGTGGGTGGCTGTGGAGTGTCAGAGATGGAAGCCTGTCGGGTCACTGAGCACAGCAAAGCCTCTAGAGAGGTAACCAAGAACTCCCATACGTGGCTGGGCAGCGCCGATCAGCACAGGGAGATGCCCTGCTGCAGTGGAGCACTTCCTGCTTGCTGGGCAGCCTCACAGTGAATGGGCTGGCCCCCGCCATCTTAGGGAGCAGACTTGGTTCCCCTGGAGCCACTCAGACTGGATTGCACACCCCTCTGCAGGTTCTCCCTGTGCTGTGAACTGAGTCGCTGGGCAAGGCCTTAACCACGAGACAGTTTCTCTATCCTTCCATCCCCAGCCTCCTTCCCCAGCACCTCCTACTCCCTGAGCAGACACCCTCCATACAACTGCTTCAACCCTGCTTAACCCACATATCAGACAGGGTCCCAGCTGCTGTTGTGGCTGCAGCCCCTACAGAGGCATCCAGGCATCCCATTCCAGTTGGTTTTCTGCCATAAACTGTGAATTGCCTGAATGCAGCAAGAGCTGCACATGGCTCTCAACCTTGTAACGGGACTGTCCTGTCCATAAACTCTCCTAGGTCCACATGAGCTCATTCATCACCACAGGAATGATGACTTTAACTTGTAAAGGGCAGCCAATGGCATAGATAAAGCCTGTACCTCTTCTCACAGGGGTGGTCAGAGACAGGAATCTGGGTATCTACAGTGATGGCACCATAGCTAACTGTTGAGACTGAGATCCCTTTATCACAAGGATGAGACAGAGGGCTTCCCAGGCTTCCCTTTGTGGTGGCTTTTTTTGAGAGCTTAGCCCCACCCTACCTTCCTCCTACTAGCTCTGTTAGGTTTGGTGTGCAGAGTGGAGACTATGAGTTTCCTTCACCCATCTTCCATTATTTGCATGGCAGCTGTCAGTAGGACAGAGCCTCCCCACCAATCATGGGTATGGCCTAGTGGTGATGCATAGGGGGTGCACATGCATAGGGAGAGCCCCCTGAGAGTGCTGGTGCACCCCCTGACAGGCAGTGCTCCCCACTTAGGTGACGAACAGGGAGGACAGGCGGGAGTGCCAGTGCCCACCACTGCGAGAGCCGGCTGGGGAGTGGAGGTGACAGGTGAAGTGCCGCTGGCACTTCCATGAGCACCATTCGCGCTTCCTAGTTGGCGCAATCGGCCACAGCAGGTGACTGGCCGCTGGGGGGGCACACATCCTCCCTGACTTAGGTGGTACCAGTCACCCATGGCATGGTCCCAGGTCCCAGATTTTATCTTCTTGCTCAGCTTTGCCTGTGGAGCTAGCAGAAGCACAGCCACTGAGTGGGTGCTGCTGAATGGAAGGGAGCTGAAACACTTGAAAGGGGCACCGGGGTGTGTGTGTGTGTGTGTGTGTGTGTGTGTGTGTGTGTGTGTGTGTGTGTGTGTGTGTAAATGAGCTTGCTCTTGTATTTCTGCAGAGACTTGCCTTGCCCCAGCTCTCCTCCCCCAGCCCAAAGACAGCATCCGAGCGCAATCATCAGCTTGCACGCCTGGCTGCAGCCGTCACATCCCATAAGTGTTAGGCGGCTGCGAAGCACTTAGCCTCTGCTCCCGGTACCCTCGCTTCACCAAGTGAGAGCTGCATTTCCAGCTCGCAGGAAACTTTCTGGAGCTGGTGAGATTAAAGGGATGTGCACCTCCCCCCAGGACATAGCTCCCCTCCCCCAGGCCTCCTTTGGAAACCCATGCAGCACTGGCACCAGAACCAGGCCCTGCCAACTCAGCTCATCCTGCTGGCAGGGCAGGTGTCAAGTGATGGCTGTGGGGTAGAGCTTTAGCTCAGCCCTTTACTTTGCTCCGAGCATGGTCATTTGTGCACCCCCAGGTTTCTTGACTCAGATCAAGTATAGCAGGGCATTCAAATCCCAAGACCTCTGGGCTTGGGCCGGCACATAGGATGCCCACCAGTGGATTCGGGAGTATCTGAAGTCCCAGGGTGAAAGTCTGGGATGGAAGATGCTCACCGATTGTAGCATCACACATGGTATTTAGAACTATTTGAGTTCTGCCTCCTTAATCGATATGGGTTTTGGAATAATTGAGTTCTGCTCAATAGGTATGATTTGGGACTGATTTGGCTAATTTGACCTGGAATACCAAATATATTATTTAAAAAAAAAAAAAGAAAACCTCAACAACCCAGGTCTCTGGACATCCCCAGCAGTCCCTCCAGCTTCTGTGTTCACAGTGAGTATTACAATGAGCTTACTGGGCATCAGTAACACTGCTGGTCCCAGGGCACTCCTCAAAGCAATGGCATGCCCTGGCATTGCTCAAGAGGAGACATAAAACATGCATGGGCCTTGGTGATCCCAAAGAAAGGGGTAGCTGTCCCCCTTAACCTCCTCTGCCTGGGATTTTTGGGGAGCACTGGCTCCCCTCTCCTCCCTGTGGCGCTGGCTTCCATCACAGCATGGATCCCCCCAAGGTCATAGGGGTATCAAGACATATCAAGTCATGATCGGGATCAGTTTCAAACCACTGCATAGCACGTTGCACTCATAGAAGCTGAGTGTCTATTAGCCCTGCAGTCCTGGTCACATCCCAGTTTAGGGAAGTATTTTTTACTGATTCTGCTGCAATTTCAGGCAAACAAGCTGCTGTGCACCGTTGCCATGAGTTGCTCAACAGCCATTGCATTCTGCCTCCAAAGTGGCTGCATTTTGACAATGGTTGAAGTGACTCTAGTCTGTAAAATGCTTCAGATTAGGCAGCTGGAAAATGCTCTTGACAAGGCCTGTAAAACATCATCGTTATCCAGCTAAAGAAAAATGCCTTTCACTTTACAGCCTCGGCATTTCTACTGGAGGTTTCCCTTTACCTTTACCCTCCACCAGCTGGAGTGCTGCCTCCCAGCTGCCAATTAGCTGGCCAAGGTCACAGGGCCAAGGGGCTTTTGAAGTTCAAGGCACCAGTGGCTGAGAGAGCTACAGAGAGCAGGCCTGGCCTTAGGGGTCCCAGACTAAGCAATGCACAGGGAATCTGAAGGGGCAAACCCGCCTGTTGGTGATGACCAGCTGCCCCTGCTGGGACAGTGGAGGAAGGGCCCTCTGGTGTTGGCCTGCCAGAAAGGAAGGGGAGCTCAGTGCAAACAGTGTGAAGAAAGGAAGGAGGGAGGAAGCATGGGTGAGTGCCTAGAGTCAAGGTTTTCAAAAGTGATTGGTACTTGCAGCTGTCTCAGGTTTTGGGAGATCCAAGGTGAAACCCAGGGGTAGCTGATGCCTCTTCAGGCGGTGCCAAGCTCAGATCACTCCTCACTTCTGAAAATTTCCTCCAAACCCCTGACAAGCTGCCTGAAAGGAAACAAGATCTGGGAAGGCAGCACCCACTCCAGACAGCAGGGACCCTTCTTCAGCAAATGTCTCTGTGGAATTGGCTTTGTCTCTATCTCATCCCACAGTGCCTGAGCTTGCCCAAGCCCCTACATGCTGCTATGTGCTCCCTCACTGTCAGCCCATCCCTTCCCCTGGACAGGCTGTGTGCCCTAGGCAGCAGGGATGCCCTGGGCATCAGTGCAGATGGGCTGCATACCTGTGGCACCCTGCACAGTGGCATGGAGGTGCTTGTCTTCTGTGCGCGGCAATGTAGTGTCAGGCTACCCTGTGAAGCCTTGTGTGGTACTACGGGGTGGCTGTGTGGTGCCTCATGGTGAGATGGTTCAGGATGGTTGTGTGACACCCTCTGTAGTGGTGCAGGGCAGTTGTGAGATACAGCTCACGCTCAGTGCTCCACAGTGAGGTGACAACCCCCTGACAAGGACCGAGAGACCCACAGGCCAGCTTAGCCCTGAGTCTGGCTGCTGCAGGCAGATGCTTCCACTCTGACCTTGAGATACCTACTCTCTGAGCCTGTCCATCACTTCTTGGGAAGCCCAGGAAGGTTGCTTGACTTGCCCCTACATTGCCAGCACTGCCAGGACACCTCCCCTCCCTGAAGCAGAATCCCACAATGTCCTTGCTCCTTTCTCACCCAGCCCGTCCTGGCTCCTTGTCTGAGACTCTGAGCCCTGTCCCTTTGCCTCTTACTGACAGCATCCAGCTGTTGGGCCAGAACCACGGTATGGGGCTGTCTGTGGCCACCTCCTCTAGTGCCTGACTGTGGCAGCAGGCTGCTCACAGGCTGCATGGCAGGAGCTCCCAGCTCAGCCAGCCCTGCCCTAATGGAGCCACGGGGATCCTGTCAGCGCCATCTCCAGCACCCGCACAGCTGGCCTGCCAACCAATGGCAGCAGAGGACCCCATCCCCTCCCCCCTTCGCTCCGAGCAGTGCTGTGTTGGGCCAGGGGTCTGGTATCAAATATTCATGACCTGCACAGTAAATAACCATTACAAATTCATGACTCGCTGAGCTGAACAGGCCAACTCCCCCACCTCCATCCTGGGCTGGCTCGCTCCCGCCTGGTGCTTCCTGAGGCGGAAGGAACTCTGCAGCAGGAAGAGGGAGGCATCAGGAGCGCTCACCAACTCCCGCTCTGGCCAACAGGATTGTGCCCACGAGGTCCTGGGCAAGAGGGAGGGCTGTGCAATGGCTCTGCTGCAGCAGCAAGAGTGGGCAGGAGCTGAGGTGGGAAAGGGAATCTGTTGTGAGAGGGAGAGGATGGGAGAGGGAAGGTAAAAAGGGTGGCTGAGCAGGCAGCGGTGGATCTGTCTGGTGCTCTGCTCAAGGACATTGTCATGGGGTAGGTTCTTGCACCCAGCCTGTTGCCATGCTCTCCTGCTCATGACCTCCCGCTGCTGGGTGGGTGGAATGAGGAACAGCTGGCTACCAGAGCAAAGCCCAAGCAATGTGGAGGGGAAAGCCCTGTGGGTCCCTCTTCCTGCCACAGCCCCAAAGGAGCAGGCAGAGGAGGGGGAGCCACTTCTGGGGTTCAATGCACAGACTTGCCAACAGCTGCAGCCTCATAGTGTCCTTTCAGGAGCACTTGGGCTAAGAAGGAGCCGGGCCTGGAGGAGACTAAAGGCCTTGAGGGAGGAGGGGGTGAAACTCCACCAGCCCAGAACAGCAGGGCCAAGGTGAAATGAAGGCCTGGCTGGATACAAGACTTGTTCCTGGGAATAAAGTCCTTGGATAATGGTCCCTTTAGTAGAGCTCACTCCCCAGGCTATCCCTGGGAGGCCAGAGCAGCCCCAGCTCTAGCACATAGAGCAATGTGGGGTGAGAACCACTTCAGAAAAACCCACGCTGGCTCCCATGAGAGCCTCTCCTATTCTGCACACAACAGGATGGACACACAAGCACTAATCTCTGCAAATTTGCTTCCATAGACCTGGGAAAGCAGCGACTCCACCCCTATGGAAAGCTTAGCTCCCCTAATTGAGCCAGGGACACTAGCCCATGCAATGCATCTGACCAATTGTGTGGCCCAGCCGTTGTGGATACTCAGCTCCTAAACAGTCCCTTGAGTAAAATGGGTTTGCACAAAGGACCAGGGGAAGGGTTGTGACCAAGGAGCAAGCGAGCAGAAACCACGTCCTGTTGCCAGCTAATCTGACAAGCAGAGCAACAGGCAGCTGATCACACTAAAGTACAAGTCAAGCTAAGCCAAACCCCTGGGAACTAATCTGAGGCCTCTAGCCTTTGAGACCCCTGAGCCAGGGGCTTGTTTTTTCTTGGCTGCCAACCCTCTGCTAATCCCAGCAATTAGAGCGCTCTCTCTTTTGCAGCCAGAATGATGCGAATGCATCCATCATTCACACTGCAGCTAGGGGCATAACCTCAGTGCAGCAAGGAGGGAAAAAATCACAGCTCAACTGCGCATGGCCCAATAATATTTAGTCCAATGCTATGGTTACATGACTAACTAGGTTAATGAATAATGTGGCAGGCATTCACTTGGCAGTGGGAAGGAGTAACATTGACTTCACACAGCCCAGGGAGGTCATGATGGAAAGCAGTGCCCACTCTACCAATGTGAAGACTGACTGGTGAGCGACCCATCCTTCCTTGGAGCTCCACTTCCTGGTTCTTGCCATGATGGATGGGAATCATCCTTGATGGGCCTAGTACGTGGCACGCTGGGAAAGGGTCAGAGCTACGAGAGCTAAATAAGTGGCATTGAGGTTGGTTCATAGAGTAGGGAGGCTGTAGGAGATCACTGACAGGAAGGGGGTTTGGGGAAACACAAAGGAGAGGGTGGGAGGGTAGGAAGGGATGGCCTAAGCACTGGCTAAGCACTGGGTTATGGCACTGGCTAAGCACTGGGATATCAGGCTAAGCACTGGGTTATGTATGTGCTGGCTGACACAGGACACACCAGCAGCCTATGGATTGTAATAATGGCCAGGGAAGTAAGAAATGAGAGCAGAGCAAGGGATAGGCTCTGTAGGAACAGCCTAGTGCTGAGAACTGTTCCTCACTGCCAGTGAGCTGTCCTAGTCCACAGCGAGGTCTCCTGAAGGGTGACATTCTGGGAACTCCATAGCTTGAGTCATTTGAAGCTGGTCTTGCCGAAGTCCTGGAGAGCATGTTATAGACAACAGCCCTGCACCAGCCCCCTGGGGACTATGAGCTAATGCAACCAGCTTTGCTAGTTCCCACCCTGGTTTCTCTGAAGCCTACAAGGCTAAGGCAGAAATACCATCTCATGTCATTCCAGGACAGCACATAGCAGGCAACGTAGCTATGGGCAAGGTCAATATTCACCTCCTCCTTCTGTCTCTGCTGAAATAGCCCAGGCTCAGTGGCTCTCTCTCGGGGACACTGTGAATGTCATTTATGATAGGAAGAACCCCAAAAAGGCAACTCCGTCAGGGCACCCTAAAGGCACAAATGATAATCTCTGGAGCTCAAGGAAGATCTACAGTGTACATTCCTCAGGGAAACCACAAGCACTTTACCACTTGCTGCTTAGTCAGAGAGCACCCCATGCTGCCCCACAGGCCTGGGGGGAATCTTGGCCTGCCTGTCACATACTGCTGCTTTGTGCCTAACAAGAGAGGGGTTGGCTGGGGAGCAGGAATTCTGCACCCCCTACATTACCCCAAACCAT
>JAGPOW010003364.1:41443146-41465797 GCA_030014935.1 Caiman crocodilus | reverse complement strand
GGGGGTTGCCTCTCCCCAGATGCATCACCCTGCACTTGTCCACGTTAAATCCCATCCTGTTTCTGTCCGCCCACTCCTGCAGTCGGCCCAGATCCCACTACAGCTTCTCCCTCTCTTCTGGTGTCCCCACCTCAGCCCACAGTTTGGTGTCGTCAGCAAAATTGGACAGCTTGCTTTCCACCCCCTCGTCCAAGTCAGCGACGAAGATGTTGAACAGCGCAGGCCCGAGGACTGAGCCCTGGGGAGCCCCACTACTAACATCTCTAAGATGGACTGGACCTTTCCAGGGTCCCAGGCTGTGCAACAGTATGCAGGATCCTGTGCCATGACAGGATGCCCTGGGGCTGGGGGCTTCAGCAAGGGTTTGAAGGCAGTTGCTGTCCCTCTGGTCCCTGTGCAGCTCTTTGCTATCCCAGCCTTGGGCCCTCCCATAGCTCTGCTGGTGCCCCTCAGTCCCAGCACACAGCCCCTGATATCCTCACCCTGGTCCTCTCCTGAGCTAAACCTGCCACTCATGCTTGAAAGCACCAGGCAGTGTGGAGTCTTACCCCAGTGTGGATTCACCCCTAAAGCAGGCAAAGAGTAGCCCAGAGCACTGGTAACTGTGCTTGCAGCCTGCATCTGGTCCCAGCCCCACTGAAGCAACAGGAGAGGGAGGTGACTTGGTCCTTCTGCTCTTGAGCCCTGCCCCCAGCTACACAAGAACGCCCCACATCAGCGCAGGAAGAGGCCCTGTGCTCTTAGGCACACTGCTCCACAGCCCCCTGCAAGGCTCAGTTTATTTAGCTGCCGGCCCCTGCTCTCCACAGAGAAGGCAGCAAGGCACTTCAGCTGTCCCTAAATTTAGATGCTCCTCAGAGTCTTTTAACAGGCTGTGTTATTGCTTCCCATCACTTTGGGGAAGCATGGTGCCACCCCCTCCTTTCTCTCATTCCCTTCACCCCTCCCCCAATCGCCTTTAGGGACAGGAAGTTCCCAGCTTGTCTCCTTTGGCCTTGCTCCGGCTGGGAGTGAACCATTTCACACGTGACGTCAGTGGGTCCAGACCCCCATGGAACCAGAGCTGCTGGAGTCTAAACCTTTGGCCTCGTGAGTCCCTTCTGTGAAACATAATCCTCACCCCTCCCTCACGGCATGAGAACTGGCTGAATTTGCAGTGCATGTGTGTGTGTGTGCGCGCATGCGTGTGTGTGTGCATGCCCATGTGTGCATTGCACAAATGTGAATCATAGGGGTATGCATATGTGTGGTACACGTGGCCTCTTGCATTCAGGCCCTACCTAGATCTACTATACTCTCCTCCCCAGCACCTCTCATTCCCCAGAGACACAGTCCTTGTTCTTGCCTGGAAGACCCTCCCTAAACCAGGCTTGCCTGTTTGCCCCACCTGGTATCCTCTGCCCGCTTCACTATGCCAGCCTTTGCTGACAGCGTCTCCCATAAGCCGTCCACCCTGGCTAGCTGCAGTTGGTAGCCCAGATGCTGAAGAGACATGAACCAGGGGAAATGGGGGGCACATGTCAATTCCTCATAGTGCCTCTTCTTGCAGCTTGCTGCCACCAGCAAACATGAGAGCCAGTCCTTATGCCCATGACCACATTCCCCTACCACATATACACTCCCTTCTCTGAGCTGTTTCTTGTAGCCATGGCCTCTAGGCAGTGAGACTGTAACTTCCTCAGGGCAGGGGTGCTCCTCAAGCTACAGGTCCTTGCAGTGGGACCTAATCCTGCCTGGGGTCTTGCAGGGCAGAGTGAATCCTCCCATTTGAGACAGGCCCTGTAATCCAGCAAACACCTGCAACCTAGGAGCAAACCAATGCTGAGTGGAAGGACCCCAAATGTGTACCCGGGGCTGCCTCTCTATGCTGGGAAGGGCAGGCATCTGGCATGGAGGATGTACTGGGGCAGTCCAGTGCCAGATGAGACAGAAACAGGGGAAGGAAGGAACGAAGGGTACAGAGCATCACATCCAGCCAAGCTGCCTCTCTTCCAGGTAGCAGGGCGAGTAGGAGAGAACAAGCAGGGAGCGTGCAAAGGTGAGAGCTCCCCACAGTACCTTACTTCCACAGCACGCTATGCCGGCGGGTCACACGCTGCCTCACACTAGGTAGGGCCAATGAGTAGGGAGGGGAAGGAGCTCTTTACCTGCCCCTGCCTCAGGACTCCCTTTACTAGGACCAGATGACTCGGCTTCCTTCTGCCTTGTTTGGTGCGCTGCCACCCCTATGCACATCTCCACAGGCCCCTATGCCCAGTGCTTCGGAGAGATGCTTCATGTAACTTCAGCACCTCCCACACCTCCAACTTTTACCATATCCTAAGTACACAGGCTGATATTTGCCACATCCCCCACACTTGGGGCTTCCTCACCACCACCCCCATACATCCCAAACCCCCGCACATCCTTTGTCCCTCACAGACCCAGTGTATGCAGATCCTCTCCCTCCTATAGACCCCTACCCCCAACAGGCACGACAGCCTCTCCGTGCCTCCTTGGCATCCTCAACACACCTCACACAAAGTGCCCTGTACCCTTCACACACCCCGCATGCACACTGCTCCCCACCATGCTAACATGCTCCCAGCCTTACACTTGTACGGCATCCCTTGTACTCACAAGTACCTGCCTCCTCATGCATATACCCATCTCCCCACATCTCCCCCCATCCCCTAAGCTCACATGCCCCCATTCCTGCATGCATGTACCCAACCTACCACACATAGGCAGGTTGCCTACCCTTGTGTCTCGTATGTCCCTTCCCCCCAGCACATTTAACCCATCTCCCACATGCAAAGGTCCCCTACTGCCCAGACATACACCCCCACTGCCACGCACACACACAGGCCTCCCCATTCTCTGAACAACACCTCCCCTCCAGTACAGCAGGTTCAGGTGTAACACCTGGTGTCACAAGCAGTTGGGAACAGAGCGACCTCAGCAGGGCAGCTGATGCTGAAGTAAGGGCAAGGAACAGGGCAGGGTGAGCTGAGAAGGGTCCAGGGAGCTTTTCTAGGCCATATAAGGCAGATCCACAGCTCACAGTCTCCTTGGAAACTCAGTTCCTCCAGCAGTTTTCTACTTGGAGCTGGGATCTGGGATGCTGCAAGCTGGGTTTGGTACTGCTTCAAAGCAGCATGGGGACCTAAGCTGTGCCAGGGGTTGGGCAGGGATGAGGTACTTCTTTTGCACTCATTTGAGGCTGAAGCTGGGGAGGGGAAAGGAGAGAGACCAGCTGGCTGGCTGAGGGCATCTGCTAGCCGGCAGAGGAGCAGTCGTGTGGGCTCAGAGTGTTGGCCCAGCTGAGTGCCCCCCAATGCCAACCCACAGCCTCCTGTTATCCCAGTACCGGCTGCCCTACATGCATCTGCCAGTGCCCCTCAATCCTGACCTACCATCCCCTCCTAACCCACCAGTACCATCAGCTCTGACCCTTGAGTCCTGCCCCCTGACACTCCTCCAGCACCCAGGTAGCTACCGCACCCTAACAGTCATTCCCAGTCTGAGGTGCCAGGGCCCCCAGTGCCGACAGACTAACTCACAACAGCCTTGTTGCCCAAGTCTTACATGCACACACACAATGGCAGTCACAGCACACAGGCACCCCTCTCTGTAATGCAGGGCTTAGTGGCAACGATGGAGATGCTGTGATAGGTAGGATGCTGAAACATGGACACTGCTAATTTGCCCTTGTGGTTTAAAGTCCTTTCCTGTCCTGTTTCCCTTGCTTCCTGCCTACAGAGACTGCCTTCCAGCCCTGCCCCACACCAGGCAGCTCTGGGAAGCTGAAGTGCGGCTCTTCTAGCGTCAGGAACTGCAAGGGGAGAGCACGCTTAAAGGGCCTTGAGCTCTGTGCTCATGCTTGCTGCCCCTTCATCTCACAGGCCCTCCCCCTCCGCCCGATTGCTGCTGGCCCCACCGAGAGCTGAAGGGCTGTGGTGCAATCAGCCTGCAGCTCTCCCCAGAGGGCAGCCACTAGTCACTCCCTCAAGCTTAAGAAAACACCCAGCTCTCTCCATCATTGTTTATCTATCTGCAGATTTTTAATGAAAGAACAACATGGGCACTAGGGCAGTCCCTCCCACCAGCCCTGGGTCCTGGATTCCCAGCCCGCCAGCTAGAGACAGGAGGGTGTGGATGAGCTGAGCTGGCGGCCCTCTCTAGGCCAGCTGGACTGACCAGGGCAGCTAGGAGGTGCCAAGCTGACTGCAGAGCAGGGACACCTCCCACGAGGAGCACTGATGGGAGAGGGAAGGTGCTCGGTTTGCATGCACTATTTTGCTTGGGAGAGAGTAGAGAGTGGGCCCATCTCTGTGCGGGGAGACCTTAGAGGGGACAGTTCCTCAGTCTTGAACCAGGCTTCAGTGGTACCAGGGGCTGAATTGGAATTCATTTGCTCTGCCCTTCCCTCTCCAACAAACCCCCTGCTTAGCACAGTGCAGAGGGGATGAGGGTTAGTGCATCGCCTTCCCGCTCTCTGCTTATCTTTCCTCCCCGCCCCCTCTCCAGGCGCCGTAGCATTCCAGGCAGAGCAGAGCCATGACCTTCTTCTTGCCACTTTCTAATTATATTTCCCACCAGCCCTTTACAGAGAAATTATGAGTCTGGAAATAAAAATGCTCTGAGGAAAACAAGGCCTGGGCGCCAGGGTCTGCAGGCTGTGTGCTGTGTTCGCAGCAAGGCTGACCACCTCCTGAAGGGAACGTGGCACCATGGCAGGCCACTGCCCTGTTGGAATATGCCAGCTCTGGAAGGCTGGGGAAGGGGCTGCAGTGACAGTGGCCAGCAATGTGGCACAGGGTAGGTTGCCCAGCCCATGGACGTCATAGGGTAGGGTGCAGATAGCACTGCCCTGTTTCACAGCTGATAATGGCCAGAAAATCAACAGAAGCCAAGTAGGCATGGGCCCAGCCCTAACTTCTTTCCAACCACACCCCACCTTGCCCCTGCTTTGCTTACCAACTCCTTCCCCACAAACTGTTCCAAGGGGAAGATAGGGGTCAAACACCACAGGGGAGGCAACTGGGCCATGTTGGAGATGGGAATGATGTCATACCTAGGTAGGCCATGCATTCCTAGCCTGCCATGACCAAAGTTTCCATCTAGCAAGGAGCCATCCTGGCATTCAAGTGAAAGAGGATGCTGTCCAGATCAAGATGGAGTCTTGCTTGCAGAATCTGGATTACACGAAGGCCACTCTTCCCTAGTGCCCTCCACTTTGTGGTATCACTCACATTAATGCAAAAATGGGCATCCGGTGCTTCCCAGAGCAAAGGGTAGCACTTCACAGGGAACAAATGAGTATGCAAGATGTCTGACAATCACCTTCCAGAATATCCAGGTCTGCATTAGTGGTACCCACCAAGCAGTAGCGGATGTCAGAGCCTTGCAGCTTAGCTTGCCCTTGGAGACATCAATGACCTGGAGTTTGGGGATTTTCTTACTGTAATTTTATACTGAGTGCATCAGTCCTGGAACAGAGATGGTCACAAACAGCACATATACAACCCCCTCACACAAGAACCTCGGCTCAAAATACAAATACCCAGTTCCAGTATTTGAGGGAGAAACTTTCCCTCTGAGAGATCAAGGCAAAGAATAAGTTCTCTTGTTCCCACCACAATTCCCCCCAAAGACAAACCATATCAAAAAGCTTACCCCGGTACAGGTAAACACTGCTTGTAAAATGATGTGTGACAGTGCCACCTGTTACATAGCTTATTATGGACCAACTGGTGGTTTGTGGGCTGCATCCAACCCACAAGAGGTTAATGTATAGCTCAGGTTCCTGCCCAGCTGCTACTCCACTTCCAGAGAGACTTTGGAGCATGCAGCCCCTACTGAATGCAACCTGAGTGGTAAGTAGCCTGGGGGCTCAGTCCAGTGCAGCGTGCAGCCACCACTCACTCCAAAGTTGGACAGTCCTGAAGTAGGCTTGGACCCTTGGGTCCCTGGACTTCAATGGAAACAAGATTTGTATCCCGGGTGCAGGACTTGAGCTTCAAGTACACTGTCATCAAAGAAAGCCCTTAACAGCAAAAAGTTGCCTCTTGCAGCTTCAAGTGATTGATCACCCTTGCTCTTCCTAGGATAAGCACTAACTAATCCCAGTACCATGTCTGTGGGAAGAGCAGGAAGGGGGAAAAGGGATTCAGCAGGATAAGAAAGCTATGTGTGCGAAGGAATTCTTGAACATAAAAGTACCCTTGAGCTTCTATCTACCCTGGATGACTACTAAAGGTGCTCAAGGGATTTTCTCCTGCTTGCTTACTATGTTTGAAAGAAATGGTTCTGTTTAACCTGCCTTTGCTTTGGGTGATTGGAGAAGTAATAATCTCCTAAGAAACCAAAAGTTCAGCCACTGAGAGAGGAAGGAAATGGCAGTGACCCTGTGTATAACACATTTAACTCAAAGTCCTGACTCACACCGGGGAAAAAAAAATCTCTTTGTGAAAGAGAGTAAACACCTCTCCCAGATTCACTGTGAAATACTGAGCAGTTCCCATTAAAAAGCATTTAGATGGCTCCCGATCCTCATAAGTGGTGTGGCGAAGTCTGCTGGGTTCCTGCCCTGGGAAGGGGATATGTTCTCCTTAAATAGGAGACAGTTGAAGGGGTTTTTTTGCAAGCTCTGAGTCTTCTTCCAAAACGTGAGCTAGGCTACATCCCTGCCTCAACCTCGGCCAGAAAAGGTAGCATCCACCAGACCTATCTGCCACCTGTTTTCATCCAGATCCTTTCCATGTGGGTGCTCTGCTCCATCCTGTCATTCATCTCTAGAGGGAGAGTCGGATGGGAGAGGTTTGTGGAATGAGCATGTGTTTGATCCTGAATGAAACACTCTTCCAGTGTCACATCCCAGCTGCAATCAGGATCGGATGTGGAGCTGACAGTACTCAGCACTACTGAGTGTCTGGCCTGTCGCCACATTGCTACAGGCTGTGCTTTCATCAGGGCTTGTAAGCTAAGCAGGACCAGGTCAACTCAAGGCCAGAATGGAGCCCTTGAAAGAAAACCTTGGTGGCAGCTGGGGTGGGTGCTCACATTTGCTGCACTTTCCTCTTGGGGTAAGGATTGAGCCTAGGCTCTAGGCTGGGGTCAGGAGAAGGACTGAGCTACTAGGAGGACTAGTTCAGCAGAGACATGATATTGTATCCATTTAATCAGGTGCTGTGGTGCTGCTAGGGGTTGTTCAAGAACTGCTATGTCCCACTGCCCAGGTGGTTGCTTGCAGAGGTGAATTGAGCGCAGAGACAGACTGAACCGGAGACCCTGGTTATGTCTCCTGCTGGCCCTGCCTTAACCTAATGGTGATAATAAAATCCAATTGCCTGTTGCAGACAATGAATCAGACAATGTCTGCACAGGGCTTTGAGTTGGCTGGTGTGTGCGTGCCTTTAGTTCAGAGTGAATGCAAACTCTTAGCTGCCATCGCCCATAATGCTCTACTATCCCTATATAAAACCCTCTCTCCTG
Source organism: Caiman crocodilus (assembly GCA_030014935.1). Lineage (NCBI taxonomy): Eukaryota > Metazoa > Chordata > Crocodylia > Alligatoridae > Caiman > Caiman crocodilus. The sequence goes on along the minus strand of JAGPOW010003364.1, from coordinate 41,458,321 downwards.
ATCTTAGCGGTGCTTTAAACCCGGGCTCTACTGGTACATTTAGATGAAGGCCCACATGTTGCTCTCTCTCTCAGGCTGGTACCTGCAGACGCAGGCTAAATTACTTGAGTACTGAGTCCTCCAAAGCCTTTCCACAGATCCCCTATATGTCCAAAAGGACAGATGAGCTCCCCAATTCTCTTCATACAGAAGCTCTGCTTAGGAGAACTACTGACAGGCTGGTGAGTACACTGTCAGTGAATACAAGAACCTGGTAAAGGCTGTGCACTGCTGCTGCTCACACAGTCCAGGCAGAGATCCATACTGTTCACTCAAGTAAACTCTGCATTTAAAACCTACCTGTGTGCACAGGCCCCTCCAGAAAACAGTGTGTGTCAAACTCTAATATAGTGCCCTGCCTCCCGTAAGGTGAGAGTCAGTAACCTTCCAGGAAGGACTTCTCTTCTCAGGTGTGGAGGGTTGAAATACACCTTTTCAACTGAAGGTCAGGGTGAATCTCCACATTTTAGGAAAGAGGTAAAAGATAGAAAAGTAAGGATTGTTTGGGGATCCAAAAGGGAGGGAAATTGGACTGGGTAAATATTGAGAGAAGGAAGTTGGCACCTCAGTAAATAAAATTAATTTTAGTGCAAGAATGTATAAAAGAGCATAGAAGGATAGTATTGCAGGTATATCAAACAGATGAAACATCATCTAGATATGCTTTATTTCTTTTCTGTTATAAAGTGAAGGCAGTTCCAGCTAATATATATACACATACATGTGTGTGTGTGTGTGTGTGTGTGTGTGTGTGTGTGTGTGTGTGTGTGTGTGGCCATGCACATGTTCACATGAACATGCATGTGTTTGCTCAGGGGCAGATCCAGAGGGGTGCACTGGTGCAGTTGCATCCCTTCCCCCTTTGATTCATTCGCCACTCAAAGTTTAAAACCAACTGCCTGGCAGTGGCAGCAGCATTTCTTGCCAGGCAGTGATGAGTGGGTCCACTGACTTCCTAGCTCTTTGTCATCTCTGCGATTCCTTCTAAACTCTTCATCCCACCGGTGTTAATGACCCTCTCTCCTTTTTAATGGTCTTGATGTTCCATCAATGAAGCCAGCCTTTGTTCTGCCATTCTCCTGTCTGTTCTCTGCTCCTGGTAATGAAGCTCCTATTTCACAGTCCTGAAGACTGTTTTTAACTAATTCCAACAAAGTTATATTTGTTTTTGCTTTGATCTTAAACTGAATAATACAGCCCAAGGCCCCTAGCATATTAATAAAGTTTCTAGTTTATTTTTAACTGGAGGAAAATATATGTTGTTTTATATGTGATGATGTATATCACCATCTGCACCCCCATTTTCAAAATCCTGGATCCATCCATGTATATGTGTGTGTGTTTGTGTATATTCAACAGTCTATAAGCCAGTGTCTGTAGTCAGCTTCTTTGGATATTAACATATACAGCATTAAATGGATAATACAGGTGATACATTATAAGAATGGTTGTATACTATTTTGTAAATATGTAATAACTCCAAACTTATGCAATCCCCATATATTACTCCAGTATTAGAGGTTTTTTCTATATCTGCCTGAATTTTTAAAAAAAGTTTTTGTTTTAAAAAAGCTACCCTGTGTATCTGTGCGCATGCTCCACTTCCCTCTCTTTTGTGTGGTGGAGGGGGGGTCTGTGCCTGTGCCCCACTGCCCTCTCTTGGACCAAATCAGGACTGTGCCAACATATGACAGACCCTGCAGCCAGAGTGGCTTGTGAAACTTGCTGCCACCAGGAAGCTCTGGGAGTGGCAGCAGGAGGGAGCAGCACACTGACTCTGGTGAAGTTCCTCCAGGCTGATGCTTTTCAAGACCCTCCATCAGGGCTGAGCACTGTTACCTGGGCATAGGCAGATGGGAGCATGGGGAACCTTGTGAATGGCACCCCAGAAGTCAATGGGCCCATCCAAACTGGGATAAGAGCAGGTCATGGGGACGTGTCTCTGTTCACCATGCCCTGCTGCCTGCTTGGCAATCAGCTGCTGGCTGGCTGCACCTCAGCAGAGAGAGGGGACCTGACATGTGGGTCTGGGATGTAGTTGAGCCGCTGAACATGTTTTCAGCCCCTGGTGCCCCTTTCTGAGCCAGAACCACATGTCTATGAGTCACTCCTAACGAATCAGAGGCAAACCAGTTCCATTGTATAACCTTATGTAACTGGAGGTAACTCTAGGCAATGGCCCATGTTCCTGAGTCTGGGGAGGCAGTGGGGAGAAAAGACACCTGCCCAGGGCATGACTCTGGCTGTCATGAAAGTCCCCTGGTGTAGTGGGACCCATGTAGCAAAGTGATCACACACTTCCAGGGGAACCCAGGGCAAATCCCCAGAGGTCATTCATGAGGGAGGCCACATCTCATATCAGTCTCATTTGTGCCATGCAATCCAGCACCAGCGACATAGCACTGGATATTCAGGGCTGCTCTGGTTCTGCCACAGACTCCCCATCCTCCTCCTGAAAGTAAAAAATGTCCTTGTCACTTGTCAGTGCTCCACAGGAGCCGTCTCTAGAACTGTAGGGCGGGCAATGGCCCCCCTCACCTGGGAGCTAGACAGTGGCCTTGGAGTCTGGCTCCTGGTGTGAACACTCACCCAGGGGCAGGGTTTGTGTCTGGGGGTGCCAGGCCCCACTTGCCCAGAAAAAAGGCCTCTGCTCAGGGTGGGTGTGCATATGGCAGGGTGCAGCAGTGCCCAGTGAGTGTGTGCATGGCATGTTGCAGTGGAGATTTCTGCATTACACACCACCCACCTCACACGAGAGGTCATCCTGCCTTTGCCTGCTGCAACCCACTCCAGTTGCAGGGGCACCCCCTAGCTCCAGCTGCCAGGACATGAGCATTAGGATTAGCTTGTCCTCTGCCCTGCAGCCCCCTCCTGGGGCCCACATGACTAAGGCGAGGCATCAATAGCTGGGCATCCCCTTCTCCATGAGAATCCTGCCCTCCTGCCCTGGCTCAGCCCTAGCTGCCAGGCTGGGAAGAGCTGGAGCAGGGTGGGGAGGGCTGTTACAGCTGGGTGCAGGGCTGAGAGGCAGAGCAGGCAACCGAGTGAGACAAACGCAAGGCGGGCAGGAGATGTTCAATGAAATATTAAGCAGGCTGAGAGGCCTCATAGCGAGCAGGGATGATCAGATGTGACCGATGATTGCAGTGCACAGTCTCAGGAAAGGAGGGGACAGCTCGCTTCACTTCACCCTGTCAAGACAGAAACCTCTCCCTCCCTCAGCCCTCACACACCAAGCACATATGGCTCCCCCACACTCACACTCTGGGCTGGGCAAACACCATGCCACGCAGGAGGGTGGCAATGCCAGCACCATCCCTGTGGTCTGAGATGCCTTCTCCACAACACCCATGGACAAGCTTGAGAGCTAGTGTATGGGGCCAGGAATGGCCTGTCAGGGCCTGGAGAGATTCAGGACCTGCCTTCCCAGAGCAGATTTAGCTTACTGGTCACCACCACAAGGCAGAAGGAAGGGACCACAGTCCTACATATCAGCAGATGGTGAGACAGCCTGCCAGTCCCACCTAACTCAGGCCCTGGGCCAGGATTTCTCTTCCCAGAGCTGACATGTACCAGTGGAAGGAAGCTATGCAGGGTCTCAAGGGCTCGGTCAGACAGCGCACCCTGGGCTACTTTCCTGAGCTGTCTGGGAGAGGCTGAGGTAGCACAATACTGTCCCAAGAAGTCATCCTGGGCAGACTGCCTGCAGAACAAGCAGATGAGAGCAACCATCCCCTCATTAGCAGCTGTCCTGGAAGGCAGGGAGCCCTGAACTGTGATGCCAGCTCAGTTTCCACATGAGTAGGTGGCAGTCTGCCACTGTGATGCACTGCCACGATCTTAACAATGCTGTGTGCAGATTTGGTTTGCGGTTGGCAAGATTCAGAGCAGGCCGCTTTCCTCCTCCTCCATGCTTGAACAGCATCTAGTGCAGTGGGGGGGCCTTGGTTTTCACCTGGGACGCTCAGCTACTACCCCAGCACATAGAACCAGCAACTGCAACCAAGGACGGCACCTAATAATGGAGCTACTCAGACCCCCCTCATACTCAGCTCTCCCCCCTGACTCTTCTTGCTCTAGTCCCACAGGCCTCTGATCTGCATGGAGTGGGGTGGCAGTGGTAAGGGTGATATCAGCCCTCCCTAAGGAGTATAGAGAGGTCTGTCCCAGGGGCTTCAACTGTACACAAAACAGGCACAACCCTGTTCCCTGGTGTGTTTTGGGTGGAAGGGAGATGAGGGGAGGATTACTGTAATTAGGGGCATCAAGGAATGAGCATCCTAACTCCAGGCCTTCCATGCTCTCTCTGCCACTATTTCACGCACAATCAGGTAGCAGGTTTCCCTGCCCCCAGGCTGTAGGGACTGAAGGCTTCTGTAACACATCATCTTGGCCTTGCATGCATCAGGGGACGCCATGGGTACAGGGATATGGATGGGAAGCAGGACTGTGTTGGGCAGTGCCTGGCACAACAGGGCTCTGCCAGTACTAGAAAGGATTGCCAGCCTGGCAAGGGGAGGTGGAGCACAGCTGGAAGGAGGCAGCAGTGTGATACACTTGAAAGGAAACACTGCTCCCTCAGGTCCCTGGATTTTCAGGCCTGGATCTTCCCATTGGCACAACCAGCTGGCGCCAAAACTAGGCTGCAGCCTCCCCCAGCAGGACCTTCCCTTCAGTTAGCTCTGCTTCCCAGCCAGCAAGGAGCCTCCTACGTTGTCTCAGCTCCTCATGGATGAGGATCTCAGGACTGGAAGCAAAGCTGCCACCCACAGCACCCTAAGGAGGGGATGGAGCAGGCAAGCAGATTAACCCACAATGCCATAAACACAGGACACCCCCCTTCCACTTGGGCATCAGGCACAGCACAGCTGGCAGGCAGGGCTTCAGACTGGATCTCTTCAAGTAAAAAGAGAGCATGGAGATGGGGGTGGGGGCAGTGGCCATGTCTGTGGAAACAGCCACAGTGAAAGGGCAGATGAAGGTCTTCTCCAGTGTGGTTTATGTCCCCCATTTCAGTCCCTTCCTGGTCACGAGCAGAAGGGATGAGCAGCTTGGAGCAGCCCTTAGAGCCCCAGGGTGACAAGCTCACAGGTACAGATCTTCTATGGCCAATGAATGCAGGAGGTACTTGGGTTTGCAGCCTGGTCCCTGCCTGCAAGATGCAGTTAGTGGGAGCCATAAATCCAAGGGTTTTTGGAGGTGGTTTCATTTGCCTTTCAGGAGTAAGGGTTGGCAGGGGTGGGGGCACTTCACCATCACTGATGCTCCCTGTGCTCAATTTGGCAGAAAGAAAAGCCAAGACATATCTCCTTCTCCCACACTTTGGGGAGTGAAAGTAACCTGCACTGCTGGTGATAGACACCAGATTAGTTCTGTGCTGTTCAAAGGCATTGGCTCACTCCCAGGCAGCAACAGCAGCAGCCTTCAGGACCCACTGGGTCAACTGCCTTGTTATTAGGTCAAGGCCCTGTGGTGAAATGGCCCATTGTTGTGTGCTGTTGGTTTCCATGGCAGGATGCCCATTTGTAAGGACAGGACAGTTTTCTTCATAGACCCTGAATCTGGATCATGAAATAGAATCAGAGCATTCTCCATCCCCACAACCCTACCACAGCGTTTGCCCCCTTCCCAGCTGTGCACTTGGATAGGTACACTTGGCATCCTATGTCAGAGGCTGGACCCTGAGATTATATCCTGTGGCTAAAGAAGCCTCATTCAAGAAATTCTCTTTCCAGGTTTTTTCCATCTGTCTGTACCCCACTGAGAGGCCAGCCCAACCCACTAGCAGACCATCATGCCCAACCCTGAGAGACCAACCCTAGCCCACCCCATCAAACCCACCCCTTGAACAACCCATTCATCCCACCACTGTAGACACACTCCAATGGATTCCTTCCCAAACCCGTTCATGGGCAGGACAGGATCATCCACTCAGGAGAGAGATGAGGCAGGTCATTGGGGTGGAACAGGTGGGCCGCTTGAGGACGACTTGTGTGTCTCCATGCAAAGAACTGAAGGGGTCTCTTGGGACACCGAGGCAGGACCAGTGTGCCTCTTTCTCCAGTCAAATATTGAGAACCCCCTTAGATAGTGATATTAGAAGGAGCTCTTATTTCAAGGTAACAAAAGCCTATTAAGAAGAGCAAGGCCCTCTACTCCTCCTGTCTTGGGCCAGCACAGTCCAACCCAGAGTCATGAATCAGTGGCCTCAAAGCTTGAAGCAAAACCCCAGGTGACCTACAGGCTGAAGTGCAGTTGGGGAGGGAAGCCTACTGTATCCCACTGGTGCCAAGAAGGGTAAAGTCAGGTGTGGGCTGTGGGTCTGCAGTGCAGTGGAGTCAGATTCACGTTGGGGTGGGTTTCTCACCATGTTCTCCAAGGGCAGAGATGCACAGCTTAGGCTTACAACTGCCTTTCCTCACACTGGCCAGGCAATGGAGATCTCTTACCCATTTTCAGTTCTCACATCTTACATCCCTGGGATGTGACTGCTGGGTTGCTGCCCAGGCTATCCTGCTGCTCTGCTTTCAGTCCTGGCACCTCTGCCCTCAGACTGACAGCTGGGCTCCAGCTCTGCTTCCACGACCCCCTGGAACAGTGTAAGGAGCATGCCCTGGAATCAGGTTAGCTCCGCCACATAGGGACGTGTGCAGAGAAGAAAGGCAGCAGCAGGAAGGTCCCAACAGGACAGGGAGACATGAGAATGACACAATGAGTTCCACAGCCTGGGCTGAGATGATGGGGCCATGCTGCAGCTCTCAGAGCCCTTTGTCCAGGCTGCCTGCAGACTCAGGCAGACACTGCTGCACAGGTTCCACTCAGACCCCCGTCACTGCCCTTCCATGAGGGGTTGACCATGTTGTCTAACCCTGGATCTCTCACACCCGGCCCTGCCCTGGGATGGCCACAAGTTGATTCCAAAAGCATTCACACTGTTGTCTGAGCATCCCTGGTTGTGGGTTACCCTGCCTTTACCCTCTTCTCCTTTGCAACCCCTTGCTCCCTGCCAATGCCATAGCAGAAGGGAGCAAAAGGGGTGACTGCCCCAGGTGCTGAAGTGAAGTGGAGCCAACAGGCACTGCCCAGCCAGGGCAGGGTGCGGGATGGATCCACGAGTGGTTCATTTCGGGGAGTGGGGTGCAGGGACAGGGGAAGGGCAGCTCCCATTGCTACATGCACCCCCGGGCAAGTATGGGGGGACATGTGACCCTGGATCTGTGTGCAGAGTGAGGGTGGGCTGCTGCTCGGGCTTTGCCCCAGGTGATAAACTTCATTGCTATGGCACTGCTCCCTACTGTTGGGTACAGCCCTTCCACTCTCTACCCCTGGAGACATCAACACTGCAATACGGACAGGAAAAAGACCACAGCAAAGCAAAGATTTTTACACTTACTTGTTGTGGAGTGTAGGGCCCAACCAACCTGGTGGTGGGCATGAGGAACATATGCCAGGAAGCCTCAAGGGGAGTCCTTTGCGACTGGGTTGAGCAGGAGCAAAAGGCTGCATTGCATGTGTGGGACCACAGTGCTCTCTGGTGGCACAGAGCTGCTAACAGCAGCCAGGCCCCTCCACCCCTGTGAGTAAAATTTTACTGAAGTTTTTGCTGGGCAGGAAAGGAAATTAAAAAAGAAAGAAACATGGCTTCAGGTCAACCAAAAGTATTCACAAATTGGTGCCAAATTTGATGTTTTGTTTCAGCTCAGGGATGAATCCGAGGAGGAGCAGGGAGCGTGGTAGTGCAGTCCCACCCCCTTCAATTCCTCCTCCATGCCTGATATCTATGGGAGCCAAGATCCTCTGTTGTTTCAGGTCAATCGAAAACATTTTCCCCTGCTTTGGAAAAAAGACAAAAGGTTTCGTGTTCACAATTTTTAAAATGAAAGGTTGAAAGCTTTTAATTTGAAAAGGACATTTTGTTTCAAAATGTCCCTACCTTTGATTAAAAGGGACTTTGAAAAAAAATTCAACAGCAACATCAAATGTTTTGGTCAACACAAAACAATGTTTTATACATAGGTATGTATGTATGTGTGGCTATATATATGTTACATGCACACACACATATATCTACACATATAATGTGTGTGTGTGTACACAAGCATATAATACATACATACACACATCTACATATATAATACACACATGTACACACACACACACACACAACCCACATATGTACATGTGTATGTGGGTGTATGTTAACTTGGGCCAGTACACCAGAAAATTCAGTAACCGCCCAGCTTCATCTCACTGTAACCCGCTGGCCCCTCTGTATCATCACTCGAGCTTCCTGGTCATGTTTCTGTTCCCTAGGTAACCCCCCAGGCAGCTGCTCCCCGTGCCCACGATGGTTAGGTCTCCCCAACACCTCACTGTGCCATTCAGGCTTACCCACAGTGCTTTGGAACACCTGGGCCATGGGCAGATGTATGCACACAAAGGCTCTCCGCAAGTGCTAAGTGCATGTACAAATGAGGAGGGAACAGGGAGAGAACCCCCCCACATTTGCCCATCTGTGTTCACTCCCTAGACCAGAGGTGGCTGTCATGCACTGAGCCAGCTACATGCTGTTCAGGCCATTTCTCCTGCCGTCTTTGCCTGCAAAGGTGGCAGCAACCAGCATACCTACTTAATAAGGAGCTGTCCTGCTCCCATGGACTGTCCTGTAGGCGAAGGAGCTCCACAAGCCCAGCCCAGTGCATGGATTCATCTCTGTCTAGTGCTTGGTCCTACAGGTGGCACCAGCCCCAAATCTGGACTACCTAGGCAGCTTCTGAGTATGGATATCCTGGCAAAGGAACACCTTCTAGCATGCACAGGCACCTACAGCACTGCAGGGAACCCTAGGACCAGTGATTTTTCCTTTTCTGAACATTAACTGCGCAGTGAGGCTGCATTGCAATTCCTGGGTATCGGCATGGCCAGTACTGTTGCAGGGAAGTCTGCCAGGTGACACATCTGAGATGAAGGGGACATAGTCATTGCCCACCACAATTGCATTAGGGGATCCCAAGAACTCATGCCTCTCACTGACAGGCTATAAGCTATGCCAGGTCTCCCACTGTTCAATGTGAGATCCCTGTGTAAGACTACCTGTGCCTGCCACACTTTGGGCAGAGCCATGGCACAATGCCAGCATCCAAAGCACAGAGGTGTGAGGCATTCTGGAGCTCCCATCACCAGGAAGATCTCAGAGAGCTTCACAAATCATTGGCATTGTGTTTTATTGGTTAGGGACTCTACTGTTTGGCCCTCATCTACCAAATCCACACACAACTAGACTGTCCAGGAAGCATTGCCCACCACTGAAATGCAGCCACCTCTGGGATGTAGCACTGCACGTGTGCACACACACGCACGCACGCACACATGCACACATAGAGGAAGTCACAAAAAACTCTTCTTCTGAAGCTGGCAGGAACGGAGATGTAATGGAATCAGCCCAGCTGGAGTTGTTAGCCACCAGGGGTGACCAGAAACTGGCGGGTACACTTCATCTGTTGGACAAGAGCACTGATACTTCTGCACTGGCTGCCACACTGGGGTGCTGGCTTTGTGTTGGCTGGAGAGATACATGGCCTACTGCTATCCAGACCCTCCTTGCTAAGCACCATGCATTGTCATTGTAGAAGGGGTGCAACCAAAACTGGGAGGCTTGTTAGCAACAGCAAGGGAGATTCTGATCCTCCTGCTACAGTGAGGACAGTGTCCCAGGAGGTCCCTGCCATGAACCTCCCTCAGCTCAGTGCAGCCCCGCAAACCATGATTTAGGAGAGGCAATTCCCAGCTCCACGACATGACAGGGGAGGGGAAGAGAGGGAAGCTGCCAACTAAATTCCAGAGAGAGCTTCAACCATCGGAAGCATCTGCAAGAAACTGACCTGCCAGTGGCCCCCAGCTGATGGAAACCTATTCATCCCCAAGAGAGGCAGGGGGGGAGAGTGCATGCAGCTGGCTGTGGGGCAGGGGTGATATTGACTCCATTTGCAACCCATGCCCAGTCTGATGCCACCAGGCCTCCAAGGGCTCCCAGGCAGGGGGGTCCTGGCAAGACAGGTCAGCCCCTCTCCCCACTCTGCTATGCCAGGCAGCTGGGATCTCACCTCCACCCTGAAGCAGGGATGTTCCCAAACTATGGGGATGCCTTTCTGAGAGCCTGTGCCAACTCCACGTCCTCCAGGGGCTGTTTAGACACCCATTTGCCTCTGTGCTTTGTGCGTTCTCAGGTCACAGCAAAGCTGACTCACTCTCAGGCTCTGTCCTTGGTACGCTCTTCCAATTTCCTCCTCAGTCACAAGAGGGCAGGAGTGAATTGCTAACCAGCAAGGGTTGCAGCCAGGGGCATTGGCACTTGCTGCCCCAGAAGCAGAGGGGGGCATTGATTGCCAGGAATAAGGGAAAGGGCATGGCCCAGAGCAGCTGCCAGAGCTGCCCTGCAACTGAGAAGTTCTGATCTGGCAGCTGACTGCAGCCACCTGAGCACTGAGTTTCATAGATCCTATTCCAGGGTTTGTCCCGATGGCAGGGCACTTGCATTGTGGCATAAGCACGGCTGGACCCGCCAAGAGCCTCAGGCTGGAAAAAGGGAAACTACAGGGTTTCTATTTCTTGAGGTTTTAAGAGCAGGCTGGGCAAATGTGCGTTAGGATGGCTTGGGGATGCTGATCCTGCCTCAGGAGAGGGGCAGAGCAGAGGTCCGCTCAGCATCCCTTCCATCCCTGTTTCCTGTAGTTCTGTGAGTGACAGGGAGGGCTGCGTGTTAGGACTGAGGAGCACCAGCAGAGCTACATGGGCTGAGCAAAATCCCAGGACTGGAATTGCAGGGGGGGCTGGAGGCAGAGGTGTGTTGGGTGGACAGAGTTGGCACTGCAGGGGGTCAAGTGAGAATGGAGAGGCCTCAGCAGAGTTTCTGGGCCATAAGCCACAGGTCCTGTGCTGGACTGTGGATGGATGTGCCATCCCTGAATCACTGCTGGTTACAAACTCAAATCTGTGGGTCTTTCTCCTCCAGTGGCAGGAGCAACCCAATGAGGACAAATGCATTGCGCAGCCTGGCTTCCAGCACCCTGAAACACAGCATGCTTGGAGCTCTGTCTCTGCCTTTCATTGGCACCCCCTCTGGTATACACAGCCACAGGAACTCCAACCAGGTGAATCTGCACCCGCAGCCCACGAATTCCCAGGTGCACCAGCCTGAGAGAAGAAATTCAGATGACAACACTGCCACCTGCTGCAGAGAGAGGGGAGCTGCTGTCTGCAGCCTGGATACCCATCCTTTGCCAGGCTTCAGCTGCTGCAGCCTTCGCCTCCCTGGCAAGGCAAACTGCTGAGCTGATCCCCAGAGGGTGCCCACCAAAGGGAGTGGTCAGCATGTGCCAACGAGTAGGCAAAGTCTCTAGGAGGGACTCAGCGCCCACACAGACACGTCCAGGCAGAACAGAACCTGCCTTGGCCAGAAGCCGGCCTGGGAGGGAGATTCCTCCGCAGGGTGTGTGCTGAGCTCTCACCCTTCACCCCTTCCACTCTCAGCGCCCCCTGATGCTGATCTGCACAGCACAGCTCACAGCACTCAGAGCTCGCAACTGCGGCCAGAGCGGGAGAGGGGCTGCAGGTCAGGATTGACGGGCACTGGCAGCGCTGTATGCTGAACCCAGGGCTCGGATATTAAGGAGCTGAGAGTCAGGATTGAGGGCCCTTGCTAAGGGAGTCCCTGGTTTCCAAGAGAACCTCGTCCAGAGCAGGTGTTGACAATGCCCATAGTTAAAGGAGGAGCCTCTTTGGTCACACGCACACCAGCTCCATGTGGTGGCCTAGCCTAGTTTTCAGTTAGAGGATGTCACCCCTGCACCTAAGTGCCCATACAGTGCCTGGTGCTGGCTGCTGCCTCTATGGCAACATCCCACCAGCATCAAGGCAGGCCTGTCTGAGCAGAACAGCACCTGGGCTGGCTCTGGCCTCTGGAGAATGAAAGGGGACAGCTGCCCTCCTCCTCAGGTTTAGGTGCGATGGAGTGTGGCTGCCCCCTTGGGATGGGGGGATGGGGCAACAAGTGATGCCCTGGGGTCACTTATTGCTTTTCTGAAGGAACTAAGTGAGGGGATCTGGGCTTTTTCCCTTACCCAACACTCCCCTGAGGAGCTGGGCCTGGCTCCCAGAGCTGCTTGAGGATCACGTTAGAATATGTGTGCGCCCCCAAGTCTGTGCTGAGTTGCCCAGTCCCCTCTGGGCTCTGCCCCAGGGACCCCAGTGGACAGTTTAAGTTGTGTTTTGCCTCCAGTTGGCCAAGCAGGACAAGGTCCCTCTAGCTGTAGATAAACAGAGGATTTCACGCTTGCTGGCCATTCACCACTGAAGCTGCTCTGCCTTGGAGTCCATCCAGGCAAGTGCTCTTGAAGGACCAAGCATTGGACAGACTTCAGAGAGAAGGCTGCTGAGTGAGAACAGGGTTAATATCAGGGGAGACACCCACACGGACAGAATTAGGCTGAAGAGAAAATGTTCCTTTTGTTCCCAAGATGAAGGACGGCATGTGCCTGGGTGCAGACATATCCCTCAGGGGAATGGCATGTGGTATTGAGGCATAAAGGAGTTTCCCTATGTTTCAATATCCATGTGCAAGGGGGATGTGACATGAATATATTTGCAGTGCGGAGTGTGCATGGTGCATGCTTGTAGTATATATATATGAAGGGGGTGCACATAAAGTGTCTGTGTGTGTGTGTGTGGTGCGAGATAAGTGTTTTTAAGGTGAGGTGTGTCCGGTGCACTTATCCAGATGAAGAGGATGTCTGAGGCATGCACCAGCTATAGTGTGTCTGTGGTACATATGCCTGTGTGTGGTAGGTGTTTTAAGTTCATGGGGGCCTGTGGTGCATACTTGTGCAAATACACATGCGAGGTGGATGTCTTTGAGGAATGCACACCTATGGTGCATGTCTATGGTGCATATACATGTGAGATAGGTATGTTTGAGACATGTGCCTGTCTGTGGTACATATATGCAAATAAGGGAGGCATGTTTGAAGTGTGTGTCTATGGTGAGCATACATATGTGATGCAAGTGTCTTTGAAGCATCTGTGGCATGTAGGACAAGTGTCTGAGGTGCTTGCTTGTCTGTGGTGAGCACAAGTAGGTAAGGAAGGTGTATTTGAGGTGTGTGCATGCCTGTGTTGAACACATACATGTGAGATATACTTATCTCAGGTGTGTCCATGCCCCTGGAGAATGCACAAAAGTCAGGCAGGTATACTTGAAGCATGTGCATGCATGTAATGAGCACATACATGTCTCAGGTTTTGTGCCCCTGGCATTGCTCCTTGCCATCCTAGCACTGGCTGGGACGGGCAGGCGAGGGGCCTAGGGGCGCAGCTGGGAGCTGCCTGTACTCTGGCTGTCAGGGAGACTCCTCTCCAAGAGTCTGTTCCCACGACCTGCTGCACTTCCTGTTGCTCACAGCCTCCCAGGCCTTGCCAAGCCTTTGGAAAGGCTTTCGGAAGTTGGGGGGAGGGACGGGGGAGCTTCAATACATTTGGAACAAGCTACAACGACGTCAAAGAGCTCTCTCTGTCCTGGGAACGGCCCCAGCACAGACTTCTCCCCGGGGAGCTGCTGTTTGGCAGCTGCAGGGCCAGGGGCCAAGACACCTGGAGATAGATTCCAGTCATGGCCCCATCCCCCTCACCCACCCAAGCCCTGACTGTTGAGTGTAAATCCTGCTGCTTGTACAAAGCCAGGACACTGGCTGGCGCCCAGGGTCCTGCAGGCCCTAACAGAGTGTTCCAGCTTAGCCTGTGTTCACTGGTGCCCACAGGGACTGATATAGCAGAGGTGGGGGTCCTGGAAGTCTTTGTGACAATCTCACTGTCACAGAGCAGGCCCTAGTGCCCATGGAGATTTCTCCCCTGCCCCGTGCCTACCCACCAACTGCTGAGGAGAGGCTTCATTTCTGTGGGCGTCTGAGTGGCACCTACAGCCCAATGCCCTAGAATTAGCAGCAAATGATGCCTCTATAGACAGATTTTGGAGGCATCACAGCTGGCACCAGCAGATTTCTGCACCCCCACCCCAGCTGTTTGCTGCACCCAGCCCCTCCTGCATCAGCTCCTGATTCTATCGGGCCCTGAGGCAGCCTAAGCCCTTGCTCTTCTGCAGGGTGATATGGCCAAGCCCAACAGCCCCTCCCCTCACAGGGGCAGAAGGAGCTTCAGGGAGACAAAATTCCCTGCTGAACTGCCCCTCCCACCACCCCTCAATGCTAAACCCAGCCCATGGGTCTGCTTGGGACATCAGCCCCAGACAGCAGGTCACCTCCGAGCACACCAAAGCTATTCCCAGGCCATGGAACGGCGATGTCCCCACATCTCCATATGGTCCTGCAGATGTATGAGCTGCAGCAGTGACCAACGCCGGCAGGGGTGCCCTTGGTGCTCCCCGTACCACACACACACGCACGCATGCATTAAAGCATGGAGCTCCCCTCCCTCCAGCTACCTCTGCTCTGCCACTTCCAGGAGCCCTCCAAACACTCCACTCGTCCTAACATGGATACCCCTCCCTGCCTCCCTGTTTGCAGCTCAAGCACCTACTGCAGGCAACATCAAGCCTCCCTCAGACAGACCAAGGTTGAGGAATTGTGGTGGGAGAGCTCTGAACAGGATGGCCTGACCACTGTCATCACCACAGGCTGGACATGGGCTGAGCTCAGTGCCTCTCATCCATCTCCCGCTTGCCAGACAGCTCCCTGGGAGTACTGCCCCAGTAGAAGATGAGGTGTCTCCTGAAATGGCCTGGGTGAGTAAGCTCAGCTCCTGGGCAGGGGAGGCTGTCAACACATACACAGAGAGAGAGAGAGAGAGATCTTTATTCTTTATTGCACATCATCTCAATTTTACACAGTACAAAGATTCCTGTGTAGTATCTATTGAACATATATTACAGGTATCATGTTAGGCATCGTGAACTTTTGGAAAAAGCAACACGAGGACATACAGGTCCCTTGTTGTCTCTACCCCATGTACAACCCTAAAAAAAGTCTTCCTGGTCACAAGGCTGACTTAGTTTAGCCTATCCCTGTGCTGGGTTGGAACAGTCCCCTGAAGTCCAATTCTTGCCAGAATATTTTCTCTCCTCTTTCTT
>JAGPOW010003364.1:41424844-41443046 GCA_030014935.1 Caiman crocodilus | reverse complement strand
TAGCCTATCCCTGTGCTGGGTTGGAACAGTCCCCTGAAGTCCAATTCTTGCCAGAATATTTTCTCTCCTCTTTCTTTTGTGTTTCCTTCTTTAGCTCTATAGAAGTGTAGCTCGTGCATTGCTAAACACAGACACTCTGTTGTGGAAAAACACGACCCCTTGAGAGCCAACAAGGAGCGTACTTTCCGCAGTGCTACTTTGGTACAGGTGATTAAGACTCTCACCCCACCATGTCCCATCTGTCCTCTCTGGTAAACCATAGAGGACATTCCTGGAAGTGATCCCCGTTCCCCTTCCCAGATGCCCGGTCAGCCTCTTCAACGACAGCAAAACCCGCTGTCTGATGGAGAGTGACCTCCAGGCAGGGGCCAGGCACAGCCCCAGCCAGTGTCCCTGACACAGACTCCTTCCCTGTCCTTTGCCAAGCTGGGCAATGCCCCTTGCGATGCTCCTGGCCCTGCTGGTTCCCCTCTCTTGCGCACACATGCACAAAGCGGCATTGACAGCTATGTGCTGACAAAGCCTTGTCGGGCACATTGCTTCCCTGACAGGCATTGCCTGCCGCAGCAAGCGTGCTGACAGACAGCCTCAAGTGCAATTGGCTGTCAGGGTGCCAGTTGCTAAGAGACAAGCCTGGCTGTATCCCTCCAGAGCTGGCAGGCAGCGACATGCGAATCCCCAACACAATGGGTGGGCAGGCCAGCGAGAGTGGGTCTCAGGCTAGCTCTCCACAGAGCTCCTCTGCCCACAGGCGGGCTGAGCACTCGCCAGCTCCATCAGGAACTGCCATACCACGCACTCACAAGCCAGGATCTCCAAAGCACTTCACAGACACTAACACTGCCTCAAAATGCCCTGGGACGCATGTTGGGTCACCCTGAGTGCCTGGCTACCAGGTACTTCATAGCTGGCAATGTGTTGCCACCAGGGCTTCTTGGAGCACCACAGTTACATCAGGGGCAGTACATTTATCTTCCTTTTCCCAAAGATAACCTCAATTAACATGTAGCTGTGAGGAGTTTATGACAGACGGGGCAGTTCTGGGTCTGTCTGGGGAGGGCAGTGGGGCCTCTATACCAATGGTTCCCAACCTTTTGGACTCAAGGCATCCCTCACTGGATTCAAAGCACCCTTGGCAGACTCAAAGTACCCCTCAGAAAATGCCAGCTGTTCGTTTTCACTTGTTTTTTAACTATACAAAAATAGAAGAGCAATTCTTCTGTTGCAAAGAACTTAGAGCACGCAGGTCAGAATGTTTTTAACACTATGGATTCCTATTATAAATCTCTGGGTATACCTTGTTAATCTTGTCTAGCTGATTGCACACTTATCATTGTTAATATTGTGCAGCACACTGTGGCACCCTTAAAAGGATTTCACTGCACCCCAGGGTGCCATAGCATCCTGGCTGAGAATCACTAGTATGGCCAGTTCATCCCCAATACACACAGGGCATGTCTACCTGGCAAGCTTACCAGTGCCAAAAATATATAGGTTTGCTAACAAACTGCACAAATCCCTACTGAAATTACAGGAACAGGTTTTCAACTATAGCCATAAAGTAATGAATGAAGCAGGAGAATGCAAATAGCTGTTGCTTGAGCTACCTGAAGTTCTTGAGTAAAAATTCCTGGTGGAAACATTGGTTTCTCGCTAAAATCTTTAGACATGTGTAATGCATTGGGATCTAGCATGTGTCAGATAAGAGAGGTGTTAAGTCTATCAAAGGACTGGTTACAAGGTTGCATGGCTCTGCCTATCTCATCTTCTTCCCCCAGTCCTTTCCCAACTACTCTATACAAAGGTCTGATGAAAATAATACCTTTCTGCAAAGAAGGAAATTGCTAGGTTGTCTTTGTGAGAAAGCCATGGTATACGTCCTAAGGAAGCAGAAAGGCTTACCCAGTTTTCAATCCCTAAAATAACAATGGATCAGTTTTTGGGGAAACAATGCATATTATCACATATAGTCCCTGAGTAAATGTATATGGGCCATCAGCCCAAGTGCACACAATCAAAAGCACAGGATATTCAACAAGCAGAGATATTTCCAGATGCGCATGGCCACTGCTTGCACACATTCATATGTGGTGTTATAACTGAGAGATCAAACCAAACATCATTTGACTACACTTCACACACTGCAAAGCCTATGCACACGTGCAATGCATGAACGCATGCAAAACAAAGGATACTGATTGGCATAGTTGCCTTTTTAACAGTATTTTGTGAGAAAAGTGCACATACTACCTAGCTTAAAAGAAATCTGCATTGAGGAATAGATAAGACTGATTTATTTTCTGCACTGGTAGCTCTGATAGCCAAATCTAACTTTTGAGTTAAGTCAAGCCTTTGAATAAATAATGAGACAAAAAGCAGACCGTTGCCAAAGCTATTTTTAGTAAAAGGACCCCAAACAAGCCCTGATTTTTAAGTTAAATGTTTAACTCTTTCAGGATTTCTGGGATGTATCCTGCTTCATGCATCAAAAGAGATGTTTTCTTGTGCTTTCAAATTATGGAAGGCCATTTTATAAACAAATAGCTAAACGTATATTAAATGACTACAGCAACAATCCTAAAACATGAGGGAAAGCTATATTTTAGTTGTTTTGAAGCAATAAATACAAACAAAGGGCACGTCTCCACAAGCAAGAACGTGCATTTCCCCAGGGACAAAGAGCAATGGAACAATATGTGCCGTGGCTGCTTGTCCCTGGAAAATGCCTGTGCAAACCCGCTCTGGAGCACTGCATATTACCTTGGATGGGGTAGGGCAGGCCGAGGCCAGCTCCTGGGCTGGCCCCAGCAGCCCGACATGTGATCCTGAGGCCCTCCAGGGGCTGCAGCCACAACAATCCAGCAGCACAGAGCCTGGCCAGCAACTGGAGTGTGGCTCCAGCCAGCCAGGCTCCGGTTTCCAGCAGCGCATGTTGCCATCATGTGTAGCACCCTGCTTTTTTAAGGTGTTTTTGACACCAGAGGGACAAGCTGGACCTGGAATTCTCATGTCAGCTCATGGAGGCTGTAAAGTCAAGGGATGTGGCTGTCATAGGTGACCTAAAGTACCCAAACATCTGCTGGGAGGAGCAGTCAGCCAGGTCTGACCGCTCACATAGGTCCCTAGCTGGGATACAGGACCTTCACCCAACCCAAGAGGTGCATAGTCCCACCAGGGGAAATGCCTTGCTGGACTTGGTCCTTGCCACAGGCGACAACCTGGTGAGGGGTCTGTGGGTACTCAACCACCTGGGCAAGAGTGATCATCGCCTGCTGGAATTTACTGGAAAGTACAGCCAGCGCTGGGTGGCAAAAACAAGCAGCAAAGCAGAGGTCCTTGACTTCAGGAGGGCAAACTTCTGTAAGCTAAGAAGATTAGTAGGAGAGGCACTGGGGTCTTGGAGCTTCAGTGAGATGGGAGTCCAAGATGGGTGGTTGTTCCTCAAAGAGACAATCCTCCGAGCTCAAAGGGACCCAGTCCCAATGCGCAACAAGGGGGACAGGAGTACTAAGAAGCCTCCATGGCTTGGCAAAGGCATCCAGGGATGCCTGAGGGCAAAAAAGGAGGCATACAAACTGTGGAAGCAATGGGCTATCACCAAGGAGGATTACACTTCCGTTGCTCAGGACTGCAGGGAGGCTGGTAGGTGGCCAAGGCAAAGATGGAGCTAGGGATACCGACCAGGATTAAGGACAATAAAAAGTCCTTTTTCAAATACATAGGAAGTAAGAAGGCTCCAGGTAACGTGGGGTCCCTACAGCATAGGTCTGGCAATCTGATGATCGCAGCAAATGAAAAAGCTGACCCCTTTAACGAGTTCTTTGCCTCTATATCTCTGAACAGGGACTGGGACATCTCCTCCACTAGAACTGCAGACAGACCCAGGGGAGGCACTGCCATGCCTAGGGCCATGGATGACCTAGTTAGGGAACTTTTGGAGTGGGGGAAATGTTTTAACCAGTAGTTCCAGATGCTCCTCACCCAAGGATGCTGAGGGAACTGGAGGGGGTCATAGCAGGGTCCCTGGCATGGCTCTATAAGCCTGGGGCAATGACCAAGTACCAGAGGACTGGAAAATGGCCAATGGGGTCCCCATTTACAAGAAGGGGAAAAAGGAAGACCCCGGCAATTATAGGCCAGTCAGTCTTACCTCGGTCCTTGGAAAGACCTTTGAGAAAATTATCAAGGAGCACATCTGCAAGGACCCAGCAAGGGAGGTAATGCTCAGCGGCAACCAACATGGGTTCACTGAGGGCAGGACCTGCCTGACAAACCTGGTTTCTTTTCATGATCAGGTCACAAAGTCCCCGGACAAGGGTGTTAAAGTGGATGTCATCTTCCTGGACTTTAAGAAGGCCTTTGATAACGATTCCCACCACATTCTATTAAAAAAATCTTGGTGACTGTGACATTGATGCCTACACAGTCCGATGGGTGGCAAATTGGCTAGATGGTCACACCCAGAGAGTGGTGGTGAACGGGTCATTTTCAACCTGGAGGGATGTGGGCAGTGGAGTCCCCCAAGGCTCGGTCCTGGGGCTTGTACTGTTCAACATCTTTATCAGTGATCTGGATGTGGCTGTGGAATGCACGCTGTCCTAATTCACTGACAACACCAAGTTGTGGGGCGAGGTAGGCACACTGGAGGGGAGAAACAGAATACAGCTAGATCTAGACAGGTTACAGAGGTGGGCGAATGAGAATAGGATGGAATGCAGCGCAGACAAGTGCAAGGTGCTGCATCTAGGGAGAAGGAACCTGCAGCATACCTATAGGCTGGGGAATACCATTCTTGTCAACCCGGTGGCAGAAAAGGATCTTAGAGTCACTGTTAACTCCAGGATGAACATGAGCTGCCAATGCGAGGAAGCAGTCAGTAAGGCTAACCGCACCTTGTAGTGCATCTACAGATGCATCACAAGCAGGTCAAGGGAGGTGATCCTTCCCCTCTATGCGGCATTGGTCAGGCCACAATTGGAGTACTGTTTCCAGTTCTGGTGGCCATTTACAAACTCATCAGGGGGTACCAGTGGGAACTGGGGGAGGCTCTGTTCCCTCAGGCACCACCTGGAGTTACTAGAAATAACGGCCACAAATTGTTAGAGAGAAGGTTCAGGCTGGACATCAGAAGACATTACTTTACAATCAGGGCTGCCAGGCTATGGAATGGGCTCCCAAGCGAGATGGTGCTCCCCTACCTTGGGGGATCTTCAAGAGGAGGCTGGCAGATATTTGACTGGGGTGATATGACCCTGGCACCTGTTCTTGCCTGGGGCAGGGGGTCGAACCTGATGATCTGTTTAGGTCCCTTCCAACCATAAGTACTATGATACTATGATACCAGAATCTTGCAGTGTCAAAAAAAAAAAAAAAAGGCCCATTTAGTAGTAAAGTACAAATCAAAACAAAAAAGCAAGAATCTTTTAGATGGAAACATTACCCAATGCATGAGTGTACACACACGCACACATACGCACAAGTTGATAGTTAACAAAGTTTAAAATATACCTCAACTGCCAAAGATCCTGCCTTCTGAAAACTTTTCTGGCTTCTATGGGGCTGTCAAAAGAGAAGTTGTAGAGCTAATATGGTCTGCTTACAGGGAACAAGTCGGAGGTAGAGCTTTTAGCCCATAGTCTATAAGCAAAGTACACAGGTTTACAGAGCACTTTTACCCTAATTTCTGCCTCATCTGCCCTTCTGTCTCTCAACGGGCTGGCTATGTTAATATCTTGTAATGCCATGGGGAAGACTTATAGGAGAAGCTGCAGGCAAAACCTGAGATATATATATTCAGATTTTACTCAGCAGAAATGTTTTACCAATCTTGTAAGTACATGCCAGGCTCAGATGAAAGCCAACAATAACGAGAACAAGTCATGGGAAAAGAAGTACAGGAGGTCATGCATATGCAGAGTGTCACTAAAAAGCCAATTCCACGTGTGCAAGCAATTATAAATGATTTCATACAAAAAAAAGGTAACAATCACAAAACGCACAAGTATATTTCAAGCCTACAGACACACACATTGCAGCCATTCCACACAGACACCCCCAGCAAGACATGACATCCCCACACAGACATGTCTACACCAAGTCGGTTAATATGATTTTATAGCGTGCACAGACACAGCAATTACACAGGCATTCAGATCAAGTCACACAACCCAGTGCTAAAGAGAACAGCTGCTTCCAGGCATAGAGTGTTAATTATTTGTGACCAAACCAATCTCTTTTCCCCCTGCAAAGCTCAGAGTGGTGTTGAACACTTCATTGTGGGTGCTGAAATAGTTGCGGTTGTGAGAATAAGGTGTCTTATGCAGTTTTTATACTAGAAGGGCTTTAAGAAGCTGCAGGCAGTAGTAACTAGTTTTTAGGCAGTGTGCTTTGAAGCCACAAAAGAGTGACCGCCTTTAACAATGGCCATGACACCCCCAGGAGACCAGTGAATCATCTTTCCCCACATCCCAGCTATAGAAACTGAAGCACAAAATAACCAGCTCAAGGGCACTCACTTACATAGGCGAGATTAGGCTTCAATAGTTCCTGAATGCCAGATCTGAATTCAGGCTTTGGAACAATCTAGATGATTAAAACATACCAAGACACGTTATTATAAAGTTTAGGAAAAGTACACTGTTAGATTTACTTGGGAGGTGTTCTGACCTGGCACATCCTCTGGTTACTTTGTGCTTTGTTCCAACAGTTTAACACACAATATAAGGGGTATCAGATGACAAGGGAAGCCCTGTCAGTCAGGTGTGCATATAACAATAGCACAGGTGCTTCCAGCCCCATTACCATAGAAAGCAAGAAGCCAATGCTACAAAAACACTCAAATCATGGTACTGGGGTTCTACAGATGGAGTCCATTGAAGCAACAGACCCTAAGCTATGCTTAGTCAAGTCTTTTACTAATGAATCACAAGTGGGGTCTCTTGAAAGAATAAACCAACAGTATCCCATACCACAATGTCTCAAATGCATACCCCCATTCCTTACATCTACTTTACCTACATGTACAACCTCATGTACAAGAACACAGGGCTCCTGCCCTGGGCATCAAGTCTATGCCTTTGTTTTGGATAAAATTGACATGTCATATTACAGAAAACATGATACAAGTAAGGCCTGATCCTATTCCACCTGATAGGTACCTAAATAGATTTAGATGACTAAGCATAATCCTATTCCACACTGCTCAAATCCCTGAAAATTTATCTATGTTTGTAACACATGCTCATCTGAGTCTTAAAACCATATCACGAAAAAACAGCAAGGAGGAGGAGGATCCACCCCCTTCTGTATTGATAGCTCTTCAGGAATTTGTATTCAGTGGGAAAAGATCACACTTGGGCATCTAATAGGCAGAGAAGGAGCTGGCTTTGAATGTAATAATGTCTTAGTCACACTTCTTTCCTTTCAGCACCCTTTTGCATGCCACTAAGACCCAACCAGAAGGCCCTTCTTGCCAAGGGAAAGGAACTTCTGCAGCACTCACCCTAAACCAAGTCTACTCAACTCCTGAGAGGCTGGGACCACATGGTCCTGGTCACACACTGTCAAGGACACACACCATGAGGGATCCCCCATCACCCCTGATGCTATGTGGAGCATGCTGCTTCCCTGCCGGTGTCACAGGGAGCACCCCCACAAACACCACCAGCTATGGGCTCTCTGGGCCAATCAAACTGCACTTTCCTGACCATAGGTCTGAGGGCAGGAAGTGGAAGGTGAAGGAGGAAGAGGGAGAGGGAAAGGGAGAAGGCACTGAGGGAGGCAGGAGACCACAACAGCAGCAGCAGCAGTGTGGGGAACAGCATGGGGAATGGCACCTGGACCTGGGGTCAGCAGGTTAACCTTTTGGGGGCCACGTGACCCGGGGGCCACCAGTTGGACAGCCCTGCCTTAAACCACTGACCCACTGACTAACAAACTTTTATGTGAGCTTGGCTGAGAAGAGGATGTGCCATCTAAAAAGACCAATTGAACAAAGCTGAAGATGCTTAAAAGGCTCTTGAATCTGTCTTTTCAATATTCAAAGTCAAATGGCTCAAAAAGAAGAGATCTCATTCAGGTAAGGTAGTGGAGACTGAAGAAACAGACTCCCCAAGCATTGCAAAGGGTTTGAAACCGCAGAAATGCATCACAAGAGCTACACAGTGGTGATAACTGAGGACATGTGTGAGGATCATGCCTTTCGACTCAGTTATTATTTGAGGCACCTGAACCAAAGCAGTACCAAAAAAGAAGCCCACTTTTTAAAACAAAGCTTCCTTTCATGGGATTTCATCCTGGCTGATAACATTTAGTGAGAAGGTGCATGTTGATAGGTGTGACACTGCACCCCAGATGCTACAGATGCAGAGGCTACTATCTGGTAAGATTTGCATGAGGAGCGGTAAAACAGCACTGTGTCAACTTGCTCCTATGACATGGGTGCCATAAAGTGGTGTCCCATGAAGCACCCACTTCACACAAGTATTTTCTATTGGCAACTAGCTACTTTTATTTCATTTTGCCCCACCACCTCTGTCTCCTCAGTGCTCTCTAACATGAGGGGGGAGTTCCCCTTTGGCTCGTATTTGGATAGCATGATGCATGTAAAAGAAAGTCAACACACAGCACCGAACATTCACCCACTGGGCTGGTTATTATATCCAACATGGTGTATGCCGCTGCTGCCTTTGCCTGGTGGAAAAGAGGGCATTGCTGTGTCTACTCCAATATGAGAATTCTGACAACACTCTCGATGCACCAACCAATACATCTGTGACATGACCTTCATCATCCCCGAACACCGCTCTCAGACAGTGCTTAATGCTTCCGTGTGCAGAAGCTAGTTCAGTCACACGTCACAGTTATATGTTACCCAACTTTCTCTAAAACCCTGCTAGATGTGTGATGGAGTTCACTCAGTTTAGGAAAGAGACTATATGATATGTTGCCTACAGTGGCAGGATCTGGACTTGGTCACTCAGGAGGCCCCTTCCAGGTCTATGCTCCTTCACTTATGGAGTGTCATAGGTTTACTTAGGCTGACATCAAATTGTTCCCATCCAGTTGGGTAGCTTACATCTGTAGAATTAGCACTCTCTTTCTGTGGCCTGTTGAATGTCTTCTTGAGGTCTGGTTCAATATCCCTGAAGATCCCTTTATGTTTTCAGAACTACCCTTGTCCTGAATTTCCAAAGCCTTGGCAGAACCAACATTCAGCCAACGAGAAACTGAAGATAAGAATATAATTGAACATAAGGATACTGGGCTTTGCTTTAGTTTCTGTTCCATGCTTTTAACCTTTATTTGTGTCCAGGTCTCTTTAGCCCTTGATTTAAAAAATTTACCTTGGAGATGCCTTTTGGCTGGAAAGCAAACTGCAGCCAGCTGAATGACTATTTCCAATCCTCATTATCATCACCCTTCTTTTATTCTAAACCCTTAGGCATCCTTGCACATGATATATACATCCCTGCATTCAGATGCTAGAAACATATCCTGACTTCTTGATATTAACAAATACAGATATCTGATTAGAAATAGAATTTTTCTGGCTGCACCAGTATCTACCCTCCACCAAACCAAAATAAGAGAATAAAGAGAAATGAAGAGTGATAAGTCACATTTACATTAACAACTGGGCCAAATGGGATTAAATGATTTCCAAAAATCATTGAGAAAATGTTGATAAAATCTATACAAACACCTACTGGGACTACAAACCTACAATGTCTCAGCTTTGGGATGTTTCCCTGCTTTTTTAATTCACTTCCTCTCCCTTTTATATTTCTATGATGTCACCAACAGTTCTGCTCACCTTTGAACAAAGACCCTAATATTTACTTTTCTATAACTAACATGTAATAAAAGCACCTATTTTTATCACAGATTATACAGGTACCTAAGGTACCTGGATTCGTTATAATTTCCTCTCCCATTATACACATGGGAAAATGTAGTTAAAATGTAGATTTATGAGTCTTTTGAGGAATCTGCCAAAATACCTCCCTCTCTCCTGTTTCATTTTAGCTTTCCTTGAACCTCTAGTGGCAATTCATTGTCTCTTCTTAGGGGCAGGGCTCTTTTAGGGGTAAGATGACAAGCTATATGGACAGGGGGAAAGCAGCAGATGTGATTTACTTAGACTGCAGAAAGGCTTTTAACACTGTCCCCATATCATTCTCATTAACAAGCTAAGGAAATACAGACTGGATAAAATTGGAGGATCATCACATCCATTCAGTAGTCATTAATGGCTCAGTCTCTAGTTGGAAGGAGGTATTAAGTGGGGTTTTCTCTTGGTTTTGGTATTAATTTCTTCATTAATGATTTGGACAATGGGATTGAATCCACACTTATCAAATTTGCCCTTGACATCAAGTTGGGCAGAGTAGCAGACATTCTGGAGGAAGGGACTAGGATCCAGAACAACCTGAATAAACTGGAGAAATGGTCCAAAAATCAATCAACAATGGCAAGGTCAAAGTTCTGCACTTGTGACAGAATAATTACATGCACAAATACAGACCTGGGGATAACTGGCTAGGCTTCAGTATTGCAGAGAAGGACCTGGGGGTTACAGTGGACCATAGGCTGAATATGAAACAGCAGTGTATACTTTTTACCAGAAAAGCCAACAGCTGGGTTTTATGAATAGGAGTGTCTCTTACAAATCAAGGAAAGTGATTCTTCCACTCAGCTTGGCATTGGTTACACCTCACCTGGAGTACTGCATCCATTTTTGGGCCCCGCACTTCAAGAAAGCTGGACAGATTGGATAGAGTGCAACAGAGAGTAATAACAATGATTAGAAGCCTGGGAAATATGACTTACAATGAAAGAAACTAGGGTTATTTAGTCTGGAGAAGCGAAGATAGTTCGCTGGGGAATTTGATAACAGGCATCAAATAGCTGATAGGCGATTATAAAGATGGAGACAGCCTCTTCTCTGTGGCTGCAGGGAACAGGACTAGAAGCAATAGCCTCGAACTGCAGCAGAGGAAATTTAAGTTGGAGATTAGAAAAAAACATTCTGACTATGAGGGTGGTGAAGCGTTGGAACAAGCTATCTAGAAAAGTTGTGGAATCTCCGCCACTGGAAGTCTTCAAGAGCAGGTTAGACAAATATTTGGCTGGGATGGTTAAGCCAGGGATGATCCTGCCTTGAGCAGGGGGCTGGACTAGATAACTTCCTAAGTTCCCTTGCAGCACTACATTCCTATGATTCTAAGCCACATTTTATGAACAAGCTAACTTGAAAACTTGCTGTATTTGAAGAACAATTAGAGGATACCTGGACAACAAAAGCACTGTTTCAGTATACACTAGATCCTTAGCTTAGCAGGTTCAACAAAACAATACATGACATGCCTACAACCAGGAAGCAGATATAAAAAAATGCAGAAAGGATGGCAAGAGCTACAGACCAGGGACAGGATCCTATTCTACCTATTAGGTGCCAAAGAGGATGTAGGCATCTCAGTGTGACCCTGTTTCACCCTGCTCAAGTCTTGGTGGAGGGGAGGAGTGCAGGGCAGGGCATGGGACAGAGCTGGGAGTGGCTCATCCAGGGGGGCGGCTTCTGCTGCTGCACATACCCCAAGAGGGCATGGGGGGCATATGCTCTCAGATCTGTGTGAGGGGCTGGGCCCAGGCTGCACTCAGAGCAGGTAGCAAGAGCACTGAGAGTGAGACTACGGGGGGTTGGGGGGAGGGGAGCTGCAGCCACCCCAAAATTCACCATAGCCCCCCAAACCTCTTCCCAGCAGCACCACCACTGCACACCCCAAGCACAGCCCAGCCCAGCCCAGCCCCCGACCAGGAAAAGCCCAATGCTGCCCTGGCCCCACCCCGCAGCAGCAGCCCCCATACACAGATCCAGGGTACAGGCTCCCCATGTCCTCCCTGGGTGCATGCAGCAGCAGGAGCCCCCTCTCTCCCCACACTCCTCAGACAAGCCACTCATGGCTCTTTCCTGCGTTCTGCCCAGCTGTAGAGCACCTGCCCCTGCCCTACTCTCCCCCTTGTCACAGGGGCCTTGATCTGCCCCTCCATGCTGCCGGGTTGCGCTCCTGGCCACCTGTGGGCTGTGTTGTGGCTGAGCATATGCACTGGGCATTGATTGGCAACATTATCAGCCACATCAGCCAAAAAAAGTCGATTGCTGATACTGTCAATTTTCCTTATTTTGGTGCTAATCTGATATGAGACTGATGTATCGGTGCACCTCTAATAAATTTATATATAAGTCTTTTAAGAACTAGGCAAAAATAGTCAAAATAGACAAAAGCTATTGTTTCATTAGTCCTGTAGTTATATTGTTAAATGGCCAGCTCTCATACAGATCCATAAAACAAAATATAGCCTTCTTGATCATCTTAACAGTACTTCCAATACTTCACTGCCAGTCATTTCTACATCTGAGTTAATATTACCACACCTGAGCTAAGGATTTTAGCTAAAGCTACATACAATCTGTAGGACTGTAAAATTCAAGAGAGACATTATTAGGAATGGCTAAGAGACAGCAATATTGCAGAAGAAAGGACAGGTGAATAGTGGAACATCAAGACTATTACAAAGGACTGAGGGTTTTTAACACCTGTGGAGTACAGAGAGATTAGTAGGAATCAGGGAGATTATGATAAACCATGAATTTGAACCGACTCAAGGCTGCCTGAACAGAAATGCCATTGCACCTCCCAAGCAGTTGGTTTTAAAGTTTGACGGGAGTAGGAATCAATGGCAGGGTGCACTGCTCCCCCAGATCCACCCGTGATGGAGCACCAAGACCTCAGATGACAGCAACCCAGAAACCTCCTCCTAATCTCCAACCTAAATTTCCTCTGCCACAGCTTGAGGCTATTGTTCGTAGTTCTGTCTCCTATGACCACAGAGAAAAGCTAATTTCCATCCTCTCTAAAATCACCCTTCAGGTATTTGAAGAATTTTATCAGATCTCTTCTCAGTCTTCTCTTCTGCAAACTGAATAACCCTAGTTCTGTCAATCTTTTCTCATTAAGTCTTGTGTCACAAGCCTCTCTAATCATTTTTGTCACTCTCTGCTGCACTCTTTTCAATCTGTTCACATCTTTCAGGCTTACAGGGTTTCATGTCTAAAAAAACCTCATGAAAAATCTCACCTTTTTTAGTTCTGCCAATGAACCTGCCAAACTTCTTTGTGACTGCAACAATCTCATAACAGTCTCATATTAGCTGCTTTGCTAATCTACCTTCTCTTTAGCTAACCTTGTGTTTTTGAACATGGTACAAAATCATTATAATAAAGCTCCCCAGAGGACAGGCAGAAAAGTTCATAAAAAGGAAGTTTTTTATAATACGGTTAGTCAACTTAAGGCATCATTAGAACAAAGAAATTGCTTGCTGGTGCAGTGATTGTTATAAATAGACTTTGTTATGAGGTTGCACATAAGAACCATAGGAAGATGTGTCACAGAAGTCATACATTTTGTAAAGCTCAAGATAAACCAGTTCTATTCATTACAAAGCACAGGATTTGGAGCTGGTCTAGGTTAGATCCCTCAGATGGATACACAGGTCTTCTTGGGTTGTTGCAAGCTGGTATTTTACAGCTGCCCTGATCTAACTAGTGTGTGACAGAACAAAAGCCCGGTAGTGTGATTCTGACCAGATGTTGCTATAAAATGATTGACTTCCATTAAATCATAAAATATTTAAATTGATAGAAGGTCAAAATGTGGATCTGTTCTGGTTGCTAGCAGTTATAACATGGTGACAGCATCCCCTGATAACAAGGCAAGTCTTGTTATACAGGTACTACTACCCTTGAGGCATGCCATGGTTGAATGATCTGTCCAATACCCCATGGTGATTCAGGGACAGAAGTGGGCCATAATTTCTGACATTTCCTGCTTCCAAGGGTTAGCTCAGTTGATATGACCATGTTATTCCCTGCTTAGAGCTAAGCCCATTCCTCATTCAAGGTGCTTCTCATCTGGCACATCAGCTTCACAGACAGAGTAAGAACATCTTCACTGTCCAGACCACAAAAAGCCTGTACCACTCTGAGACTGAACCAGTGAAGGGCAGGGTGGCTAGAGACTGAGCAGAATACCAAGTCCATGGGCTGCTGCTTGGCAAGGTATGCAATATGGGGAAATCTAAATCTAAGAGTTTTACTACCTGAAACCTAATTCCTAAGCAAACTGCTGCCTCTCTTGTCTGAGCTGTTAATGGTTAAAACTCTTCCTTTCCTCCTGCTTAATTTGGGAACTTCCTCTTAGACCCCACTTCTCACTACACCTGCTCATCTTTGCTGTTGTGGATACCTTGTTATATGTCTCCCACCTGTCTCACTCTCTCTCTTGAGGTCTGGTATAAAACCTAGTGAATGAACAGTTAAGTTCCATTAGCTTCATTGTACTTGGCATCAGGCCCACAGCACTCCTACTAACAGCTCTTCTCATCAGACAGCAGCTCTTAACTCAGGCCAAGACTCCCCCTTCCAAGCAATAAAGACCCCAAATGGTGATCTTCCACAGCACTCATCCAATCCAATGTGCTTTCCTTTCCCCTGCCAAAGAGGTAGCAATCAAGACATGCTTAAGTCATGCCCGGCGAGCAAGGAAAGACAGAAGCCCAAACTTACACTTTTCCTTGCACTTCTCAGCCACAAACAGGAGGGCCAAATCTCTCCAAAGGGGACGCTGCTCCGGCAAGAACTGGGGTAAGGAACTGCTGCTTCCAACCAGCCCACGCTCATGGAAGTCTTGAGATGTTCTTATATCCTATCTGATCTGGCACAGCCCTCTATGACTGTCAACTATTTCTTAGAGGCGCCAACATATGTCAAAAAGCAATGTCCTTTTGACACTAGCACCTTTGAAGAAAGAGCAAAGCAGTCCCTATTACATACCTATTCCTCAACCATCCATCCCCGATAACTATTCTGCCCAAGGATTTTACTCTGCTGCCTGTCACTGCAATACCAAATTGCTTTCCATGGAAAATCAGCAGCCATCGCTAGCGGACTTCAAGAAATCTTTGCCACTTCTCTCATTTTGGTCTCTTTTTCTTGCTTCATACCCTGTCAACTTTGATGCCCTACATAGGACAGCATTGCTGGGGTTCACTTTATGTCCTAAAGGCAGTCAGTATAAGCATTTGAGAGCTACAGTAAGCAGCAGAGACACCACGTCTTGTGGGCCTCCCTTGGCACAGATGGGGACTTGAAGTGACGTGAAGTAAAAGCTTTTTCCTATGGGGATATGAAAATAATATCCAGTACATTTCAGCTTCCCCAATAACAATCCACTGGAGAAGCAAACACTGTGGGAAAGGCTCAGTTTGTTTGTGCTGGGTATTATAAATAGAGTTCCGGCAGCAGGCATGACATTAAAGGAGGAAGAAGGGGGAAGGACAATGGTGGGCTCCGTTTGAACTGGGACTCTGATTAGATTCCAGCTTCCTGCACAACGGCCGGTCACTTCCTGCTGAGTGAGTGTGAAAATGTTGCTATGGTGGGAACCAATAAGGCCAGCCCCAACAGGCACCTAGCAGACCTTGGAGTGTGGTGGGTCCAGCACAGTAGAGCATTGTCCAGATGGTCACGTGACTTGTGCAGGGACCTTGGGAATCTATTCTTGTCCCAGCTGTGTCACTGTTTTGCTGTGGGACTTTGGCAAGTGACTTGGGTCAAATTTTGAATCAGGGATTATGGGATGCCTCAAGTTTTTGAGGGTCTGTTGAGGCATTCAGAGGCAGTGACCATTTTGGAGAGTTTACTGTAAATGTCATTCTATATAAAACATGGACAGCAACAACACATAGGGCTGTTATAAGCTTTTTCACCACTAATGCATTTTAGCTACCTTTGTTTTGCCTTCTGGTTTTCATATTCTCACTTCATGCTCTCAAACTTTTCTGAAACACAGAAATTGGCAACTTATTCTCCAGCTCCCTCAAATGAAAGCCAACCTTCCTACACAACCATTTCTTTTTTAGCACTTCAGGATTCGAGGAAAGTACCAAAACGAGCAAGAATCTGGAAAGTCAGCAACACTGGAGCTCTAGATCAGGGGTCAGCAAACCACAACCAGCAAATATCTGATTTAGGGTGAGGACTCATTCAAGGAAGCCACGTTAAAGTAGTAACCTAGAGCCTCCTGCTCTCTGCCCTTGCTGCTGAATATGCCATTCCCCATTGGTGTTCACCATGGCTTTCAGCAGCACTGGTAAGCTGAGGGAGACAGCACAGAAGGAACTGGAGCAACAGGAGCTCAGCAACCCAGGGTGGTGGCTCAATCACAAGTGCCAGGCCAGGGGTGACACTTGAAAAGGGAGGTGCAAACGGTGAATGCAGTGTCACATATAAAACAACACAAAATTTTCTCCACTTAAACTAGAAGCTTAACTAATAAGCTAGGGGCTACGGCTATATTGCTGAGTTTAAGACTGAAGCAAAACCCAATATAACTTCAATGGAATGAGCTAAAAGCAAAATGCAGGGCTATGAAATAGGAGGGAGCTTCGTTAACAGGAACAGCTAAAAGACAGCAGAACCACAGAACAAAGGCTGGCTTGATTGGTGGAAGATCAAGAGCATTAGAAAGGAGACAGGGTCATTAATACCTGTGGAACAAGGAATTTAGAAGGGCTCAGGTAGATGACAATAACCCATGATGTCACGGACTCCCTCAACACTACCTGACCAGAAATGCTCCACTCACTGATTTTAAACTTTGGGTGGAACAGAAATCAAGAGAGGGGTGCATGCGTGCATGTATGCATGCATGGGAGGGGGCAACTATACCAATGCACCCTACCTGGAACTGGCTGATGGTGAAGTATTGGAAACACTATCAAAATGCTCCAGGCTAGATTTCATTTCATGAAGCTGACTGAGATGCATCCATTTAACTCTAATGACTAAAGCACTGACACAATATCTTTTGACTATGTTTTGCCTCATTTATTGTATTTTTAAAACTTTTAAACTCTAGCAAACATTGATGGCCAGTCCTGACCCAGTGCCCCTCACTCCCAACCCACTACTTCTGCCTCCAGGCCCCCAGTATGTGGGCAGGGAGTGGCTGCGTGGGGCATAGGGAGCCTTAAGCAGCCCCTCACGTTGAAACCCTACCAGCCTGCAATGGAAAAGCCAGAGTTTCCCACGTTTTCCTCCTTTAATGGAGAACCAATTTTTAAAGTATGCTTGCAACCCTTTCACAACCCAGAGGTTGAGAAATGCTGCTCTATGCGATGCTGTGCTACACCTTCTGTGCCCTCCTTTTCAAAATCCTAGCAGTGTTCAAACGCCAGCTTGGGGGGGACAAATGTGGCCTGCAGGTATGATAACAGCCTGTGGGGCTCCACACAGGCGTGGGAATTTGGCAGTGGGAATCAGTCAGTGACAATTAACACAGCTGCTCTTCCCCAGCTGCCAAACTCCCAAACCCCAAGCTCAGCACATCAGAGCTGGACCACCCCCCTTCCCTCTGCGGGCCAGGTTAAGGCTGTGTGAAGCCTCCCCAACAGGTCAAGGCCCTCCCACTGCAGGGCTGGATGGGGACCTGGGCACTACATTAACACCAGCTGCTGGATCTATGACACAGACCGCATAATGGCAGAGCGACACTGTTGAGACCAGCCTATGCCAGGGGTAAGCTCTGGCTGAATTCAGTCCACTGATGAATTTGGGGCCTTCAGTAGTGTTAGCAACTCAAATGGGCAGTGAGCACAGCAGCCTTCACCCTCTCCGTCACCCCTTCCAGAGCAGCGCCAAACCCGGCAGCCCCCAGCGCTCCTCTCCCTAAAGCGCCGCCCGCGGTAGCCACGCGATCGTCCGCAGCCACCGCGGCTCCAGCACAAGGCAGGGACACGTGACCCCAATCCCGCACCCACTCACAACCCACAGCCCCATTCACGCCCCGCGCGTGACGTCAGCACCACGTGACCTCCATATCCAGCGTAGCGCGGAGAAAAGGGAAGCGAAGAAGGACGCGGCGCCTGCGCAGTGTGCACGGGGCGGGGCCGGGGCGGGGCGTCGCGGCCCCCTTTGTTTCAAAGCCGCGTTTCCCAGGCGGCGGCGCGGGGGGCGGGATTATGCAGATGAGGGGGCGGTGCGGTGCGGTGCGGGGGGTGCCCTCAGTCGGCGCTCGGCGTTCGCGGAGGGAGGAGCTGCCGAGGGGCCCGTCCGCCGACACCAACAGCGCCGCCCGCCCGC
>JAGPOW010003364.1:41402628-41424744 GCA_030014935.1 Caiman crocodilus | reverse complement strand
CCGCCCGCCCGCAGACCCGGCCCGGCCGGCCCCCGTCCGCAGCGCTCGCCCGTGCCCCGCGCCCACACCGTGCAGAGCCGTCGAGGATGATAAACACCGAGGACAGGTGCGGGCGGCGGGTGCGGCGCAAACCGTTGCCCGGGTGATGGGGCAGTTGCTCGAGGGGCGCGGGCGCTGCGGTGCGCAGGCGCCGGGGGTGCGGGCGCCCCCGCTCGACGCGGCCATTTTCCTTTGCGGGGGGCTGGCCGGGACCCCGCGCTGCCCCTGCACCGCCCGGCCCCGGCTCCGGCTCCGGCTCCGCTCAGGGGCCCGGCGCCGCCACAACCTCGGGTTTTAAGGGGGAGCAGCAAGGCGCGGGGCCCCGGGGGGAAGCGGCCGCAGGCCTCGCGCGGGGCCGGGCTGGGGGAAGGGTTGTCTTGGGTTTCTTCATATTATTATGCGGCTGGACCCGCTGATCTGTGAGGCCCCTCCCAGCCCAAGCATCTAACAGCTATGAATTATTATTATGGCCGTGCAACAGGAGGGCCGGGCGGGGGCCGTGTCGGGCACCGTCTCAGCGCCCCGCCAGGCCCGGGGGTTATGCAAACAATGGAGTAATTCCATCCCGGTCCCAGAAACGGGGTCAGCGCTGAGGAGGCGGCTGCAGATCCAGGTGGGCACAAGCCATCTTGCTTGTGAGAGTCCCCAAAGAGCGAAATTGCATCTGTTTTCGCATCTTGACTTCAGCCCTGTGAAAAGCCTGGAAGTGTTCGCTGTTTCAGGGGAGGCTTTTCGGAAGCTTTTTTTTGTCCTGCTTTGGGGTGGGAGGTTGTTTGTATGTTTGTTTGTGCCTGCTTCCTAAGGGTGTAAGACCAGCCATTCAGTGGGTCACACTGCAGGGCTGTGTTGGGCTCCCAGCAGGTCAGGCCCCTTCCACTGCAGGGCTGACCCTGCCTCACTCACTCCCCGTAGCCGGACGGGGCCCTGTCTCATGCCTGGTCTTGTCACAGTTTCTTGTCCCTGGTCTGGAGGCAGGATATCTATCACCAGGCAGTCAGTGTCTGTTGGCTTCTTGGACTTCTTTGAGGGCCAATGGGCATTATCTTGTGTGCTTGGCTCAGTACCCCCTCTTGGCACCCAGTTCTTAACCTCTGACAGTCACTCACATCCCTGTTGTGTTTTCAGTTGTCCCAAGTAATTAATTGCTGCCTTTGCAGTAGCCTCCCTATTTATGGGAGGCAAATAGTTTACTTGGTGGACATTGCCCCACTTTTCTGATAAAGCCACAGATAGGCCCATGTTTCCTGTCCTTGGCCTGATCCTGTCTCAGGATAGAGCATCACTGGGCAGTGCCCACTAGCTCCCCAGACCCGTTCGAGGGCCAGCAGACGCTGTCCAGTGTGTTGTGCTCAGTGCCCCCCTCAGCCCCACACACTTTTATTTTAAACTTTTGATCTCCACTTCCATCCCTCTCATTTTGTTATCATTTGTCCTAAGGAATTAGTTGCCACTTTCTCAGTAGCCTTCCTTTCTGAGGAAGGCTTATAGTTTCACTTGGTGGTCCTTTTTGTGCATGAATCTCTAAAGTGGCAGCGCGTCCAGAAGTGTTAACTGGATGATCCATGCCTGCGTCCATTGGCTCCTCAGACTTGTTCAAGGGCCAGTGGGCGCTGTCCAGCATTCTCTGTTCAGCGTCCCCCCTCAGTGAATCATTTTTAACTTATGACCTTCACTCCTGCCTGGTTTTTTTATTATTATTATTTTTATTTGCCCTAAGCAATCATCGATGTGTCCCGTCCCCCCCACCCCCAATCAGGGGAGGCTTGTAGTTCTACTTGGTGAGCTTTTTGCCCACGTTCTGGGATGACATATCAAAAGATCCGTGTTGCACAGTGTCAGAGGGTGGTTGCTAAAAGGGAGAGTGAACTGGGTATGACCCGGGTCTTTTCTACTAGTCCTCTCACTTGCAGCCTCCAGCATTTAAGGTCTAGGAAGTTCTGATTCTGGGTCTGTATCCCTGACTCCTGGACTCAATACCTTACATTGTTTTATTGGTATCAAATCACAACACTGCTTTTTTCTTCTGAATTGTTGATAGTATTTAAGTTGGGTACGTTCAAATACAACTCACAGATTTAATCGAGTCCTAACCAGCATATGAGTTATTTAATTGGGACCTAACCAATATATGAATTCTCATCCATTCCTGAAGGTTTAACCTGGTTCAGAGGATTATAGAAACGGAGACAAAAAAGATTACAGAGTAATATTTTCATGCAGGCCTGTACAATTGATGGGATCCTGCTGTGTCTGTTAAGCTAATCTGCCCGTGCATGTCACATTCTTGTGCAAGTTAGCATGCCTGCCTCAATTCTGACCTGGCAGGGGATCCTGTCCACCTACAAAAGAGAGATTGCACCTTTCAGGAATTTACAGTTAAGGACTGTGGTTGTGAAACAGGGCTTGTTATTACACAGATGAAGTCATCTTTTTGCCTTACCTAGAAGCAGGTAATCTGAAACTAGTAGCAACAAATAGAAAAACAAAATGATAGAACCACTATTTAACTCTTTCCTTTCCCTTTTCTTGCTCTCCCATATGTATTGTTTGATAAAGGATGATCAGGTGTATATCCTGAGACTTGCATCTGTATTCCTTGTTTGCCCACAGGAACCTCAGGGAACTTAAAAGGCTTTTGCTGTCTGGCATGATGTAGTCATTGTAAGATCACCAGACAGGGTATCCCTTTGTTTCCCATGAGCACCTCAATTGAGTAAAAGAACAAGCAAGGGAAAAGGAGGTTTTGGAACCTTGCTCATTACAGGAAAGGTGGAGGCTTCCCATAGAGCACTTACAAAACCGGCATAAATTTTACTTCTGCCTAACTTAGTATGCACATTGAGTTAAGTGTTATAAACTGCTCCCTGGCAAGTAACAGTAACTAGAGAGGATGAGCATTAGTCTCAGAGAGCTTATATTTTGAAACAACAACAAAAACTTGTCAAAGCAAAATCAGGGCTGCTTCAAAATAGGATATTACCTTTACTCTTCAGATCTGTAGATCTAGGTTATTCTGTGCCTGAGTAATCGCTACACAACATATCAAAAGACCTGTGTCGCACAGTGTCAGAGTGAATGCTAAAAAGGAGAGTGAACTGGGTATGACCCGGGTTCACTGTCCCCTTGGAGAACATGTATATTTCATTTAACATTTTTAGTGATATATTGAACTCTTTCACAGTTGAATTGTATACAATACTATATTCATTATAAAGCATCTAGATTTCTTATGGTCATGTTGGGGAGGGGGTTTTTTTTGTTTTGGTTTTTGGCGGGGGGTGTTACATTCCCAGGCTTATCCTTGCCAATGTCCATTCAAGCTCCTTTTTATTACTTTTGGCTCCAAGATAATATTAAAGTAAACAGTAGGGAAATTAGCTTTTAGTTATCCATTCTTGCTCATCTGATTTTTTTTTTTTTTTCCAGCTTTATTCTAGTTATCTACTATCTAAAACTGTAAGAGCCATTCCTTATCTCTGAAAGGACACCTGAAGAGACTCAGTTCTCAAGCCATCTAATTCCATGAGCAAATTGAGCCACTAGACTGGCTGACAAATTTATCAGTAGTGATCAGTCAGATAATTTTATCAATTGGATAATAGTTTCAAGCCTTGAGAGAATCTTTTTGGTGTTTATTTTGGCAGGTTTCTATCTACATTGAATAGAGGATAACAAGAACTTTGTGAGGGAGCGCATATGCAAAGCAGCCAGATCTTATTTTCAGTGTGGTGCAGGAAAAGTGAAAACTGTGTTACTTTTTTTGAGGACAAACTAGTAAGCAAGGCAGCCTGAACTTCACTGTGTTAGGGTTATTTAATCAGCTAACTCCCTGCCCTTGTTCTCCCTAGAACATACTGTGTGATTTATTTTTTTTATTGTTATTTTAAGCCTATGATTAATTTCACATTACTGGATTGGAACTTGCATAGATTTCTTCCCATTTGACAAATGTACTGGTAAAAAGAAAAAAAGAAATGAATGGAGTTTGAAAGTCAAACCTCCTCTGGTGACAGCCATGGCTTAGAAGGCAAGCTTGGCACTTCTGCTTCAAGTGTAATGGATCTGATGAGTTGACCCAGTTTTAACTCAAATTGGTGAGCTGTCACCTTGGAGTATTTCCTTTTTGGCCACCCCAAGAAAGCTAATTGCCAATTTCAGGTTTGGAAACTGGTTTAAGGTACTTAAAAGTTTAACTGATGAAATGATATCCACTAATTGAATTGTAAACTTCTCATAGCTTCTACCTGTGATGGGACTTGGGGCAAAAACTCTTTATTCTTGAAAGTAGAAAGTGTACTTATGCCTTTATAAAAAGACACTAAAAAGGCTTTGTTTCAATGCAGTATATACGGACAAAGGAGCAGCGTTCAGAAAGAGGGAGAGGCTGAAATGGGGCAATCCGCTGGTCAGCAGCTGAGGAGCAGATAGTGACAAGTGGAGTGGAGGCTCACAAGTATACGATAAAATACCTGTTGGCCAGGAACAAGTCTCAGTGGTATCAGTTTAAGACTCCTCCAAAGGTTGCCACTCGTCCAGTTATCATTTGCTTCCACTTACAAGGAAAACTGAGGTTTCTGGTCCTGGTCCTGAAGCCCTTGGCATAGCACAGGGGTGGTCAGAGTTACTTACAGTGGTAGCCACATCTGATCCTCCATGGAAGTTAAACAGTGCGGGGGGTGGTGCTGAGCAACACAGAGTGGAACTGGAGAGCAGAGGAGGGTGTTGAGCACCCCGGAGCTGCTCAAGCTCCCCCAGCAGCCTGGCACCTGAAATGTCAGTCCTGGGAGATGTGGGCGGAGCTTCAGCTAGTTTTCGACAAGCTGCACATATCATGCATGCAACTTCTGAGCCACGTTTTGACCACCTCTGGCATAGCATATGGGGAAGATTAGGGCAGATTTGTACCTTATAACCTAACTAAATTAGAGAGATAAATAGCAGAAGCTTTTGCAAGCTGGATCTCATTTCATCGGATGTTTTGAAAGGGGTATCGTATAGGGGTCTAGGTCTTCAGTAGTGACACAACTGAAGGCTATGTATTAAATTATGTGTTTCCCAGGAAAATTGATATCAGGACAGGTATGTGCTGCATGAAAATTCTTGACTTTATCACTCCACTTCATTATTCAGCTTCTGGAATCATTGGTCATGTGTAGAAGGGAGAGTTATCAATACTACATTGTTGAGATGGGGGAGGGAATAACAAAGCTGCTAACAGCTTTCTTGAGGGGAGAGAATTGAACGACAAGAGCTTTGTCATTCCTCTCTACACAAACAAGCCCTAGATAGATGTTACAATAAATTAATTGTTGAAATGATGAAAGACTGAGTTAGTAAATACAATTGAGCATATGTATAGAGAAGCTTGCCATAAGACATTTTCAATTAAACTGATTTATTTCTGCTTAAGCAGAGTTCCTTTCTAGAGGGAGTGTCAGTGTCTGACCACAGGCCCTTCAGAACAGGCTTTAAAGTGCAGCACCTAGTAAAAAACTTTGGGAGGTGAGACTAGTCACACTCACTGTACAGTAACTGTTATTACTTTTCAGTACTGTAATGACACTGTAGCAAAGGTTTTTGAGCTGCAGTTTGCTGGAATTCATAGCTGCCTTAAGTTACATTTTAGTCTTTGAAAAGCTAGTGACCAATTAAACATGTTTACAAATAATCCCCTACTTACAAATAAGTAGTGTTAACTGGTTTGAGCAGACCTACTGTAGAGCATCGCTCAGTATTTATTTCTTGGATAGTCGAAATTCTTCTTGAATAGCACAAAAGAAAAATAAATAGAAAAATAGTACCTTGTAACTAACCAGCCTATATGGAAAGTCTAGGAAGGTGTAGGAAAGCCTAATGCAGATCAAAGATGCATATGCCTATAGAAAACAATGGCATGTTTCAGCAGAAATCTGAATGGTGTTATTTACGTAGGCTCATGCTAGGATTTTGCTTAGCAGGGATACTAAAGAATTAGATATTTTTACTGCATTGTATTTGCAGGTCTTGTTAGCATAGTACTGTTGCTATGCAGTGCCTCAGCAAAATGAACTCTTGCAAGTCCCACAGAGGAAGTAATTTTCCATAGATATAATTTGCTTTCATTGACTTGTTAAAAGTAATGAAATATCAGGCAGAAGAAGACTGTTAGAAGTTCTGTTCCAAGTGCTTATAATAAATAGTTTTGATCTCTTATTCATGGTCTAAAGTAGCAGTAGCCAACCTGTGGCACAAGTGGCATGAGCAACCTCTGTGTGAAGCATGCAGCTGATTAGGGAGGGGGCATCATCAAAACAGTAAATAGGGCAAAAAGCAGAGCAGCAGATTTGGGTAGGGAGCACTAAGCAGAGCAGCAGATCAGGTCAGGCAAAGGGGATAGGAGTGGCACTCGGGGAGGGTGGAGGGTCTAATTTGTGGCATGTCTACCTAAAAGGTTGGCTTTGAGCAGTTGAAAGCAAAAATTATAAAGAAATGTCTTTCAAGCTTTTCAACTGTGTTGCATTTGCCTTTCAAAAAAGCAGGCTAAATTCAGGACCCACAGCTGCTTTGTCAGTGTCCTTCGGTCTGAAACTGAATCTTCTTACACAGCTTCATTTGAGCAAGAAAACATCAACCCACAAACCATACTATACTATATTCAAAATGTTTTGAGACTAGCCATGTCACTCCTCCCTGTTTTGAAAATGTGAAACTTAAACCTACTCTAGATCCCGTTGATCTATTTGTAGATGTTTGTCTGTAGAAAATGTGTGCTCATCTGGTCATGCGTTTCCAGCCGTCTGTTATTGGCCATTTTCCAGACCTCCATTATTAGTGTGGGCTTGCTCAGCACTCTCAACTTTTCCCTAAGAAGCCCCTCCATTGCTTCAAACAAAAAAAACCCCAAACAAACAAGCAAACAAAACAAAACAAAAACTCTCTGTAGCTCTTCTAGTAAAAACAAAGGAAGCTCCAGCCATGAGTGTTCCTGATTTAGTCCGAGTACTAAAAGATAAATTCTATTGCTACCAAGGGAAGTCAACTGAGTTGTGACAGTGGTGGGAGAATCACCTGGAATTTGCTAATGTAACTTGGTGTTTTCTTTCTCTTTTTCTCTTGCAGTAGTTTACCTTTGAGTAACAGTCCCCAGCCTCAGCCCTGCAGGAGCAGTGTTCCAGGGCCTCGGTGGTGCTCCTGATGCCCCTCACCCACTGTCGAAGATCCCCGGTGGGCGAGGGGGTGGCAGGGATCGTTCTCTCTCAGCTCTGATATACACGGTGAGTTGGATTTGATGATTATTTTGGCAAAGTGCCTGTTTTTCTTTTCCTAACTGGACTAAGGTTTTCTCCACTGTATGTAAACGAATAATCCTGTTCTGAGTTGAGTACATTGAGGAGAACAAATACAATTAAAATAACTAGGTTAATGTAACACTGGCCACTTGGGCAGGAGCACTCATCTGAAGAGTTAAAGAGAAAGTACTTCCTGTGAATTGCAAAACAAAGGTGTTTTCCTTGCATCAAGCAATTTATACTGATTCTATTCCCAGAGCTCTTTCAGAGCAACATATCAGTTTTCAAAATGTTTTGCAAATAATGGGAAACAAAGGAGAAAGAGATGAAATGCTGAATTAGAGTGGATGACAGGATCCCTTCCAGTGTTGTAGGTAGGAAGTTAAGGGTGTTGGGACTTAAGATTAGGGAAGGTATTGGTATGAATGTTGCCAGGAGTCCCTGCTGGTGTTGAAACCATCTATCCAACCCTCAATATGGGTATTGTTCTTAGCCAGTGTGAGGATTTATGAACACACCCTTCTCTTGAAGCAAATTTGTCTGTATCTATTCCTTTAGTCTAGCTTTCTCCACCCAGTCATCACAAGCCTTCTTTTTTCCTTCAACTCCCAGCTGAGGAGATCTGGCTGTTCCTTCCTGCAAAGCCTATCAATAGCACACTCATGAATGGATTTTTACATTTACTTTTGAATGAGTCCCAGGTTCATATCTCCAAGGAATAGAAGGCTGTTTTGTGGTAGGCTATTGGTGCAGAGTAAGGAATGGAAACTAGGTCCTGTGCTGTGCTTATAAATTTTTTTTCATAGATAAATATTTCGTTTGTAATTTTTTGCCAAACCTGATGCACTCTGCTTTCTGAAGAGGGAAATTGCAAACCCTGTGGCCTCACTTACACAAGTACCCTACTGGCATCTTCATGGGGAAGATCAAATGTTTTACAGTGGTTTTTGTTGGGGTTTTGGGGTTTTTTTTTTACCTGCCTTAGTTTGGACTTTTCCTTTTCCATGGACTTAGTGAACCTGTGTGTAATGTGAAGTCCTCTAAAACTTGCGAAGAAGGTAGGATAATGCATTACTGAATCAATTGCAGCTGACATTGAGTGCATGAAATAAGCCAGGCCTGTAGAAAGAGCTGCCTGAAAATAGGTGTGGTGTTGGTAGAATTGGTGTGGAGGCAGGATAGGAATAAATAAGGGGTTCAGAAGAGGGCTCAGGGGGAATCATTACATCTGGAAGATAGTGGCCAGGGGGCAAGAGTGCCTGAACTCCCCATTCCTCATGTCTTTACTAATATTCCTCAAGTTTTGTGCATTTCAGACAAAAAGTGAAAGGGAAAAATTAAGTCCACTCCCAAAGAGTGTGGTTTTTGAGGGTCTCAAGTATTCAGCTTTGCTGTAGCCTTCCCTCATCACCGAATAGGTTTCCAGCAGCAAGTAGAACTGCTATCTGTGGATAAATGCCCCCAAACAAACCAGACTTTAGGCTGTAGCTCTTCT
Organism: Caiman crocodilus; assembly: GCA_030014935.1. NCBI lineage: Eukaryota > Metazoa > Chordata > Crocodylia > Alligatoridae > Caiman > Caiman crocodilus. Next base: position 41,415,942 of record JAGPOW010003364.1, on the reverse strand, counting down.
TTGGGGGATGATAACAACAACCTGCTCAATCTTTTCTCTTGTGTCTTATTGCTGGAGCCAATAAATGAAGCAGTCAGTTTCTTCATATACTGTATGTTTGAAAGCAAATTGTACTCTTACACAATTTATTCCATTATGGCACTCACATTGGCATTTAGCAGCTACAAATGAAATTTCAACTTTTGGCCACAACATCTGCCACTGAAAATCTCCCTGCCTCCATTTGAGTAGAAACTAGAATATCAAACATTGGGTTTTTATATCCCCAGTGTTACAAATTAAACAGTTTCAGCTGCCTTTTATTTATTGGTATTTTTATGTTAAGAGACTTAAAAGATTCAGCTGTTTAATCAAGAAGGCTTTACTGCCCAATTGAAAGTAAAATCCCAAAAGTCAGTAGTCAGAGCTGCTCCTGTATTTCAGGCAGGGGCTTTGTCCTGGAGTACGTGCTCTGGCTGATGATCTTGGCAAGAGGATGCAGGTGCTGTACAAGCCAAGACTAAGCTGCACTCATGGAGTTCTCAAGTCACTTGGCTCTGGTGGATCACAACATCCTTTTTCCTCAAACTGCCAGCATGCCTGGCCCTTCCTGCTGTTCCTCTTGGATTAATTAAGAAATGTAACTGGATTAGCAGTTTTGTGCACAGCAAATTTTGACTTAAATGGGAGGTTGCCCTTGAGCCTTGACATTTTCAAAAGATTCAATTCAAGGGTGCAGAACTAGGAACTGATAATTGAGACCAACTTAAGCATAAATATTGCCTTTCTACAGTAGTAAGTCACAGGTATCTTGCAAAGTTGACCCAAAATGAAATGTTTGTGAGTGATGCATGACTGTCTCTCCATGGATATTTATTTTTTTCCAGTTTTACATAGATTCTGGCTGGAGCAGCTATTTGTCCTTTTAAATTTTAGTGTATTGGCTGCATGAAAGAGGCTCATGTAAATTTAATTTCCAAAACTTGAGGACTTTGTCTTACCAAGGCATATAGATGTGACCATCTATGTTTTTTTTTTTCTACTGGGGGTTGAAACTTGAGTAGCAATGATGAGTGTATGAAATAGCCCACAAGCACGTCAAAGCTTTCCTATGATTCTGACAACTTTCCTGCACACATGCATTTGTGGGCTGCCTCCTTTAGTCAGTCAGTTCTAGCCCATGTCTTCCCCCTTTCTATGTCTGTTTTGGTTTTCTATAGCAGGGGTGGGGAAAATATGGCCTGCAGTCTGGATCTGGCCCTGGAGGCCATTCTATCTGGCCCACAGGGCCCCTAAAAAAAATTAGAAAATTAATATTTCTCTGCCCTTGGTTCCTGTCAAAAATGACAAGGGCAGTAAGAACAGTAGGGGAAGCCCCGGCAGGCTCCCACAACAGCAGGGCTCAGCAGCCTCATCCCCCACCCGGGACCATGTGGCTGCCCCGTTCTGGAACTGCAAGTAAGGAGGGAGGGCAAGGGAGGTCCCCAGGCAGGGAAGGAGCCTGAGGAAAAGTGGCCTGTAGAAAAGCGGGAAGGGGGGTGGGAGCACCCCCACCGCACACTACAGCCATTCACAGTCCACCTGGGGCTGTCTGTGCCTGCTCCAGACAGCCCCACAGGCTATGAGCGGCTGCAGCACGGGGTAGGGGAGGGGCTGCTTTTTTCCCCCCGCACCGTGCTCAGCTTTTCCCTGGGCTCCTTCCCTGCTCCTTTCTGGCATAGAGGAAAGTGGCCCTTCCCTGCCCTGTGGCTGGTGCTCCCTGCTGCAGCCGCTCAGCCTGCACAGAGCTGTCTGGAGCCAGCACAGGCAGCCCCAAGTGGGCTGCAAGTGGCTGCAGTGTGGAGCACCAGGCACAGGACAGGCAAGGGGCCACTTGCCACCCCCCCCACCCCACACACACACCCCCACTCCGTGTGCTCAGCACCAGCTTGTAACCCAGCTCCGCTACCAACTTAGGCCCCATGCAACACCAGGCTCACCAGTCAGGGCTGCGCATGGCAACAGCAGCTGTGGCCTTGCCACTTACTGTGCCAGGCAGTGTGTGCCACTGTCATCTGTAGGCTGGACAACACGCACTCCGAGCGAGCAGCAGCAGCCAACACTACCCAGCACAGCACTGGGGGGGCAGGGGGTTTACAGCTGCTGCCAGTGCACTCATCCCCAGTGGGCAAGCCTGGAACTGGCACGGAGCCCAGGCTGGCAGCAGGGATGGGTTACAAGCTGGTGCTGAGCGTGGGGAAAAGTGGCCCCTCACTCACCCCGTGGCTGGCACCCTACACTGTCGCCACTTGCTACCCATGGGCTGCAAGTGACTGCAGCAGGGAATGCCAGCCATGGGGTGGACAAGGGGCTGCTTTTCCCTGCACTCAGTACAAGCTTCTTCTCTGCTGGCAAGCAAGGGGTCAGGGCTGTGCACTGCCCCTTGCCTGTACCATGCGGCTGAGGGGAACTGGGAGTGACTGGGTGGGGAGCCAGCGGGAGCACAGGGCCTGCACCAGTGTCCCAGGGCCAGTGCCGGTGGGGCCCAGAGCAGGGTGGCAGGAGCGCAGGGTCCCAGCTGGCAGGGGCTCTATGGAGCTGAGCCAGCTCCCCCGTCTCCGTGCTGGTGCAGCCCAGCTCGGCTCCACAGACCCCTGCCAGCCTGTACCTGCTTTGGGGGCCCCACCAGTGCTGGCCCTGGGACATGGAACTAATGTCCCAATGTCTTGGGACCAAAGACATTGGGACATTGGTCCCAAGATAGTGACTAGGGGGTGGGACGCCTGTCAAGGGGTGGGCCTACCCATGCAGCCTTCGACAGCCTGCCAAAACTGGGTAAGCAGCCCTTTGCCCAAAATAATTGCCCACCCCTGTTCTATAGTATGTTCATCTTGCTTTGGACTGGTAATCTTTCTTGAGCAGAAAAACTTAAAGGCATCGCATGAGCCTGCCGATGAGGAATTGTCTTAACATTTTATAGCTGGCTAATGTGCACAGAGCCACTACTAACTACACTGCTGTAATTCTGGATTCTCCCTGGGCCAACACAGCTACTGACAATGTGTCTTAGTTCCATATTTTACAACTGGCTTGACAGTAAAACAATTTTAAGCTCCACGTAAGCATAATGCTTATAGTTTTGTTACTATAAATGGTTTAAAGTTATAGCAAATAGTTAGCATAAACAGCCAAACAATTTCATTTGATATCCAATGAATTATCCAGGTTCCTACAAGCTAATTATTTTGGCTAATGTTAACTTGTTTTCTTCATTGTTGCCATTCTGGGTTTTATCCATTTTGAAGAAACAGTGCATTCTCCTGCTTAGCTTATCCAACCAAAACAGCCTCATTTAATGTGAGGTACCTGCAGTTCAGCAATGGATACCATAATGCAATAGCATGTTAGAGTTTTGAATAGTGGCCTGTCTGAATCCTGGCAAGGGTCTTTGGGTAGATGTTATATCTTTTGTTAGACCAACTGAAACCAACATGGTCTTAGACCAACATGTCTAAGGCAGCTCCGCTTAGCAACCTCTGCTTGGCAGTCTTAATTGAGTCCTGAAAAACTGAGCATTAAGTGAAACAAACATTAAGCAAAACCAAACATTTGATGACCCAAGATGATGACCACAATTATTTTTAATGACCCAAGATGGTAACCAGAAGGATTATAATGAAACTTGCTGAGTGCTAAATGAAATCGGATATCAATTTAAAATGAGCGTTATAGTGATATAGTGCTAAGCAAAACAGCGTTAAGTAGGGGTTGCTTGTACAACCAAAAACCGAGCGGCATGTCTTAATCCTCTCTGTTGGTAGATACTAACCCACAGAAGATACTACACCACTGGGGCTCACTCTTTTTCATGTCTGTCTGTAAGCAAAGGCCCAGCACTATGAGATGCAGCTGTAGGATCCATCTGAATGTGACATTTGGTCCTTTGGACGCTTTGTTTACAATAAACATATCTAAATAGTTGCTAGTGTAACTACTGTAGCAGGTGGGCAAGACCTCTTCCTATGAACTGTTACAAATGTGCTATTAGTCTCTCAGGGAATAATCTGTAGCACAAGTAGGGATTTTATAGGGAGAAAAAAATCCTAGCCTACTTGGGATCTAAAACAGTGCTTAAAACTGGTTGCTACTGTCATATGGGCTTACTGGCCAGGGTAAATGTGTCCCCCTGGCAGTCTGTTCTCAATGACCATTTCGACAAGATGGCGTTTGTCTAAAGCAAGCTTGTCCAACGTACGGCCTGTGGGCCGCCATGTGGCCCGCCAAGCCATTTTCTGTGGCCACAGTGCTGCAACGGGAAACAAAAGTAAACACTGTTTACTTTCGTTTCCACCCATTGTCCCTCCTCCAGCCCCTCAGCAGCTTCCTAATGGCTGCTGAAGGGCTGGGGAAGGGACAAAGTTCCCACACGCACTGCGTCAGCTTGACGTTGCCGACGTGGTAGGTGTGGGAAGAGGAGTAGCCATGTGCCCCTACCTGCACTAGTCAGTCCTAAGTGGCACACAGCTCTGCTGCCACCTCTGCTGCCTGGTGCCGACCTGGGCAGGTCTGTCCCATCTGGAGCAGCACACAGCTGAAGCCGGATTCCCACGTGCTGCTGGGGCCAGGAGGAGCCTGGCCGGGTTGGCACCAGCCAGAAAAAGTGGCAGCAGAGCCACGTGCTGCTCAGGACTGACCGGTGCAGGCAGGGGAAAAATGCAGCTGAGCTTGTCCCATCCTGAGCGGCACACAGCTTCGCTGCTGCTTCTGCTGGCTGGTGCAAACCCAGCCGGGCTCCTCCTGTCCCCAGCCACTCATGGGAAGCCAGCTTCAGCTGCGTGATGCTTGAGATGGGATGGACCCAGCTGGGTTGCACCAGCTAGGAAAAGCGGCACGCAGCTGAAGCTGGCTTCCGACATGCTACCTGGAATGAGAGGAGCCTGACCAGGTTGGCATTGGCCAGCAGAAGCAGCGGCAGAGCCATATGCTACTTGGGACGGGACAGGACGAGCCTGGCCGGAGCGCCAGGGGCTCAGCTGCATTTTCCTCCCTGCCTGTACCTGTCAGTCCCAAGTGGCACACTCCTCCACTGCCGCTTCTGCTGGCTGGTGCTAACCCGGCTGGGCTCCTTCCCTCCCCAGTAGCACATGGGAAGCCAGCTTCAGCTGCGTGCTGCTCCAGATGGGACAGACCTGCCTGGGTTAGCACTAGCCAGCAGAAGCTGAGCCTCTGCTCCTCTGGCTGGGCTCATCCTGAGGTTCATTTCATGTTTGTAAAATGCTTGGAGAGCCCCCACATAGATGCACTGCATAGAAATGCAGAATATATTTTGACTTATTTCGTTGGCACCTTGGGCTGAGATTTTCAAAGCTGAGTCAAAATGCCAACTTCTATTAAAATGAATGGGATTTAGAGGGCTCCAAATCTTCTGTGACAACTTTGTAACATGCCCATCTACCCCTTTCTGCAAATCTCAGCCATAGTTTGGAAGCTCAGCCAAAGAACATAAGAGCTTCTGGACATAAGAGTATAAAAAGTGCCGTGCTTGGTCAGCCCCATAGTCCATGTAGTTCAGTATTCTGTCCTGAACAGTGGCAGAGGTGGATGCTATAGAGGGAGAGTTTTGAACTGGTTATTTACACCCATTTCATTGTCACTTCCTGCAACTTCATTGGTGTCAAAGGTCACATGACATCACTTCCTGATGTGATACCACTTCCTGTGAGGTCTTTGAACATGGCTCGCAGGCCCAGTGGGTGATAAAAAGTTCGTGATCCAGCCCCACATTCAAAAAGGTTGGACACCCCTGGTCTAAAGCATTCCTGTTATGTATGCTGTATATAGCAGGTCTGGTGGGATAAAATGAATCTGGGGCAGGCAGACATTGACTTGGTGAAGTAATGATACTGTAATAATAAACAAGATACAAGCCTATGTTAAGTTTTAGCAATGGATTTTTCACTTTCAGGGGTTGCACCCTCTTCCCAGAGCCAGGTACTTGAATGGGTTCAGAGTGTATTTATTTTAATTTCTCTGTTCTATAATCCTTGAAAGCTTAAGGGAGGCAGGAGGCATGCAGGTCATTGGGATCTCTTCCCTTAGGATTCAGCAGTAACTGTCGCTAGACTCTACCCATCCACAGACCAGAACTGTATATTCTAAAAGCTGACAAAAAGGACTGGTTTATTGTTTTTCCAAGCTTGTAACTAGGTAGCTGAAACGGTAGTTAGTTGCTATGAATGTCATTGTTCATCTCAAAGGACTGGTGACCCAGAAACCTGATGACTTTAGTGTTGTCATTGACTCTTTCGCTGATTTACTTTTTTTTTAACAAGCTGTGGTTGGGTGCCGGGTGGGCAGCTATTTGCTGTCATGAATTACTGGATAAGAACCAATTTTAAAACTCTGCAAAAATCTGTCTATCCTGAAGCAATTGGCTCTTTCCAATTATTATAATAATGTCTCTAATAGAGCAAGACAGTGAATAAAAGAAATTCTAGTTTCGAAAAGTAATTATTTCAGACCATTAGCAATATAAGTTTTTGTTGGTTTTTTTTCACTGTTTACAAGTCACAACCATGGCACCCAATGTTTGAAATGATATCTCTTTTTATAGGCAAGTAGAGTATTTCAGGCCTGAGGTTTTGTCAAGCAGATGTCACTAGACACAAGTTCTGATATCCTAGCTTTCATTACCCACTGTATTTCAAGATGACCTACACAGAATCCTCTCTGGTAACGCATTATTATCTGCTTTGTGATGTTGATTTGCTCCCTCCTTTTGGCTGTAAGATCTGGGAAATGCAGAATTAGCTAGGTTCTAACACTAGATAGTTTTAGCACTGATCCAGTAGTTGAAATCATTGTGAGCTGTGTTCTTTGGAGGGTGAGGAGGAGGTTCATGAGGCATACTTAATGGATGAGTTAGGCCTGTTGTGAAGTGGGATGCCATTTACCATTAAGAAGGGCGATTCTTAATGTGATATATGCAAAACAGCTTGCAAGTAAACTGACGGGAGTTTGAATTGGAAATTATGAAGTCTCTTTAGTGTTCATTATAGTGTGTCAACACATTGTCTGGTACCAGGGTAGTTAAATATTTTGTTAAAAACCTGAAAATAAATGTTGCTAAGCTTTTATGTCTTTTTAGGCTTTAATGGATAAAGTGTGGGGGGGAAAGGGGTATTCCTTTTGGATTCCTTAATTAGACTTTTTAGAATCTCAGAGGTGTTTTTAGAGTGATTTAAAATAGTGTTTATCTGTTGAAGTCTGTTTTAGGCTAGAATGAAGCAGCTGGAAAAGTATTGGAAAGGTAAAAACTTGGCGCATACTACCTGGAAAGAATGCGGAAGATCCCTAGACCTAGAAGATCTGATCTTGCACGTATTATTGTATGTGCCCAGACAAAGGCTACCCCCAGTCAGAGAACTTTTATTGGAAAACTAAAATCTTAACAGACACTCTGCTGCTTGACTACACACAGGTTTACAGGGGGATTTGGCATTAGGATGGTGTACTCTTACCATAAGCAAACAAAAACATTACATGGCTGAGTTTAAAGTATGCTAATTAAAGATGTTTGGTTTGGTTTGGTTTTTTGCATTACTTGTCATGACTAGCATTTCTTGATGCTTCAGTTTTGGGACATTTAACATAAGACTCTTTGGTGCCCAGTTTTCAAGGTGCAGGTGTTAACAGGATAGAAGAGCCCTGTCTGGAATGCCAAGTAATCTTAGTATTTCATTCTTTACTTGCAGTAATTTATACAGGTCAAACAGGAGCCTCTGTCAGCAGCAGTGCTGAAATAAGCCAGCTGAAGTAAAATATAAATGCTGAGGTTTCAATTGAAGCTTGTTGTCATACCATTCTACATTTAGTTTTTCAAATTAGGCTCAAGTTGTAAAACAGATCTAAATTAAAAAAATAATCCTTATCAAGCAAATGTTTCCACCATTATGTACAGTGGTTCTGAAAGGCACTGAAATAAATGTACTCATTCTTGTTGTATGCTACTTCCTTTTTTTTTTTCTTTTTTTCCCCTTCACTGTTAAAACCTGAAGGATGAGAAGCTCACTGTTATCCAAGAGGTCCCAGTGCATGAAGGGAAGCCTCACATTATCCACTTCCAGTACCAGGTTACGGAAGTGAAGACCACCTCCTGGGATGCAGTGCTTTCCAATCAGAGCCTTTTTGTGGAAATCCCTGATGGTGTATTAGCTGATGGGAGCAAAGAAGGGTAAGACCTGAAATACTGCATGTAGTGCTGGGGAATGATGTCTGGCATACAGCCAGTGGCAAAAGTGTTGATAACTACCTCTATTCCATAGGCTCGCCTGTAATCATAGCCTTGCCTGTACTGTGAGTTACTGTCAGCATCATGATGCAGAACTGCACTTCTGGACTAGAACTTTGTCTTTTTATACTGGGTTAGCAAAACCGACTATAAAATGTAGCTTTTTGTCAGTATAGCTGTGTCCATAGTGTTTGCTATTGTATAAGGTACTGGTAGTCCATGTCGCTGGGGGTGTGGCCTTAATGGATCTCTTCTTTGTTCTGTAAACCTTTCAAAATACCTCTAATTGGTGAGGCTGTCTTCACGGTAGCGTTAGTGAGACAGGGTAATCATATACTGTCCTGCTGCCAGGTAGCCTTTCTTTCACCTCCACACCCTTCTATCCAGTTTGATCCCAAATATAGGTTTGTGTATGCTTTACTTAGTCTAGTTTCATCTGGTGTCTAAACCCGTGCATTAAGCTAAACTCTAAAGCATGTACCCCCACCCAAAGTATATGCAGTGCTGCTCAGAAAATAAGGACTTTGTTCATAAACACTGCAGCTGCCTCAACCCCTTTGGGAATTGATTCTTCTGTGAGGGTATTTATCTGTTACCATGATTTAAGTACAATTTCATAAGAGTTATTTTTAGCTAGGTAAAAGCCTGGTAGAGGTTATAATTGAAATAGATCATTATCATATTAACAAAATCCCTTCCAAGTTAATCCCCCTTGGTTATCTCCAGTCTCCCTGGCCACTGCTTAATTGTGTCTTGATTTAAATTCTTATTAACAGCTTCTCCAGTGGTGCACTTACAATAGTTTGTCAGGTCAGCATGACTGACAAGCCTAGACTGAAGTGATCAGCGGAGTTATGGCAGTCTAGGCCACCACAATTTTTCACTAAGAAGGGTAAAAAACATTTCATCACCTGCTTCTGTCACCTCCTTGGGTGACTCAGATGGAGGATTGCATTGGGAATCAGAATAGTGGGAGATTCAAAGAACAGGCCTTGATATGCAGACATATTTTACTGGCTCTGAGACAGTTTTTCCTATTTCTTGTCCACTTAAGACCTTTAAAGGGTGAGTACACCCTTAGCTTGTTGGAGGGGGAAGATGGAGGTTGGATACATAGCAATTAAACTGTTACTGTCAACATATGGAGATCTTGGTTATCAAAAATTTCTCTGCCAGGACAGACTCCATCCCATTCACTTGACCTGGTGAGATAGTAACTCAGTGCAGTACTGTGACTGAGTTATAAAAGCTACACAAGGCTAGGAAAATTCACAGACACTTCCTCCATACTTCATGTATGAAACAAGGATCTTGAGTGATTTGCTCTGGGCTTATCAGACTTGCCCTGGTTTGTGGGGAGCTGGGAGCAAGGCAGAAAAGTCAGTTATCTCAGCTTCTGTTAACAGTGATGGTCCAGAGAGATAAGCAAGACAGGATTTTTGAGGTGACAGACTATCTTTTATTGGTCCAATTTTTATAGTTAGGAGAGATGATACATTTTTAGTACCTTTGATCCCTCCCAGCTGTACAAGTTGGTCTGATGAAAGATATTCTCAGCTTCTATTGTTGGTCAAAGTGTGTAATTCCATAGTGCTTGTAGACTAGTAATGTTTTGTGCCTCTCAACATCCTCAGCAGTGTTCTAGCTGACTAAGCCAAGTTATTTCCTCTGGACTGATAATTCATACACCTTTTTTATTTTTCTTCCTCCCCTGCAGATTATTAGCACTGTTGGAATTTGCTGAAGAAAAAATGAAAGTAAGCTACGTCTTTATTTGCTTCAGAAAAAGTAGAGAAGATAGAGGTGAGTGCTTCTTTCCCTGCCAATGGTTTTTCCTTCCTCCAAACTGTTAACCTTAGCAAATACTCTTATCTTTAGATGGTCCCTTCCTGTTGCAAGTTTCCTGTTGTCCTGCAGAGATTGCAAGCAAATTTTAAATTACTTGCAAATTACTTTCTCACTAGAAGTCTTTATAAAAACTTTTGATTGTATGATATAAAGCAGGGGTGGGTAAAAAGGCACAGCTGGCCAGCAGCTGGACTTCATTTCCCAGCAGCCCCTACCTGCATCACTGCAGCTGGTTTCCATGGAGACTCCAGAGGGGCAGGCACTGTGACAGCACAGGGCAGCACTGGCAGGGCATACAGCGGGGCCCAGAGCCACTCCTGGGCCTGGGCTGGTATCTTGCAGTGGTGACAGGATGGTCCAGAGCCAGGCCAAGGCTGCAATCTGTTCCTTGCCTGCCTCTAATCCTTTACATCAGCTATAGATTCCTTAGGCTAGATTTCTGTAGTAGGACTTGAACTTTGGAACAGTAGGGTCCTGGACATGCAAACAAGATACTGCCAAATAAAGGAGGGCAGAGATTCAAACATACTCTGTCTCATACCCACCTGTACTTTGCGGTATGTTGTTCATGTGCCTGTGGCCTTAGGCACATCATTCCTCTCCTTTTTGAGTACCAGGATCCTTGTCATTAAATTGCAACTAATTTAATGATTCCTTCAAGTGAGAAATGAAATCAGGGTTTTGTACTCATGTGATTTTTTTTTTTCCTTTAAAAAAAAAAAAGGGGGGGGGAATGTGGTTTATCATATATAAGAGCCAAAGTGGTTTTAATGGCAGTTGTACTGGTTTTTGGTATTCTGATGCCAATCCCTTTTGAGCAAATGTTTTTACCAATTAGCAGTCTAGCAGTCCTGTCCGCTTCCAGACCTGTAGATAATCTTCACTCTGACTGTAGTTTATGACATAAGGGGAGATATCCAGATACCCAATATATCTGGCTTCAGATATGTGCTTACAGCAAGAAAATTTGAGGGGGGAGTTGTGGCAGAGCATAAGCATGAATGAACCAGTTCAACTCTAACCAGACATGAGGTAATGACTGTTTCAGTCAAGCAGCACTGTGGTGATAAGAGTGATTAGCAGATGTTACAAACCCTCTCTGAAAACTGGAATTTTACTCTGTCTTCTTTTTAAGAAGATTCTCTTTCATGCATCATTTAAGCTTCAGATTGTCAGAACTTCTCAGTGGCACTAAACACGAGAAGGTATCATTTATAATAAGCACTCCAATGAGGTATTTTTGTTCTAATAAATAGAGTTGGCAGCTTACTTGGGTTGAACCACTGAGGCAATATCATCTGGTTTCTGAAAGACAAATACCAAATACAGGCAGTCCTTGACTTACAGCGTTTCGAGTTGCACTTACGTTGCTTTGCACTTATAATGTTTATAAATTGACGTCGTTTCAACTTTCTGACGTCAGTTTCAACTGTACAATGCTTGATCCGATGCAATGCCACGCCAGTGAACAAGTTCACTGTGTCGCCCATCTCCCCGGAGAACATCTGTTCAAACTTCCTTGGACACTTTCTTTAAGAAAGCTGCCAAGACTCCAGAAAAACCTGCAGCCAAGGCTCCTGAGAAGACTCCAGCCAAGAACTCTTCAAAAAATCCAACCAAAAGTCCATAAAAAGTCCAGCAAAGTCACCTCAGAGAAGTCCTTCCAAATCAATTTGATTGCTATTTACAATATAAATACACTAATGTCACTATATTACTCGTCTAGAATTGATCAAGTACAAACTTCTGGGGTATTTTTGGTGAAAATAGGGTATTGGGCCTTGGTTCAGGAACCAGTCCCCCATTTATAACATTTTTTTATGAGAAAATTGGTTCCGAGTTGCAACATTTCGACTTAAGACCTGGTTTTCAGGAACCAATTGTCACAAGTCCAAGGACTGCTTGTACCAAGCTCTTTGTCTAATGCTTTGAGATCTACATATATGGAAAGCACTTTATAAAGCAGATAAGTATACTTACCATTTTACAGGTGGAGATACTGAGACACAGACAGGAAAGGGACCACACTGGTTGGTGACAGAGCCAGGAATGGGACTTTCCTGAGTCCTAGTCCAGTGCTGCCCTATTCATGAGGCTTTACTGCTTTCCTAAAAGGAACTCTGTGCTTGACCTCACCCTGGAACAGCTAATCGAATCCTGAAACACTGGACAGGGCTCAGACCCTTTTTTCATCTGATTTCATCAAGTCTGGAGCGCACATTCCAGTTGCTGATACTTCCATATATAGTAAAGTAAATCTTTCAGCATCCCCTCTGTTAAAAGCCAAGCAGCACAGTTAATTTGACTGAGAACATACAGTGACTAAAAGCCGTCTGTTGATAGCATGCTAGTAGAGCAGGGCACGTGGTTGGCACACCAGGCTGACTTCCAGAGGTTACTGTGGAAGTAGGTCCTTGGTAACAGATACTTGGGTGTCCAGTTTATCTGCTTCATCTGACCCAAATTAAACTAAACAGAGGTAGGTTTTGGATGGGTCTCCACCTTGGGTCACATGGGTGGTGTCTTAGTAGCAAAATCAGTGTGTTGCATTCCTGCAAAGCAAGCTGCTTGCTGGAGGAGTTCCTAAACCATGGCAATCACCCACACTCTCTGCTGTGGCATTTCTAGCTATTTTTCTTTCCTTCTATTCTGAAGTAGCAAGCTGTCACTGTTAGTCCTTGAATAAATCCATCCTGCCTGCTGTTGGGTGTCAGCCTTCATCTTGTCAAAATGGTACCTTGGGACAAGCCCACAGAACCTCCGGTACCTTGAATCCCCTCATCTCTGTGCTCTTGGGGGACTACATTCATCGTTGCATAAGGCAAATGAAAGGGAGTAGGGGAGCAGTGTTTGCTCCTACCTCATGTCTCTGGATGCCAGGGAACCCATGTTCAGTGCCAGTGGAAACAGGCTGGCCTACAAAAACTGCTGTTCCTCCACACAGCTGAGCTATCAGTGCTCGGGCATTGAGGAGATGGGGCTTTCATATAGGGAGCTGAAGGAAACAACTCAGCATCTGAGCTGCTTAGCATTTGAAGCTCCTGGAAAACCTGTGTTGGAGGGACTGTGACTGTTCCTTTTTTAAGCAAATGCATGATGAAATGAGTGGACTGAGCTGCCTGCTTGCAGAAGTCAGGGGGTGTCTCTAATTCAGCATGCAGTATTGTCTTTAGGCTGCACTAACTCGTCCATCCTGTACAGTGAGCCTCATCTTAAGC
>JAGPOW010003364.1:41389714-41402528 GCA_030014935.1 Caiman crocodilus | reverse complement strand
GAAATAGGAGGCATGCAGGTACCACCCAGTGAACTGTGGTGGCTCCCTGTCGCTGCATAAGCTTTTTATTTTAATGTGTTAGACTTGTGTTGCATTTGGCCCCTGCATATCCCAGCTGGGGTTGCTTTTTGTGAAGCATTGTGCATTCAAGATGGGCCTCATCTGAAGGAGCTGCTTCTGACAAGACACCAATAAAATGTTGGAGTGAAGGGGAGTATACAACATAAATGACTTAAGACTAGTTGAAAAGAAACAAATGTGGGGAAAGGACAAGTTTGGTAATATAGGGGGCCTGTCCCTAATGGAATTCCTTTTTAACAGCCAGTATGGGGCTAACAAAGTTGAGTTTGTAGCCAGGCATGCATTTTCCTTGTACATTTGTAGTTTCTCACAGGCTTCCTTGTCAGCTGTCCCCAAATGGTAACAGTCTTGTCTCTCTCTTTTGGTAGTTCCACTTCTGAAGACATTCAGTTTCTTGGGCTTTGAGATTGTGAGGCCTGACCACCCCTACGTTCCATCACGACCAGATGTGATATTCATGGTGTACCCCCTGGAACAGACCTCTTCCTCTGATGAAGAATAGCTACAGTGGAGGACTTCAGTTTGACCTGAAGATGCTCTTGAGGGAAGAGGGGGCGATATCTCCTTTCTTGAAGAAAGGGAAAACAAGCTTCTGTTGGACTGAAACTCCATTTTTCATTATTAGATTGGCTTGTATATCCTCAGAGTTGACTTTTTTTCATTGAAATGTGTTACATAGAGATCTATATATACACACACATGTAATCACCAAATAGTAAATGGAAGATGTTTATGAACTGGCATAGAAGCTCTCTAAATGCAGCTGTGTGGTATACTTGTTAGCCTAGCAGTGCCTCAGGCCCAGGCTATGAATGAAAAGCCTGGCATATTAGCGGGATCACAGTGGCTAGATGCAGTATCGACTCCTTGACTTTCTAAATCAGTGTTTGGTTGGTTTCTGCTTCCCCTCCTCCTTCCCCCCAATCACCTGATGTGTGGTGCGTGCTTGTTTTAAAGACTTGTATATTTTTATGTTCACTCAGACTCTTAAATATAAGGCATGTTTTGGGTATAGTCACATGGAAGGGATGTGCTTGAGTTAACTTTTAATGATGCTACATTTAAGGAACCCTATACATTTCTGCACAGGGGTAACCAACACTGTATGTGGTTTAACCCTGTTTTAAAAGCTTCTTGCTCTTCCAGCTTTTGTTTTAAGCAGTCTTATTTTGTTCAGTGTTACCACTGCACTATCGCAGCATTCAATAAAAGGGGCATTCAAACTAACTTCTCACAACTGCGGCATCTTCTTTTAAAAGGAAAAAAGGCCTTCCTCTAGGCCCCTGATAGTTGCTGCAGTGATACGTCCTTGGCTTCAGAGCGTTAAAATTGGTCCCCAGAGTATTGCTTCTGGGTCAGGTGAGCTCTTCCTTAGCATCTTGTTGTCCACGGTTGCAAATCCTTGAAGGCGTGAGCTATCTGTCTGAGTAGGGATCAAAGACTTGAAGTCCCTACCCAAGATGACTAAGGACACTCTTAGCTTTTAACTGATCCTTTATAATTTTCTTCTGCCATTTCTGAAGATGTTCTATACACTTCAGGCATTGCTGAGACGAGACCTGTATCAGAATCCAAAAGGAACTGAACATAGTCTAATAAGATGGGGACTGAGGGAGACTTCATCTGTACCATCCTCACCTGCCCCAGTTCACTTCTGTGACTTCCCTCATCTGAGAATGTCTATAGGTGCAGAAAGTTTGGGTGACAGAGGGGTGGAGCTGTCAGCTGCAGTTCGGGTCCAATCCCTACTATTACTGCAACTGTTACTAGCTAATTACTCTAACTTACCAATTAACAGATTTAGCATTTAAAACTGCATCCAGTCCCCTAAAATATACATACAGACATATTTATCTTCCATCAACACCACTTCCTTATGTCAGTGTTTTGTTCTTCTGTTCCTTGTTTCTTTTGATGTTAAGCTTTTTTTGTGTCTTGATCCCTATATAATATCTCACCTTCCCCTCCTTTGTTTCCCTAGAACTTTGCTCTGCATAATATAAACCTCATTATTGTCTACTCATCTTTGCTTTTAAATTTTAACTTTATTACAAATTGATTCTTAAGTGTTTAGCTCATAGAACTTGCACTTTTCTTCAGTATCCCAAAAGGCTTCTCAGATTTTCTGGTATGGAGACTAATCCCTCCTACTTCTAAAGTAGGAGAGATGGGTTAAAGTCTCTTTTTTTCCAGCCATTTGGTTATCACCTTGCTGGCTTTCTCTGAATGCCATTTGAGAAATGTGTGGGTTTTTTATAAACTTACCTTTGGAACTACATTGCAAGCATTTGCTGGCTTAGCTTTCTTACCCGTTGCATTGCCCAGGTGCTTTTTTATTCTGCTTTCAGGTTTGTATAGAAGATCTTGTCTGAAAGCTAAAGCCATTCCGTAGACTTCACTAAACACAAACACTGACCATGGAAAGGGACACTAGGATGGGGTGTCCAATGGCTGCAAGTAAGCAGTATACAAATCCTACTCCCTGTTCTGGCCAAGATGGAGATATTAAGACGTTGGCTTCAGTGACACGGGCAAGCACGCCTAGGTTAAATGGTATGATAAAGAGGCTAGTCTCCCATGTTCCTATGCAGTTGCTCCCAGGGGCAAGCTAACTCTGAACCTTTTGGAAAGTGTATAATTCTCTAGCCTATAGTTTAAAGTAAAATAGTTCTGTCATTTTAAGAGTCCATTTTTGAGACTTCCTTCTGGTGCAGTACGAAGCAGTAGAACCTTATCAATGCAGTGGTAGAAGCTCTCAAGTTAGAGAGGATGAACTGTTGCAAATGGATTAGTCCTGTACTAATAGTAATGCAGTGCACTGGCTGCATAGCTTTTGCAGCTGATTCGGGTAACTTTAAACTGATAGGTGTCCTCAACTGAAGAAAAAGTTGCACATTTCACCATGCCTATCCAAAAAATGCTGAAAATTAATGGAATAATTTGTTCTGTAGATTCCTGTCTCCAGAACTCAAGGATGCTAATCTGTCACTTAAATATAAAACAACTATTTGTACTGGCTGAAAGTATTTTAAATCTTATTCTTGTGCCGCTCAGGAAGTGTTATCAAGATCCAAACAAATTCCTAGGCAAAGCTGGCTGATTGCAGCAAATAGCACAGCACCTGAGTTGGGAAAGAACAAGCCAGGAGCAGGGCTCTGTACATGATCATTCTAACAAGACTTTATTGAACGAGATGGAAAACAAACAGGACTCTAAAATGTGCTGAGGATACACATACCAGAAGGTTTTGTGAGTAAGGAACAGAAGAGAAACTAAAATTGGATCATATCTGACAGACTTGGCAAAATGTGTGAAATTTAATTTTGGAGCAGTGCAAAGTATGGAAAAGAGACCAATGTATAATAAATGTGAGAAGACTGCATCAAATTTAAGATCAGACATTAATATGCTGTTGGAACATATCTCCACGATATTTAGTGTTGGGAAGAAGAACCTGTGGCCCTTGAAGTTTTTTTGGACATACCGTTGTGGGGAGAATGTAGGCTTTTGCTGAATTCTTTCTAGAACTTACACTTTTGGTTCCTAAGTATTTTGGACTCAACTGAAATGGGTGCAACTGCCCCCGTCTGGCCTGCCTTGCATGCACCTTGAGGACTGCAGCTGCCCAGTGCTCTGCTAAGCTGTAGAAAAGAGCTTGAGTACAGTTCCAGTGCTTCTTACTGCAGTGGAGTACCCTGTGGGTAGCCATACCTCTGACAGGAAAGCTAAGCAGTAGTGAGTGCTAGAGTCCCCAGACGGGCAATAAAAGAGGTAGCTTAGAGGAGAGTTTCTTCCTTTTTTTTGTCTTTTGCAGTTGATTTGTGGTGGGAAAATAAGATTTTTTTTTTTTTTTTTCTTCTCTCCACAAGTGCTTTTCCAGCTCTGACGCCCTTCCCCAAGCTTAGGAGTCTTCTACATCTTATTAAAAGAGTATGCTCAGTTGCTAAGATCTGCTAGGGACTTCTAAATCTAAGCCAGGTGTTGGTCTCTCTCTCTCTCGAACTCTTAAGAAGGATGCTGGGTATTGTCATGTAGTATACAAGCTGCTTCATGACCCTGAGTATGGAGGTGAGATCCTCCTTCAGTATGTCAGGACAGAAGTGTGACCTACTAGTGTCAGACTCCAGTGTTGTCTTGCTTGCCATTAAGATGGGAACCTATCAGCTGGTCTCCAAAGTTTGGTTCCAGTGTCATAACAGTGCATACATCAGTCTCCTGGCTGGCTCTGGCCAATCTATGTACCAACAGTAGTAAAGATGCCTATTGCAGGAAAGAACATTTATGCCTCTTGGAGTTCTCCCTTGCACATAGCACTGGATTGCAGCAGTACCTGATAGTATCTCTGACATGATAACTTTGGTGCTGACCCCTAACTCAGCTTTGGTGCAGTCATCCCTGTGCCATTCAGTGCCATCAGAGACCCTGATATCAGCATGAGCATCTCTGCCAGTCTCAACAGTACCTAAAATACCCAAACCCTTTCACCACTCCAGTTGTGTCCTATGGTATCTTATCTGTGTCACTGAATTATTTCTGATATAGCAGAGATGCGTCCTTAAACACCCCCTTACACCCCATGATCCAACTGGTCCAGACTTTCACAACTCTGGTAACAAGGGTGCATTTTTATTATGTATTTAAATTTGTCTATAGATCTAGCAAAAATTGCTGGCATGCCATGTTATCTGGGTACCCCAGTGGCTCTTGGTTATTCCATGCTTCACTAATCTCTTCTCCAAGCTACTCCAGACTGTTCTCTACCATGAGCAACTCCTGAAAGGGGGATTCCAAAGAGTTCTCAGGGAAGGTAGACCTTGGCATCAGTTCCAGCAGATGAACAAATGGTTCACTTGGAGCGCCATAGAAACTCCTTCATCCCAAGGAGATCCCAGTTGCCTCCTCTCCGGGAGAAGTAGCGCTGGAGTTATATTCTTTTCCAATTGCAAAGAGAACAGCATCTTCCCTGGAGTTGATGAGGTCTGAGGCCAAGAGCTAGTCCATTCTGTGATCTCCAGTGGCAGGCTAAAATGCTTTATTAATTGAATGCTTTTGGAATGGACCAAAATGCTTTAGCAGACCCCAGTTATCCTAACATCTGTGGCTAAAGGTACTGACTACTATTACCAAACTCCTTCTCAATCATGAGCAATTTTCCCACCTGTTACCTGGTTACCTGGTTCTTTGTTACAGCTTGTGGCCAGTGAAAGGTTACTGCAACGGTCCTTTGAGGCTATATCAAAAGAGTGGACCAAAAGAGTCCACAAACTAGATTTACTTATTAATTCATTCTATAGAGAGTTTGCAAATGTGCATTTCTGACCCTCACACAGTCTTCCAAAGTGTGGCTGCACTAATTGGGGTTTGGTGGCAAAGTTCACTGATTCCCCAGTGATGCTCAATGGTAGTAGTTAAAAATTGTGAATATTTGCCTGTTAGCAAAGACCTTTCAAGTCACGTTGCTGCTGCAAGTGTCACCTCAGTAGATGGACACAGTCATGGCTCCAAACTCCAGGAAACCCTGCAGAGCTACAACAAAACCATTGCACACCTCAAAAGGACTAAGTCCTCAGCCTCATGTTGGCTAAAACTGATAAGGCCCTGAAATTCCCAAGCAACACTCAGTGCCTTTGCTGCATGCTTGCATTTCCCAAAGAGGTGTCCATGCAGGTACAGGAATATCAAGCAAGACGCTCAGAACCCTCTAAGCTAAACGCGCTCGCAGAGAAGGATTCTCTTGTCTTTGCATGTGTGGAGCAGCAAGGTAGTTGGGAAGCATTGCTTCTTAGCTGCCTACAATGCTTTCAAAGTGAAAAAATGCTCCACTTTGAAGTCTTACCAAAGTGCAGACTGGGTTTTTTTGCGTCTTCTGTGCTAATAGCTGTGTTTATTGTTGCCAGATGTAAGTAATCCAGGGTGTTTTAGTTTGCCTCAAAGGGACAAGATTTCTTCTTGGTCACTTAAAAGTTCATTTAGTTGCAATATAAGGTTACCAGTGCTAGGGTGTTCAATATTAACTAACCCCATAGTGAACAGGTTCTTAAACATTGATAATACTCTATGCACTATTCAAATCCATTTCCTCCTTGGGACTTCAAATGGTGTCATGGAAACTCTGTGGGGTCATCATTGAAGCCAATGGCAACCCATTGTCTAGCACACCTTTTGGCTAAAGCAGCTTTTCTTGTGATTGTCAAAGTAGATGAGCTGTGAGCTTATGTCATAAAACCCTTGCACAGTCCAGAAAGACAAGGTCTTAACATCATATGCCCCAAATTCTCAAGAGAGACTGTCTCTGACTTTCATCTTAATTACATTATAGACTTGCCTACTTTCTGCCATAAGCTTTCCATGTGCAAAGATGAGACGTCATGCTCTCAGTGTTGGCCAAGCCATCGTGATGGATTGTTTAGCGCTTCAAGCTGTTGTCCATGTATCCTATGCTGAGAGAACAAAAGGTCAAGCAGTTCCTGTGCAAATGCTTTCCAATTAGGTAACCTCCTGGATAATGTCCTGCTGAGGTTGCTAATAGTCACTACCTCAAATGTTCAGGTTGTTCTCCCAGAGCCCTGAATGTCTGTGGTTTTCCCAGGGAATGTGCTAGAGAGATGCATACAGAACCACAGCTTGGCTTTCTTTGCCCAGTGTACATCCCAACCCCTGTACCAGAGCTTATGCAGATTTTTGGCATGCCATTCTGCCACACCTCAGCAAGTAGACTCCCAGCCCCTTCACCAGAAAGCACTGCTTTGGTGTCACCCAGAGTGGAATAGACATGTGCAGTGTATCTCCATCTTCTACCCAGCAGGGAAATCATTTTTTTTCTGGAGTGATTGCACATGTCGGTTGCATAGCCCAGTGTCCTTCCCCTCTGCTCTGTTGTCTTATGGCATCACCAAGGTACTGAAATAGGATTGAAGAGGCTCTGCCATTACAAGCTGGGATGGGGGCACAAGGAGACAGTGGTGTCATGTGCCACCCTGACAAATACTGGTAGGGAGAGCTCTTCAACCCCCAAGCACTAAGTACGCACCTGCCCCTAGAGCAAAGCAGACACTGCGGCATATCTCCAATACCAGTAACAAAGCAGGTGAGCAATGGTTTTTCCTGAAGCCTTCTTACACTTCAGGAAACCAGCCAGAACCCTTTTTCTCCCCTCCCCACACAGTATGACAGCAAAAGCTAACTACAGTATTGCAGCCTGCAGGGCTGTATTCCCAGCATGTCCTATGTAAGTAGAAATTGGTCTTAGGCCCAAGTTTTTCAGTGTCTTGGTATAACTGGAGGGAACACTTGGGTAGCAGTTTTGCCTCCATGCTGTTAGCTAGAGATGGGCTGAAGGCAAAAATTGGATCTAGCCCCAACCCATGCTTAGGTAGGAGCTGAATGTTGTGGCTCAGTTTCACTGCAGACTTGCAAGCTCTTGATTGGAAGCAAAGGGCAGCCCCTGCCCTGCACTGTTCTCAGCAAGTTCCTTGTGATGAAATCCTGACTGGCATGTCCAACCTGAGGCCAAATTGAGAATTAAACTCTGAATTCAGTTTTCTTGCAAACATTCCTGAATGGTAATTGTACCCTTCCCATTTCCTGTTCTGGGAGGATGCAGTATCTATATCACTGGCAAGTACCTACCCTTCCTGCAGGGCTGTAGCCAATGGCAGCCAGAAGAAGACTGTAATAGTATGTTGGACCAGCTGCATAGTTAGGATAGAGTTAAACAAGCCTTTGAATGCAAGACCTTCTTCTCCAGGTCTGAGGAGACAAACCAGCATAGCAACAGTAAAAAATTGTTGGACAAGTAGGGGAGAAAAATTCCCAGAGGTAGCAGACAGATAATTAGCATAAGCCAGGTCAGCCTCAGCTTTCTTTACACAGTGAGGTGGCACCAGTAGATTGAGATGGGTAAATATAGATGAACACTTACAGTCATCCTAGAGCAGTCCTCAGTCAGGATGCCACAGCACCATGGGGTGCTGCAAGATCCCTTTAAGGGTACCACAAAATATTAGCACTGTTTTGTGTGCAAACACCTGCACATCATTCCCAAAGTAAACCCACAGATGTCAAACAAGAATCCACAGAATCAAAACTGTTCTGACCTGCTGTGGTCTAAGTTCTTGGCAACAGACGAATTGCTCCTATTTTTCTCCATAGAAAAAATAAGAGAAATTCTGAGGGGGCCTTGAGTCTAAAACTGTTGAGAACCACTGTCCAGGGCCTTTCTCTAACAATGTTACCAGTACTTGCTGGGAGACAGCTGCTGTGGCTTTCTCTCTCTGCCACAGACCTGGCCTAGACAACTGCAGCTGAATGAATGTAAAACCTGTTCTTGCTGCAAAGGCCTGTCTTTCCTTTCTGTGGAGCAGAAAGCTTTGCTGAGAAGAGGTGAGCACTCTTCCAGGACAGCCTTGTAGCCCCTGAGTGCTGGGAAATGTGTTCTTAGTCCCATCTTGCAGAAGATGGCAATGCCCTGTCTCCCACATCTGGGGCAAGTGCTCCAACCACTGAGCCATGGGGTAACATGGGCTACCACCACCAGCTCCTCCACCAGCCGTCTTTAAAGAGAGAGAGTAACACCACCTACACCCTTCTTTAAGGGGAGATGGAAGCACACACCTCCATGTGAGTGTCCTGGGGAGGGGACCCAGAGTCAAGGAACTCCTCTTGGTGGCACTGAGTAAAGTGCAGATGCCCTGGAGGAGGCACAATTTGAGAGATCCCGTCTTCAGTGTTTGCCTCTGGAATAGTCCAGGCACTGCCTTCCTCCACGAACTCTTTCATGGACTCTCCCTGTACCTGTCAAGCTGCCAAACTGGAATCTGGATCCAGCTCCAGGGGCCAGGCCTCTAGGAGTTAAGCCCAGCCAAGCTTGACAGAGTGGGGACCTAGATCCCTTGGACCAGGGCTGTAGTGTATCCCTGGTGGAAGAGCACTTCCGAAGGTGCACAGCAGGAAGGAATCTGTCCATGAGACTGGCAAAGAGCTAAGCTTATCTAGGGCACAGCCTTCCTTGGGTGTGAGGCAGGTGCTTGCACCATGTTGAGAGGCAGCTGGGGCCACTCTGGTCGGTTTGGTGAGGAGACTGAGCAAGAACCTGGCCTGAGAACGAAGCATGCAGAAAATGGACACCTGCACCAGAGCCACCACCTCCTGTCAACAATAGAAAACATCTAGAGTCCTCAGGGGCATTCACCAGAGCAGCTGCCATCAGCCCATGTGTACTGTCTCTGGACTTCTTGGTACGCAGCTAAGTCAGTGGCACGCACATGCATGTGCTCTTTCCCACATGCTCAGAACATGAGCCTTGCAGCTCCTTGGACAGTTTGAGGAAAACCCACACTCGTAAATATAGCATGAGCTCACTCTACACCATTTTCTACGGTTTGTACCATCCACTCAGTACTGGTTTTCAGCAGAGACATCAAAGGCCCTGCTAACTGAGGCCTGTTATAGCAGCTGCAGGACTGTTGGAAAGATCAAGAGCATTTTTATGACTGAAGAAATGGTTCTCACCTCCCTGCCCCACTTTTCATAGGCAAAAACAGTGCCCTCTCCAGCTTCCATGCGCTAAGATTTGCCTCGGGGCACAAAGGCAGCTGTCTGAAGCAGGGGAATGAACAGTGGCAAAATGATCGTCAGCATTTGCGTCAGCGCTGAGACATTGCACCAGTGTCTATGGGATGGGCTCCCAGGTAAGCTGTTTGGGGCGGGGGGGTCTAACCAGTTCAGTATATCGCTTCTGAAGAGGGACTCAGGCAGCTCTGTTGCTCTCAGTGTCAGTATAGACAGAACTGAAGTCTGACTCTGAAGTTAGAGGTGCTGAGCCTGAAAGTGGAAAGGGTTTGGGAAGTTATTGTGAATTGAAGTGGAGTCTTTTTTACAAGCAGATGTAAAATTTCCCCTAAAAAGGAACTGCAAAGTCACATTAGTTGAGTTTAACTGCTTTTGCTGGCAGTCCAGGATGGGGACGATGAGCTTTCTTAGCGCTGATGTGCAGGGCTGAAGTGGTATTTAACCACTGCCTTTTTTCCCAGCATAAAGGGTGATGGCACTAGGGACAACTTTGAAAAAACAGTTTGAAGTAGCTCAAATAGAAATGGCTTCTGTTCCCCTCTAGGGAGTGCCATCAGGGGGCAGGCACTGGTGGCCCCAGTTTTCATAGGCCTTAAGTAGCCAGCTCCACTGGTGCTTTTACAAAAACTGGTTACAAGCAACAGGAGCTGCTTCTCAAATGTGTCAAATTCCCTTTGCTCAGCCAAGGTGACAGGGTGGCAAGAGAGCTTCATGTTGACGGTGAAGGACTTTCCCAGAGGCAGGAAGCCCAGCTCAGAGTCAGCCACAGGGACTGAGCCAGCACTCGCCGAGTTCTACAGACACTCTGGCCACCTCCAGCCCTGCAAGAAGCGTTAACGGATGGGACTGGCACCATAAATCCATCAGCAACCTGACAACATTGCCATCCTCTCTCTTTACATGCCCCAGGGAGCCCTGAGCCAAAACCAAGTTTGTACCCCTTCATTCTCCATCCTATTGGGTCCTGACCCCTTCTTGCTTGAGCAAGACCCTGTCTCTGCAGGCTGAGTCAGTGTGGATGCGGGGTTACATTTCGCTCAGCCAAGTGGAGGCTTTTTCGATGCCTTCCACCTCTTCTGTTGCTGGCTGCAAGGAGCACACAGCTGAAATGGTCAGGGAGTTGCAGCCAGCTTGCACTCAAGTGCCCACGTGAGCTTCTGTAAGATCTTCAAAAAAGCGGCAGATCTTCACAAGAGAGCATCTTCAGTGCTCTGCATGGGTGCGAAATGTGTTCCACGGCTGATCTGAAAGGAGCAGGGCAGCAAAAAGCAGTGTTAGGAACTGGAGAGGCCCCCAGAAAAGAGGCCCTGCAGCACTGAGCAGGCAGAGGCTGAAATGCCTGCTGCCAGGGACTAGGTCCTGGCCATGGCAGCCAGGAGGGCAGAGCTGCCAGGAAAGCACAAATACAGTCAGCGTCCCCTGCTCCAACCACTGTGTGCCCATTGCCTCGGGGGCAGCACAGCTCGGGCCTCTGCTGACTTTGCAGCCTTATCTCCAAACTGCAGGCGCCTCTGCATTTCCGGTTGGCACCATACTGGAGGACCTTTGGGTGTAAACACTGCATGCACTGGTAACAAGATTACAGGAGCTTTTCTCTGTTCCCCTCCACTCGCCCCGGGCGAAGGCTGAAACCGCAACCCCAAGCACCAGTCAGGGGAAGCTCTGAAGTGACAGAGCAAGCCAGCCCTATCCACCAGGTCCCTGAAGACGCTGCCCAAACTGCCGCTCTGCTCCCCCTACATTTTACTGCTTATAGAGACTCAGGTGGCTCTATCAGAAGTGCTGATTTGTTTTCCTTGTGAGGTCTGTGCTGTGAAGCAGCCTGGTGCCTTTGGAGGTTGCTTTCTACTGTGTTCCCAGGAGGCCCGAGGGCCAAGTCCCTTGGGATGACGGGAGTAGGGGTCAGGTAAATAGCAAGGGCTTTGCTGCTGCTCTGCCCTGCACCAATACCTCTCAGTGCGCAGGAACATCTCTTGCTCTGCCGAGTCTGCAGTGATCTGGGTGGTGGTGTCTGAAGGGCAAAGCCACAGCAGGACAGCCCCCACCATGGCTGAGACAGGCCAGCAGAGCTGCCTTCCAGTGCCCTAAGCAGACTTTGCTATGGCTGATCCCACTGGAGGGAAGATGCCAGTCCTGCTCCCAGCTGAAGAGGCTCCCACATCTGAGCTATCTTCCAAGGGGGCGGGGTGTCATGCACTGAGTGGGGACCTGGCAAAGCACGTCAAGGCAGTGGCAGGGAGACCTATGAGGGCTGCTGTCCAGGAGAACCAGCTGGTGAGACACCCAGGGGCCACCGCTCCCCAACATCAGTGATGAAGCCTGACCCCAGGCTTAAGCTGGACATGGCCCTTTCACCTATAATAGTACCTTCCTAAGAGGCCACCTGACCTGAGCCCATGGCAACTCCCAGCTGGCTGGTGCAGGCCACATCCTGCTCTGCACTCCTGAGCCAAGAAGGCTGCCACCTGCCCATGTCGGTGACCATCCGCAAACCACAGCCTCAGCTTTGTGCAGCCGCGTCTGGGAGGCACTGTACCGCCACCCTCACAAGCCTCGTTCTCATCCATCAGCTCCCACGTTAGCCGTCTTAGGCAGATGGTGCTGCTTGGCAGCGGAAGGGTTTTTCCTGGCACTAACGCTGGTGCAGGGCTCTGCACAGACAATCTGCTTACAGTAAAGCCCCACCACAGCTCAGCGAGTGCTGACACGTGCCCTCCAGCTAAGCCAGGTATTTGGAGCACTGCTAGGTTTGGGGCAAGAGCAGCCTGTATGCTTGTCTGCCTGAAGGGCTGGAGGGAAGGGACTGCAGGTAAACACCCCAGCACTTGCAGCATCACTCAAGGGGTTGCCACAACACCATTTCCAAGCCTATTACTAATGGCTTTAGCCGTGCAGTCTGGGGCAGAGAACCTGGTCCTGGACTTCACCAGCATTTACCAGCCTGGAAGCTGCACAGCCCAGCTGCCAGGGGTGAAAGGCGCCAGGCAGAGCCAGCAGCCTTCAAGCCTATGTAACAGCAGGCAAAACACAGGCATTGACAGAGCCAGCATGTGTGACCCCCCTCCTCTCTGCACACTGATGCATACACCCCCGCCCACTCTACATACTTACATCTACACCCTCCTACACACATATAGACACACACACACACACACACACACAC
>JAGPOW010003364.1:41374935-41389614 GCA_030014935.1 Caiman crocodilus | reverse complement strand
ACACACACACACACACACACACACACGGACGTGTGCAAAGCCATGCAGGCTCTTGCTTTTCCTTACCCCAGCCCTACAGCCCAACCACCATCCATTGGGCTTCAGAGGAAGCGGTCTGCTGTCATCCTCCCTGGTGAGAGGGGAGGAAGCACCTTTGTGCTCGAGCAGGCATTGCCACACCACAGGGCAGTCAGATGCCTGTTGGCTTCTTCCTGGGTCCCTCCTCAGAGACAGCAAAAAGATTCTGGCCAAGTGACATGGCCTTATAACAGCATTATATTATAATACCCTTATAATGGCATAACCCCTGCCCTTCAGGAGCCGTGCCCCAGTCTGCTGTGTTGTGCAGGAGGCCTTAAGATCTACCAGGAGGTGGCAGCTGCCTGTGTGAGATGAGAGGGCAGATGGGAGAAGGAGGCCCCTGTCCTTGTAGCCTGAGGGAACAGCCAGGGGCACCAGCAGAGCAGTGGGCACTGCCCAGCCCAGCTAGCTCCCCCCTCAGCTGATGCCTGGGGACACAGCGCAGAGGGAGACCAGAGTGGCCTGTCAGCCCCAGCCCAGCCCTCAGCACCATCCAAAAGGGAAGGGGGTGCGGGGGAAGGCTGAGGCAGAGGCCCCGGGGAATCCAGCCAAGCAGCCTGTGCTGTCAGGTGCTTACCCCAGGTTCCCATTCCCTGCCCTTGTCTTGATACTGGCTGGCAGCAGCCATGCCTAGAGGATTGCCCAGCCAGGTCTACTCACACAGCACCACTGAGGGCTGGGACAGCCACCTCCCAGCACTGTGTGGGGGATTAGGGTCCTTGCCCTCACCCATCAATGAGGCACCTCCCTGACAGAAGAGGCTTGGGCTGGCACCCATGGGGCTCCCCACTGAGCCCAACCCCCAGCAGATTTA
This sequence comes from Caiman crocodilus, assembly GCA_030014935.1. Lineage (NCBI taxonomy): Eukaryota > Metazoa > Chordata > Crocodylia > Alligatoridae > Caiman > Caiman crocodilus. The sequence goes on along the minus strand of JAGPOW010003364.1, from coordinate 41,388,719 downwards.
CCTAGCACAGGCCAACTGGGTGTTGGGATCAGTCAGGACTACAGTCATGCAGGCACCAGGCCCCACTGGGGCAGCTCTCAGCGTTTGGGCTCAGTCGCTTGGCTCCAGTCAGCAAAGCAGGGCAGGGGAGATGGGCTGAGCCACAGCAGCATTACCCATGCCCAGGGCCCCTTCAAGATGGCCTGGCAAAGAGCAGCTCTGTTGGAAGGAAGGGACCAGGGGGAGGGAAACCAGACAAAGAAAAAGCCACCCTCGCCTGTGTGTGATTGTCTCTTAAAAAGATTTATTCTCTCTCCTTGCCCGAATGTACAAAGGCAAGAAGAGTTCAGTTTGTATATATATATATTTATATATATATATATATAAAAAACAAGGAACTTGGTAATAATGTACACTTTACAGAGGGCAGAATCAGGAAGACTGAAATTAAACCCAACACAGCAACTCCAATGGAAACAAGAGCTATAAACATCAACATTTCAAAGTCCCCGTGGGACCCCTGCTCACGGTGTGGGGCGGGGGGTGGGCTTGCAGAAGGAAGGTGGCACCAGGCATGGACAACAACGGGGCAGGGAAGGGAGGGAGGGGACTGGGAGGGCAGCATCCCCTTCAGCTGCCCAGACTGCTCGCTGGCAGGAGCCTGCTAGGAACACTGAGATCGAAACTCAATACTACTCAGCTGACACCAGTTTTCATTAACGGCCAAGGACTGAGAACAGACCCCACCTTAAACCAGTGTTCAGAAGCTCCTTGCCCGCTGACCTCCTTGCTGGTATCATTTAGATTGACTTGTGGCTTCCCAAATCTCAAACACCATGAGTCTCTTCTTCCAGGGCTGGCTACTGCCCCCACCTGGCCCTTTTCTGCTGATGGAGATGTCTAGACTGGGGCCAGAAAAGATATATGGATGCCTGAAGGACACTGCTGCTTTGCCCACAACCTGCAGGAGCCAACAGGCAAGGTCTCAAACAACAACCTGGCACCAGCTGGGCTTCCTCACAGACCTGACATGCCAAAGATGGGATGCCACCCACTGCCAAGCCTGAGCGTCTGGTGGCTCCACCATGCTGGCAGCCCTTTGGGGTCACTTCTTGTGAGCAGCTGAAAGGTCCCTCCTGCTCCAGAGGCAGAGCAAGGCGCAGCCCCTTCGCCCCACAGAGCTCCATCTCCCAGGCCCTCCTGGCCAAGGCAATTCTCCCTGTGTTGTGAGGACTAGGCTCAACCCACCTGGCCTTCAGGAATGTCCCACCAGACAGGGAAGTGATCAGCCCTGCCCTTGGAGGGGCCCTGGCTGCTCTATGCCCGGTCCTCAGCAGGGGCATGTGGAGATGCGAGTGGGTCTGGGCCAGGAGATTCCCTTCACCCAGAGAGCTGTGGTGGACCAGCAGACCTACCGTCCTGCCCTTCCATGCCAAGGCCACTGTGGGCACTGAGGCCTGCCTGGGGTGGAGGGGCAGATCATGCCAGCCCTTTCTTTGGCTGGGAAGAACCAGCCTGGCTGGGGAGCGGAGCTGCCTCTCTGAGAGATGTAAAGATGTAAAACCCTAAGCAAACCAAGACCCACTGTGGGGGGGAGAGGGGCATGGACACTGGAAAATGGCTGACAAGGATTGACCAGTGGCTTCTCCTCCGTTGTACAGAGTGGGAGGGAAGGCGGAAGGAGATGGGGAGGGAAAAGGGGAGGAGGGGAAGGCAGGGGGGAAGGCAGGGGGCAGGGTCCACCCCTGCCCCCACCCCCACCCCCAAGGGGAAAGAAAACAAAACCCAAAACAACAGCTTTCAAACGATTCCTTTTTACAATATGTACAACAGAGCCCGGCAGGCAGAGAGGGTCCCGCAGCAACGGCACCTTGGGGGCTGGCGTGACACAGACAAGGTGGGGACAGCACCAAGACACAGGGCACACAGACTGGCCCAGCCCTGGCCCCCTCCAAGGGGGCAATGCAGCCTGCTCACATAGGGAAGCAGTGTGCCCCACAGCAGTCTGTGCCAGGCTGGGGATGCCCTGAGTGAAGCAGTTTGGTGGTAGGCAGCAGCCACTGTCTCCCTCAAGCGAGCAGCCTGGTCCCAGCTCAAAGTGTGATGGTCGTGGGAGGGAGCAGCCTGAGGAACAGCTCTGGGATCAGTCGGTTGTTGGCATCAGCCTCCTCAGAGGGCCACCAGCCTCACCCACAGTGCTGGGTGCAGGCCCAGGGCAAGGGTACAGCAGGGGAGCAGTCCTAGTCCCTGCCTCCAGGAGCATTTGGCAGGCTGGTTCCCTCCCACCCCACCCTGAGCAGAACCACTACCTGGAAAACTAATGGGAATAGGGGAAGGTGGGGAGGGCTCATCCCCATGGGATCGTGGCTGACCTGGGAGGAGCAGAGCCGGGCAGGGGCACCAATGCCATCCCCAAGTGCTCACAGCTTCCCCAAGCCAGAGTCACCACTAGGGAACAGGGAACTGAGGGTCTCAACAGAGTGGCTGCAGTGGAGTCTGGAGCACTGCCAGCACCATGGAGGTGCCAGGCACTGCCCAGTTTGGGAAGAATGGGGCCCACAGCCACCAGAGCTACCACACTGCCTCCCCAGCCACCTGCACCTGCCCTCTCCTGAGAGGAGAAAACTGGCATTATCAAAAGTGAAGAGCAACCTTGGATCTTGGCCAGCAGCACACAGGCCCACCATCCTCTATAAATTGGCCTCTATAAATATGTAAGGGGTGAATATCAGGAGCTGGGAGAAGAACTGTTCACTAGGGCATCCCAGGACAAAGAGCAATGGCCATAAAGTGTTGCAGGAGTGGGCAATTAATTCAGGCAGAGGGCCATTTACTGAGTGTTGGCAAGCAATCAAGGGCTGCATGACAGGCAGCCAGGGGCAGCTAAATATTAATTTTCTAATAGACTTCCCAAGGAGGTGCTGCAGTCCCCAGCCTTGGAAGTCCTCAAGAGGAGACTGGATCGACACCCTGCTGGGATCATTTGATCTCAGCAGTATTCCTACCCAGAGCAGGGGGGGTTGGACTTGATCTTTTGAGGTCCCTTCCAGCCCTTAATTTCTATGACTTCTATGGTCCTGGGTGGCCTCCCTGCTGGCATGGGAGGGGCTGAGTGGATTTGACAAATGGCAGGTGGAGGAGCTGGGCCATGTACTGAGGACTGTGAGGTGGTGGGAAGGGCAAACCCAGAACAGAGCCAGCCCTCCAAGGGGGAACTCAGCTGTGCAAAACTAGGGTTGCTCTGCTCTGTGCTGTGCTGTGCTATGGCGAAGGAACATTTTTCACTGCAGCCCTGGATCCCGCTGGCAAAGGGCTGATGGGGGAGCTGCATCTGCAGAAGCAGTAACAGAGAAGGGCCAGGGGGAGGCAGCAGGGTCAGGGCACTAGGGCAAGGGACGCTGTGGTGATCAGAGGAGAGAAGGCATTGCAGCAAAGCACTCTGCAGGGAGGGGCAGGGCACTGGGACAACCACTTCCACACCACCTCCAGCAAAGGTCTTAGGATGGGTCTAGGGTCTGCCCCCCATAGGCCTCAGTGCACTCACAAGAACTCCCCGACCTGCAGCCTGAACTAGCTTTTCCCAGCTCCAACAGGGGAGGAGCCCTGGTCAGACCATGGGATGTCCCCTCAGGCACCAGGTCACCACCCCACAAGTGCATGCATGCACCCACAGTGCACACATATGGGCCATGATAGGAGTAGCCACCCCCATTGTGCACATGTTTGTTGCAGGCAACCCCCCAATATGTTGGTACAAATAGGAATAGCCCAAACTTTCCTTCCTGAGACTGAGCCGGATGTCTGAAGATCTTCCCTGGTTCCAACACGGCCACGAGCAGAAGGTGCAACGACACAACGTGAACCCAATGGGCTGGTGCTCCCTGCCCGCCCCATGTCCTGGGCCGCTCCGAAGTGGGGACCTCCAGCGGGACCTTCCAACTCAAGTCCATCAGAAACCCTTGGTGCTTCCCACGCCCTCTTCTTCTGCACCCAGAGGGCGATTCACTTCCATCCTGAATGCCGGTGACCAGTAGAATAAATATTTCTGTAGGTACCAGCTCTCCAAGAAAGAGGCACAGGGCAGGGGGGTGGGGGGATTCAGCGTGTGTCCGACAGGGAAGAAGACAGAGTCTGCCTCAGATTATGGCAGGAACGTCAAACAGAACAATTAACACCATTCAACTGATGTCTAATGGAATTCGCAGCGCTTCCTCATGTGAGCCAGTCACATGACTTGGGGCAGCCTAGGATATCCGACCACATCATGTCCTGTCCAAAACAATGCAAAAGGGAGCATTAGCCCAGGGCAGCATGTCAATCACAAAAGGGTAGTAGCAGCTGGCAGGAACCCACCAGCAGCCAGCTTCAGTCTCCATCCATCCTCACCAGGCTGCCTGATGTCAACAGGCCCCAGCATCAGATTGGTGGAAAAGGCAACTCCCCCACCATCCCTCTAGGAGGCACTGCTCTCACAGACAACTAGCTACAGGCTACACCAAAAGCAAAGCGTCTGGTCAGCGGCAGGGCAGCTGGCAATGGCAGGACAGATATGAAGGGCCTCAGCTGACCTGGGGATGGGGAAACCTAAAGCTGGAATAGCATGGAGCACATAGGCTAGGGGAAAAAGGCAGAGCTGCTATGGAGAATTGCAAGGGTGGGCATCACAAGACCACGAGTTGAGCTTGAGGGGCACTGGCAGAGTTATTGGGGGGCAGCAAATACATCCCCCACACCACGCCCAGGCTTGGCTATGCCTGCAGAGGCTGCTCCTCTGCTTTAGGAAGCCCCCAGTTCTCCCCTACGTATAAGAGGGAAAGCCCTAGAGACATGTGACATTCGCCCAAGTGTTGGGCACCTTCCCACAGATTAATCCTCTCCATGCCACAACAGAGCTTTCCATGCCCTGCAAGAAGACACCTTGGGTCTCAACAGCTGGAAGTTGGCTACGTGGGGCTGTTCTGTAGGCTTCCCCACCTTCACTATGGCAGAGGCTTACCGTTCTCACCTCCGGGGAGGTGGGTATAAGGAGGGAGTGGAGCCCTGCTGGCTGGCAACAATGGCTGTAGAAGAGAGACCTGCAGAAAGAAGCAGAGAACAGATCAGGAGCTGCACGGCAGCACCATGGGATGAACAGCGGTGACGCCAAAGGCTGATGACAACGGACCTGCAGTTCAGGTTGCTCAGCCTTGCGCTGTCCTGCACTATGCAGCGGCCTGGAGCTGCGCTCAGTGCCAGGGGGCTCCAGCACCAGCCCTGAGGCTGGGAACAATGAGTTGCCCTCCCCGGAGACATGACCCAAGACTGGCAGCACCCCATAGGAAGGAGCAATTCATCACAACAGGCCAGGGGAACCATGAGAGCTGTCTATTTCAGCCTGGTGCTGCCAGCCACGCAGGGCAGGAGAAACTGGGGGTGACCTCAATCTGCCTTTTGCTGCTCCCCCTCACACTCATGCCAGGTAATCCCACATCCACCAGGGTTGTTCACCCAGCCTTTTCCCCCACTCAGAGCTCTAGACCCTGGCATGGACCAAGCCCACCTTTTTCACTCCCTGCCTGCGGGCCCTCTGCTCTTACCTGTTGCATAGGGCAGGTTGTACTGTGCTGGCAGCAGCGAGTACCCTAGGTGGTGGTGGTGGTGATGCGTTGACATGAGGCGTTGGGAAGGGGAGGTCCGGGGTCGGTCCACGCTCCTCTCCCCACCTCCTGCTGCCCCGACAGTGCTGCAGCCTCCGCCTCCCCCCACCACCCCACAGCCGCTGCGCTCTCGCTCCTGAGACGTCTTCTCGCTTATCTGGACAGGGAAGCACAAAGGTGCGTTGAAGACGGTGGACAACCAGGCACCATGCATGTAGGCTGGCCCTGATGTCCACAAGGCAGAAGTGTCCAGGCATGGTGTAGCATGTGCCAGGGGGATGAGGCTACTGGGCCAACTGTCTGAGCCAAGGGCCCAGCAGGTCACTGCAGGCTCCTCCAGTGACTGAGCTCCTCGCCCTACTGGTGTTGCCACAGCCAAGATAGCTCTGGACTTCTGCCAGTGAGGTTACCTCCAGCCATAGATAAGCAGGGCTGAGGCTGGGCAGGGCTAGGGAAGTGCCTGCACAAGGCCCTTCCTAACTGCACATAGTATGCTCTGCTTTCCATCTCAAACACTGGCCTCAGGCCGCTGCTGTGAAGAGGCATGAGCCTGCCCCCAGTGGACAAGGAAGAGACAACAGATGGGCAGCACCAGTTTGCCGTGTGTGTGCACGCGTGCATGTGTGTGTAAACATCCACCCCATCATCCCCCTACCTACATCACAGGATGGTCTCTACACCCACCACACACAGCAGGATCATTTTCCAAGGCAACTTCTCCCATGGATTATAAGATGGATCCCAAAACACAAATGCTCCTGGGGCCTGCCAGCCCCAGCTAGACCCAAGATGTCTTCCTTTCCCCAGGACAGATTCCTTGCACCCATGGCTTCAGCACTGTTCCCAGAGCATGAATGAGGAGGCTTGGGAAAGGAGACCACCATGGAAGAGGCAGCAGTCCTGGGGGATGATGAAACGTTGGCCTTGCCTTGCTGGGAGAAGCCACTTCCCCTCCTCACGTCTCAGGGTTGGCTTACAGTCTGCGAGGGCATCACGCAGCCCAGACACCACCATGGTACTGGACCATAATGAGGCCCTAGGCATGGGAATGGGAAAGCCTGTACTAAGCCACTCAACAGCACCCACCAACAGCAGGTCTGTGGGGCTAGGCTCCAGCATCTATCTGGGGAGAGGTTGGGGGAAGCGCAGTTTGAGCGCATGGGCAGCATGTGGACCCCCAGTGGGCTCACAGTGCAGAGAAGTCCTGCCCTTCCCCAGGCTCACCGTGGGGGACTTGCTCTTGTAGTGGCTGGCATGCTGCTGCAGGATGTCCAGGGCCTTGGACTCCGAGCTGGATTTGCAACTCACGCTGGGGCTGGCTCGAGACTTGTCGCTGTCGTCGCTCCCAGAGGCCTTGCTCCCATAGGGGGAGAAGGAGTAGCTGGAGGGCAGGTACGATCCTGCGGGGAGAGGACATTCTCACCAAGCAGAAGGCGGCCTCAGTGCCGCCTGCAGCTGTTTCCCAAGGGAGTCAGGGTGCTCAGGCTGGGGAGGTCCCGGGCTGCCACCAGGGTGGCAATGACCAGTGCTACCAGCAGCGGCTGGGCAGGGCACTGCGCCAACACTACCAGCACAACTCTGTGATGCTCCCATGGCAACAACAGCAAAATCCTCACTATAGCCCATGAGACCATGTCCTTCCTTCCCACCCCAGGCCTGCAAGGCTCTACGACTCCAACCAGCTGAGCACAAGTATGGTGCTGAGGGACAGAAGCACCAGGCAAAGGGAAGGATAAAGTTCAGTTGTATACGGGGCAATGTTACCCCACTCCTGCCTGGGTCTATTCCAACATTTCCAACAGAGTGCAGCATTGGCTCTTCACTATCCACCAAGCTAAGCTGGTGGTCCCCTCCTGCACCACTGCTGTATTCAATCCCTGCATGTGCCCCATGTTCTCTTATTTCCCCACTCTGGGAGCCTCCCAGGCACAAGAAGGCAGCACAGTGGACAGGTTACAGGGAGGAGACTCAGGGACCTGCATTTTACACCTGGCTCAGCTTTCTGATTACATGGCACAACTCCCGCCCACACTCCCCACTCCCCTGCTGCAGCCCCAAGGAAGGTGAGAGGAGAGGAGGCCTCCACCACTGCACTGCCTCTTAGAAAATTTTCCCCTCTCTGTCCACATGCCACCCAATGTAACACTCCTGGATGTACCCATACCAAGCCCCTACCTGGGTAGTTCTGCATCATGACCGTTGGCATGCCCCGGTAGCTGGGGTGGTTGGGGTCATAGGACTGGCTGTAGGAGTAGCCGTGCATGTAGGGAATGTAGGACTGGTGCTGGGTGAGGGGGGAGGACACGGGAACATGGACGCTGGGCCGGGGATCCTTCCCCACCATGCGGGACTCCTCAGTGGGTGTTAGCTTGCACTCAGAGCTTGTGCTCTCCTTTCCGTCCTCCTTGGTTATGGCGTCTTTGCTTCGGTTCCTCTCTTCTTTCAACTTCCTGTCTCTCTCCTCCTTCCACCGCTCGTCCTCAGTCTTGATATCCGAGTACTTGGCAGGATAAACATAGGTCCACATCCGGGGCTCTGTTTCCTGCACCAACCACAAGCCTCGTTAGAGTGGCCACACCCCTCCCTTCACTACACCCTGGCAACAGCACCTCACACTCCCTGCCCCACACACAGGAAGGCTCAGAGCCAGGGATGTGGCAACAGCACTAATGCCAGGCTTCCCCAGACGATGACCAGGGAAGGAAATGGTGGCCTCTGCTTCCATGGGCCACTCAGCCTCCCTCCGCTCCCAGCTCTGTGATCCACGGCACAGCAGCCTCATACCTGGTCCCACACGGGATACACAGAAACACAAGACCGTGCATACTATCAAAGGCCACCATCCTTCCACCAGCCAGTTCCTATTGCCATGGGCGGTCATGACATCAAATCCCACCCCTACCCTGACCCAAAGGCATCTGGAAGCCAGGTTGTGGCTGCTCCCTGCACTTATCCAGAAGAGCCTGAGAGCAGAGAGGTCCTGCCATGGAGCAGTGCAGTCCAGGCCCTTGATCAGCAGGACCCCAAGAGGAGCCCAGGGACCTCCTGTTACTCCCCCGGGGGTAGGAAACCTTCCACATCCCTCTCTGCACCAAACACATTTGAAAATAGGTCCTTCAGCTCAGAACCTGCAATCAGTGTGCTCACCCCTGCACCGGGTGCAACTCACTGCTGCTGGGTGGCTAAGTGACAGAGCCTCACAGAAGAAGTAATAAAAACTGTCCAGAAGAATAAATGGAAGCAAGACAGAGAGAGAGGGAAGGGGCAAGGCATCTCTGGAAGGTGGAGGCCTGGCCTTCTCCACTGTGCTGCCCAGGGGTTGCCTCTCCTTGTTCTCCTGCCTGTTTCAGACACCCTGGCTCTTCTTGTGATGTCCTTTTGGGGATCAGATGAGCAGGCAGGGGAGATGTCCCAAGAAGAGAGTCCCTGACTATTCAGCCTCTGATAAAGTAGGCTACTTCCAAAAAAAGCTCATGCTTCTCTGAACCAGTCACTCTCTAAGGTGCTGGCATGCCCTGCTTTCTGCCTGGCTACCACAAGGTAACCACTACTATTTCAAGATGTAGACACCAAACCTTGTGCATCCACCATTCCCCACTGCCCTAACATGCCTACTCTGCTGATGCAGAGTTGGCAACTCTTAGGTACCTTCACTGGTTGGGTCCTTGGTGTAATTTCACCTAGGCCAAAGTCTGATGTTGGAGGGGAGTGAACCTTACATCTTGCAGCCAAGGAGAGATGATAGCAACCTCACCAAGCTCAGCCCTGAGCCCACACGATGGCAGAAGCAGCCCATCTGACAGTGGGAGCAAAGAGGTCCACGCTAGGCATCTGTCCCTAGCTCTCTGCCTTCCTTCTGACAACAGCTGGGAGGAAGGAGAGGGCCTGGGAAGGGAGCAAGATATGGATGTTCTCTCCCTCATGCCCTGTCCAGAAGCCCAGGCAAGAGCTGTAGGGACCTTGCTGCTGTAAGTGTGTTCCCCGGCTGGGAGGCCAAGCACTTACCTGTCTGTACCAGAGAACAGGGTCCACCTCCGCCTGCCGGCTGCACTCAGAGCCAGCTTTTGTTTCTGTGGCCTCCTTCCCCAGGTGGCCAGCCTCACCTAGCTTCACCTTGAGTCCCTCTGCCACCTGACTGGGCAGCTTGGAAGAGTCCTCCAGCTTGGGAATGATCACGGACTTGGCCGTGTCAGCAGTCCCCTGCTCCTTGGTCTTACTCAGCCCAGATTTCACCAGGTCTGTGAGGCTGGGGGCTTTGGTGAGGGTTGGCGGGACAGAGGGCTTTTGCTTCCACTCCTCCTTGAGGGCCACCTCTCTCTCCTTCATGCTGAGCTCTGCTTTCTTCTCCAGCCCTCGCTGCTGCTGCTGCTGCTCCAGGTTCTGCCTCTGCTTCTGCTGCTCTTCATACTGCTGGCGGTAAGCTGGGTTGGTGCTCAGCAGGTGGGCATGGTAGCCCTGGTCGCCGTAGCCATAGGGGGGCACATAGGCATACTGGTTGTAGTAGAGGGACTGCATGTACATGTTGGGTCGTTGTTGGATGACAGAGGGCTGCTGGCTAGAGCTGCTCAGCTCCGTTTTCTTCTCTTCACTGCCTTCACTCTTCACCTTCACCTCAGGGCTCTCTTGCTCCTCATCCTTTTTCATCTTCAGGGACTGTGTCTCTGCTGTCGCCTGACCGCTGGAATTCATGGGCCCAGGGCTCGACTGGGGGTAGCCTGGGGAGTAGTACGTTTCAAAACCCTGGTAGTAGGGGGAGTCCTTGCTCTGGGTCTGGGCAGGAAAGAGTGCTTTCTTTGCACCTTCTTTTACCAGCTGCTCAGGGTCCTTAGCCTTCACACTTTCCAGTTTACCCTCCCCATCTTCTCCTGCATCTGAGATGTCTGAATAGGCTGGACTGTTGGTTTTCACTGAGCTGGCCTCAGCCCCATTCTGGGTGACAACATGCAGTGGTGTCATAGGCTGGGCTGGGTTGGCATTCTCCAGTCTGCTTGTGCCTCCAATGGATGGGCTTGGAGCATTGTCTGTGAAACTGTAGATTTTATCTGCCTCAGCCTTGATACTGGCGAGCCGGCTCTGGTGGGGATCAGATGAACCATTCAGAAGACCCTCGCTTTTTGTCCCTAGGTCGCTGGATTCCCCCCTGAAGGGGCTCTTTCCTTCCTCTGCCCTGCAGACCTTCCCAGGAGTCAGAGGGTTTTCAACTTCCTTGGACTCTTTCTTTTTCTTGTCCTTTTTCTTCTTATCCTTGGAAGGAGTCAGGGAAGGGTTGACTGTAAATGGTTCTCCCATGACTGTTGGCTTTGGCTGGATGGGTTTGAGCTGGGGGCTGTTAGGCATGGCCTGGACCACAGTAGTAGTCAAGCCGGCGGAGGCACCAGGGCTTGCCGCAGTGAAGGTGGCTGTCTGGAAGGTGTAGATCTGCTGTGGGGGGATGGCAGGGGCAATGGGTCTGGCAGACTTTAAGCTTTTAGAAGGGATCTTCTCTGACTTGGTGCTGACTGGCTTCTTTGACTTGTCCTTTTCAACACACCTCTTCTCCAGTGAATCGAAGCCATCGTTACTTGTCTCATCGGCCACCGAGGGGCCATCCTCAGAGCCGTCGTTGGACAGGGCCCCAGGATCTGTGTCTCCTTCTCCTCCCAGCTTCTTCTTGCAGGGGACCTTGGTGCTGAACTTGCTGGATGGAGAAGGGCTGTGGGGTTCCATCAGCCGGACTTTGGGGGTGGCCGAACGAGCTGGTGACAGAGAACCCTTCTGTGAGATAGGAGCCCCATTGCAGCTCCCAATGTCCGTGTGAAGGGAGGGCTCCTCACCATACTCACTATCCACATCTGCCTCCGGCTTGCTATCATCATCTGTGTGTGCATGTGCCTGGTGGTACTTGAGTCCATTGATGTGCTTGTACTTCTTGTTACAGTTTGGGTGGGGGCAGTCAATAAGGATAGGGGAGGGACAGTTCCTGTCCAGGACAGCAGGCTCCACCTTGACTCCGGCCGGGGGCACGGCAGCTGAGCCCATCGAGTTGGTGCGAATGCGTTTGCTCCCTTTGGAGTCCTCAGAGCTGGAGTTCAGCTCCATGTCAGAGAGGGGCTTGCTTTTCCGCTTGGTCACTGAGGAGGGGCTGGCCTTCACATCCTCACCAGCACCGCTGGGCGGGGTACGGTGGTCTGAGGAGTTCTGGCTGCCCCGGCGTCCTTTGCTGTTGGCCCCTGCCCGGGTCTTGCTGCTGCTGCTGGTCCCTTTGCTGTCCGAGGCAGTGGCAGTCTCGTTCACAGGCGTGTTGCTGTTAGGACGCATGCGCTTCCCTCTCCCCCGGCCATTCCGCATCTCCAGGTCGCTGGTGGGAGAGTCGCAGAACCTGGGAAGAAAGACAGCACAAGGCTTAGGGAGCTGCAGGGCTCAGAGGGCATAAGCTGCTCAGGAGAGCAGTGCTGCCTGGCAGGCAGCCTTGCTACAGCCACAGAGAACGTGCTGGGGCCTCAGGGCCTGGCCCAGCTCCTGCAGCGCTCAGAGTTCCTATGGCAATGGGGTGCCAATACGCACTTTCTCTGCTGACCACTGCACTGGTCAGAGTCTATGCTCCACTCTCCTTCCCCCTATAGCCCTGAGCACTCTCTCACACTTCAGGTCATGGCCTATCCTGCCTGCAGGGAGCTCACATGGTTAGACACTGGGCAGGAAGACAGCAGCTATACCTTGCTCTACGGCAGCAATGGCAGCCAGAGGTTGGCAAAGTGTTTCTACCTCATGCCATGGGAGTGAGGAAGCTGGAACTCTCTAGGGTAAAACAGAAATGCAGTAAGGGTGCACCCATACAGGTTTTTTGGGCTGAGACCGATTGCCGATTATTAATGAGCCATATTGGCTGATACCGATCCGATTGCCAATATGCAGCCTGGCAACTTTGGAGAGCAGCATCCAGCTGGTAAGTCTGTTGTGGTGGGGAGGGAAGTGGGGAGGGGGCAGATTGAGGACCCTGCAGTGAGGGAGGAAGTGGGGCTGGGCAGTTGCCCAGTGACCCCCTCCAAGTGGCAGCTGACCCGGGTCGAAGCACCAGGGGCCCGGGCAGCCCGCCATGAGGCCATGTCAACCCGGAGGTCTGGAAGGGGACCGACCTGGCAGGTCAGGCTGGGTGAGAGTTCCAGGAGCCCGAGCAGGCACGAATCTAGCTTCGTACCAGTGACCTGCCCGATGGCCAGACAGACCAGGGTCATCTCAAAGGGTCCCGGCAGGTACGAGGGACCCTGGGGTGGGCACCAAGCAACATCTGCTCGCGCTTGTAGGGAGGCAGTTAGACAGGCCAAAGCTACCAAGGAGCTACGGATGGCATCCCAAGTAAAGGACAACAAGAAATTGTTTTTTTAGATATATAGGGAGTAAAAGGAAGGCCCAGGGAGGAATAGGAACCCTGCTAAATGGGCAGAAGCAATTGGTGACAGACGGGGGGACAAGGCTGAACTCCTCAACAAGTTCTTTGCCTCAGTGCTCCTAAGCAAGGGGCACAACAAGTCTCTCACTGGGATTGTAGAGAGGCAAGGCACCAGACTACCAAGCGTAGACCCTGAGATGTTGCAGAGTCACTTGGAATAACTGGATGCCTTTAAGTCGGCAGGCCAAGATGAGCTCCATCCGAGGGTGCTGAAGGCACTGGCTGACATCACTGCACAGCCTCTGGCAGGAATATTTGAATGCTTGTGGCACACGGGCCAAGTCCCGGAGACTGGAAAAGGGTCAATGTGGTCCCCATTTTCAAGAAGGGAAGGAAGGAGGACCCAGGCAACTATAGGCCAGTCAGTCTCACCTCCATCCTAAGCAAAATCTTTGAAAAAATTATCAAGGCTCACATTTGTGAGAGCCCGGCAGGACAAATTATGCTGAGGAGAAACCAGCACGGGCTCGTAGCAGGCAGATCGTGCCTGACTAATCTAGTCTCTTTTTATGACCAGGTTACAAAACGCCTGGACGCAGGAGGAGGGGTAGATGTCGTAGACTTCAGGAAGGCCTTTGATATGGTATCCCACCCAATACTGGTGAACAAGTTAAGAGGCTGTGACTTGGATGACTACACAGTCCGGTGGGTGGCGAATTGGCTGGAGGGTCGCACCCAGAGAGTCATGGTAGATGGGTTGGTTTCAACCTGGAAGGGTGTGGGCAGTGGAGTCCCGCAGG
>JAGPOW010003364.1:41350991-41374835 GCA_030014935.1 Caiman crocodilus | reverse complement strand
AGGGAACAGCTGCAAGCAGACCTGGACAGGTTGGACAAGTGGGCAGAAAACAACAGAATGCAGTTCAACAAGGAGAAATGCAAAGTGCTGCACCTAGGGGGGAAAAATGTCCAGCACACCTACTGCCTAGGGAATGACCTGCTGGGTGGCATGGAAGCGGAAAGGGATCTGGAGTCCTAGTGGACTCCAAGATGAACACGAGCCAGCAGTGTGACGAAGCCATCAGAAAAGCTAACGGCACTTTATCATGCATCAGCAGATGCATGATGAATAGATCCAAGGAGGTGATACTCCCCCTCTATCAGGCGCTGATCAGACCGCAGCTGGAGTACTGCGTGCAATTCTAGGCACCGCACTTCAAGAGGGATGTGGATAACCTGGAGAGGGTCCAGAGAAGGGCCATTCGTATGGGTAAGGGCTTGCAGGCCAAGCCCTATGAGGAGAAACTAGAACACCTGGACCTCTTCAGCTTCCACAAGAGAAAGTTGAGAGGTGACCTTGTGGCTGCTTATAAGTTCATCACGGGGGCACGGAAGGGAATTGGTGAGGTTTTATTCACCAAGGCACCCCCGAGGGTCACAAGAAATAATGGCCACAAGCTAGCAGAGAGCAGATTTAGACTAGACATTAGGAAGAACTTCTTCACAGTTAGAATGGCCACAGTCTGGAACAGGCTCCCAAAGGAGGTGGTGCTCTCCCCTACCCTGGGGGTCTTCAAGAAGAGGTTAGATAAGCATCTAGCTGAGGTCACCTAGACCCAGGACTCTTTCCTGCCTATGCAGGGGGTTGGACTCAATGATCTAGTGAGGGTCCTAACATCTATGAATCTCCAGGCAGCGGGTGACCCAGGCTGCTGTGGCAATGGCCCAGGCAGCCTTCCACAAGGCCACGTCAACCCAGAGGTTGGGAAGGGGACCTATCCAGCAGGCCAGGCCGGGCTCCTGAAACTGCCGCCCAGTCCAGCTGAGTCAGGGTGCAGGACAGAGCCTCAAGAGGCTCATCCAGGGGAATAGGGGGCAGCTCCTGACATTGCACACACTCCCAGGGGAGCACTGGGGGGATGACATGTGTCCCCCAGATCCATGCATGGCATGAGGGTAGGCTACCACTGTGGGCTTGGGGCCTTCACACAGCAGGACTCCTTGTGTTGCTCCATCCATCTGCCAAGGCTACAGGACCAGCCTGGACCTGCTTCTTCCATGTCTCCACCACACACTTACCGAGGGGGTGCCCAGTCATGCTGTGTGCAGTCCAGCAGTGTCCCCACATACGTCTTATTCCTCCAGGTCACGTTGACCACCAACATACCTGCAAAGCAAGGAGAAGAGGTCACACGCTGCCCACTGCCCTACTGGAACAGGCATTCTGCTCCCCAGCCCCACATGAGGAGGGGCCACGGCTTTCCAGTGCAGGGTTAAAGAACATCACTCAGGTCCTTGCTGCTGCCTCACTGGGGAAACTAGGCAGCACCCCTAAGTGGGGCCCTACACAAGCCTCATAGTGCACTGGCCAGGGCAGCAAACCTCATCGTTGCCTAGATGTCTGTAATGTGGGGGCAGGGGCCGAGCGGAGGGGCACAATTCCAAATCTGGGCTATTGAAAAGCAAGCGTCTGCCTACTGGAGCCAGGGGGAAAGAAGAACAGAAGGCCTGCTGGAGGGGGATGCAGCTCTCCACCCAGTGTAGACAGTTGTGGGCGCTGGAGTAATGGCTCAAGAGTCTAACCACTTCCTTTTGTCCCTTACACAGTAATGCTACAACCCAAAGGTAAGTGAGAGAGGAGGTGGGCACATTTGGGTGGGGTGCAAAGTCAGCAGAATTGAGGGCATGTGTACTGGTGAGGGGACCCGAGGAGAGAGAATGGGGCCATGGACGCAGAGACAGAGGAGTCCAAGAGGCTCAGTGGTTGTATCAGACACACGCTTGGAGAACTGCTCTCCTTTCCCAATAAAGTAAAGCTGCCCCCTCAGCAAATACACAGAACCTCCATGAAGTCCAGCATGTGAAGCTCCCAGCATCCCTGAGGCAAGGTGCACTAGAGGGCAATGCTCCATTGCCAAGTTTCCCATCCCAATACCAGTCTTATGAGAGCTAGTCTTGGCATTTGGTTTATAAGTGCCAGCTCCTGGAGTCATGTGAATATGTGAGACTCTGCATTTTCTAGGCCTCTGGGTCACACAAAAAAGCTGGATAAGAACCTCTGAAAGGTTTAGGTCCTGCAATACAAACATAAAGGCCAGACACTTGCTATTTATAAGATCCTTGTGGCTTTGGACCTCTTGGAGTTGGCGACAGAGTTAATGCATCTCAGGGTAGGGTGTAGGGAAGTAATTCTCATTCGGTGTCCCAGCACCCTGCGGTGCCCTGAGATCCATTCAAAGGTGCCACTGGGGGCCACACAATGTTAGCACTGTCAAGTAAGCAAACAAGAGTCACAAGATAAACCCAGACCTTCAAATAGGAATCCAGTGTTAAAAATGTGCACTCTTGTGAGCTTTGAGTTCTTTGCAGCAGAAAATCTGCTCTGCTCTTTTATGCATGCACAAAATGCGTGAAAACAAAGAGCTGGCATTATTGAGTTGCACCATGAGTTGCATCATGAGTTGAATGAGGGGTGCCTCCAGTTGGAGGATGAGCACCTCGAATCTGAAAAGATTGAGAACCATGGCTCCCTTCCAGGATGCAGGAGGGGTGCTCCAAATCCCTTGTGGATATACTGCCTCTTGGCCACTAGGTGTCGGGCTCTGCCATGAAATTCAGCCTCAGCACATCCTCCCCTTCCTCAGCCCCTGCACTGTGACCAGGGATCAGAGCAGCAGGCTGCCCCCCACATAGCACAGCCTAGCCGCCCTGGCTGGACAGAGCTGGTTATGTGGAGACACCATGTTCTCCTGATAGCCTGGCCACAAAGCATTTCCACAAGACTCTCTCCATAAGGCAGGCAAAGCTGATGGAGAGGGGGAGCAACTCCTTGTGGGCAGCTCCCTGTACCCAAGCAAGAAACCCTGCCTGGCCAGCAGCTCTCTGACACCAGGCCACTCTCCAACCTATCCTGCAGGAGGGGAGAGTGTCACCCCAGCAGTACCCACTGCACATGATGCTTGCCCCACTCCAGCACAGAGTCTGCAGCCACTGGCCCTTGCCTAACAGCCCACAAAATACAGCAAGTAGTCGGTTTCCCCCTGTGCAATGCCCTCCTCTGCCCAGCTTGAAAGTGCCAAGCAGCCGTGTTTAATGCTACAAGCCTTTTATACTCCAGTGCACCGCCACATAGTAGCCAGGATGCAGGCAGTCTGAACAGCATCCCGCAGCCCAAGAGCCTGAATCCAGGGCTCCTGACAACCAGTCAGGGGATTGCCAACTGGCCTGAAGATTCAGTTTGTAGACTACAGAAGAGGAGGCTGGACAGAAGCTACGAAACAACTCACCCTCCCCAGGCCAAGTTCAGACAGAGCAGCTGTGAGGGTAAGGGTATGAGACTGGACTTTCTAGCCTTGGCTCCACACAAAGAAATCTCCCCATGCATAGAGTGAAAACAGCTACTACCAATGGTGAAGCCTGATTAAGCTCCTTCCAGTGCCTCAAGAGTCCTGGCTGAATGGTGCTGTTGGAAGGAGATCATTAGCAGAACAAGAAAATGCCATGGGTCATGAGAACCCCCCGTCCTTTGCTTCAGTTAACAGGCTTGCCTCCAGCCACCCTCCCACCTCTCCCCACCTCCATGCAGCATTTGGGCACGGGTAACTGCCAACATCATTCTCCTTCTGGAAACCTGCTTCTATGCTAGCACCTTCTTGGGTCTCTTGTGGCCAGCAGGCTACAAGTACCTCCATAAGAAAGCAATTACACTAAATAATCTTGGGCCATTAGCAGAGTGAACTCAAGTGGATATTTCCTCCCAGCGATGGACTGCTCTGATTACTGCATAACTAATTCAAATAGGAGCAGAGTCCATTGAACAGAGTGCATTTATCTGAACAAGGTAAAACTTGGGAGATAGAAATCTCATTTACAAGGGCAGATGAGTGCAGCTAGATATATAGCGGCACGGCATCAGAAGATGAATGGAGCTCAGGGAGTCCGGAACAGCTGTGCCTGGAGCACACTTATAAATCTTGGTCCGTATTTCCCCAGTTGTAAC
Organism: Caiman crocodilus; assembly: GCA_030014935.1. Classification (NCBI taxonomy): domain Eukaryota; kingdom Metazoa; phylum Chordata; order Crocodylia; family Alligatoridae; genus Caiman; species Caiman crocodilus. The sequence goes on along the minus strand of JAGPOW010003364.1, from coordinate 41,370,695 downwards.
ATGCCAGCAGACAGCTGCAGACTTCTGAGAAATAATATATGGAATCGAGAGAGACTCTCAGAGCAGAGGGCCAAGATGCAAGTTCACTTTTAAAAATGGCAGACCCCCTGCTGTGGGAGTAAGGGGGTGACTTCAATGGGAATGATCAATTATTACTTCTATTTTAAATGTTTCCCCTCTCCCCAAAATGTTGACAATTTACCCAAGCAGTAGCCAATGGAAAGAGGGGCTTATGGCACTGGGCTGGAACCCTGAAGATCTGACCGCAGCAATCAGAGATTGCTGTATGAGCTCAGGCAAGTTCCTCTCTCTCTTCTTCACTGGCTAGATAAAGAGGATACTTCTCCAGTTCACAGGAGAATTTTAAGGATACAGTGATAAGTGTCTGAGGTGCTCCAAAAGGATGAGGTGAGCCACAGAGAGACTTATAAACACAACAGAATGGTGCTATGGCAGGGGTCTCTCTCAGTAACCCTGAGCCTCCCTACAATGCTAAATGGAAGGGGGCTAGTATTTGGGGTATAAGAGGCTGGGAAAAAATGCAGTAGTAGCCTTGCAAATCAGAGAGGGAAACTAACCCATCTAGTTCCACTGACCTGAGGTAGTGAAATATAAGCATATGGCATATGAGGGTGGAATGATGACTGAGAGGCTCAAATTCCCTCCATGTTAGTTCAGGCAGGGTGCTGTGCATGAAGTCCACAGAAGTAAATTCTTAAGACATCACCTGAGGCCTGCCACTGTCCCCTGATTGTTTACTGCTGAAAGTCTACTCTGGATATCAATACACAATATATCAACACAGCACCACCAGACAGCAGACCCAGATACAGGACATGCTAACACTGGTGTATTTAAAAAAAGAGCAGACAAAATGTACCTACACTGATATAACTTACTAGAAAATGCCCTCGTGTAACTTACTGTGGGGTAGGTGCTGTGTATCTGTAGTTACTCTGGGATAGCCATTTGCTCAATACAATGATATGCTCCCCTGCTACCTAGTGGCACAGTCCTGCAATAGTGCCCACTGCAGCATCCTGCCCCTCTCCACCAGTGAGAGCTGGGCATTTCTTTACTGCACACACCAGCGGTGTATAAGACTAGCATAAACACCACCAGTTCTAATGTGGCTGGTGCCTGAACACAGAAAGCCTCAGCACAGTTAAAAGGCACCAGGAAACCTAAATACTGAGAAAAACCAGACAGTGACATCTGGTCATTGAAACCCCCAAGCTTACAAAAGCTCAAGGCCTAAATCTTCTCATGATCCATAGGAAGGGGCCACCCAAGGAAGTAGACTGGCGCCCTTCCCTCTATCATGGCCTGCCTCCGGCATCCTGATTTGAGACTGTATGCCCTGTGATAAAGGGAAACAGCTCACTACCTCCGTGTTCATGGGCCATTCATGAAGGCAGGAAGTCTTTGGGAAGAGGGCATTTGTACAGTAGGAAGATTTCTGCCCATCTTGGGGGCATTGCATTTAGATGAATCTCCTCCTGTTGGATTCAAGGACCTGGCCACAAAAGCAGTTTTCTGTGCCTCAGCCCACCAGCCTCCGCTCCATCACCCAAGGGACCTGAGCTGCTCCTTTCATTCAGTCTCTACCTTCTAGCACCCTCCTCCATCCTTGCCAGGAGTGGCTGTGCAGCACATGACGCTTCAAATGTCTGAGAGAAGCTCACTGTTAGGAGCCTGAGCACACACTGCCCACACTGCCCTCCTATGGATGGTTGTGTAGCAGGATGCCAGAGGCTCAAGCCCCAGTCCAGCATGCAGAGGCAGAGGGCCTTCTGGCATTTTCCCCACTGTCATCATCGCAGGAGGGAGATAAAGAGCTGAAGCAAGCCTTTGGCACAGGTGGGGATAACTACCAGACACCTCCTTCCCCTCCACAACAACCGCCTGGCAGACGGCTGGATAGAAACCTGCCACCATACAGCCTATATTTAACCCACTGCAGCCAATTGCACAGCATCCCATCCTAATCCTCCAGCAACAGCACATGGAGAGAGCTTCTAAGTGGCTTTTTAACCCATCAGCATCAATGGCAAGACAGTGCTTGACCTACCGGGACCCAGACTAAGCAAGTATAACCAGGCCAAAGTGGTCAGGAATGAGAAGTGTCCTGGACTAACTGTCACTGTCACTTCCACCCAGCAGGGAGGGCCATTCCTAGTGCAGGGAGAGAGACAGGTACCAAGTGCAGCTTCCCTGTGGTTGGTGTGGCAGTGCTGATGGCAGCTGCGTGAAGTAGGAGCTCCCCCACTTTATTACACACTGTTCAGGAACAGGGCTGTGGCATGTTCAGCAGAGGTGCAGGGAGTGGGTGGAGACCTATATCAGAGCAGAGCAAGTGTCTCTGAAAAGCTAGGTTTGAGAAAGACACAGCATTCCTTCCCCCTACATACTTGCCACCTCAAGGACCAACTCACCCATCAGACAGGTGAGCTTTGCTGAAGGGGAAGTATGGATGCACACCTCCAGTCCTGCAAGACCCAGATTCCTCAGAGTCAGCCCAATTTAAGGTCAGGTAGGAAAGACCCAGCCCTGTGTCCAGTTGGGAACACATTGGGCAAGAGGCTGCATGTACCAGCAGAGCATACCCTGCACCCTGAGGAGATGGAGAATGGTGCAGTGAGACTCCCAGAGGGCACGTCAGCCTTGCATGGACACCCACAGGCCCTCAGAACAGGGAGGATGGGTTCAGAGCAAGGATCCTTAAAAGGTAGCAGACTGAGAACAAACCTGGAGGGAGCACAATGATTTTAGTTGTCCCTGGTGCTGGAAAAAGGGACCTGGCAGAGGTGATAAAGGGGCTATTGCCCCTACATGGGGATGTTTCAGCTCTTCTTAAGTCCATCAGAGGCAGATCAAAGGAAGAAGCCACTGCCCCTGGAAGCAGTGAGGATGGAGAGGAGGAACAGGCTATTCAGGAGAGACCTACTAAGGTTGAGCTATAAGAGCTGAAGCATTACTGCTCTGCTGTGGCTTCACTCTGCGACTGTCCTACCTGACCCTCCTGCAATCTGGATAAGGCAGACAGTCATCCTCCTTCAGACTCCACATGCTTGAGGCAGAAAGAATCCCCCACTGTGAGATCCACATGAGCAGGGAACTGCAGGAAAGTGGCATTGCTACCATGCTCCAGGCCAAAGACAGCTGTGTTTTAGGCCCACAGGGAGAAACACTAGCATCTAACACTTTGCCCTGGAGTGCCCCTTCTTTATCTCGGCTTCACTTGGATGTAAGCACCTGGGTACCATTACAGGCTCTTGGAGCCAACCAGGAGCTCCTCCAGCACCTGATCCCGGGGGAAGGAAAGTGCAGACCAGCCTGGCCATTGGACCTCCTAAAACTTCTATTAAACAAAGTTCCTCAGACCCATTCAGCTTTCTCATTCTCCACCTGCCTCAGCCAGTATTTATTAGCAGTGAGAGCAGATAGGTTTCCCAGGCAACCTGTTCACACAGCCGGATGAAGCCTCCAAGGTGGCAATTGAACTGGCAGTGAGACAGTACTGCCAAAGAGACATGTTCCTGCAACAGGGCACCCACCAACACCACCATCCAGCTGCATAACAATATTCGATCCAACCTGGATGAAGCTAGGTTCCTGCAGGTGCATTGGTTTCAAGGCAGGCAGAGTTCTCCCACAACCAAGGGAGCCCAGACAGCCTTAAGGAGGTGAGGAATTCAGTCTCCAGCACCCCTCTGATCTACCAAGGTCAGAGAGCACTGCTGTCTATGAAACTATTGATTCTTGCAAGCCAGAGCCCTTCTTCAGCTCCTTAAGGCTCCACAGTGGCCGTTTTAGCTAGGCTGCTGACAAATTCAGCCAACAAGCAGCTGTTACCCAGCTATTAGGGACAATACCAGTTAATGTGGTTATGGCTTCATGCAAGGGGGTAGGAGGGGGCAAACATGTTTACATACAACAATGGAGCAGGCTCAGACTTATGGAGATCTGCCCAGGCAGCCTGTGGTGTTGAAGTCCAAGCACCCCACTGGGTTAGAGCATCTAATGCAACCTCTTGCCCAACTGGGGCACAGACACTTAGCTAGGCTATTAAGCTGGGGAGTGGGCCCAAGGGACAGTTCAATTTAACACTGGGACCTGCTTGGCTCCCTCTAACACAGCTCTGGATGTTGCCCTGCAGGACATGGAAGAAACCCAACAACTGAGACACACATGCAGGGTGGGGAGGACTCTTCCATACTGAACTGTGCATCTGGATCTGTCACTAGCCTAGTATGTCTATATCGTAAGGTGGGAAGGGCAGTTAGCTCCAGAGACTTAACAGGGGTAGCACACAGCCTGCCTACCCACAAGAAAAAGGCAGAGACCTTATCTTATAGTCACCTAGAGCTTCTACTCACAAGCCTTGAAGATAATGGCTCCAGACCACTTTCCCTATATGACACCACATGCTTCAGACACAGGGGATCAAAGAAGTGACAGGCAAACTCAAAAGAATCCCAGGAGGACACACACTCCTGAGGAGCATATAAACTCATCTGTTCTTGTCCTGTAGCTGCAGAAGAAGCTCAAGTCACAGGCGAGACCCAAGGGATATGTTGGCTGGTGGGTGTTTTTAACCTCTGTCCCACCACTGCTTCACTTTAGCTACCATAGTACAACAAAATTAAGGCACATCTTCTGTTATGGGAGGCCTTCCCCGAATGCCAATTCTGGTTTACTAACATGTAACTCCGGGTACTGTGAAGTAAAACTGTTCCCCTGTTTAAGTGTTATTCAATACAGTCCTGTTCCTCTGCTCTCAAGTCAGATACAGTAGCTTATAATGGTTGGTATATTATAACAGCAGTTTTATCTAATACATCATGTGTTCCCATATGTAATTCCTCACCAGACGCTACGGTGTCTGAACAGATTCAGCTACTGAACAGTATTTTGGCCGGTGCTTTTCAAAGTGGTTCAGATAGCTGAGGATGTACTGTACTGGGTTTTAAACAGGCTCAGTCACTGTTGTTAGGTAAGGCTCCCCCAGGGAGGTGATGAAGCAGGTGCCCAAAGCCAGCTGGGCCTACAAAGGAATATGTGATATGAGTGAGAGTCACAAGATCTTATTTCCAAGAAAGACTAGGGCCTGTGCCTAAACATGTGGGGAGTTTGCCCAGAGGCCAGAAAGGAGCCTGAGGTATAGCTTGCCTTGAAATTCTCACAGCCACTCAAGTTTATTAGTGAGGCATCCTGGAGACATTGAGACAAAGCCTGAAGGAGGAAAAGGGAGTCCACAGGGAAAACTACCATTTAAGGGCCTTGAAGAAGCTATGTGAGCTAGTAGGGGCAGTGACTTGCCTGCATCAGGAATGAGAAGAGACAGGAAGATGGAAGAAGGAGCAGAAGGGAAGGAAGCAGAACACGGGTGAGACAGTAGGTGAACAGAGGACATGTTTGGAAAGCATCACCAGCCTTTTCCAGAGAAGATAGGAATTAGGGGTCCTGCCTAATACCATAGTGGAGCAGAGCCCTTCCTGGTGTGGCTGGCCCAGCAGAGCTGAACAGAAGAGCAAGGGTTTTGTTTACATGCCTGGAGTATGTGCTGCAGGAGGGGGTCATCACAGCCAGAGGAGCACCAGAGCGAGCCTTATTCATCCCTGCCGTTAGCTCACTAATTAGAGTTGTGCTCCAGCACCGAGCCCCGCTGGTTCACAGATAAGAGCGCTGACAGCTTAGGTTGTCTCAACGCCCGCCTGGAGAATTGTTCCATTTGCCTCCAATGATCTTTAGAGCGCAGGATCGATCTCCAGGTCACCTGAGCCTCTGAAGCTGGCTGTCCCCTTCGCCTGGGGTTGCAGATTTCTGGGAGCGAGACGACATTGATGGATCGGTCCCTGGAGGCTGGTTCTCACTTAGCACAGACCTCATTTTACAGCTTGGAAAAAGCAACTGCCTGAACATCCCCAGCTAAGATCGCTGGCTGCACCCAGCCAATGGGAAGGGAGCAGAGGGCTGCCATCTATCTTAGCAGGGAGTCACTAGCTCTGTCCTGAGGAACTGTGTTGCTTGGCTTTTGTCATTTCCCATTTTTCTTCATGGACAAGGGCCAAAGAGAGGGGTCTCCAGAGGGCAGAAGGAAAGCAGCCTAAAAGACAGGCCAGTTCTCCCTTTTTTCAGCTCGAGTCAGCGATCTCCCAGCTCTGCAGGAATAGGCCTCAAGGCCACAGCTCCTGCTGCACCCCTGGATGAGGCTCAGGTCATGCTTTCTCCTTGCTTCCTCCAGAGAATCTCTTCAGAGGCAAAGCAATGTAGGGGACAGGGCACTGGACTGGCAGTCAGAAGACACGGGATGCATTCCCAGCTCTGCCAATGATTCAGGACAGAAGCACGTCTCAACATCCACCAGAAAGGTAGGGTCATTACCATCCTGCCTCCCAGCAGCTGTCTGAGGCACAGCAATCTCTACTGAAAGCACCAGGGTCAGAAAGCACCCATACTTCCGGATGAAGCTCCCATGCCCTGGATCTTTAAACAAAGGGGATGTATCATAAAGAGGGAGCATTTTCAAAGATGGAGGTCCTGGACAGCCTGGAGACCCACAGGGAGAACAGCAACAGTTCCTCCTGACCAGAGCCCAATGGTTGGCTGAGGTAGCACCCTGCAGCCATGACAGAGCAGGGCCCACATGTATCCTCCTCACAGCAGCAGCCGCACAAGCAAAGGAATGTGGCAGTTTCCATTGCCGAGGCTACCAGGCACACTGACTGACCCTTCAAGTGGCCCCAAAACTGCCCCACAGCAGCCGGGCTGTCAATATGGAGAGAGGCAACTGTTGGGTAAGTTGCTGATCCCTGTGCTGGACACACTCCAAAGAGAGAGGTGAACACACATGCTCCCAGCCCTCCAGAGCTCACAGTCTAAGAGGACAAAAATAAAGGACAGAAGTAGCATGCACAGATCACACACACATACATCACACAGCCTGAGCAAGTCCGGGAGGTCAATATGTGAAGTCTTCTGTCTTCACCCTCCTTTTACAGCTCAGCCTTGCCTCCTGTTCCCAAACCAGTCTGCATGCCCTTTCCAGTCACAAGTATCACAATTCCATCTGTTGGCATCTTGTAGGATTTGTGCAACCAGCAGGTCACTGGGAGGGATCACAGTGAGAAGAAGGCAGGAGCCCACACACTGCATGCAAAGGGGAGAGCAGCTTGGGAACAGGCAGAGAGTGGGAGGCCACATTATGAACCGGGGGACAGCAAAACACTGAGCTCTGAATGCCAGCACAAGATAAAAAATAACTTGACACAGCAGAGAAGGGGAAAGGCAGTGGATGCACTTGAGGAGGGAGGGTTGTGTGGGACTGATAGGGGCACAGTCTGAAAACAAAAGAGGAGGGAATTACAGTGAGTAATTTCTTACTTCTCCTTCCCATTTGATTTGGGAAATGGTTCACAGCTTTACACCATGTTGTGCGAGCGCATGGTGCATGTGCATGTGTGAGCAGGTGTGTGTAAGTGAATTACTGCAGTGGCATGTACTGCTGGTCCCTAAAGCACCCAGGTCCCTGCCATAAGAGGTCCTATAAGCGAAAGAGTCGCTCCAAATCCCAGACATGCTATTTGAAGAACTGTAGTCCAAATTAAATAAGGGCCCCATGGGAGGCGGCAAATCCCTTTACTTCGCTCAACCACGGGTACCCTCAACCCTGCACACTTCCCCCGCCACCATGCTGGGGAGAGGGACTTGAAGAACTATGCTTCTGACGCTCCTTTTGTGCAGCTGCTGCTGTTGCCATGCGGTGATCCTTGTTGCTATGAAGGTTTGCATGTCAGACAATAGCTTGTTTGGGCTCCAAATGCTGCTGCTACTGGCTGAGATGTTTCCACAGCGAGGCACCATGGTGCTGGAGTGGTCCATCTCAGGAGTGGGCTTTGCTGTGTCCTGTCACGTCTAGGTGACAAGTCCTGTTCAGCTAGTGCACTTCACTCCAGGTGATGGGAATTACAGTGATGGGAAAGGAAACCCAGCAGCTAATGAGGCTGCAAGCCTAGTGTTGCTTTCTGGTATAATTAGATCTGCTAATGGCTCCTGCAGATCAGAATCACACCTAACAGAATTAGAGAAACTGCCAAGACAGCTGCTCCCATGAAAGGCATTTAACACAACACATTCCCCAAGGGAGGGAGGGAGGCAAGTAGGTAGGCAGGAAGGTAGATATGGAGACGAAGCAGCCACTCCAAGAGGTATCCCCAGTGGGAGAGTGCTGATGTGACAGGCTGCTCGCTTCCTGCAAGCCCCACTACAGAGGAGAGAAGTGCAGGCCACAGATCAGGCTCTGACACAGCCAAAGCCACAGAGATGCAAAGGAGCCAACAGTTTCCACTGGATATTGGAGGTTTGTACTAAACAGAAAGTGTGGTGGTCTCATTTCCCCTGCTGGAGAATGTTTTCTTCCCACTTGTTCTCTTGGCCCCATGGAGCAGCTGACAGGAGGCAAAGATGTGGGGAGGAAAATTTTCCAAACCAGAGCATTTTCCGGAAAAATTTCCAATGCTTTATTCTTCTATGGGAAATTTTCCATTTCTAAAACTTAATTTCATAAAATTCATTAGTAACAATGAATGGATGCCAATACAGTATTAGGCAAGCTTGGCAGTTTCAAAGTTGTAATTAATGTTTTTCAGGTGATTAGTTGTAGGAAGTGTGTGAGAGAGTACATATATGTTTTACCGATTTGTAAACAGGAGGGTAAATGCACTCACATCATAATCCAAACCAAAAATCAAGTTATGAATTCACCTAATTGGCTGTGCAGGACAAATCAAAAACAAAGCATGACGTATCATGCACAGTTCTTTGGATGTGCTAAAATTACTGTGGCAATGGTTTTCAGTGCTTTCATTTTTTTTCTTAAATTTAAAAAAACAATGTAAGGGAATTACATACTATTGTGTATTGTCCTTACATTTTCACAAGTATTCCAATAAAAATAATGTCTTTCCATGTAAAGCTTTGAATTTGTTTGAATATAACATTTAAACCACATTAAGTGTGCTGTATTTAATTTTTTTCCTAATCAAATATTTCAGTTCAAATGCTTGTGGCTATTGGGACATAAAATTAATATTGGGGTACTTTTTTTAGTTTTGTTTATTAAACAGAAGTCAAATGAACATGCTAAATCAGATCACACTCTATTTAAGGCATTGGAAAATGTTCCGGAAAAATTTCCAATTCAAAATTTTCCAGAAAATCCACATCTCTGACAGGAGGACTGCTCTGTCAGTTCCAGGCAGAGCGGATGGGTGAATGGAGGAAGTATCCCCCTAAACAGCATCAGACTCCCTGGACCTTGTGGTTTACATCCTGGGAGGGCTGACCTAGACTTTTACACCCCTGCCCCGACTGGTACCCCACACAGTAGGTCTGTCACACAAGCCCTTGAAAAAGAGCCCCCTGAACCACAAGCTGAAGGAGGACTAGCAAACACGTGCTCTTCCCTCTCTTCCCTCTTCTTTTTACTGCCGTGCATCAGTAATCCTCCTTCCCAGACGAGTATCATGAAAACAGCTACCCCAGGCTACTTGGGGATGAGCCATGCTATACAAAGTCTCTTCTAGCCAACAGCTCACAACCTTGATGGACAGCAGGGTGGGTTGGCTGCTATTAGGGCCCACATGAAGAAAGGATGGCTACTGGATGTGCAACAAATTCACTCTCCCCAGCTTTCAGGAAAGGGCGTTAATCTGTTCAGACTGGGAAAGGGGCACGTCAGCAACACTCAGCAGGGAGCTGCAGGGCTGCAAGTGAACAGCGTTTTTGCAAAAAGGCCTATGTCGGAGCAATTACCATGGGACTTCAAGGGGCACATTCAGCACAAATTCAATTTGCCAGGGACTTGTCAAACAACAGATAAGAGCTTTACACCCCCTCCCAGACTCCCTGGGAACATAGCACATCACTGCCTTACACCAGTGGCCGATGCTTAGTTACCTCATGAATTCATCAGGGAAAGGCATGTGTCAAAATTCACAAGTACATGCTGGGAACGCCCAAGGCAGCAACTTCAGGAAGTCTGCACTCAACCAGCAGCAAGCATCATCCTGTACCTGCAAGCCCGGGTAACTGCCACAAGAGGAGGGAGGGATTTGGCTGGTCCTCTCAGCAGAGAAGCGGGCTGGCACAATGCTGCCTAGGAAGCTCCTCTCCATTTCAGCCTCGCTTGGAAGCGTCTGGCCAGGTGCATATGGCAAGTCGGTTAGCAGGCAAGAAGACTCACTCCCCCACCCCCTGAATGAACCAGTCTAATTCAGTAAAGAAAACAAGGCCCTTCCTATTCCCCGCACCTGACATTACCAATCTGGTTTAGACAACGCTGTATCCGTGCAGAAAACAGCACGAATCCATCCACTCTGCACAAGCAGCGGTGCATTCAACTGAAACACCAAATTCACATGCTGCAACGTAGCCTGCTCCATGTCAGGCCCACATACCAGACACCACACACTTCCTGCACGCGACTGTGAGGCTGATATTTTAAGCCATGAACTTTAGCTTCAGACGTCACTTTATACAACAAAAGCACTATCCTAGGGTGAGGGGCTGCTGGCAGCCAAGAATGGGTAGTGCTAATGCTCCTTCAGCCCAGAGCCCTTCCCAAACAGTAGAGAGAATGGCAACACGTGCACATTTGTCTTTGCTGCTCTGGCCAGGCTCTGAGTAGCAGCACGCAGCGCTCCACGAGGGAAGGGAGAAAAACTAAGACTAGAGGGAGGAGGGAAAAGAAATGATGAAAATGAAAGGAAGAGGAGAGGGAGCACTACTGCTCAATCCCACCACACAGGAGCAAGAGAGCAGTACATCTGAGAACCAAAATGAAGGTGGATTGGGAGCAACAAGAGAGCAGCACAGGTTAGCAGCCAGAGCACAAGCTCTCTCTGCCGCTTCAGTGTGGACTGTGATTGCTAGTGGGGGCTGATGTCCCTGTGACTGCTAACCTCACCTGTGCTATGAGCACAGATCTTGCTCGGGCACAGATCTGCCTAGCCAGGAGTCAATCACACCTCCTGGGTCATCACACCCTTCACAGCCACTGTTTTTACCTAGCCCGCTGTGAACATCTTGGGTCAAGAACAAATGCTAGATGTGTCTAAGTACACCATACAAGCCCTGGCCTCAGACATCACAACAGCCAGGTCGGCCCTAACCCTAGAGCTATAATTATAAGTGCTACCTCTTAAATCTCATCACCATGGAGAATGGGAGGGGGTCAGGAGCAGAATGGGTCTGCTCCTGGGGACAGCTCCCTCGCAGAGGCACTAGTCAGTTCTTATACACCAAGGGCCAGACCCTAATCCAGCTAGTAGGTGCCTTCATGGACTTAGGCACCCATTTGTGATCCTATTTCACCCTACTCAAGTACCTGAAAAACAATTCATGTAGAAAGCAGGTGGAGCCTCCCTCCTGCTCCTTGTGACTTAGTCTTCAGGCTGGAGTGATTAAAGTGGGCTTAATAGGTAAGGTAGGTTCTGCTAGACGCACACTATGGTAACACTACAGATACGACTGGAATCGACCAAAAGAAACAAGAGGACCTGAACCATGCATGACAGGAGTGCAGGGCACGCTGCAGGAGCCGTCGGAAATGACAGCAGGAACCAAGCGGCAGCCAGCAGAGCCAGGCGGGGAAGGATTTTTGCACATGTTCATTGAATTACTACAGACTAAAAATAGGCAAGCGGCAGGAGCCACGGAATGCCTCGGAGGCATGGTCTGAACCGATAGCTGCAAAAGAAAAGGATAATGTGGCAGGACAAGCAGGTGGGCTGCGGAGCTGCACAGATTGGTGAGGCAGGAAAGAAGGGATGAGTGGGCAGGGGGCAAAAGAAACACTAGGCACTGATGGCAAAGGATGACCTGAAACCTGATGGAAGTGGGGAGAAGGAGGAAGGGAAGGAAAATCAGCAGTATAGTGAAAGTGACCATTGCTCAGCTGATTCAGGGGGAGCGGGGAGACTGCTGCCATCACTCTCTTTGAAGGATCACAGAGCTGTGTGAAGCAATCTATGCTTGAACATTTTACAAGGTATCCAGGAGCTGCTAGGGAAGAGCTGCAGTGCCCCAGCTCAGGAGAGAGGCTGTGGCACAAGGAGACCTTCTGCTCCTTGGCAAGGTTCTCAGCTTCTGCTGCTCAAGGGGCTCTATCTTCCTAACAGGGGGCTGATGAATGTGAAACCCATTTGGCTCCAGAAAAAAAACCCAGGAGCGTGATTCTGTCCCTTCCCCACCCCAGAGGGTGGGATGAAAAAAACATGGATGGGAGAAAGGCAGTGATTCTCCCTCAGCGCTCTGGCTGCCACTGAAGTGGGTGGCCTCATGGAATCATCCCCCCTTCCAGCCTCTCTTCATGCTCTCCCCTCCCCTGGCTCTCAGCCTTGACAAAATAGAGGAGCAGGAGTTCCCAGTTCTTGCCTGTTTCCCAGCTGCCCACAGGGGTCTGCACAGCAGCAACAAAACCAAGCAGTCTCAGTAATTTCATGCTGCTGCAGCTTTGGAAAAACAGCAGAGCAGCAGGGTCTCTCCGCAGGCTTGGGCAGGCCACAGCACAGTGGGTCACGCTGGAACAGCTTTCTTTGCCAGCGCAGAAACTGGACACTTAAGGTCTTTTAAACTGAAGTCCATGTCCACCAGACATCAACATCTCTGGTTCCCCTGCTCCATAATGTGCGCGAGGGACTGTTCACTCCTTGCCACTGGCTCTTGCAACCTCGGCTGGACACTGATTCCCTGCTGTCCCAAATGTGGGGAGCAATGGGGTTTACACAACACACCTGCAGAATCCCGAAACCAAATTTCTTTTGGACTTTCAGGTATGGATCAGGATGCTGCAGATAGCCAGGGAGGAAGATAGGCCAGTTGTTACAGCACTAGCCCAGGATGTGGAGATCACTTAGCCTTTCTCCCCAGCTGTGTAATCCCTGCCTTGTTGGGTAAAGGCATTAAAGCTGATGCTTAGGTACTACAGTGATAGAGGTCACACAAGTACCGCAGATAGAACAGAGCTAACACAGAGAGACCACACTGCTGGGCTCTGAGGCCATAACACAAGAGCACAAGGATTTTCTGAACTGAGAGGCAATGTTTCTCTCACTGGTCATGTAATCCCATACAGAGAAACCAGACAATGGCTCAAGCAGACTAAAAAGGGAAAGTAAGGGGGAGTGAAGACTGCTTCACATGTCTAGAACGTAGCAGCTAGACAAATGCTTTCAAAAGTACCATCCAGCCCTCCAAAGCAAGTGTACCCTGTTTTCCCCAGTCTGATCCTATGACCCTGGCATAGACTGGGCAGTCAGCAGCACAGCTGGTTCTCATACCCTCACTGTATTTTCACCCCTGCAGGCACATGCCACATTCACAATCAAGGCTCCTGACCCTGCAGGCCATCTCCTGTCCCCCTCCAGCCACACTAGCTGATAAAGGAGGAATCCCCCAAAGACCATTTTCAGCACTGCTGCTCCTGCCTTCCTCAGGTGTGGTGGGAAAGCCAGATCCAATGCCCAGCTGCCCGTGAATCCAATGAAATCTTCCAAGCACACAAGTATGCAGAGCACAGGGGTGGGAACACAGTAGACAAGGACAGTTGAAGTTTCCTGACCCAAGCACAGCCATGAAACAATCACTACCACTGTAAACCAGGGTCCCCCGGGACATGGACTGTCAGGTGATTCGCCACAGAGGCTCCTCCTCTCCCAGCTGCTTCAGCTTTTGACACAAGTTCAACATGGAACCATTTCCATTCTAATCAGCTCCATGTCTGAAGCCATTATATCACTTGGCCCTAAGCCAAGCCTATATGAAAAAAATGGACCAGGGGAGTCAGGCCCAATGTAGGCCCAATCCTTACACGTAGCTGATGAGAAAAAATAACTTATTTCACCACGGATCACTGGATGCACTCAAAATTGCCACAACGAGGTGAACTCCAACTGCAAAGTTACACAAAAGTTGTAGGTGCGTTTTGTAACATCTGCTTGCAAGGCTGGGAGCTTTACACAAGAAACATCTGGCCAAGTGACAGCAGCATACGCCTGCCGATGGAAATATGGGTTTAAGTTCAGCTTTAATGATCATTCAAGATAACGAAGAGAGCTTCAGGAAAAGCAGCTGCAAGAGCCCAGCTTGAGGGAATATGCAGAAAGGGAGCAGCAGTGCCATGCAGTTAACCCCTCCACAACAGCAGAAGAGCAAATGTCAGAGGGCCTTAAACGTCCTAATTGTCACTCATTTCTGAAGTGACCAATTGTCAACTAACTTCTCTCATTCTCATAACCCTGTTACAGCTAAGGTTTGTGACTCCGGGTTCTTGCTCTGTTTCCCAATTCCTGCTTAGACCAAAAATGTCAGGTGAAAAGCACTAGCCACGGTTTCTCTCATTTGTCTAGAAGCAGGACACAAATTATCTGTCATCAGGAAGACTATTTGGAGATCCTCAGCTCGATCTGATGTGTGGATAAAAAAAAAAAAGCATGGTCTGGTGCTTATTTCTGCACAGCAAGATTCACCCTCAACATTCATTCGCTGGATACTGCCTGCAGCAGATGTAACCTTCATTTCAAATGCCTCAAGGCCAGTTTGTAAAAGACAAATCCAGAATTTCTTGAACAGGGCAAATGCAAAAGTCATGAGGAAAGCTACTAAACCTGCTAGCCAGCAAGTAGAAGGTAACATCAATACCAGCACTTGGGAGACTGGGACCTGGTGTACAGAGAGTGAAACTCTGTAGCCTCAGCAAGGCTGTTTCCACAAATCCTCTTCCATAGATTCCTGGTGCATGCCCCACTTCTAGATCTACAAATGTCCAGGGGAAATCCACTCCCTTATCCCCATGAAACCCTAGCTGCTTCCTGCTGCCATAGGAAAGGAGTAAACTTACAGATCTGGCCTGAACTCAGCCCTCCACTTCCAAAATTGACACGCTTCTATGTAGCCAAAGGACAACAGCAGGCTCCAAGTTGGGAGTGACATGCCTTCACGTTAGACACAAACAGAGGTTCAGTGTAATGATGCTTGTATCAGGAGAAAACAGAGCTCTGCATTCCCTGATAAACAGTCAGAGGGATGCTGGGGTCCAGTAACTGCAAAAGACCAAGCCTCCTGAAACGGGAACATAAACAAGCTCCTTGCGCAGAAGCACAGATGAGTGCTGACTGCTTGGCTGGACAATAACAAATGAAAGGCCCTGATCTTCTGTAGGCTCTGTTCTTAAGAGCTCCAATGGGGCTAACTACCCAGCCAGAGACTCATGTTGTTCATGTGGACATGGCATAGAATTGGCTGTATGATCAAAGTCAAGTTTAAAGGTGTGGAAGGCCCCTCATTGAGTTCTCTCTCCTTTCCCTTCTTTAAATGATTAAGTCCTGGACAAAAGTGCACACAGCATGCTAAACATTTTAGTGCTCAAGCTGGGCAATGACATAAGACAATACAGTCAGTGCAGACCTTTGCATGCTGTTGGATCTACTGTGCCGCCCTTGAGCTGTGCCCTTGAAACTACCATGGTCTCAGCTAATATCCTGCACAATACCCCCAAGCCCTCCTATGCTTAGAAGGCTGGTGCTAACAGAGAGAGCAAGGGACAGGAATGTTATACACATTTTGCAACCACCACCCTGGCTGGAAAGGGGGATCATTATAAAGGCACAGTCTATCCATGATGGAGCGAAAACCAGCTCAGACAGTACTTACCATCTTCTGTTTCCTGCCAGACAATGCCCTCCAGGTTGACACTGGTCCCAGGTTCACAGGGGCCCAGACATTCTGGCTCAGTAGCCAATGCTACGTCGCATGTGTTCACCCCCACCGAGCGGGTGCGTACCATGATCTGCTCACATGGGGAGGAGATGTCGTTATTGACAACAGGGACGAGGAGGTGCAGTGGCAGTACCGCGGGGGTGGAGACCGGAGACTCCATCTGTGGGGAAAGAGAAATATGCTTGTTAGAACTGAAGAATGTGCAGAGGAGAAAGCAGAGCAACAGGCCTCCCTCCCACACTCCTGACACAAGAGTACAGGTCCCTACCCCTTATTCCTATGCTGCTGTGAGAGCCTGACTGTTTGCTAGCAGGGGCTTCATGTCCCAAACATCCTAAACTACAGACCAAGGACCTGGTAAGACTTTTCCAGCCCCAATTTAGCCATGATTCCTGGACCACCAAAAAGCTACCCTTTTTATAGCATCCATCTAGGTCAACAAGAGACCAGCCAGAGACCCATGCTCACTTGCTCAGCTGTAGCAGCTCTCCCTCACCTAAGCATCCATCCTAAAACTTCAGTGACATGAACAGTCTTCAGAGCACTGGATCCCCCACATTGCTTGCTTTGTGAAGAGGCATAAAGGCAAGCAGAATGACCCTGCATCTAACAGCCCTCTAATGGCACCACAGGACACTACCAGGCTGGCAGAGAAGGGCAGGACAGGGAAGGCAGCCAGAACCTTCAGCTGCCCACTTGATAATCACAGTCTCCCTCCAGCTTCCCTCAAGGATAGGTGGACTCCCAGCTACCTACATGGTGGCTGCTTGTAGACTGCATCCCAAATATCCCCTTTCTATGCCAAGATGCATGCAGGACCCATCCAGGAAGAAAATGGCCAGAGGGAATCTGATGGCAGAGCTGAATGGCTGCAGGCAAGGTCACTATCAGTCATCTTGATTCCCTTGCACTCAAAAGCAGCTTCCTCAGTGCCAAAGCTAGGCTAGGTCTTTGTAGAAAGCAAACAGCTCAGCTGAACAGGGCTGAGTACAGCCAAGCCTTGGGACCTCCTCCACCCCACCTTCAATAAGCCAGATTCTCAGCAGCTGTGATGCTGACACTCGCTCAGGATGGGCAAGTGGACTAATGAGCCACCCCACCAAGTATTCACTGGTCTAGTGTCATGCAATGAAAGGGAGCAGCTGGGCCTCAGAGGCTGCTACATATCAGAGCCCTGCCCACAATGCCAGCCCAAGGGGAGCACATATACATACATCTCCATTGCTCGGAGAGTTCAGATCATCATCTTAACCCTGACCAGAGAACCGCCCTTCCCACCCGCCCTGAATCAAGCCCCCAGCCACATCCAGCAACAGAGACTCACAGCAGTACTCACGGACTATTTAAACTCTGCTTAGCCCTCCTCCCCCAGGGCAGGCCTTCTGATCTTGGCTGGATGCTGAGCAGGCTCAAAGCAGCTGCAGGCAGTACTGCTGCTTCAGTCACCAGTGAGTTCAGACATGGGACTACAAGGCACTCAGGGGAAGACTCCCCCCAGCATCCGGCTCTGAATTATGTCAAAAGATGCCCCTGTCACAGTCTGCTGCTTGGCACAAACCTATCGTGGCCCTGGGAGCAGTGCCTGAAGCTAGATGCAGGGAAAGCATGGCTGGCCATAGCCAGCCCCAGAAAGGCGGAAAGCAAATAACTCCAAGCCACTTGCCAGGAGGTGTCCTGGCACCACAAGCATTTCCAACCGCAGAGTCATCGCTATATGTGGAACAATGCTGTCGACAGCCACAAAATGTTCACACTCCCATTCAGACTAATTCTGGGCCCTGAACAACTGCCAAAACATTAGCCTTATCTGCTTGTTCTCTCTCTCACGCACACACAGAGTCCTTCACTAAGCCTGCCTTTTTATGAAGCAATTAGCTGGAGTGGAAGCCTTCGTGTTGAATCTTGTCTGTCACATCAGCTCTACCAAGCTCTTGTGTGCTCCCACGTGACCTCCGCAGGCTGTGTGGCCAGAGCTCCCCATCTCTCACACCCAGCCCTCCAAGTCAGAGACGTGTGTGCAGATTCAGCCAGTAACTAGCACTGCCAAGCACCCCTGGAGTCCCAGTGTGCACAAGCTGGGCGAGGGATGGGAGAAGAAACCGGCTGGCATGCTGGAGTGCCCCTCTGAAGGAGCAGGATGTGAAAGGACTATTTCAAAGGCAGTGGATTGCTGTAACTCCCCCACCACCCAAAGGCACAATGGTGGTAAAAGCACAAGCTTGTTCCATGCTAACAGAGGAAACAAGCATGACCCTTGTTACCAGGGGTCTCACGGAGCAGAGCGACAGGAATGGATTTGCCATTCCAGGCATGTTAACACAGCAATGTACAGAGTGTCTTCTGCCTGCTCGCCTGCAGTCAGCTCCTTGTCCTCCTGCGTATGTCCTCTGTCTGGACAGCTCATCAGAGCGAATCCAGTCCAATAAGCATTAACGCCAACCTAGAGGTTTAATCAACAGTGACTGAACCACACATCTCTCCCTAGCCAGCGGCCAGAGCCCACGCCTGTGTGCTGTCTCTTCCCCAGGCTCCTTTCCCAATCTGACACCAGCCCTGGACTCCCACCGGAAAGATCAGATCCATCAGGATCTCATTCCTTGGCTTTCATGTCCTAGCACTGGCTCAGAGAGGCACTCGCTGTGGCCAATGCTTATAGTGCCCGAGCCCATTTCATTCACATTTCACAGGGCAGGATTTGAGATGCAGGAATAGTGCCTGCAAGTGAAGAAAAAACAAGCCTGTAGGTGCTGCACTGCCTGTGCTGCCCAAGAGGTAGCACTGGTCCCAATGAAGGGAAGGGGACCTCCCTGCACACCCACAGCTGGTCCCTTGGGGCATTGCTGGGACCTAGGGAAGGAGCTGCAGAAAGCACTTGGCTCCTGAAAACCAAGCTCCCTGAAGCTTGAAGGGGCTGCCTCCAACTCCAATCTGCTTAGCAACTTAAAGCCAATCTCCTGGAGTGAATATCTGGAGAGGAACCATGTATAGCTGGCTCTACTCAGATGACAGCAGCAAGCCTGGAAGAAAGTGAGTGTTGGGGGAACGGTCACCCCCAAGCGCCCCTGACTCACCAGTGCCTGGGAGCAGTGGCTGATTGCTTGTTTGCGCGTGCAGCGGAAAGGAAGGGGCACCTGGGGGTTTTGAAACTACTCGGCTTCCTTCCACTTTGCAACAGAAACCACAGTGCAGCACAGGAGCGTTTAATTACAGTTCCAGCTCTGCTAATTATTGCTTGGTCACATTTGTAATCTGCATTACGCCACAGTGCATAATAAGCAGCTCGCTGAGATCTATCTAATAAGTGAGGCGGCTTTATGGGATTTCATATTTCACTCTGCACTGGAACAAATACAGCCTCATTTATCAGCCATCAGGAGGAGAGGGAAACCAGGAAAGGAAGCTGCTCGCTCCACTACTTGCCTGAAGCTTCAGGCTAAGGGAAGAGTGGGGAGGGGGGGGAAAAAAACCTGAGAGGAAGGATCCAGGGGCTGAGGAGGAGAACAAAGCCTCCAGCAGGGAGATGGGCAGGCAGGTAGCCTGATGCTAGGGGCAGGTTTGGAACAAAGCTGAGAAACGGGGCAGAGGTGAAAAGAGAAGATCAATCCCTGAATTCACCCAGCCCATCTGTCTTATCTCTCAGAGACAGAGCTTTTCATCCTGCTTCTTTATCAAGCCTAACACAAGGTGAGGGGATTCGCCTGCTGGTCACAGTATAAGCCTGGGGCAGACAGCGTGTGAACAGGGATTGATGTGGGAAAGGAAAGAAGCAGGGACTCATTAGTCTCACCATGTGAAGTAATTACACAGTGTCCTCCCTTCCCTAGCGTAGCAATGGCACCAGGCACAGACGTCCTTTCACATTCAGCCAGGCCAGCAGCAGCCAGACACAAAGCAAGGACTCGCTGGCAGGCAGCACGGGGGGGG
>JAGPOW010003364.1:41337907-41349165 GCA_030014935.1 Caiman crocodilus | reverse complement strand
TGCTAGGCCCTGCTGCAGCCACGAAGCCTGCCAGCTAGTAAGGAGATAGGTGCAAGGGGGTTCTGGGGCCCTGCACCCCTAGCTGCTGACAGGCAAAACCCTCTGCACCTATCTTCTTGAAACCTGGCAGGCTTCATGCCCTCAAAAGGGGCTAACATTCCTGCAAGTTTCATTCAATTCTGGCCAGAAATGACAACATTATAGGCTGTTTCAATTTTCCCCCATTATAGCCTATGGATGAAGCATTGAAACATTTGGACGTAGCCTCAAAACAAAACAAGGTGTTTCGATGATACCTGTTTCGTTTCGATCTCAAAACGAGTTGAAACAACGCTGAAACAAAACTGGTGGCAAAATTTCACGCAGCCCTACTGCCTCCCATCTTGTGAACAGCACAGGCTTTGTGAACATGCCAAGAAACCTCCAGCAGCTATGCTGAGGATGGCTCTTCTAGGACAATTCAGCGTTAAAAGGGACAGCATACTTTAAATCAGGCCGCGCTGCAGGCTATTAACTTAACCTGAGGAAATGCAAGAAAAAAAAAAAAAAGGTGCAAAAGCTAAGTATTATAATAATCCAGTTTTGATGCCAACATCTGAGCCCAACTCACTAGAATCTGAGGTGAGGGTTGTGGAGGGAGCAGGGAATTTAGGATAAGTAACAAGAGACAGCAAGATGTATTCGTGCACCAACAAGTATGAGACATTTTGATACAGCCTCTGCTGCTAGTCCGCAGCGCTCGCTAAAGAAATCAGGACCTCATCTCCACTATGAAAGCAGTTGGTGCCCATAGTCAAATGGTGATACCCACTAGCATAGCTGCGGGTTAATGCTTTCCCAAGCAAGGTTATTGGTACTGGTCCAGTAGTGTTGTCAAAACAGGTTAGATCAGATGCTTTTGCTAACACATTCCTAATCATGACTCATTTCCCTCATCCAGAGGAATCCTTCCACTTCAAGAGCAACACCAATGACAACAGCCAGGCACAACCCCCAATACCAACCACAACCGGCCTAATCGCAAGCTGTCAGTCTACCAATTGGACAGAAATCAGAGATTGTGCTAGCCGACACCTTTTGAGATGGCCAGCTCCACAGGCTCTCCCCAATATCACCTGGGCTGTGGTAGCATCAGAACCACAAGTAGGAAGCGCAAGTAACACAACAAAACAGGAATACAAGTCAAAAGCCAGCAAAGTGACTCACTGAAATGAGCCTTCACCATGCAAGGACATTAGGATACAGCAGGCTATGACAGAACTAGTCCACTCTACCTACTATATGCCAAGGAAGCTGCCTGAGAGGCAATCCAGAGCTCTTGTGGCAATTTTAAACCTTGCCACTTCTCGCAGTATA
Source organism: Caiman crocodilus (assembly GCA_030014935.1). Taxonomy (NCBI): domain Eukaryota; kingdom Metazoa; phylum Chordata; order Crocodylia; family Alligatoridae; genus Caiman; species Caiman crocodilus. The sequence goes on along the minus strand of JAGPOW010003364.1, from coordinate 41,347,809 downwards.
TCCCCCGCAAACCTCAAATTCTGTGGTTCCAGAGCCCACCCCATGCTGAATGCTCCTGCAGGAATTCAGTCTCTCTAGACCATACAACTAATTATTTGGTCCAGTTCAAACACAGTCTGAAGAACCTGAAGTCGGCATGTGACAAATTCAAGCTTGGACAGACGGTGCATTTATAATGCAAAGAGAACCATATGTTCCAAGCCTCTTCCTGTTAGAATTAGCGTTTGCCATCCCCTCCACCCAGGTGAGGATTCTGGATGAAAAATGCCTAGCAGCAGCCTGAACCACAGCTTGAGGGAGAGAGTCCCAATGCGGATCTCAAACACTGTTGAAGGCGATTGCAAAACTACCCTCTATAGCACACAGAAATAGCATCACTAAAGCAGCATTTTACTGTGTGCCAAAATGCTTCTAGTTCTCAGCTCAGCTGAGACAGCCTCAGCTCTTGCACTCTCCCCCATCATAAGTGTAGTAGCCTCAAAGAGGCCATGGGGAAGCTGCCACACTGACCAGTCACCGGAATGATCTTCAAAAGAAAAAAGAAAAAAGACAATGTAAAACCACCTGGATCACTGGAAAGTGAGATGGATTCAACCCAGGGGCAACTCTACCCTCAGAAACCCTCCACCCAGCACACAGACCTGTATCTCCCAAGCACAGCTGTCTTCTGCTAGCAGTGTAACTCCATCCACTACTGATAACAGCACCAGTGACCTCAGGGAGCAAGCACAGACTTCTCCAAGCTTAACCTCAAAGCTATCAAGAGCATGAAGATCCATCTCCAAACTGTAATGCACACCAGTCTCCAGCATGCAAAAGGTTCAATGCTGACACCTGTTTGGTAGCTGAAATGTTCCAGAAAACACTCTGGCAGGTCCCACCGCGTGCCCCAGAATCAAACATCTCGGTGACCGTATTCTGGTACACTTGCGGAGCACATCACAAATCATTCCAAGCATTATTTAAGAGACTCCAGGAAGAGAACTTCAACCTAAATTGAGCTCAATGTGTGTTCCATAAATCCTTAGTGCTTGCTGGCTGTATCTTTTCTGCAGCTGGCACCGTACCAGATCCTAACAAGATAGCAGCCAGCAAAACCTTGTCAGCACCGCAGAATGCCAGTGAAGGAGAGTCTCTTCCGAGAATGCTTAACTAGCATACACATTTCATCCCTGATGACACCACACAGTGGTCAAGTCTGTGTGAACTTCTTAAGGAGGCCATTTCATGGACCTAGGATATGCCTTTGAACAGCTTGTTGACTGCTCAGCCTCAGAGACTTAGATTGTCACTGTTGCAAGCCCCATCAGTGCTGCCCTGGCACAGGAAACAACAACTTTTCCCATAAGTTTCTTAGTGATAGGAGGGCTCTAACGCCCACAGGACAGAGCTATTAAGACAAAGACAATTGCTGTTGTCTAGCATTTCCATACAGATCTGCAGGGAACTCTGTACACAACATGACAGATCCTGAACTGCTGGACTGTGTATTTAACAAGACAATGTGTATGCTACCTGCAGATGCTGGGACAGCAATCATACAAAAGATTCACGGTCCACAAAGATCCTGATATTCCACACAGCTCCTGGTGGTCTCCCTGCTCCCAAAGCATAGGTAGGGTGATTGCCTAGGTGAAAAAAGTGATGGGGTATTTTTCATCTTGGTGGCAACTATTATGTTTGAATTAGTTTTCCCTCACAGTAAAACATCTCCACAGAACAATGCCAGCTTAAGTATAAAATCAGAGTCCTTAAATATAATTACCATGATCAGGAGACTTCATCATTCCCTTCCCCTCTGAATGGAGAAGTTGCACATGGCCACAGTCGAATATTTTGTAAAGTATTATGTCACCCGTTTCCAAGGATTAAAGGCACAGAAAGATCTCGTGAAAACTGCAGCCTGAAGAGGACAGGCGTGCTTGTTTTCAAAAGGGCCCAAAATGACAGAACAGCCCAGAAAGGTATATAAAATAAATCACTGGTACGGAATAGGGAGATCAGGTATATCCTTGTCTGACATATCAGTGACAGGTATTTGGTGACAATGAAACGGCACAACTCTTCAGAAACTCTACAAAGAGAACACAATTAACTCATGGAACTCACCTCCACAGGATGCCATTGAGGCCAAAAAACTTAGCAGCATTCAAGAAAGGATCAGACACTTCTCTAGACCATGACAACATGTACAGGCAGGGCATTAGTCAAGAGCCTGCAAGATAAATCCTACCTGTGCCCTGCAGTGAGTGATGCTGGACTCTGAACACAGCTTGTAAGAACTGGACTGAACCGCAATAAAGCTGCTTCACAGACAGAGTCTGATACTGTTTTACTGTGGCTACTCCAGAAGAGGACTGGAGCCTCTAAGAACTCCAGCTAGCAAGGACCTGTACAAACCAAGACCAATGAGAGTTGGACAGAACCAGCAGCTCCTATGCTGGCTAGACCTCTGAAAGCAAAATACAGTGCAACATTTTGTTCTTTGCATGAATTCAGGGCATATCAGAAAGCAGCACTAGATCCAACACACTTGGCCCAGAGGGGGCCACCTGCCCCTGTGTCAACATTAAAGGCATTAAGGACGATTTGCCAGTGACTGCTGTTTCTGCTAAAGATCCCCGGGGTGAGAGAAGCTCTCCTGGAAACGGGGATGTGTCCAGCTGTCTTTTGTGGGACAATGCAGTTCGCCCTTTGGAGCTGGCAGGTGAAGCGCACGCTGTGTCTGTGCCAGCTCTGCATTCCTTAGCACACTGTAATGGAGAATGTGTGCTCACAAACCCAGATGGCTGGGGCTTGCTTAGCCACCTGGGAATCTGACTCATTTCCCTTGAAGATGGAAGGAGAGAGAAAGAAAAGCCTTATCACAAAACCTGACTTCCAGCTCTGCTCCATCCTGCCAGTCTGCTCTTGTGGCAACTAGAGCAGCTTTGCTGGCTGACGCATACCCTCCTGCTTCCCTTCCCTTCCCTCCCCTCCACCCCCCAGTGCTTGTCACTGTCAGTTCTCACCCCGGAATGCCTTGGCCTGCTTGAGATTCACAGCATCGCCCATCAACAAGGCCATTAACTCTGCAGCTGATGAGTGATGATAGGGCTCCTGTCTGAAAAAGGCTGCTGGCATTTCCCATCCCCCACACCTGCCCACAAGCCTGACAACTCCACAATGTGTCTCCTGTCTCCTTTAAAGGAGCTCTTCCCTCTGGCCTGCTCAGTACCCTGCAACCCCATCTCTGCTCAGCTTTCACAGGGGCACCAATATGGCAGTTTTGCTCTTCCCATACTTCTCTTGCTGTCTCTGGTACGAGTGAGCCATAATTTGCTTCATTCCTGGCTAGTGCTGAAGCCAAGGGTCTGGCCTGGGAGACTCCCCAGGTACAGTCCAGCCCACAGTACTAGTTCTGCACAACACCTGTCCACCTATGTTGCCTCTAGAGGGGAATTTAGCCTCCCAAAGTTTCTCCTGGAGGCTGCCAACAAGAAGGGCAATTAGTGAGAACACACCTGCTCATTAGGAACACAGCAGAGGCCCTCAGCTCATCTCCCAAGATGAGATCCTGAAGTGATGACTGCAAGGGACAGCTGCCCCTGCTTGGGCTCCCTACCATCTGTGCAGTGCAGTGACCCCTTCAGAGCCCATGACTAACTGCAAATGGATACAGACAGGCCTGCAATGTAAACCTAGGGAGAGGTATTGTTTTCCACACAAATGGCCTTTGCAAAAAAAAAACAACCATTTGCCACCATTACTACACAAAATAATCTCTCACCCTTGGATCTCAAAGTGCCTCACCAAAGGCAATGGGTTTAATTCCCATCAACAGGTTGGGGGAAATGAGGCAAAAAAGGCAACTTAAGCAGCTTGCCCAAGGTTACAAAGCCATTCACTAGCAGAGCTGGGAAGAGAACAAAGGGCTTCTTCCTTCTAGGCCTCTGCAAGAACCACTAGAGCAGTGTTTCTCAACCTGTGGGCTGAGACTCAGAAGTGGGTCACAAGAATATATGAAAGGGTTGCAAACAAACTTTAAAAATGGATCAAACTAAAAATGGATTCTCTTTTAAAGGAGAAAGACATGGGAAATTGTGGCTTTTCCTTTGCACGCTGGCAGAGCTCCAGCCTGTGAGGGGCTCCTTGGAGCTTCACACACTGGGGGGCCATCAATGTTTACAAATGAGTCCTGGTACAAAAAAGATTGAGAACCACTGAGCCAGCCAGAGCCACACTTCTGAGCAGTGCATCTCCCAGGAATGGGCGGTTCTGACTGCACTGTGCACGTGCAACTACTCCAATCTTTGTAACAACCACTAGAAGTTACCGTCTCAAAGAAGGCTCCATTTATTCCAAAATTAAGTAACTCGTTTTCAGGCAGCTCAAAAAGGCAAAGAATACTCAAAACCAGCACATGAGCTCCCCAGCCCAAAACACCATGGTCAAGTGAAAAAAGACCCATGAATGAGCCATTCATCATCACCTGCCTGGTGCTGAAGCCTCAGGTGCAAGGTGGCTCAGAGGGAGGCTGAGATAGGATCTGAGGAAGTCTGCCCCTGAGCAACAGATGAGAATACCACAAAAGCCAGAGCTTTTATTAGCCCTTCCACACTGACTCATTGCACTCGCTTGTCACATGCTGGGACTGCACTACAGCAGGTTGCTGACCCTGCTCTCCTGGCTAGCTGCAACTGGGAATGGTGCCATGGTCATATTGAGAGAGACATGTGTGTGGCTACAGGGAAAGAAGAGAGGTTGAGAGGGACGGAGGGTGTTACAACTTGCCTGTCAGCAGCAGGGTTGAAGGGCTGGGACCAAGGGGCAACGCACTGCCCAGCAGAGTCAGTAGAAAAAAAACCCAACTTGCTGACTTTACTGTGCACTGGATCAGGCCTCAGATGCTTCTCGGAGTCGGTGACTGACATCCCCACTTTAGCTCAGGCATCACTCAGCAGTCTCGCAAGGTGACCCCTGCTGCCCAGCCAGGGAGCTCTCATCACGTGCCTTGGAAGCTTCACAGAATTTCGCTATCTGGCTAGCCAAGTCTCACAGGACGATTCGCCTCAGGATTCAGCACAGTTCAGCTCAGGGCAAGGGAGGAGGCACTGGTGATGACTGTCTGACCTGGAAATGCTGTGCACAGTGGCTATTCATTTGAGGTTTCTCTGGATGGCATGAGGCAGTCTTCTACAAGGAGCAACCAGGATGCCACTGTTCCTGCCACCAATGGCTCCTCAGTGGTTTGGGGATCCAAAAAAGAAAATCTGCTAAAGCAGCTAGGCCACCACCACCTGGCCAGCGTTGAATTGTTCCTACAGCCTGTGCTCCAGAGACCTCTCTATAGTTGCACTGTCTCAAGTGAAAGGACCTCTGCCTCTCCCTTGGGAAACCCATACCCACACCAGCTGGTCTTCTCACCAACAGGCACTCTTTGCCCAATATTTAGCCTATGTGTTTTCCTAAATTTACCCTACTGCTTGAGGAAACAGCCCAAAGCAATTCCTCCTACTGCCTGCTGAAATACATCTAAGCCAACAGTGGGCAAATGCAGCCCAGGGGTCGGATGTGGCCTGCCAGGCCATGCTATGCAGCCCACAGGGCCCCTAAAAAATTTAGAAAATTGATATTTATCTGCCCCTGGCTGCCTGTCATGTGGCCCTCAATGGCTTGCCAAAACTCAGTAAGCGGCCCTCCACCAGAAATAATTGCCCACCCCAATAAGCTCTCTAGGGGAGGGCAGCAGACATGTATTTGTTCATCAGCCTCAGAGGAAGGCACCTGCCTCCCAAAGTATCTCCTGTCTCAGAAGTGACTAGATGTTTAAGGCAGACACACCAGCTCCTTGCAACATCTAACCTAGCCTCTGGTTTGTGTTTCACCACTGCGGTGCTTCTTTCCAGCAGTAAGTAGCAATGTGACAGCAACCCAAGGAACAATACTGCCTGCCCTTTGAGAAGCAGGTCAGGAAAAGTGGACGGGACTCCCTGGTCTGGAAGATGCCATTTTGAGGACTGGATTCGCCCAGCCCCAGCGGAGAGGCAGTTCTGAATGGAAACCTCAAGGGACTTGCCAGAAGCTACACATTAGGGGCAACTGAAACTCAAGAGCTGGGCTCTGTCACCAGTTAACTGACCCTGTCCAGACTAGGAAGTTAGCTAATATATGTCAGACATAACATTTTCTAAACAAAGATTAAATCCCATCTCTATGAAGTGTAACACCCCCAAAATGCCAGCTGGGCACAGCTGAGCCAATGCTTCCCCTAGGAATGACCTTGGCCATGACCAACTAGGTTTTGATACCTTCAGGACCATCCTATCTGCCCTAGGCAGAAAAGGCCCCACCTATATTCAAGGCTTAGCTATTGTGACCTTCAGTGAGTCACTGCCTTCTCTTGGCAGATCTCCTCATTAGGAGAGAGAGGTATGCAACCAGGTTTAATTCACTACTTGTAATGATTTAAGATCAAGTGGCAGACACTGTAGAAGCACAGTGTCTCATGTATGATACGGGTCTAACAATAAAGTCTCCCCATACCCCTCCCCACACGCTTAGCCAATGAGATGGAGCCACTGCTGGCAGCTCACCTTGCTTATCAAATTAAACTACACAGTAGCCTGCTCCTACGTGGCCAGGACCCATGATGAAAAGATTACAGCTCCCATCTCAGAAAGGAGACCAGCCAAGCAAGCAGCTAAATAACAATGTGCCTCAGTCACACAGGACGGAGGAAGAGCCCTGCCCTCCTCACCCCTTCCAGGAATCAGCTCCTCAAAGGTCTCAGCTGCACAACCCTAGCACAGGGTCACCCACCCTACAGCTTCTTTCCCTCCTTGTGGACCTCATCCTGAAACGGGCTGTGCCTTCACAGGAGCAATGAGAGTTCAGCACCTTGCTGCCACGTGGCATTGAGTAAAATGGCACCATTTCCTGGTCTCCATACTCCCACGGTTGTAGCAATCAGTCCTGTTGACTTGGCAGGTCCTAGAGTCTTGTTTGGGCATAAATAATCAGAGCTGGGAACTAAAGCACTGTTCACTTACACCCGTATGAGCCAGGCACAGACTCCCTACCCTCCCTGACACCCGCACTGCCCGGATCCAATCAGCCACACACACAGCTAGGCCTGTCTGCCTGGCATGCTGCTCCAACCACACCTGCCCACCTTCTGCTGGCTCCCTACAAAAAAATCAACTTGAAGCTTTCTGTCCTTGCTGTCAAGGCTCTGGATGACGATGCCCAGCACACATCTCTTGCTGCATCATGATCCTCCCCTCCCCCCATGATGCCACCCCATCTGCTCACTTGTCAGTTTTTATGCAACTGCCTACCAGGAGCCGCTCTCTGAACAGATCTGAGAGACCCCAGCCTCTCCTTCAAATTCCCACTCTACTCTTCCCTGCAGCTACAGCACTTACCCAGAAACAGCAGAGGGCAGAAGCAACAGGACCAAAGCTTCTTCCACCACCTTGGCAGAGAGGTTGCTCTCTCCAACTCAGTACACTACACTGAAGGCCCAATTTGCCCAACCCAGCCCAGCCCCCAACAGATGGTTTCAGAGGCACCTCATAGCTTAGGTGTCCAACTGGAGGAACAGAGCAAGTCCAGCAGGCTCTACATGACCCCCTCTGCTCATGCTGATCCAGTCTCAGTCCAGTCTTTCAAATCTACACTACTGTGTGTGGCCACAAGGTGCCCCATGGCGGCCAGTGGCTACTCAGAACCCCAAAGGGTTAAGATTTCAGAGCTAGCAACCGGCCACCAGGCGGGATTCCAGACCGCCCGCTCCCGCTGCCCCACGGCAGGCCGAGGTCCCTGGGCCAGGCCCGGCCAGCAGCTGCGTGGCTAAAACGATGCAAGGTTGCTCTAACAGCTCAACTGCAAGCCCTTCAGGACAAGGGTGTCTTGCTCCGGCTGAGCAGTGCTGAGCACAGCAGGGACTAAGGCTGGTTAGGCTCCCCAGACACTACTGCAGTGCAGTCAAGGTCACAGAAGTTAAACTCAGGAAAGGCTGAGCACTCATGCTGCAGCAACCCCGGCACCTTTGACCTCCAAGGTTCCCCTTACTTGGGATGCAAGCTGCATATTCCAAGAGAGCTTAACAGCTCCTTTCAGGCAGATCAACTGGTCAGCAAGTGAACAAGTGCTGGTAATCCTATAACTCCCAGAAGGCTAGAAGGAAAGCAGTTAATCTCTGTTTTAAGGAGGAGGATAATATGCTTGAATAGAAAGTTAAACCCCGATCCCCTTACACTCTAAGTGCTTCCATGAGCATGCCCGTTGAACACACAGACTGACCTGCTCTCTCCTAAGAAGCACACTTCCTGCTATGGTTCAGGCATCCCATACAAGCCCTCCAGGGCAGTGGTTCTCAACTGTTTTTGTACCAGGCCCCATTTATAAACATCAAAGGCCAGTCCCAACCCAGTGCCCCTCACTCCTGACCCACTGCCCACCACGCCCAGGCCCCAGTGTGTGTGGTGGGGGCAAGGCATGGGGGGGCCCCAAGCAGCCGCCTGCAGGCTGGAACTCTGCCAGCCAACAAGGAAAAAGCCACGGTTTCTCACATTTTTCTCCTTTTAAAGGAGATTCCATTTTTAAAGTCTGTTCGTGACCCTGTCATATATTCTTGCGACCCACTTATGGGTCGAGATCCATGGGTTGAAAAACATGCTGCTCTAGCGCTTGCCCGAGAGGCAGTGCCCTCCTTGCAGATACCTTGCTATGGGCTCATGTCACCTTCAGGCAGTCAGGGAGAAGACAATGCCCTTAGCTATGTAAACAGGATAACAAAATAAACTGTGGGCTGGAACTCGGGGGATAGAGAAACTGAAATTTTGTAGCAAATCTCCATCAGAATTATCAGATTATCAAAGAAGCACAGTCCAGACAATGCCTGGGACAGAGCAGGAATTGCTGGAAGCATGGGGAGCTGGACTTATAGGCACAGCTCTGGGCTCCTTTAAACTACAAAATAATTAAGATCTGAGTACAGTTGTGGTGAGTCTCCTCCCCATCTCCCTTCCCTGATCTTCCTGCCTCCTTTTAGCAGCAGCAACCCTGACCCTGTGCTCCCCACACACACAGGTTACTCAACAGTCTCCTGCTGAAGGAAACTCCAGGTTGGCTGCAAGAAGGCATTAATTCATGACTTCATAAGTTTTGGGTATTTCCTTCTATAAGGGTCTACAAGATATGAACTCAAGGAAAAGGCCCAGGCAAGTGAGAAGAGCCTTTGCATAACTACAAGATGATCAGGCATCCGCATATCCTCCACCTCACAGCACCAAATAGGACATAAAGAAAGAAACCACAAAAAACCTTGCATAAGAGTGCAAGATGCAGACAGCATCTACTGCAAACTCATCTGGAAATGCAAAGCTCACAAGGAAAAGCCCCACTGACAAGCCCAGCAAAAGACTGAAAACACATGGATCACTTCAGATTCAGGACTCTTCTGACCAAAGCACAGTCCACTACAAATCTCTTTACTACTAGAGTTTCTCTCCTGAAGGCAGGCAGCACAGCAAAGGGATGCCAGAAGAACACCTGGCCTGAGGCAAAATTTCACATTGCAACTGTCAGCTTTGAAGATTGATCTCCTCTCCAAAGCAGCAGCAGGATGATCTATTTTGCCCTACTGCACCTCTCACCCACCCACCTCTATTCTGACCTGTCAAAGGGATGAGGGAGTGGAGGCCATTCTCAATCCTTCATGTCTGTCAAAAAGGGGGCAAGAAGTGCCAAAAGGGATGAGCTTGGAGGATGGGGAGCAGACATTGTGGCAGAAATGCCATCATGGGTGCCCCTCTCCGGAAACCTCTCCCTGTGCCAGCCTGAGAGGCTGCTGGTGAATCCCTCAGGGCAGGGATCTCATCCCTGTCTGCATGACAAAGGCCTGGGCCTGGGAGGGG
>JAGPOW010003364.1:41317588-41333146 GCA_030014935.1 Caiman crocodilus | reverse complement strand
GGAGAAATGCAAAGTGCTGCACCTAGGGAGGAAAAATGGCCAGCACACCTACTGCCTAGGAAATGACCTGCTTGGGGACACAGAAGCAGAAAGGGATCTTGGAGTCCTCGTGGACTCCAAGACGAACATGAGTCAGCAGTGTGACGAAACCATCAGAAAAGCTAATGGCACTTTATCATGCATCTGCAGATGCCTGACAAATAGATCCAAGGAGGTGATACTTCCCCTCTATCAGGTGCTGGCCAGACCGCAGTTGGAGTACTGCATGCAGTTTTAGGCACCGCACTTCAAGAGGAATGTGAATAACCTGGAGAGGGTCCAGAGAAGGGTCACTCATATGGTTAAGGGCTTGCAGGCCAAGCCCTATGAGGAAAGACTAGAACACCTGGATCTCTCCAGCCTCCACAAGAGAAGGCTGAGAGGTGACCTTATGGCTGCCTGTAAGCTCATCATGGGGGCACAGAAGGGAACTGGTTCGGTTTTATTCACCAAGGTGCCACCGAGGCTTACAAGAAATAATGGCCACAAGCTAGCAGAGAGCAGATTTAGACTAGACATTAGGAAGAACTTCTTCACAGTTCGAGTGGCCACGGTCTAGAACGGGCTCCCAAGGGAGGTGGTGCTCTCCCCTACCCTGGGGGTCTTCAAGAGGAGGTTAGATATGCATCTAGTTGGGGTCATCTGAACCTAGCACTCTTTCCTGCCTGTGCAGGGTGTCAGACTTGATGATCTATTGAGGTCCCTTCCGACCCTAACATCTATGAATCGATTAATAAGGGGCAGTATTGTTAGCACTGAGGGAGAAGGGACTGGAATGGGGGGAGGTTCTCTGTAGGGTGGTTTATTTGAATAGGTTCCCCCCACATGGGGAAAAGCTCTGCAATGAAGCCCTGCGACAGCTAGGCTGTGTTCCTACAACAGAACCTCCTGCCTCAACAACAGGCATTCCTGCTGCACATGCTCTCTGCCTGCAAACTGCAGCTGGCTGATGCTTGAGGACCAGAACTGTCCTTTCCATCATGTACGTGAACTGGGAGGCTCTTTCACAAGGTAATCCTACCTCCAAGAAACCAGAGTCTTCTCTACCTTTAAGTCTGGTAAGCAAAAATGGCTGCACTCTACTACCCTGGAGCTGGAAAGAAGGCAAGCCCTAGAAGTGCCATGAAACACTAATGGGTCACAAGAGGCTAAAGCTACAGAGCCTGAGCTGAGATCAGCAAGTTCGTATCACATCCGACCAGGCCAGATTTCAATCCTAGCCACAGAGCTGAGAGCCAAGTCTCCCCACTTCCCCTTTCAGATCAAGTTCCTCCTGGTAGCTGCAATGTAATCGAGAGTAATGGCCACGGCCATGTTCAAAAGGGCCCTGCTGTTCCCTCCCTCTGCTTGCTTGGCAGGAAAGCCTGGTGAAGACAAGGCCCATTCCAAATGGGAGTGCTGGCTCTGCCAGCCTCCCATGCAAGGGAGCAAATACCCTTGCCCTAAGCAGGGCCACGATATACCGCTTTGCAAGGCAACCTCCTCTATTCCGAGCCTATTTAGGGAATATCAGATTGATAGTTATGGCTTGCTTGGAGCTGTGGTATTACACACTGCCAATCTGTACCACATGGAGCACAGAAGACAATACAAAGCAAGACATCCTCCTTCACCCTTCAAATTCTGCTAGTGTCCAAGCCAGGTCCCTGGCACTCCTAGGTGAGATCTCTCCTTTTTTCCCCTCCCTTGGAGCACTCTGAACAATGGGCACACAGCTGCTTTCACCATATACTGATCCCTAAGCCCCATGCATGTGTCTAGGGCACAGCAGAGAAGTCCAGTTCACAGGGGACTAGGCTTTGCTTCACACTCAAACAAGTCTGAGCCAATGGGTTAATGCTAACAACTGACAGCCACCAACGGTCAGGCTAGCACAACTGCAGAGAATCAATTGCTAATAGGGAAGCTGAGTTTCTGTGGGAAATAACAAATTAGCAAGAGCAAACCCAGCCTATAACTCATCCTATCAAGGGCCTGTTATCTGCAGACTACCTCCACAACCAGCCTGCAGGGAACAGCGGAGATCAGGGCAGTGCATTTTTAGTAGGCTTAAAGAGGGGCAGGCAAGGAAAAAAGGCTTGTGGTTAAAACACAGAGATGATTACACCAGCGCTGTGCCTTGCCTTCTGCACACGCTACTTAACCAGGCCGAAAATCCTAGAGTAGCTGTCCTGCAAAGAGCTCTGGGCTGCCCATTTCCCAGGATAGACAGCAACAGGCACCAGTCTGGACAGACTAGACACCACTGACAGTGGGGCTATTTATAGAGTGGAATAAGAAAAGACCAAAACCAGACATCAACGATTTCAAGGATTTGTTTCTGTCAAGCCAAGTTCCAACCACATCAAATTTTGCCCCCAAACACAGCACATCTTGGCACGCTCAAGAAGCCTTCCCAGATCATGGAGTTTGAAACTGACAAATGAGAGACCTTCCCCTTCCACACTGAGCTGAAGCCTGCTACCTCTTTGTAAGGAGAGAGAAACTGGCTGCCGAGGAGTCAAAATTTACCAACTGTCATTACACAGATGTCCCTGACAGTCTCTGCTCGCTCCTTGTGCCTGGGAAAGAAAATACCACACAGCAGGACACGCAGCAGCACAACTAGTCCCTGTCTGAACTACAGAGGTACTATGCATCACTGCTGAGCAATAATAGGGGTTAGGAAGTCCTGTCTTTTAATGGCAATCACTGGATCCTGGGATCTGGAAGATGAATACACACAGAGTAAAGAAGCTCCTTAGGCTGTTGCCAGTTAAACCCAAAGGAGAAAATGGCAATGTTTTACTGAACTTGAGCACCCAAGTTGCTAAAAACCTCCCTTAAAATAAGGCAAGGATACTATTACTTTCTCAACAATAAACCTACCACTTCCTCCACAACTCCTGCCTGATTCCACATTGTTTTCTGTTCTACCCTCCCAGCTGAAACTTGGCTGGATCTTCAAGTTTACAAAGCACACTTAAGACCACATTGTTCTACCCTCCTTTGCAGTGCTGCAGAAAGCATCAATTCCATCGTTCTAGGGGCTGGCAGGATAATGGCAGATTGATAGCCATGTCCAGTGCCAAGGCCATGCCACAGTCGTGGCATCCTACAGAGGGACAAGCTACTCCTCGAACGCCAGGGGTTTTCCTGGACAGAAGAATTTTAATTAACTTGGCCTGGAGGCTTGAAATGTATAACCATATACTGCAGTCATGGGGGAGGAAGATGAGGCACAAGGACTGACAATCAAAATAGCGAAACGTAAGCCCAAGCCTACCCCTTTGTACAACAGTTTCAGTCCAAAACAGACCTGTCACCTCCCAGTCATACGACAAATACAAGCCTTTGCAATGGAAGCTGACAAGCTCTCGCTATGACTGTAAACACGCTCCCTGCTGCACTTTCACATCTGCCAAGTGGTGCTCTGCTTACCACAGAGCCAATGCATTCAAGCTCTCTGCTTAGTTCAGGTGGAACCCAAGTGTATTCGCAGATGCTAGGAGGCAGCTGCCCTGGGCAGCAGGTCCATGCCGGCATGCTCACGTGGGACTGGCACTGAGTCTGAGAACATCTGCCCTTGGCCCACTCTCCTCCAGCTCTGATTATGTGGGATAAACAAGGGGAACCCTTGGCACAGGAAGGCTGCACTGCAGCTACATGGCTTGGGCCCACAAACTAACCTCCAGAGCGGCTCCCGCTCCAGCAACGGGAGAGCAACCTACGGGATTGCTAAAGCACCCAGCCGCAGAGCCAGGAGCAGCCCCTGCAAAGCCTGGCAGCTCTGCGCACAGCTGCTCTCAACTGATGCAAAGAGCTTTTGAGAGAGAGAGAAAGTCAACAAGGAGCAAACGCTTAGTTTAATTACCTGCTGGCTGTGTGCTTTCTCCTCCATCCTTCCCTCCTGCCGCACGCGCAGTCGATTTCCTCCCCTAATGATAGGTGTGGAGAGAGGGGACTGGTAGCTTCCTCCCCAGGGCTTTCCAAGCTAATTGTCCCTCAACAACACTGACAATTAAACCGTCAGGCTCGCCTGGAGAAGCATCAAGGGCTTAGAAATGGCAGAGGCTGCAGCTAGGAGTCCAGTCCTACTGGAGTGACAGGGCAATGTTTCCCCCACCCCCGCATCTCTGTGCCCAGCAGCAGAGCAAGCATAAGACTTGTTCAGCAAACATGCTCCAACCTAGCACTTGCCTGCCTGAGGTGGGCTGCAGAATCCACGGCAGTGTTAGTCCTTCCCGTTTTGCTAGGCAGCTTTAGCGCATTCCCCACCTGATACCTAGGAGAAGAGGAGATGCCATCTTGGAGACGAGGAGGTCTCTATAGCCACAGACAACATTCCCTCCTCCATTCGTAGTCTGAACCCACAAGGGTCCCCCAAGCTAATGCAGCCACGTATTGCAACATCCCAACACAAAGGCTGCCTTCCCCCTCTACCAAGACAGGCTGGAGAATTGCTGCCTGAGAACAGCAGCAGTTTCATACAACTTGCCTAAACAGCTCAGGTACAACCACAGGCCTTGTCCACACAGGCCTCAAAGCAGAGAACAGCAACTACAGTCACATATGGCTTTAGGCCACAGAACAAAGTGAGGCTGGGGCTGAGAAACCAGTCTAGAAGCCTTTCGAACCTGATAGCCTACCTAGCTTCTGCTCCACCTTTGAACTGTGCCCAAGTGTAACTATGAAATTCTAATCCCTGGCAAAAGCAGCACTGAGTATTCGATGCTATCAGCACCAAGGAAGGCACACACCTCCCAGCACAAGGGCATGCACTAAAATACAGGCCTGCCTACTACACAGGGCCTGAGTATTTATTTCACAAGCCTTTTAATAGCAGCTCATGACAGGAGTGAGGACACAGAGTGCCTGTAAAGCAAGCTGGCATAAGAGGCCTCCAATTGCTGTTCAGTGCTCAACTACCTTCACTGTGTCCCTTTCATGATCACCTGGTATTACACAGCACAGAACACCCTTACTGTGAAGACACTGCGTGCCTGAAGCTCATGCATGTCCAACCAAAAGATTAATATGGTCCCACTCTGGTTTCTGTGATGGAGTTCACACTGCCACAGTCTTGGTGCTTTTCATCTGTCTGGCTACAGGAGGCTTACTGGATTTAATATTTGCCATGACAAAAAAAGAGGGGGAGGGGAGGGAGGGTAATGACATTTACAAATGCTCTTCACAGATAACCCGGACAACTGGGACAGGGAACAGAATAGCAAAATTCAGGCAGCAACCACCAGTTGTTAGCTGAAGTTAGTTTAGCATCATGCTATATCATTCACAGATCACTGTCATACCTCAGCATCCTGCCAGGGAGGACTCCCCACTCCAAACTAGCCAGTGCTGCTCCTTAGTCAGGAGAGTTGTTTCAGTAATTAGGATCCCCTTAGGCCTAGGAAAAGGTATTCTGACAGTAGTACTCTTAGCCCCCTGGGGACAGGCATCAAGAATCAAGGCCTCGGCATTTGGTAGAGAAGACCACCAACCACAAAAGCCAGATGGGAAGCCTAGTCTAGTAACTGGGTTATTCTACTACATGCTCATAAAAATGTTTGGCAGAACTGTGGTGGGCAAAGACCAACAGCTGTGACAACCCTGGAAGTGGCCAGAATTATAGACTGTCTTCAGGGCAGATAAGAAAGGACTGCAAGGGACTCCAAGTAAACCAATGCCAGGATGTGGGACCTTATCTAGCTAAAAAAGTAGAGACATTTCTACTTGTTGGCCTGGGGCAAATGCATCTGGCTGTCTGCCCCATCCCTACTCCCTCACCCTTTTCCCACAGTGATGTCTTGCATAGAAAAGCAAGGCTGGATGGAGTTTTCTGAGTCATCCCGTCCATCTGCCTGCATTAACAGGCAATCATTACCTAAAGGACTCCCCAAAATCAAAACATCATACCCTCAACTACAAAGAGCAACATCCAAAATACCACCATGTCACAGATAAAAACAAGCAAGGAAGATAAGGACGCGATCAACACCTTGCCACTGCAGAGACAGGGAGGCAGTTGGGTAACACATGCTCAGAAAACCCTACGAAAATGATGGAACACAACGCTGCATAGGAAGGCAACCCCTGCCCCACAGCTTCTGTATGGATCTGATCAAGAAAAGAAATTCTTGTCTGCTCCCAAATGAGGTGATCAGCATGCCTCTTCAAAGCGTCCCGTACTAGTACTAACAGCCTTGGAAGAGCAATGATCTTGCTGCAGCACACAGCATGACACTGGGACATCAGGGCAAGGGATCGCTCTTAACAGGAGTTCTCTGGGACCTTTAATATCCCTTCACATCAGACAGGACAAGATGAAAAGCAATGCCCCTGCATGGATTTGAGGCTGTCTCTCTAGGGACTCCAGTAATTGCAGGCTTCACTCTCAGACCTCAAAGGAACCTCCTGTGATCCAAGGGTTGGTCTAACTCTGTAGGAGATAGAGGCCTGGAGAGCTCTGGGAGCCTATGCTCTGAACAGCACTGTCATCACAAGGATGCTGCAGATGCTGAACACCATAGTTTGATCAGTGCCCACATCCCAGGGGACCAGCATGCAGAAACAAGCTGCTGCTCTATTTCACCCAGCGCAGGTGCCCGGGGGCAGACAGTCTCTCTCGATCCCTGCTGGCTCCCGGGCTCCTCATTTCACCAGGGGAGGAACTGGAGCACAAGGGGCAGGAACAGGGTGAGCAGGTCAACCCCCAAACTTCTTCCATGGGGAGAAGGAGTTTTACCAAACATCCACCAGGAGTAGGGAGCCTGAATGAAGGTAAGCAAAAAACTGCTGCCAAAAAGTGATGCCAGGGAGTCTGCTGTGATGAGATCCAGCTGCCCTGATTATACTAGGGATTTGATCCCAGGTTGACTAGGACTGCCAGAAACAAGGTACCACTGCCTCCTGCTCACAGTCACACCACTTCCAGCAGGATTCCTTGCTGCCACCAAGTTCACCAGGAGCACAATGGTTTGAAATGCTCAGTCCTAGTTCTCTATCAG
Source organism: Caiman crocodilus (assembly GCA_030014935.1). Lineage (NCBI taxonomy): Eukaryota > Metazoa > Chordata > Crocodylia > Alligatoridae > Caiman > Caiman crocodilus. The sequence continues at coordinate 41,326,121 of JAGPOW010003364.1, read as the reverse complement.
CATTGGGAGGAAGGGAGCACAGTCGCACAACTCACGCTCCACTCAGGCTGCCTGGTGCAATGCTGAGCAGCACCATACAGAGGGGAGGCCTGGCTGTTGAGGACAGTTAGCGCAAGGCCACTTCCCTACTGGGGACACAGTCAGAGAGACTGCAGGTTTTATTCAGCCCCCAAAGGAGAAGTATCTGCCATGGCAAGGTATTGCTGCTCTCTTACTGCCCTCCATACATCACTGCTTCAGAGACAGACTTAATTGCTATGAGTACAGTTTCACTGATTAAAAAGGAGCTAGGAACAGGTCCAGATATTGACACGAGATAGTAACAAATTTAAGTATGGATTTGCTAATGGGCTGCTTTGTCCACGGAGAGCTGTGGCTGGCTGGAATAGAGGATTCAGAAGCAGAGCAGAGGGCTGAAAGAGTTGGTGTCATTACTCGTATCAAGGGTGCTGAGAACAAATGCGAAGCCTTGCCAGCTCTGGGCTCCATGGAGAAATCCAACCGTTACTGGCTTCTTCTACGCTGGAGAAGACGAATGGCTGGTGATTACCGCCCAGGGAGCCAGGCAAGGAAAGCTCTATTCTTAGCTCGGCCACACACCAGGTGATTTCACCTAGGCTGCTTGGCCTCCCAACACCACTGCACCTGCTCCAGGGCGTGACACTCTCCAAGCTTCCTCTGAGGCTTCAGGTCCCTGTTGGTGGAGCTCACTGTGATCCTGCCACAGAAGGGCAGAATGTCCTTCTCTTCCAGGACTTCTGCAATGCCCTAGAGGGTAATAAGCACCTCACAACCCAAGCAAAGCCAATCCCTGCCCCACAGAGCTTACAGCATACAGGCATGACCCACCAGTCAGTCCCCTCCCCTAACCCTGCCCCTGTAGCAGGAGGATGAGCAGCGTGGTTTGGAAAGAAAGAGGGAAGCGACCTGGTCCCCAGGCTTGGAAAGGTCATTCCCTCCATGCTACCCACAGACCAGGAGATGTGAAGCCACCTGCAGGGGTCATTAGGAGGAGAGGATGAAGCATATCATGGTGCATCAGGCCCAACCAATCTAACCCACAAAACCTGGAGGCAAAGCCAAGAAGCCTGAACATGAAGTGCTAGGGGTCAAGGCAGGGGCAGTTAGATGAGGCTGGCAGTGACAGATGTGCCTGACTGCCCTGGATGACAAGGCAAAGTTAGCAAAGCAAACTTGAGGGAGTGCCAGCTGAAGCAGGCACAGCAGAGCTAGCCAGGGGCTACCAGGAGAAGGAAAGGCCAAAGGGGATCAGACAGCAAAAAAATCAGTGAGAGTGGGAGCAGTGTCAAGAAAAGGCAAAGGCCAAGGCTGAAGAGCAGCAATAAAAGGGCTAGGTAGGACATTAGTAATCAAGGATAATGAGGGTGGAGGACAACTCGCAAGAGAGGCAAGATGCCCAACCATACAAGATGCCTCTTGCTGGCTCCCCTGGAGCACCACATGAGAAAAGACTCCTCTGGAGAGCAGACAGCTATAGAGGAAAAGGATCTCCAGAAAGGGAAGGCATTAGGTGGGGGAGATGCAGGATATGGAGCAACTAGGGAAGAGGGAATATATTTCCTGAGGGACTAGGGGTGGCACACCTGGCCACACACAAGCGTAATTTAAAGGGCAGCCCTACACGTGTGCTCTACCCTGCGCCAATGCCAGCAGTTTCTGCAGGTCCCTAAAATGGGGTCACTCTTCTAGATGAGTCTCCCTTGGTAGGTGGCTGTCGTTCTCCTGTGTAAGCCAGGAGGCTCCCAAAGTCCTCTGTCAGTCACCTGTCATGTAACCCTGGTCTTGGCATCTACCAGATGCACTGGGGAAGACACAAGGAGAAAGCCACTTTTCTTGGCTCTGCAGGAGAGGCATTAGCAAGGGACAGAGTCAAGAGAGAAACTAACGGAAGCAGGGTGACAGGCAGCAGTCCAAAGGTCCAGAGCACAGTCACCTGGGGGCTGCAACAGTCTGTTCCCAGCCCTCCCAGTGAGCCCCAGTATGTGACCCAAGGCATGTCTCCCCTGCTGCCAAATACTCATCCGCTGTCACCTCTCTGTGAGAATGCATGGTAGTTACTGGGAGACAGGGAGGACAGTTGTTAGCACAGGCAGACATGGCCCTAGAAAGACCCCCAAGGTCAGTCCCCTAATGAGGTGTCCATCTCTTCCTTCTGCATTGTGACCATCTCTCCTCCACTCAGCCGCTTGGCCAAGGATTTCATTCTACCAGGGCTGGGCTCCCAGCTGGTTCCATGTACAGCACCCACTGTGCTGGGAGCTAAGCCTGGGCCTGCCCTTTCCCCAGGTGATGTGCTGCATTCCAGAGCTCAGCCCTGCCTTCCTCCTTCTGCGAGCATGGAGCCCAGCTCCCCCTTAAACACTCATTGGGGTCAACCCTCTCTCCTGCAGTAAGCAGCCCCTACTTTGGGATGGGAAATCCTCCATAGTTGGACTCGACCGAAGCCAGTGCTTCCATTTACCCCATCCCCTCCCCGACTCTGCCCCACCTGTGGGGGCAAGGGCAGAGCAGGACTAGTCCATACACAAGCTGCTTGGATGAGAGAGGCACTGTACTGTGCCACAGGTTCCCCAGCCCAGCCGCTGCTCAGCCATCCCTAGCAGGAAGAGGAAGGCTAGAGGGAGGAACGTGAGCTCAGAGGCTGCAGACACATCTTGTTTTAATTGCATCAGCAATCGCTAAGCAATTAGTGGGAGAGAAGAGGAGGAGGGAGCGGGCACTAGGACAGAGAGAAAGGGATGCAGGGAGCGAGCAAGGGGAAATGATTTCCTCCTCCCCAGGGAGAGAAGCATTATTTACAGCAGCTGCTGCAGCTCCTGGAGCCTCACCTGCTGTACCTAAGCTCCCAGGGCTCCCTGTGCATCCACAAAGAAGAGCACCAGGCCCCACATGCTCTCCTGTCTCCGGATCCAAGCCCCCAGCCCCTGGTCCTGGAGCAAGCAGGCTGTTGGGAACATCCCCTGCAAGTGAGACAGGAGCTTCCAGTCACCTGAGACAGACCCTTCGAGGGCCAGGCTGGGCAGCAACAGCCACTAGAGAGCCTGAAGAAAGAGCGGAAACAAAGTCTCCCGCTGCTGTACCACTCTGAAAAGAACAAGAGCAGTCACAGGACAAGCCCAGCAGCTAACAGGAGTCCCCAGAGGCCAAAGGTCTTCAACTCTAGTCCTGGTGGTCAGGACTCTACGCAAGGCCCGAGGCTTGGTGACCACCCACTCAGCTGTGCATACTCTCACCTGCCTATAAACCTTCAGCCTGGCAAGGCCTCTGCTGAGAGGGAGAGAAACCGGACAGAGTAACTTCACCCTCCATGGGTCTTAGCCCAAGCTCCTCTCTGCTGCACACACTTCTGGATTCAGCAGGGCAAAGAGTGGCCTGTTAGCTGTAGGCACCCACATTTGTGAGCACAGGCCTCCACACTCGGAGGGCTTTGAAGGGAAGGTGCTGCAATCCCTGCCATTAAACCCCTGGCACTTCATTCCATCCATGATCTGAGGGGAAGGGAGGCCTTCCCCAACACCCAGGCCAAACCAGCAGCAGGATTCTCCTTTCAGATGCTTCTTTACCTCCAGTCCAAAGACCACAACTCCTGGGGCTGAACTGGGAACACAGAAGAGCTGGATTGTCAGAACTGGCTCAAGAGTCTCCTGTCGCACAGCAGGATCCAGCCTCTAACAGGGACGAATGCTATGACATGCCCTTCAGATCTCAGGCCCACAAGCAGCAGACTGCATGAGGAAACACCATTTCACAGGAGAAGTGACAGCTGGAGCCAAAGCCTTAAAGGAAGGGGGAAAGAATCAAATAGTAACAGCGTGTCAGATTCCCAGCAGGGAGAGACTGACCCGGAAGGAAGCTCGACACAGAGGAGGAAAGTGTTTGCAGTAACCATCTGCCAGCTGGCTCGCCGTGTCCTCAGTTCACCCTCCCCATGCCAGCCCCCCAGCACTCCCCTCCTCCAGCAAGCTCAGTTCTGTTACCGCCTCCGTGCCCAGGGTCCCTCACACTGCTACCACAACAAAACAGCCCGACAATCCTTGCTCTGTTTGGGTCACGCTGATGACTACAAAGCTCAGGGCCCAGTCGCACCCCTACTCCACAAATTCTGCAGCAGTTCAACCATCAACACAAAATGGCTTGCAGCTCATTAGCAAGTCTACCAAGATCAAGGCAAACCAAGGCTGCTACAGGCCAGCTAGATCTAGTCATTACAAGCACGCTTGCTCCTGTCTTAGCCTGGGAAACCAGCGCATGTAATATTTATACTGCTCTACCTACCCGGCCAGCTCACTGAAGTGATTGTTTCCACCTTGCCCACAGTGGCGTGCAGAGAAACTAAGCCCCTCCATCCCCTCCTCCCACAAAGTAATGCACTAGTATTTCCTATCCACAGGGAACAAGCCCTGGATACAATGCACAGCTGGCAAGCAGAGCCTCCCTATTCCCATCCTAGAACACTGGATCGAATCCTACTCCCCATCACCATCAGTGGCAAATTGTTGGCTGACCCATGAGAAAGAAGGAGCCAGGTCCCTGGCAAACTTTTTAAGAAAGGCATGAATCTGTCCAGATCAGGAAACAGCCTCTTAAGAGTCCTACCTCAAATGAACCACCAGCAAATAATGTTCTGCTCCAGCATGGGGGGGGCTGCTCCCCTGGATGTCTGCAGAGACAGCCTGCCTGGCAACTGTAAAGGAGATGCCAGATCATTTGACTCCATTGATTTTTGTTTCTCTAATAGGAAAACACAATCAAGCTTTTCGTGTTCACAAACAGTCCCACTCCCAGACCCTTCCCCATGGGTTAAGTAGCTGCACAATGGCTGAGCCCCGAGCCTTGGATTTCCTACCACTAAACCCTGGGGAGCAGCTAGGCACACACAGCATTAGCTACAGCAAACCCCCTATTAGCCATCCCCAAGAGACCCTCCCCACTTCGACCTAGGCAGGGTCCAAGGGTCTGACACTTCAAGATCCACCTTTAAGACCACTTATTCAGGCTGGGCTACTGTCACTGTAGAGCCGTGCAGGAGCAGGCAACTCTCCCCAGTGGTGTCATCATAAGACAAGTGCAACCTGGGCAGGAGGTTTAATCAGAGTTATCTTTTCAGAGGTCCTAGAAACCCCAAAGAATCACCACCCCCTTCCCAGTCAAGCATCTCTAATTTCCTTCCATGGCAAAAGACCCAGGGGCATTGGGCAGCCTGGCTGCCTGCAGTGGAGGCACATAAATTCGTCCAGAGGTGGGGAGATTTAACAAGAACATTTCAAACAAGATATGAGCAACAAGACAATGGGCCCTCACTATCCTGGGGCTCCCCAGCCCCTGTCCACTTCACGTGGACACATGCTCACCTACCCACAGCCGTTTCTTCAGGACCTCCCCTTTGCTGAGCCAGATCCTGTGTGTGGAGCTCTCTAATTCCTTTGCTTCCCCTCCACCACATGTACCTCAGCCTACTCCTCCCTACTTCCTGAAGACTCCTCCTAGAGCTCAGCCATCCCAAAAATAGGTGTCAGAAGAAACCTCAAAGACTCATATTTGGTTCCCTCCAGCTCAGTCTCTTGAGCAAGTCTCGTTTTAATGAAGTGGGTTCCTGATGGGAACCTATACATCTCTCTTCCATGCAGGTCCCTGATCTCCTCAGCAGACAGGCCCGGAGAGACTGAATTACAACAGGCTCTACTGGTTGGAGCAGGGTGCTAGCAGTCAGATCTGTCCTGGCTTCTCCACCTCACTGACACAGACTCCCCCCACCCTGTGCCTCAGGGTCTTCTGCTGCAACACAGGGGAAAGTCAGGCTCAGACACCTTTACAAAGGACTTTGAAATCCTAGGATGAGACGTGCTAGAGAAAAGCAAAGTGCTATGACTATACTTCCAGCAGCAGGGCAATGATTTATAAGGAATACGTGCCATCCCAGGTCACATATTGATAGGAGTCTTGCCTCCTCCGTGGGCTGTGAGCCAGGGTGATTATCTGTCATCTGCTGTAAGATGCAGTGCCAACAGCAGAGCCAAGATCACCCAGCTCGCTTGCAGAAGAGCCTGCATGCAGGTGGTTAGCTTTGCCGGAGCCCTCATCAGCCTGTGACAAACACATCAACCTGCATTAAAAAAGTATCCCACCTAGAGACTGCTCCTCACTTGCCCTCCTGGAAAGAGCAATGGCAACCAGTGGAAGAGAGCAATTCTTTAATGGGAGCGCCACAGCAGCCCGTCTGTCCCTCCACTGGGTCCCACACTCCCCACCTCATGCTGTCCCAAACTCACCACCGAGCCTTCCTGCCATCTAGAGTATTGCCCCCTCACCGTTTATGCCGGCAGCCCTAGGAATGCCTCTGCTCAGGGCTACACTGGCCATGCACTAAGCCATGCTATCCATACCATGATATTCTCTTCTCCCTGCCCCCAGGCTGCTGGGCAAGGAACCAAACGGCACCATGCCCAGAGTGACAAGCAGCCGCTGACAGCTCCACTCTAAATGCTGCACGCATTGTGTCATATTGATTTTTAATGGCGAATAGAAATCCACCTCCCCACTCGTTGTGAAAGTCTTGTCTCCCAGCAGAGTTGTCAAGGGCAACACAGCTCTGAGAGCATCTCAACTTCCACAATGCAATGGGATTATGCAGCAGGTCAAAAGTCAACCACACTGACAGGCCTCCTCCCAGCAAGTAGCTCTGCCTTCAGATGCCACTTCAGGGCTCTGGCTCTTTTAACCTCCATGGTGGGCACAGGCCCAGAGACTCTACAGCCAGAGGTTTAAGAAAGCACACCCTCAAAAACCTCTCAATTTGACAACCAAGTAAAGCAGATGGATTGTCCTCTCCGACTCAGGCCAATGATATCCATCCTGACTCAGGGGACACTGGCTGACAACTGATGGACTCCACTAGATGTCATTGGTAACAGCTAAGGATGTTGCCTATACCAAGTTCTAGTGACGCCAGAGTTAGATCAATATTTTACAGGATCCTGTGCAGACACAAGGAGAAGCCTCCCAACCCCACCCCAGTCATGCTCAGTAATATAGTTTGGTGTGGCTGGCACTGGTAGAAAGAACACTTTCCATCTGACTGGAACAGCTCAGTTCCAATCATCAGGACTTGAGAGTGAAGAAGGCCAGGAGAGGAGAGAGAAAAGCATCCTGGAGATGCAGGATCTGGCACGAGGAAGAAGAACCCCTGCAACACTGTGTAATGGAAACTGATGTACTAGGTCAAACAGTTTAAACTTGCTCACACATCATCTTTCCTCCCCATACACACAAACTTGGAGCTCTAAAAGGAGAATGTGTCCAGATAACAGTCATCAGGAGCAAGAGAACTGGCTATGAAGGTTGGTCAAGGAGCTCTGTAGCCAACAAACACCACCTGTATCTTGTTCACTTGCAAAAGTGCAGTGTACATCTGGCTGCTCTCACCACAGTACACTCATCTGCACACAGGGAGCAGTAAGCTAGTCTGCTATTATCCCCCACCAACTTCTCAGATGGAACTCTTAGCATCACAAAAGAAGTGCTCCCAAGACACCATAGACTCTGCTTGGACATCCTGGTTGTAGAAGTGCTCAGCTCACTAGGTCCCTGACTCCTGGTGGAGGAAGAAAGCTCAGTTTCCTGAACACTGATTGCAGTCTTCCCACACAGAAGAGGCCCATATGGAACTGAACTCCCATGTGGTCCATGCCAGGTGCTGGCTCTCCACTTGGGTAAAGCCACCATAATTCACTTTTGCTTTGCCAGTTCTACATTCTACTCTCTCCGTGGCCCACAAGGAAATCCATGTGTGGGCAAGGGCCTGAAAGAGGACGGCATCTTGCCTCTCTCTCAGTTCGGCACCTTCAGCCTATTTTACTTGAACAGTAATTTAGAAAGCTCAGCCTCCAGTTTGTGCGCTGAATACAGCCTGGACGCAAGTTGGATGACACAGTGCCATAGGCTTGATCACACCAGCATATGAGCCTGGTTTAGCACATGGGATTTCTCCCTGGCCAGATCCAATGTCCAAAGCTGGGTGGATGCACTGCAGTTCACCACAGACAGATCCTATGCACTAACCCCATGCTACTCATGTGGGCTGTAGGGCTGAAAGGCTGAGCATCATTTATTTAGGACATCAACACTAACCTTCAAATTTTGTATTGTTTCACCATGAAATCACCACATGCAAATGCTCCAGACAAGATCCCATTTTATGTTCTTTAGGGTATCTGGGGCCTTTTATTCCAATGGAACCCAGAGTGGGGAAATTCAGAAAAAGACTCAAGGTGCTGAATTAACAATTCCAGAGACTAAATGCTAGTATGTGATCACAATCAGATGGTGGTTGGGAAGGCCAACCGAACCCTAGTGTGCATCCAAAGATGCATTTCGAGCCGGTCCAAGGCGGTAATCCTCCCCCTTTATGCGGCGCTGGTCAGGCCGCAGATGGAGTACTGTGTCCAGTTCTGGGCGCCGTACTTCAAGAGGGATGTGGACGGCCTCGAGAGGGTCCAGAGGAGGGCCACTAGAC
>JAGPOW010003364.1:41299788-41314844 GCA_030014935.1 Caiman crocodilus | reverse complement strand
CCATGACTGGGCAGTACATATTGAGGGTTATAAGCTGTACAGAAAGGACAGGGTGGGGAAGAAAGGGGGAGGGGTTGCGCTCTACGTCAATGAGCAATATACATCGACTCTTATCAAGATGGAATTGAAGGAGGAGAAAGTAGAAGGATTGTGGGTTAGGTTACATGGGGGTCAAGGAGAAAGGGATTTAGTGGTAGGGGTCTGCTACAGACCCCCAAACCAAGGGGAAGAGCTAGATTTGGGGCTCCTGAGGCAGCTCTCAGAGACCATAAAACTAAGGAGGCAGTCATCATGGGGGACCTAAGCTACCAGACATCTGCTGCAAGACAGAAACAATCGGTGACAGACCGGGGGGGGAGGGAAGGAAGGCTGAACTCCTCAACGAGTTCTTTGCCTCGGTGCTTCTAAGCGAGGGGCACGACAAGTCTCTCACTGGGGTTGTAGAGAGGCAGCAGCAAGGCGCCAGACTGCCACGCGTAGACCCTGACATGGCGAAGAGGCACTTGGAGGAACTGGATGCATTTAAGTCGGCAGGCCAAGATGAGCTCCATCCGAGGGTGCTGTAGGCACTGGCTGACATCACTGCACAGCCTCTGGCAGGAATATTTGAATGCTTGTGGCACACGGGCCAAGTCCCGGAGACTGGAAAAGGGCCAATGTGGTCCCCATTTTTAAGAAAGGGAGGAACGAGGACCCAGGCAACTATAGGCCAGTCAGTCTCACCTCCATCCTAGGCAAAATTTTTGAAAAAATTATCAAGGCTCACATTTGAGAGAGCCCGGCAGGACAAATTATGCTGAGGAGAAACCAGCACGGGTTTGTAGCAGGCAGATCGTGCCTGACTAATCTAGTCTCTTTTTATGATCAGGTCACAAAATGCCTGGATGCAGGAGTAGGGGTGACATCATATACTTAGACTTCAGGAAGGCCTTTGATATGGTATCCCACCCAATACTGGTGAACAAGTTAAGAGGCTGTGACTTGGATGACTACAGTCCGGTGGATAGCGAATTGGCTAGAGGGTCACACCCAGAGAGTCGTGGTAGATGGGTCAGTATCGACCTGGGAGGGTGTGGGCTGTGGAGTCTTGCAGGGCTCAGTCCTAGGACCAATACTCTTCAATGTCTTCATCAGCGACTTCAACGAAGGAGTGAAGTGTACTCTGTCCAAGTTTGTGGATGACACAAAAATGTGGGGAAAAGTAGACATGCCAGAGGGCAGGGAACAACTACAAGCAGACCTGGACAGGTTGGACATATGGGCAGAAAACAGAATGCGATTTAACAAGGAGAAATGCAAAGTGCTGCACCTAGGGAGGAAAAATGGCCAGCACACCTACTGCCTAGGAAATGACCTGCTTGGGGACAGTGTGACCAAGCCATCAGAAAAGCCAGTGGCAGTGTATCATGCATCAGCAGATGCATGACAACTAGATCTAAGGAGGCGAGACTGCCCCTCTATCGGGTGCTGGTCAGACCGCAGTTCGAATACTGCGTGCAATTTTGGGCGCCGCACTTCAAGAGGGATGTGGATAACCTGGAGAGGGTCCAGAGAAGGGTCACTCATATGGTTAAGGGTCTGCAGGCCAAGCCCTACGAAGAGAGACTAGAGCACCTGGACCTCTTCAGCCTCCGCAAGAGAAGGTTCAGAGGCGTCCTTGTGGCTGTCTCTAAGTTCATCACGGGGGCACAGAAGGGAATTGGTGAGGTTTTATTCACCAAGGCGCTGCCGGAGGTTACAAGAAATAATGGTCACAAGCTAGCAGAGAGCAGATTTAGACTAGACATTAGGAAGAAATTCACAGAGAGTGGCCAAAGTCTGGAACAGGCTCCCAAGGGAGGTGGTGCTCTCCCCTACCCTGGGGGTCTTCAAGAAGAGGTTAGATAAGCATCTAGCTGAGGTCACCTAGACCCAGCACTCTTTCCTGCCTATGCAGGGGGGTCGAACTCGATGATCTGTTGAGGTCCCTTCCGACCCTAACATCTATGAATCTATGAATCTCCTGGTGTAGGGACAGCCCAGCCATAGGCCCATCAGCCTTGCTTTTGCTGGAGGGGACACAGAACCTCTTAAATTTTACCTGCTGCTTTGAGACCTTTCAGCATTGATGCAGATTAGCAGATTATTCAGGATCACCAAAACCACTCCACAGATGCAGGTGGAAAAAGAGTGGCTCATGTTCCCCCACCTGCTGCCAGCATGGTTTCTCTTCCACTGTGCCACCAGGACCCCAAAAGAAAAGAAACGCAGAACCACACCTGTAAAAGACAGCCCTCCATGCAACCAGAGCACCAAACCCTACAGCCCCTATTCCCACTGCAACAGGGCTGGGCAGTCCAGTGAAAAAAAAAGAATCTGCATACAGATACCCAATATCCCCTTGGTTTAGGTTTCTCACTAAGACTGCCCCAGTAACACCAGTAGCAGGCAGCAGAACCAAGCAAATATCCCATCACTGTGCCACAGGCCATGCTGATCGGGAACTCTTGGACTCCATCCAGAGAGAGCTCATCATGGTCCCTTCCAATGAAACACTGCCAGGAAGTTTTCCAACTCCAGGAGAACTTGAGAATGCCAAGGCAGCTGTTGCTTGTGCACTGACTAGTAACTTGCCATCTGGGCAGCCATTGTGCCAAGATGACAAGGGGCAAGGTCAGATCAGGCAAAATAGGACAGCATGCTACTCACCCCATGACCTGCACTCTGCTAGGTCCACCCCCTGTATTCCTCCCACACTGCCCTCAGGCCCCCAGGTAGAGAAGAAAACAGAAAGATGATGTTCCCCACTCTCAAGGAGGCAACAGAGCTGCCAATGGGGAAGGCCTGCTGAAGACAAAAAAGAGAACCATAATAAACTCACCCCAGAAATGGGAGGGGAGAGAAGAACATGTACACACACCCCAGCTACTCACCCAAAGACAAATCTACCTCAAGTGTGGGTCTCCAGTGGCACTATAAAGTCATTCCACATTCTAGTCATGCGCAAGCTATTTGAAGGTAAATAACTATCGGCCTGGGGAAGGAATCAGCCAAAATGGCTCTAGGCAGGGCAGGTCAACTGGTTCATCTCATCGCTGACAATATTTACAGGGCAACCGAGCAGGAAGACCGGCTTTCAGGGTGGGCCTCGGTGAGATGCTTCTGTCATTCTGTGCAGTGCCACAAAATGCATGCTCATTAGCCAGAAGTATCTCTTTGTGCTGCCAGTTCACAGTCAGCAGAAACCACCCTCCCTAGTGCCTCTTCACGGATTTGCATGAACACGGCTGCACAGGCAAGAGCTCACAACCTCCCCAAAAGATGGCAGTGATCTACACTGGGTGCCACCCTGTCTCCGCACACATGGTGTCAGATCTGCTCTGCATTCAGTCAGCAGCCATTAGACTAGGCTACTGCACTGAGGCAGTCTTTGGGAAGAGAGTGACTTTTGGGCCAGAGCTCTGGAGAGCCAAAGACCAAACTGAGCTAGGGGCTGGAGACAGCTTCCATGTTTATTGTTCTGATGATCTACACAACCAATCTGCTTGTTGCTCCAGTAAAAAAATATGGGAAGAGCTTGCCTCACCTTTCAGCCTTACACATTTCCCCCGGGCACAGAACACTGTGCTGGCCTCTTATCTTATGGGTCGTCATCACCACTTAACAGAGGCTCTGCATGCTAAAACAGACCCTCAACAAGACCTCTACAGCCCCAGCTTTCAGCAGGCTTTACAGACACACAGATGGCTCTGGATGCTTAAGATGGAATGCAGCTAGCTCACCCACTGCTGGCTCTGCAGGAATAAAGAGGGGGGGCGGGAAAAGCTGTGGAAACATCTGGTTCTGGTCACTGAAGACAACAGCCATGGCTGATCTACACAGGGAGCAAATCTGCAGAGTGAGATAAGGCCATTCTAGCAAAATCACCCTTCCGAACAAATAAGCTTTGTGGACAGGTAATGCACAGAGACTCCATGTTCCTGTATGTGGTGCTCCCTGGGGAGGCAGGCAGCTCAGCTTCAGACCAAGATGATGCGTTGCACATTGGAACCTGTACTTTGCAGGGGTGGCCTCTTCAAGAGGATGGCTACAAATCAAAGGCACTCTAACCCTTCAGCATTTGACTAAGTAGGCTGCTCCTTAGGAGTGCTTATGCCTTTCTGAACCACTTGGTCTGAAAAGTGCCACCCTACTCTGCCTCCCACCTGACACTAGATGAACATGGCAAACTACCTCTGTTTCCAAGTGAAAGGCCAGCCCCTCTACCAGACAAAGACTGGGCGTTCTTCTTTTAGAAGCTACCTCCTTCAAGGCAGAACAACGTCACCCAGTGCCAGCCTGAGAACAGCCCAGCAGCTACTCAACAAAGCATGCAAAAGAGAAACTTTATGCTGCTGCCTGAGCTAATGAAAAATGGGCATCTATAAGAGACTGTTCCTCCCACCGCAAGACAGAGAGCGTGTATACCAGGGAGCTGCAAGAGGGAGCAAAGTTTTGCAAAGCTGCTGTAGACATTTCTGCAGCGACCCTGTATTTATGTGCAAATCATACGTCTTTCTAATAGAGAGAGGAGATGAGGCAGAATATCAAAAGCTGTAATACTTGAATCCTGAAACTGCCGAAAGCCCTGTAGGGCACAAGCTAAACCGAGAGCTGAATTTCACTCCAGGAAAAACAAACAGCATTTTCCCCATTAGCAACAAGCCAACTATGGAAAGCTCCGCTGGGCACTTAAGCAAGCTTCTGCCAATAATAATAAATCTAACATTAAAGCAGCATTATAGCCCAATTCCAGTACAGATCAATTAGCTTCTAGAAATTCCTGGCCCCAGAACAAAATGATGAGATGGGGACTCCCTTTAACTTGCTGTGCTGAACCCAGCTGGAAGTCCAAAGATGATCTGGGCAGGCAAGGCTCGCCACTCACCTGCCCCACCTCACCCAAGTTTCCTTTCCACATTGCAGGCTCCCAGGACCCTCTCTCTGCCTGGGAGCTGCACCTCCCAGCCTGGAGCTATCATATAAGGGAGCATTGTGAGTGCTGTGAGGGTCTTTAGTGAGCACTGGCCAGCACCCAAGTCAGATGTGCTCAGTTGTCTGGACACATACTGGAGCACTGAAGGACTTCTGAAGCCGACTGTTTAACGAGTCAGCCAGATGGCATTTCCCATAGCTGAAATTTCTAAAGCAAGGAGCAAATGCCATGTCTGGGGCCAAAAGCCCCCACCAAGGTTACCAAATTTGCCTGGTGCAGGGCCAACCCCCTCCCTGGAATCTAATTTACACCCCTAGTGCTCACAGCTTCAGAGAAGTCCTTCTCCGAGTCCTCAGTGGGAACAAGGCTCTGTAGATTCACCTGGAGACAAATTAGGTACAGGGGCAAGAAGTACAGCCCTTGGGGTAAGCACGACAAGCGTCTCATTTCCAATGCTGGAGTTTAACCATGTTATCCCACTAAATGCACTTTTATCCATGAAGATAATGCCCAAGCCTCCTGCTGACAGACCTAGCGCCCTGCCGGTGCCCAGAGGCCTGCCCGAGCTGCAACAGAGTGAAAACAGACTTGGAGTCTTATTAGTTCTCACTGATGCCACTCGGGGACTCTAAGGATGACAGAAAAGCTGACAAGAGTCGGGTCCATTTCACTCAGCAGCTGTCTACAAATATCTGAGGGGAGGCAAAGACAGACACTGGGCCTCCACTGGGCAACAGACACAACATTCAGAATCTAAAAGATCAGTGAATTAGCAAAGACCACACACACAACACAACTACCTTGGCCAAGGATGACTGGGAGAGAAAAAAAGAGGAACCAGACAACTCCAGTCCCACAACTTAGGGGTGAGAGTTGCTGTGTCCCTGAAGCAAACTTCTCAGATTCACTCTGGCTGGTCCCTGCTCTGTGAGAATACAACAGAACACATTTCTGTCAGCTTGACACACTCTTTGCTGCAAGGGAACTAGGAAAAGAATTACCATGAAGAATGGAGAAGGGCTACAATGCTCCCAGCCTGACAGAAGCAGCAAGAAGCAGCAGACAAGTTGGGCAGTGCCCAGCAAGAGGGGAGTTGATGTACAGCACTTCCTCCCAGCATTCACAGAAAAACAGCACCTCAGCCCCAGAAACCAGGACACAAAGAAAAGCAGATGAAAGAGGATAACTGGTACTTGACACAACAGGAGGCAGAGGGAGAGGGAATTTCCTAGGGCCCAGCAGCAGGGAAGAAGATTCTCATGTTAGGACTCAGAGAGAAGGGCATTATCTTATTAGACACCCAGCAGACATGACAAATACACCAGGGGGCCCCTGGAGTGTGGGTCAGGGCTCCCGTCTTGGAAAGCAGTTCCCATCTCCACCCTTGTGATGGGGGCAACAACATGCACAGGATCCTCCTGCAATAGGCCTTGTGTTCTGCACAGACCTTTTGGTGAGCTACGAATACTGGGCCCAGCTTATGCTAGGGATTTGCTTCAGAAGAGACCTGCCAGCTTCAGCTCCCTCACCACAATCCTGGGGCTCGCCTCAGGGCAGCCAAGGGGAGCATCTCTGCCTCAAGCTGCCCTGCTCATCCCAACAGTGGGGCTCTCACTCCTGGCAAATGGGTCCATAACCTTCTCCATGGCCAGGCCTATTCAGCTGCCTGGCCAACCTTCTACATGCATCCCAAGAGCACACAGAGGGCCCAGACTCTGTCAGACAATGCTCTTGCAGGGCATTTTCTTTCAGACACTGCCTCACTCTAGGTTTTGCTCAGAAGAGGCCTGAGTCATGAATTATTCACAGAGTTTGTCCCAAACCAAGACTCTGCACCACACCCACACGCTCAGCTACCTGACCGCAACACTACCAAGCAGCGTCACATGCACTCACCCCCAGTATACGTACCCAGTCCTACCTCTCAGTCCGCTTGAAGGAGGGAGGTACCAAAGCACAATGTCCCACGTGTTGCTGTACAAGATCTCTCCCCTGCCTCTAGCTACGCAGGCTGTTGGAGCCCCTGAATATGTAGGAGATGCTCAGTGGGAATATTCCCAGGCTTTATAGCACCTGGGGGCTCCTATACACGTGCACAGAGCATATATACAAATGCCCTGGGTGACAGAAGTCTCTGCCCTCCCTCCCCAGTTTAGTCCCATCAGCAGACTCCAGGGACCCTCTGCTACCACTGAACACACTGGGTGCTCTCCAAGGTCTCCAGAAAGGAGCAAGACCTTGAAAGGTGACCCAGCTAGAGGTGGGGAAAGGCTAACAGCTCCTACCCCAAGAGCAACAGAGGTAGCAGAGCTGGACAAGGGAGTTCTGAAGCCACGTGAGATGCATGCTGGCCCTGTCTGCATCTCCTTACCCAGAAGGCTTCTGCAGCTGAGCACTTGGCCTGGCCTCACCTTAGATCCTGAGCCCACTTGTTTTGCATACTAGTCAGCAGGAGGAAATAGATAACAGATGTTTGTGTGCTGCCTAAGAATGCCCCAGTCCAGGGTGGGTAAAATACAAAGTATAAGGATCATGAAGCCTCAGGCATCAAAGGGTAGGACAGTCACTGACTGAGAGGGTTTCACAAGAAAAGGATTTGCCTACAGAGAAAATCAACTATCCATTATGATGATGACCAGTTCTTATCTATAACATGGAGGCTGCATTCTAGCCCAGAACAAACCTGAGATGACAGTTCAAATGCCCCTGTAAATAATGAAATGCAGTGCCAAAGTCAAGAATTCAGTCACACAGGATGGTAGAGACAGGGTTAAGCTTCCCACAGTCATTCTGACTGTGCCCCCTCAAGCATATGGCAGGGAAAGAGTATTTTCCTTTGCAATCACACGGCATGTGGAAAGAACACGCTATGTACCTACATTCACAGTGAAGGAAAAAATGCAGTTCCTTTTCGGTGCATGGTATTTGCCAAACAGTCACAGGGTAGAGCTGTGGGATCTCATAAGGAAAATACTGCTGCAAGACAGACAAACAAGGAGGCCAGAGTCAAGGCACACCCCCGCCCCCCCCCGTGCAGGTTAACTCTGCACTTCCTGGCCTCCGAAAGGAAAACAGCTCAGCCCTGCTACTGCCATAACATACAAGCGTTTGCATGCAATTTACTTTATAGATCATCATAACAGAAATGTCATCTCAGTTATCATAGGAGCTTCATCCCTACCCCAGATTGACGACAGCTACAAGGCAAAATGAGTGGGCCTTAACTCACCACAGGATTCAGGTCTTAGGGTCTCTTCAAATAACCCAAAGGAGTTAATTGCACATCAGTGGTCTCTGCTCAGTGTCCTCCCCTGGCAACTTACCTATTGCCCTCTACCTGCTCTCCCATTCCTGTTTATTCATGACTACTTCAATGAAATTAGTGGCCTCCCTCTAGTCACTGAGGGAGACTTGTAGTTCGTGGTTGGCCTAGGCCCACAATCATCATACAACAAACAGGTCTGCCTGCTTGTGCCTTTTAAAAATCAGACCACGCATACTGGGCCACCTTCTTTCAAGCATCTGGCTACCACAACTGACTGCCATAAGGCCCCCGCCCAAAGCAATCAACACATGTAAATATTCATACATATGTTATAGCTTAACAGCATCAAAACCCCCAGCACAGATGGCGAGTTGGAACGCAAAGAAGGGACACAATCTTTGGGCTTTATGCTATTGCTCATCATGGTGGCATCCACGTACCCGACAGGAAAAGGTACTAAGCAGAGCTCACTTGTGGGGCAGATGCCTTTGGCAGGTGGAGAAGAACAGCTCGTGCTCCCTTAACTCTCTCTTGGGTAAAAAAAGCATTTGGAGAAACAGATCTCATTCCCGGGTGCCAATAAGGTTAAGATAAACTGGGTGGTGCCACTGGAAAGCTACTTGCAAAAACCTATGGTGTATTTTCCCCAAAAATCTGTAGCTTTTGGACTACAGATGCATCTCTGCTGGAGCTGGGCAAAGAAAAACCAGTCTGGGTTACCAGTCTGCGAGACATCCAAAAAACACTCCTGCTTTCCCCTACATGGTCACACAACCCCAGCTGCTCGATCCAGTTTTAATCAAACTTTCCAAAATAAAATTCACAAGGAGTCGCAGCTTAAGCCATGATCAAAAATGAAAAACTTCAGTTAAAAAGATGTTATGGGAAAGTCACAGATGACTATAAACAAAAGCCTGGAAAGGACTGTCTGCACAATTAATGCAGTGTTGCAATGACACAAACCAGAGGTCTCTAAACTCATCCGTGAGGGAATGTCCTCTACAGACAGTCTGCAAGAAAAACTGAGATTTATAGTCAAGAAAATCTCTGAATTTTAGCCAATTTGTTTTCCAACAATGCGCTCTACCTGGAATGCCGGCACTGAGATTTTCTGTAGCCAGCAATGCTCAACATTGCCATTACTAAGCACTTCCTGAATAAGCCAAGTGTAACATCCTGCTTGCCTGTCTCCCAGGCCACAAAAGCTCTCAGTGGAAGGGAAAGGAGAACTTGCCTCCGGCTCTGGGAGGGCTGGGCTGTCTCTAATGGCTCTGAGATGCTTTTCCTCACCAGCTTCCCTATGGCTCTGCCTCACATTTCCAGCTGGCAGCTAGTCTCACCCACTTTGAAGACAGCTCATTTTCTTGTTTCTATCACACAGCGCACAAGGGCAGGAAAACAAACTCCATCAGGATTCCCATGCCAGAAGCTGAAATCCTACCATCCAGTCACATTCAGCCCAGGCTGTGACACTGCTTTCTGACCTTTCATTCATCCGTAGTCTCAGTCAGTCAGGTGAGGTTCAATTGTCAGAGGCTTTCTTGGATTTCCTTAAAGTCTTCTGCCAAGTTCTGATTAAAATCCTACTAAGTACTTTTGCCTTGATTCGATTTCCTAGCACTGAGAAACCCAGCAGACCCAAGAGCAGCACTCAGGGCATAGTTAATAACCAAACATGCAGGCTCGGCATCTGTGTCTCCTTGCACGCACTCTCCTTTGGATCAATGGGAAATTGAAAGAGAGTCTCTGTCCATCTCCTGTCAGACCAGCACCTCCCTAGAGGCAGTGTTCTTAATGGCCCTGTTTGTACGGGCCCATCAACATACCCTAACAGGACGTCCTCCAAGTGCCAAGTGGAACTGTCTCCATGGGCCCTGCTTATTTCCAGCACGTAAATGAGTGTTGCCTCTTGGAGAGGAGGACTGTAAAGGCTCCTGCATTCAGTCAGTGCAGGAAGTACAGGAGTTCAGAAGTAACTGGCAAGAGAAAGTAGTTACCCAACCCTCTTGTGACACGAGAACACACTTCACAATGCTCTCTGTAACTGGAAAAGAGGTTTACCAAGGCTCCCAGTACACTGCTTGCTCTGATCTGTGCCAAGACCAAACAAAGCACGAAAAAGAAGAGCAACACAGGAGCTTGTCCCAGCTAAATAAGATGAACCCAACCTGGAGGAAGGGGATTCTCCTACCTGAATACATGCCAAAAGGTCCCTTTAGAGAAACCCTGGTCCATTTCAGCCTTGTACTACAGAATGGAGAAAGCTCCCTTCCATGCCGTGCCTGGCCCATGGCAGGCCTTTCCTCTCCATGCAGAGTCTGGCCAGGCTTTGGAGCAATGGTTTCCCAAATCTCTACAACCTACACTGCCCATTCACCTAGCACCTGCCCTCTGTCAGAACAGACACAGAGCAGTGTTGCAGAGGGATAGCACTTCCCTCCTAGGAAGCCTGACAGACCTACAGACCTCTGCAGGTTTTACTCTGGGACTGATGTGGTCCCAGATGTTCGATCCATCACTGGGTTGCCCCAGTTTCCCAGGAAGGCTCCTGTCCTGGAAATCTTATTCAGGTTGAACTCCAATCACTTCCTGCTACTGAACATGGGACCTGGGAACTTCCCCTTCCTGCTCCAGTGGAAGGAAAAATGGAAGGAAGAAGTGCACAAAGCAGGCACACAAGGGGTCAGAGGCAAAGCAGCAGCAGGGTGGGGCACTGGGTGGCAGCCCTCCATCCTTGCCACCCCCCAAATCATCCTTGACAGGCAATGGGCTAGTGCTTTCATAGAAGCATAGAAAATGAGGGTTGGAAGGGACCTCGGAAGGTCACCCAGTCCAACCTCCTGCTTGGTATGGATTCTTATCTGAAATCTGAGGTTCTCATATGAACTGGGTTTGTACACCTCAAAGCACAAAGATGGTGGCACCTGGGGCATCCTTGAAAGAACCTACCTTGAGGTTCCTTCCATGGCACCCCAGTTGAGAATTACTGATGTAAGCCCACCAGGAAACTACAAGCCTCCTTTAGTGGTTAAAGGGAGGCCACTAACTATACGACAACCACATTTGGGGGCAAAAGATGATAAAACAGGAATGGAAGTGCAGGTCATAAATCAAGAACTAGGGTGGACCTCAAGCAGAAAACTCTAGCTAGTGCCCACTGCCCTTTGAACATATCTAAGTGACCTGTGGACACCACCTAGTGAAACTCTGCCAGGAGACATGTATGGATGAGTGAAAGGAAGTCAGTCCCACAGTTGTCTGGATCCCCCTCAGCCAGCACCTCCCTTCTGGTCTGGCAGATGAAGAGCTTGTCCAGGCAGGAGGAGGTTGCCCAGAAGATAGTGGAACTTCGTGGGTCTGGGGGAACAGAAGCCCACAATTTGGCCCACAGGGATCGTAGCAGCACAAAGCTAGTGACAGATAGGCACTTCCCCTCCAAACATCAGCCATACTAGTCCTCTCATGAGGTCATTTCTCCCTCCTGGGCCAGGCAAGGACATAGAGCAATAGTTTTCAAGCTTTTTTCATCTGCAAACCCCTTTGGAAATTTTGAATGGAGGTGCGGATTCCTTTGAATTGTAAGTGTCGGTATTCACACTTTTGACTGATCATAGTCATCTTTTGTGGACCCCTTAGACATAGTCTGTGGGCCCCTGGAGGTCAACAAACAACAGGTTGAAAACCACTGCCATAGAGAGAGGCATCTTACCCACTAGAAATCTGGCAGAAACTCCCAGCTGAGCTTTCCCATCAAGGCCTTTTGCCTCCCTAAATGGGAAGGGCACAATGGAAACCCTCCAGGGCCTCTCCTCGGAACTGCCCCAGCCTCTGCAGCTACCAAACCAGACCACATCCAGACTGCACCACCCTCTCCCACTACCAGGCAGCTCTGCCACATGCACAGGCAACAAGGGCTTGGAAATCCTGAAGCGAGAAATGCTCATGAAGTGCAAGCAACCAACTAACCCACCTCTTGGGGAAGCAGCTGAGCATCACAGCTCTGTAGAGCAGCAGTGGTCCAGCACCCCCTCACCAGAGCTGAGAGATCAGCAGTCCCACATCCCAATCCCAGCCTGACCTCTGGCATGCTGTGAGACCTCTAGGCAGCTCAGTTAACCCCTCTATGATGAGGATGGGGAAGGCTATGATGTGCACAGCTGGTGCCCCAGGGAGCCAATATCCACAGTGCTACCAACACAGGCTCTTAATGAGCTGGACCACATGACTGATGCAGACGGTTGCAGAGACCAGGCCGGGACTCATGCCTCGCATTGGTGACCCAGTCTTGCCCACTGCCTGCTAGGAGCAGGTTTTCTTGTAAGGTGACTAGGAAACAACTGGAAACACTCAGAGCCTTCCCGCCCCTCCCAACAAGGAGACTAGGCCCCTCCAGTGCCTCTCACCCTGCAAAGCAGAGAGAGGAATATTAATAGCTGGCCCTGGAAGAGCCATAAAACACTAAATACCTAAATGGTTCCTGTACCTTGAAATGTTAATGCTAAGCAAAAAAAAAGGAGCCTTCCTGTTAGCAAACGGCTGGGCCCCATGATATACACACAGCTCCCTCCCTCCCCTCCAAGCCACAGAACGGCAAACAGCACTTGAAACACTAAAACACCATTCTACTTACAAGGCATCCTATAGATCTGCTTGTCTCCCCAAAGCCAGGACGAGAGAGACTTCCCTGGCACACGCCAGCTCTTGTTTATGAGTTAGTTACCACCTCAAAATGCTCCTTGGCATCCAGCCAGTCCTCTCCCTACAGGATCCTTTCAGACTTCAAAACGGATCTTCCCTCAGCCTTCTAATAGGCACCGCCTGGCCCCAGCTCAAGGCCGCTGCCAGGAGCTGACTGGCGTGTCTCAGCCTCAGGGCTGCCTCTCTCTCCTTTCCCCGCCCGCCCCAACCCTGGGGGGAGCAACCTTATAACTGGTAAAGCAGCAAAATGTCCTCACCCTGGGCTTTTTGTTTTTTGTTTTTTAAAGATCTGCATCAGGGAACCAATTCTATGGGGTCTCAGCCAAGGTGAGGGCCTGAGGGAACCTGCTGAAGCAACTCTGGGTGGTGCATTGTGGAAGGAAGGGAGGGGAGGAGGACAGGAGTGGAGATCAAGGCAAGGCTAGAGGACAGGCCACAGCATGTCCCCAAGCTGAAGTGCTCTGGGCTCCAATATTAATGCCATCTTCAAAACTATGCTAATGGCACCTCCTCCCGGCTCTTGTGCCTAGGGAGCATAGGGCCCTTCTGGAAAGGCTCCTGTCCTCTGGGTTTGGGATGAGCAAGGGAGTAAGGGTTTGGGAGCAAGGGGGAAGAAGCTGTTCCCCCACCAACTCCTCTCACTGGAGATGCCTGGACCAGGTCACAGCTTCCTGGCCACACCAATAGCGGCAGGCCTTTGCAGAGGCATCTGCCCCAGAATCAGGGCACACCTCAAGCCCTGCAGTTCACAACAAGATAAGCAACTTCTAGCCAGGACACAGATGGGAGGAGTTGTGCTCCATCTGCAGATGAAGGCAACTCACCTGAATATGAATAACTGCAAGGAGAGGGGGGCTGGGGAGCAGCATGCATTTACATAGCACTTGGGATCCTCACAACCATGCATTTACATAGCTAATTGGGGGAGCCCGTTTCCTGGAATTCAATTACTCTCCAGCTTGGAAAGGAAACACATGTGAGAGAAGAATGCTCCCCCTCCCACAGCACCTGCCAGCTGTGAGTGCTGAGCCATTTACAAGTGTCGAGCAAGCCCAGGATGTCCCATGTGGAAAAGGAGAGCGCACCCCCATCACAGCCAAGAAAACTGAGGCACAGAGCGAGGAAGCAATTTGCTCAAGAGCCCTCAACCCAGCAGAGGTGCAGCTGGGGACATGAGCCAGGAGATGGCCTGACAACCAGCCTCCCCCTCCAAACACCTGTTACCACCACCTCCCCATTTTGATCTTCACTGGCAAAATCCTACTAGAGTCATTGCATCCTGACCAGAATGAGAGCTGCTGGTCGATAAGCCAGCAGGGACGTTGCATCTAACAAGGTACGTCTGGCTGCTTTCTGTGTTACTGAGCACAGGAGCTTTCAAGAAACCCTGAATCGGGACTGAAAAGATAACGGAGACAGGAATGTTTGCAGATAAGCGGAAGCCCTCAACGGTATAAGCTGACAATTCACTGCCAAGCAGAGAGGAGGAGACATGTGGCTATAGGGGAGTTCTGGATACGTAAAAACTCTAATGCATCTCCCTTCATGCAGCAACTTACCTCAAGTGCCAAGAGCCACAGGCAATTTGCAGGGATGAACAGAGCCCATCCTACCCATGCCCATCCAGCACCAACACAGGGCATTTACACAGCCCTCAGCTGCCCAGTTAACACGGTGGATATTCAGCAGCTTAGCCTAGGCATTCATTCTCCTAATGAGGCTGCCTGGGAGGAAGCCAAGTCATGCAAAGACAGTATTTGCTCCAGATCAGGAGGCTTTAGCCAGGAGCCCAATCCTTGTTTGGTATCTCTGTATGCTTGACCTATAGAGTTCTCCAGCAGTACCTGGGGCTGGGTGGGAGGCTGGCTACTGCTACAGCAGAAAGAGCACTCAGAGGCAAACGTGAAAAGAGACAAGGCACAAGTGGAAAGAAAGAGCATGTCCCAACACAGCAGGCTGTCAGCTCTAAGGGGCAGGCACAGATCTTCTTGCTGGAGCCCAAGACGGAGACTGAGGGGGGACCTGGTGGCTGCCTATAAACTGCTGAGGGGAGATCAGCAGGAAATAGGGCAGGCTCTTTTTTCCCGGGCACCACGAGGGGTAACTAGGACCAATGGTCACAAGTTACTGGAGAGCAGG
>JAGPOW010003364.1:41255752-41299688 GCA_030014935.1 Caiman crocodilus | reverse complement strand
AGGAAATAGGGCAGGCTCTTTTTTCCCGGGCACCACGAGGGGTAACTAGGACCAATGGTCACAAGTTACTGGAGAGCAGGTTTAGGTTGGACATTAGGAAGCACTACTTCACAGTTAGGGTGGCTAAGACGTGGAACCGGCTTCCTAGGGAAGTCGTTCTTGCTCCTACCTTGGGCGTCTTCAAGAGTAGATTGGATAGGCACTTGGCTGGGGTCCTGTGACCCTGGCACTCGTTCCTGCCATTGGTCAGACTAGATGGCCTGCTCTAGGCCCCTCCTGACCCTAGGCACTATGAAACTATGAAACTATAAGGAGCGTTGGGATGCGGATGGCGGTACTCTATGACTCAAGGGAACACACACACAGTGAGGCCCATCTCTTAGCCCCTACTTCGAGGCTTGAGCCTGCCTCCTCCAACATCAGAAACAGGCCTTAAGCACAGGCCCTTCTTCCTGAAGTTGAGGACCCCCACAACAGCTGATGGCAGGGCAAGCAAGACTTGCCTGAGCATCAGCCCATCTCTAGGGCAAGATAAAGGCCTCTAGGTCACTGGACTCGCACAGACTTACTGTTGTATGGTGACAGGGCCTAAACCCACCGGGAACTAGAAGCCCCCCCATCAATGGCTAGAGAGAGGCCACTAAATGCATAACTGAGTTTACGTGAGGAATCACGAGAAAATGGCAACAGGAGCACAGGAGTCATACACAGCAATGGATTCAAACCACTTCAGTCTCCACAGTGACCCATTTCCCTTCCCCTCTCCACAACAGCATCGCTCAAAGGCTCTCAGATTCTTACCGCTGGATGGAATGAGGAGATGTGACCCAACCAAGTCCCTGAAATCGGTGAGGCTGTCCTAGCCTCAGCGTACTCAAATTCCAGGTTAATGGGAGGGGGAGTGGTTGCTTCAGTATGAATCACAGAATCATAGAAATTAAGGGCTAAAAGGGACCTCGAAAGATCATTGGGCAACCTCTTTGTCAGACCACAGACAGCTCTCCTGGAGGGGATGGGGACACAAGAGCAGCTGGCTGAGAGGCAGCCACCTCTGAGGACAGGATCCTGAGTGACAAGAGTCCTGCCAGTGAAGTCAAAGGAAGAATCACCCCAGTGCCCCATATACTTGAGAGAATCAGCCATGGCTCTCAGCTCCCCCTGGCATGAAAGGCAAAGCTGCCTGCTGGGGTCACCAAGCTCGGTGGCCAAGGGCAGCAGGAAGGAGGAGGGAGCCGAGTGCCTTTGTGCTGTGCTCAGCAGTGGCCAGGAACTCTTCTGGAAAGGGCTTGAAGTGACATAGGAATACAGGAGACAGCCAAAGAAACAAAAACTCACACACAAGGACTAATTGCACAAGGCCAAACCATCTGCAAATGGAGGGCCTGACCCTCACAGAGCTCAGGGCCCCGCAGGACAAGGAGTAGCCAAGGCAAACATGGGTCCGCCAAAAGCCAAACACAATGCCTTCCAAAGCTAGCAGTGTGCTCTGAGGCTCCTGCCTCCCCACTGCTAGGAGACCCAATGAGCAAGGCCCAGTCAAAGAAGGACAGCTCTTCCAGAAGGGGGGCTATATCTTACCAGGCTGCCTTCACTTCAGAGAAGCCAGTCCTGGTGGCTTACTGCCATAGCAGAGAACAGGACACCCCACATTCAGCCCTGCAATCTCCCTCCAAAATAGTGAAAACTTTTCTCCTTGATCCCTGGATGTCCTGGCTCAACTCTTTCTCCCACCACCTTCCCATTGGGCAGCCTTGATAGAGACATCATTGCTTTTGTGCAACACCCCACTAACCCCAATTCTCCTGGACCTCTTCTGGCCAGGAATGCTCCACACACCAGCCTATCTTCGAGGAATAAGGAATAGGGACATGTGGCTTCCTTCTTACCCTGATAGGATCCAGGTACACCTGACCAGTCCCACCATCCTCATGTATAGCACTCCTCTGCTGGAGACTGACTTCCCCAAATATTCAGGGGGAAGAGGGCATTAACATTTCCTCGCTGAGCCTGAGTGGAGCCACAGGGAAGGACAGAGCTGTGTAAAGCACAAGTAACATTTGGAAGCAAGTGACACAGAAAGGTCTGTGTTTGCAGTGGGGCTGGAGAAGGCACATCCTTCCCAAAAGGGAGCCATCTCCTGAGGGCAGAGGCCTGAGCAGATGTTCTCCAGGTAAATGTGCGACACACTCTGAAGCCTTCAAGGCTGCAGTGGGCGAGAAAAAGGGGAGCAGGAATTCTGACTGCTTCAGGCAAACATCACTCAGCCAGATAAACGTGCCCTGCATAGTGCAGAAGGGATTCTTAAGCTAGTAAGTCGCCAACATCAGACTGGAAGCAAAGCAATAAACACAATCTGAGCCATTGGTTACCGTCTGCTGAGAAGTCTCCTTCAGAGGAGCTGGGGCACATAGAAGTCAGCAGGCTGGGTCGCATGCTGGCCTTTTCATCAAAGTCTTTAATCACAACCTATCTGGAGAGCTGCACAAACACTCAACGGGGCTGATTTACACCCGCCAGAGGAAGCAGCGTGCAGCCAGGGTAAGCCAAGGCATCAAAGAGCAGTTACGCCTCTTTTATCCGCCTCTCCATTGTTCTGCTCTTCCGTTTGGTGAGCTCTGATCCATTTTCTCAGCAGTCAGAGTGCAGCGCAAGGACCCCTCTCAGTCTCCTACAGGGCGTCCCCATGTCACTGCTCCCAGGGGGCGGGAGGCAACTGCTGTTCTAGCAAAGGCAACACGTCAAGCTTGGAGCAAGGGCCTGACAACAGTTCAACGGGGGCAGCAATAGAGAACAGCAGCAGCACAAATATATTAAGATAAGCCAGCCCTTTACTCAGCCTTTCCTAATGCTAATACTGCCAGCCCATTCTGGAGCGCACAGCTGGGAAATTAAATGGAGAGAGATGCAATTTCCCCTGCCCTCCCTGGTTAGAAAAACTCCAGAGGTGGGATTGGCTGAAACTCACAGCCTGCTCCATCTAGCAGTCAAAAAAAAAAAGCAGCAGCAGCAGCACATATAAATAACCTCTCAGTAGGAGCCAAAAATCAAAAGCCTAACCCCACGGTTTTAAGTGAGCAAGTCCAATTTCCTCCTTCGTAGTTCTTGACACATTGGCTGCATGCCGTTTTCTCGCCTCGTTCCTGCACCAGAAGGCTCTGCACTGCAGGTCAGGGGACGATAAGGAAATGAACGGTGTAATTTCCAAGGCCTCCAAACGCGGCCCTGTCAGCAGCTCTGGAGGCAGCTTACTCAAGCGTGGCTAGAAGAGGGAAACCACAACGAGAGGACTCAAGACAAGCCAGGAGCTGCTGATACGTGTTCCCCAATGCTTCCCAGAAGCCTTTGGCCCAGCCTTCCTGGCCAGATTGGCTCAGGTTGTGAAAGTATTTCCAACTGCTGTTCCCTGGAAAGGGACCGGAGACCTGAGCGGGAGATGGCAATGTTGAAAAGCTCGATTCCCAGGCCCCCTGGAACAGAAGCACTCTCTCCCAAGGGCTCTCCAGGGACTGCCAGAAGCTCTGAGGTGCAGAAGATGGCTTTGCTTCTGCGAGGGAAACCATCTAATCCACCTCCATTTTTAGATCAGAGCTAGTGCTTAATTACTGGAATTCACTAGTAGCATGAGAAAACGCCATGCACCAACATAAGCAACCTGCAAACATGGGGAACTGCTGTGAATGTCCCTGGGTCAGTCCCCTCCTCCTATCCTCAGTGGGTAGGAAAAAGAGCAACAGGGAGGGAGCCACACACCAGCCATCTCACGTGTGCTCCACCCCACACTCCTTCAGCTGCTGGGAACAGGCCTCAGAGCCAGAAAAGAACACCATGAGCTTATGACAAGGTGATAGCAACAAACCAGCATACATGTGCAAATGGTAGAGTGGAATGGGGGGGATGAGGCGGTGACTCAACAGACCCTGCCTCTCACGCCTACAAGGGGGTTAAAGCAAAAGCCTTTTCCATTTGCCCAACACACCTGCAATGCAAGTAGCTTCCTGGAGTGCTTAGGCCCCACAACAGGGCTGGCCCAGAAGCCACTGCCCATCATGTGATGGGTGCCTCATGTGCCAAGGGTTCGCAGGGTCAAAGACACAAGCATACATTTGCAACAGGAGACTTGGACAGCCCTGCAAAGCCCCACTCCGCTCAGCCAGCACCAGATGGTGACACACCTGGATGCTGGCCAGAATAGCCCAGGGGCATCTGTAGCCTCACTGTGCTCAGTTCAAGACCTAAGGGGGCCCTGGGACATGGAAGCTTAGCTATGAACTCCCCCAGTTTTCGCCTCCTTACTGCAGGCCCCAAAGCAATACACAGTCCCCTTTATTTTGGTTAGAGGTCAGTCTGCAAAGGGGAGAGCCTGTGGAAATGCTGCAATACCGTGGCTCAGCAAGCCTGGAGAGGAACAGCTCCTGGAAGGGCAGACCTGGGCAAGTCCCTCAGAAACACTCTTTCCGCTTACAGATCCCTTGAGTGGGAGTGACCAAACACCACGTTACAGAGCACCCTGGAGACAAGGAGATCTGCCACTGGAGCAGCACCCACAAGGCAGCCTCCAGTACCTCAGTACATCTGGATGCAGGGTGCCTCCAAGCCAGGAAAGAGCTGCAGTCCCATTCACCCTATCTAAGACAACAGACTGGGAATCCCACCATCACCTTTGCTAAGTGCTTGATTTCTCTGAGAGCAGGATGGGGAGCCTGGTAGAAAAGCTATTAACCATCCTGTATTGGACTTTAAACAGCCCTCTACCTAGAGTGAAAGGTTAAGTCCTGGAGGCAACATCAAGACAACAGTTTGCTGGACCAGGGAACATCAAGAGCAACATGCATTCATTACCCTCTCTTACTGACCTCTTTTCCCAGCTAACAAAGGAGCAGGACAGGCGTGAAGATTCCCAGCAGGCAGGCGACGGCTGAAGACTGCTGGCACAGAGACAAAAAGGCCCTGGCAGGAGTGGCCTGAAGTAGAACCACAAAGATAAGGGCTGTGATTTTAAGGTCCTGTGCACTATGCTGCTACCCACAAATGGTTAGCCCAGTCCTTCTCAACCTCCTGAGTCACTGGGAGCCACAACATATAGGGTACGCAGCCAAAGCTAAGGCGTGCTGGATACCTTGGCATAACATGAAATTGCCGCCCCACAAGTCCCATCCCTTCCCAGTACACTTTTGCCTGATCTGAACTACTCAGTCCTGGTTGGGAAAGGGAAACCAAAGGAGATTTCATGAAGGCCTCCCTCCCCACAAGCCCAAGGCATCAACTGCTGCTCAACTAAGAAGCCAAAACGCTACCCACGACCTATATCAAATAGTCCCTCGCAAATGGAAAAGGTCAAGACATGCAGTGACTCATTTCTAGGCTGCACCAGTGACTCCCAGGGCTCCCCTGGGCTCATTTTGCTCACAGTAGCTAACACAGAAGCAGCTGGTCTACAGGAGTTGCCCTACATTCCTCCTCGCATGGGCAGTACAAAGGTGGGAATGACTGGGGACGTTAGGCTGCTGAAGACACTGCTTGATTGTGGGGGGAGGCAGAAATCTCACCCCCAACGTTTGGGCCTCTGCTCTCAGTGGAGTAGCAGAGCACCATCCCAACAGCACTGGAAACACAGAGCAAGGGTGACCTCAGAGAGACCTTCCTGCGACTGCTTCAGATTGGGCCTGTACTACCTTAGAAAATGGCTACTCTTTTCAGCATGGATGGAAGCAAAGCACTGCAACCACATCACATATCTGCAATCCCCTCTGGGGATCAAAGCCTCTAGGTGCACTTGAAGCAAAACTTTCCTCTGCCTGCACCCAGCAATGCAGCTGCACTGTTGCAGGCAAGGCGCTGAGGCTGCCCCAAGCCCACTGCTCAGCACGCTGCTGGCTCTGCTTGTAACATGGGTCGCCGTCTCCCTCATGCAGACACACCCAACCTGAATCCAGATGCAGCCCCGCACTGACGTGTTCTGTGCTTCTGCAGGCAAGAGGGAATCGTGCCATGGTACAGCTGAGCCTCAGCCATGAGTTCACTCGGCTGGCATCTATTTTAGGCCTCGGCCAGCCCAGCTCCCCACCCATCCCAGCCCCCAAGATTTCCCCTTTCTATCAGGATCAGCCATGGAAGGAAACCTGCTGAGAGGGAAAGCTACTACAGATGCCTCCTTGAGGGGAGAAATGGGCACTTTGACAGCTTGATCTCTCCACCTCCAATGAGGGAGGCATGTCTGTTTTGAGCTCCTTCTCCTGGGTGAAAAATGGAGCTTCTCCGCTGGGACTGTCCCCCCGCACATACACACACACCAGGGAAAGGGCTGCCTTTAAAGCCGCTTGCTTCTGTTTGCCTCCCCCTCCTTTGCAGCAGTGGTGTCACATCTGGACGCTTCTCGTGAGTGCCCTCTCCCTCTTCAACAACCTCTCAATCAAAACAAAGCCAGGGCAGCAGCTAAGAGCTGGGAGGCTCTTTTGTTTAATGCTTAATATCCTCCCTCCCCATCCCCCGCCACAGCGCTGAGAGAGGTGAGCACGAGGAAGGAGGCAGGTCCAGAGGGCTGCGCTGACAATGGGAGCAGGCAGCAGCTGCCAGGGGATGCGCCTCCCACTCTGGCTCCGCGCAGACAGAGCAGGGAGCTCAGGCATTGGAGCGTCGCTCCCTGCCACAGCAGCAGGGGCAGGGAGAGCATGTCAAGGGGCTGCCATTTACAGAGCGATTAGCTGAGGGAGAGAGGAGAGAGCAGCACCACACAGGCACTCATTCTTCACTGCCCTGACAGCCTTCCCCGACAGCTCTGGGAGAGGGAGCTGCTCATTGCTATGGGCATGCAGCTCACACAGGAAAAGCCTTCCCATGCTTCTGCCTTGCACACAAACATCCACACCTTCCTCTCCCACCACCCCCAGCCATGGGCACCGCCAACTTCCACATCTCACCCCCGCCAGAGCCAGGAGGACATCTCTTACTGTCTGCTGCCATTTTACTGGAAAACCCTCCTAGCAAGAGACAGCTCCCCAAGTACCTGTGCCCCCTGGCAGTTCACCCCATACCCAAGGGTGGAGAAGCCCAGAACCTGTCTTGACCTTGGAGTTCAGTTTAACAGGGGAGAAAAACAGCCACAATTTGACATTGGTAGCTTGGGCATATACACACAGCATGCAGACAATGCCCGCCCCCGGCCCCCCGGCAGGTTTTAGCTACCGTGCTGTGGGAAGTCAAACATCTCCATCCTACCAAGGAGCACCAGACAAGGAAACTACAAGATGTTTTGATAATGGCAAAGCTGTTGGTCTAACAAAAGATATTGGATTTACCCAAAGAACCTTGTCTGCCTATAGACTTCGATATGGCATTTGACTTATGCTGCATAACGTTCCGACTGAAAAACAGCACTAGTCGTTGTCAATGGAGCATGTGTTAATTAGATTAAGAATTGGCTGACAGACCTCAAGAAGCAGCAGGGACAGAGACATCATCCTCACAAAGCGGGGGTAGGGGGTGTTCAATGAGATTCTGCAGAGAGCAGTACTAGGCCTGATGCTATTTAACGTTTTCATCAAGGATTTGGAAATAAAGATGAAAGTCGCTGCTGATAAAGCATACAGATGACACAGATCGGCAAAGGGATAAATAACGATGACAGGACAGTCACACAGTGCAATCTGTATTGCTTGGTAATTGGGCTCACTCAGACAAAACGGTTTTTACTGCAGTCAAGCTACACAACCAGGAACAGAGAAGGCAGCTCAGACAGACAAGATGGGGAACCCTCCTAGAAAACGATGACTCTGGAAACGAAGTGAGACTCGGGCCCAAACCAGGGGCTGCAACAAGTGAGGGCACGAACCTAGCAGAAATTCTCCTGGCAGAGTGGGAGCACGCTGGAAGTGGGGTCATGGACTGGGAAAGACCGGGACATAGTGGACACCTGCCTTAGTCTGAGCTGCCACTGCAATGCTGTGGCAAACAAGGCTAATGTGACCTTGGGACATGAGCAGAGGGGTGAGCTAGGAGGGGGTTATTACACTTCAGTGTACAGCACTGGTGAGATTATGCTCAGTTCCAGTATCCACCTCTTTAGAAAGAGCGTCAAAGAATTGGAGAGGCTGTAGAAAATAGTCACAAAAATGATTTGAGGCCTGAAGAAAATACCTCACAATGAAAGATTGAAAGCTCTCCATCTGCTTAGTTCTTCAAAAAAAAAAAAAAAGAAAAGAAAAGAAAAGGGCTGTGAGGTGACTTGATTACAGTGCATAAGTAACCCCACAGGGAAAATACGCTGGGTACCAAAGAGCTCTTTAATCTTTGTGAGAAAGGAACAGTGAGAACTGATGGCCAGAGGCTGAAAAATTAAATTTCAAAATAAGGCACCTGTTTTTATCAGCGAGGGTGAATAACCAGAAGAACATGCTCTGGAGGGAAGGGGTGGGGGGTTCTTCACCTCGGAGCATCTTCAAACCCAGGCTGAACGCCTTTCTGGAAGATCTGCTTTAGCCAGACAGGTTTTGCTCCCAGTACAGGGTTAGCTGGATGAAGCACAGAGCCTGCTAGCAAACAGAAGGTGGGAGCAGCTGATCTAATGGTCCCTGCTGGCCATGAGCTCCCTGAAGCTGCCAGGCTCTGAGGGGTTTGCCCACCTGTGCAATAGGAACCCTTTAAGTATCCTCTCAGCTCTTTGATGCAGCTCTCGCAGACTCCTTTTCCTACTGCAAACACCTCCCCCAACAGTTCTCTCCAGAGAAACGTCTACGCACAGATTAGGAAAAAAGCCTCTTCATTGCAGACACTTACAGCTTCTGGGAAACAGCAGCATCCAGCCACCAGCTTTTCCATCTCACAAGCACATTCTCCCTTGGGAACCTGCCCTCTCCCCCATGTTCTTCCTCCACAACCTTCAGCTCCCCCTTTGAGGCCCTCACTCAGCCTAGGATCACCAGGTCTTGCTTTACCTCTACAAAACGCAGGCCTCTAACAACAGCCGTCCTGCTTCACACTGCCTGTCATTAGCCAGCAAGAGCTGTTCATAACTGCGTTATGCCAAGAGCAGCCTGTCCAACCATCTGTCCATCCACACGCTCAGCTTCAAGAGGCAAAACTGGTTCCATTTGCCTCGCTGCACACACACTAATCTCTCAAGAGCCTCCCATTACAAGCCACTGTTTTCTACCCTCCTTCTTGCTTTACTCAATCTAAACAATCATTTGATATTTCCCAGCTGTGACCTTAAGTCAGGGAGAACTTCTGGGGAACTACAGGCTAGGGAGGAAGAAGTAAAATTGTCTCTTGTGCCTAAATAACTTAGGAACCTAAGTTACCAGTGTAACCTATTTCCATACAAGAGGAGGAATAACCTATACTAGCTCAAGACATTTTTATCTCAGAAAAGCTGCATCTGTACATAAGCAGCTGCCCTGGTAGAGCTATATCAGCAAAAGAAACATACCCCTCAACAATACAGCTATATCAGGCAAAAATCACTTGTCTTTATATTACTGCAGCCTGTCTGGAAAGGCCACAGTCAAAGGGGAGGGATAATCTTTTCCAGTTCTTTACCAGGATTGTTCCCAAGAAGTAAAATCAAGGGTTGGATCACAACTGAAAATACCACCATGGAGGAAAACTATGCTGAGAAATATTTCAGGTCCCCTTGCCCTTTCGAAGGAAAGCAGAAGAGAAGGAACAAACCCAATGTCCTTTGCCCCAATGTGCCTCCCTCCATCAGTAACTAAAAAGGAAGGACAAACTTGGCTCCCACATAAAGACTTTGCTCAGAAAGTATTTCTCTGCCAGACAGCCTGTTCCATGAAGCTTTTCATGAGAGCGAACATGGCTTCATAGTGCTGGCCCTCTGCCTACCCTGCAGAGATTCCCCCACAACTCCTAAAGGAAAGAGGCCAAGTCCTGAGAGCAAGGATTGCATGGGCAGAAACATACCTGCTATGGACAGCAGAGGCTGTAGGTCTGCAAGAGAAAACACAGCATGGCAACTCAGCCCAGTGTTTCTGAATCATCAGCCTTCCCACTCCAAGGGCATGCGCTGCACCCTCACGCAGCACTAAGGGCCTTGGTACAACGGGACCTACTCCACTGGGGCTCCACAGCATCACAGAAAATCATAAAAGCTGATCACAGAAGATCAACTTGAACTCTGTTTGGTTTCTTCTATGAAATGTTCAGGGCTGGTACAAACCCAACAGTGACATAAAAGCTGACACACCACTGCAAGCACATGTATATAAATATGCAGAGTGTTACTGTTATGCTACACCAGTGGTGCTCAGCCTGCAGGTTAGATCCAGGCACCGTAAGTGGCAATGGTGGCAGCATTAATTGCCACTCCCCTGCTGCACATTTCCAGCCCTGTGGGAAGCCCTGCAGCCCAAACAATGTGACCCTGTGTGCACTAGATCAGCATTTCTCAACCAGTGGGTCGCAAGAATATATGAAAAGGTCAGGAACAGACTTTAAAAATGGATCAACAAACTTTTAAAAATGGATTCTCCTTTAAAGGAGAAAAATGTGACTTTTCCCTTGCCATCTTCATTTCTAGCCTGTAAGGGGCTGCTTGCCCCCCCCCTTCACACATACTGGGAGCTAGGGCCTGGGGGCAGTGGGTTGGGAGTGAGAGGCACTGGGTCAGGACAGTCCTGGTCCCCTTTTTTTTTTTTTTTACAAATGGGTCCCAGTATAGAAAGGGTTGAGAACCACTGAACTAGATCATGCCAGCACACCGAGTTACTTTGCAGCCAGCCCAGTGTGCAGTCAGATCCAAGCGTACAAGGTGTGGCCAACACACCAGATTGCACCCGAAAACAAACCTACATTAGAGCCGGCCCACAGACCAGCCCTGCACCACTCATCCAGCCTGTGGAGCCAGACAGGGTGAGCACCACTGTCCTAGGCAGTTGCAACAGTGGAGAATTTGGGCATTATCATTACTGCAGACAAGTCTCTACAGCCAAGTCTTGGCACAGCCTTATGCATTCAGGGAG
The DNA here is from genome assembly GCA_030014935.1 of Caiman crocodilus. Lineage (NCBI taxonomy): Eukaryota > Metazoa > Chordata > Crocodylia > Alligatoridae > Caiman > Caiman crocodilus. Next base: position 41,288,715 of record JAGPOW010003364.1, on the reverse strand, counting down.
CTGTCAGTTGAGCCATCCTGCCCTCCCCAGCCAAGATCACTCAATCCATTGGAAATGCTCTAGACAAGATAGCTCATATCCCAAGCTGCTTCTGCATAGCAGCCAAACAAGTAGCTATTCGACTGCTACCACACTGATCCACAGTCACACACTGAGCAGGAACACTATGGAAACCTCAGTCATTTCCCAGCAGCCAGCTTTCCAAATGGAGTACTTCCAAGGACAGAAGCATTTTATTGGCAGGAGCAGTCACAGAATTTTAGCACCCAGACCTCCACCCAGCAGTTCACCAGCAGCACCATCCCAAGAAGCTGCCACTGGGGTAAGCCACTGAGGAACAGCACTGAACTCCCCACAGCCATAGCTGTAGTTGTCATCTGGGCCTTAGCATAAGTGGAACAGAGCCAGTGTACAAACTGCAGCACAGAGAAGATGGAGGAGAAGGCCCTATCATCCCTTGCATCTCTCCTCAACCTTCAAAGTACACCCATATAGATTCCATATTTATTAACACTCCCATAGTGAAACAGATCTGCTGCCCCTGATGCAATTACAGAAAAATCAATTTATACAGCAGCTGCTGGGATCAGCTAAACACGCGGTGTGAGCCCAGCACAGAGCAGAGCATCCTCAGCCAATTCAACCAGCCAGTCTGTTCCACTCTGCTGGGAGCAGGGGGGGAGGGCGGAGGACACCCCATGTGCAGGGTTTTGCACTATCTCCAACACCCTGGGCCACACCTGCCTCCCAGGCTGAACACCTCATTCAGGGGATCTGGGAGCAGCAGAGATCTTATGCAAAGCACCTGCAACAGAGCCCACACAGCCAGCTCCAGGCCTCAGCACCAGCCATCTCCTCCAAACAACTCTACAGGATCCCAGACACTGGTGCACTGAGCAAATGTAGTCCACAGTGGTACAGTGCAGGGAGCCTGTAGGACCCTCACCCAAGCTCCTACTGGCAGCTACCCTCTCCCAAAGAGCTCCAGAACCAAGCCAAGATTTCAGGGCAGTCCATGGGGCTCCTCTGACCCACAATGTACTGCACTGGCTTTCACAGGCCACTTCTGCTTCCCCTAGGACTTTGTACCCCTTCAAACCGCTTGTGCCTCAAGTCACAAGGAGGCTGGCTTCCTGCCAGCAGTGAGGCTCTTGCTTATGTCTAACCACCCCTTCATCTGCACCAGCCATGAACCAGAGCTTGCATTCTCAGCTCAGCACTTGGGGTATTTAAAGCTGCTCGAGTAACTCCAGAGAACATACTGTAGGCAGGTCCCAGTCACTCCATGGAATAACTCCAGAGTTCGCCCCCACACAGGATTCACAAGTGGGGAAATGCACTTCACTGCACAGACGATGGTTCTCGAACTTCTGGTCCCTCAGAAAACACATGGTACTGAGTCTCCCAGAAGGGCCTGAATGAGCTCAAAGATAGGCAAGATACGGCAGCACTGACCCCCAAACCTTACCAGCACCAAGAAAGCCTCATCTACAGAATAAGAACACTTCTGTTCATCTATGGGCTCATTATTTTTAAACACATCCTGTTGGTAGTATAGACACAGCTTAAACATTAACAGGGTAAACTCTTTTACTGCTGGCCATTTTAACAGAAATCTAGGTAGGGTAAACACCTCTCATTGCTCAATGGAGAGGAGAGGGCTGAGGCAGAGGACACTGATGTTACTAGTTGCCCGTGACTGACTAAGGAGCTAGGTCACCTCTAGGCCTGCCCACAAAGGAGAAAGGAAAGCAATGCACTTCTTTTTCACTAACAAAATTTAAAAAAAACAAACAAAACTCTCCTCTATGGGGTCTCCAGATTCCCACAACATGCACCAGAGCCTGGCTACAGACAGCAAACCTTGACAAAAAGGAAGCCACGAGTTATTCTTCCCCTGCTCTAATTTTCATGACTCAGTAGCTGTGGACGAGGGATCTGAAAAAGCCCATCCACTAAAGACTATGACAGGACTGTTCCTCATTCTACTGCCCAATTTGTATCTAATTTTGAAGAGACCGAAGTCATCCTTCCTCCCCTTCTTCAGGGAACCATTTCATGACTCACCACCTTTTGATGGCAGGGAGTTTCCTGGGAGGAGGAAAGGGTATTGCAGGCTCTCCCAGTTTCATCCGCTCCAGCACACCAGACTCCCATATATCAGCAAGCCAGAGAGATCTTGCTGAAAGGCTTCAAGGAAGCACTGGAAAAATCTGCCTCAACCTGCTTCTAAAAGGTAGACACAGTCCCACCACAGCCTACCCTCCTGCCCCATGCACAAAGCGTCATGTGAACAGAACACAGCACCACTGGCATAAGATGACAAGGCTGCAGTGGCTGTGGGATCCCTAAAGGGATATCCCCCCCTCTCCACTCACTAGCCTCTTACCTTCTCTGATTTGACCTTTTTCAGCTGCCGGCATTCACCGTCCCCATCCTCCAGCTCTGGTTTAACTCCCAAGGGATTGAGTGCTGCTCCTGTGTCAATAGCTATACTCCCAAGCTGCTCGGCAGCAGCAGGTTCTGCTCCCTGGCCCCCATCATATTGTCCCACCCTCACAGCCAGAGCGAGAGGCTGAAGCACGCTAGGCTCCTTCTCCGACGGAGCCCCTGCCCCCTCACTTCTTTCCTTCTTGCTCTTAGATGAGCTGCCCTCCTTCTCCTTCTTGGAGCCGGCCACACTACGGGATGTCTTGGCCGATTTCTCCGAGCCCTTTGGGGTGATGGCAGCCACCAAGCTACCAGAGTTCGCGCCATCCCCAGAGCGTCCCTGAACCTCCTTCTTGCCACTGCTTCCCTCACTGGGAGTGAACAGGGAGGTTCCTGGGGCAGGCTTGCCACTGTCCTTGGCACTCTTACTCCTCTTGGATTTGGACTTGCCCTCCTTGGCTTGTGGGCCTGGCACTGGGGTCACAAACTTGATGTTATCTGGCAATGTGGCCACAGCATTGGGCGCTGGCAGCCCCACATCTTTGGAGCCCGACATCTCCAATTTCTGCTGATCCTTCTCTAAGTCAGCGTCCAGGTCAATGATGAGATTCCCTACTCCAATGTCCCACTCATCCCCACTGTCGTACGTCTCAACTGGGTTCGCATCCACTCCTTTCCCTCCGGAAGCTCCGCTGCTCAAGGACATCTTAGTTAACAGCCCACCTCAAGATTCAAGGCTCTTTCCTGCCCAATGCCTTCTGGATCCAAGGCAGCAGCTGCAACTATGTCCTCAGGGCTCCAGTGTTCCAGGTCTGCCCAGGTGACGGCATCATTGCTGAAAGGGAGACAAGAACAGGCGTTACATGGGACAGGCTCAGAGGAATCTTTCTGAGCACCTGTCCTGGAACAAGCAGACCCAACTTCTCCCCTACTTGGGACCTGCACTCCCCTAGGATCCCAAGGCCTCTACTCAGCTGCATGCACATGCATGACACCACAGACACAAAGGTCAATGCTCACCAGACTGCTACTTCAAAAGCCGCTGGGCACAGCCCCATGAGCTTACGTTGCTTAACTTAGTAAGACTTCAGAGACTAAAGCTTATTTGCAGGAGCTGGGTCCTGCTGATCCCAGTGTGGCTGTACCCCACTGCCTGTGCAGGATACCATCCCAAATACCTTCCTTCTCTGCCCCCTACCATAGATGCCTTGCTTGAAAAAGCTACCTAGCTCAGTAAAACACGGTTGTCTGATCTCAGCCAGCCCATCACAGTCATCCCTCACAGAGTCCCATCTGAGGGCTCCTCAGAGAATTCCCTAGCACCCTGGCCACCGCCACAGCAGCAACCATCTGGCATCATTCCCTCAATCAATACAGGCCTTGGCAGGTCACAGCTCTCAGCTTCAACAAGACATTACTCACACACTCTCTGCTCGCCATTTCCCTCTGAATTATTGAACACTCCCTGCTCACACAGCTCCTGGGATGGAGGCTAGATCCCTCCTAACAAAGCTCCTGAGATGGAGACTAGAGTCATTTCCTAGCGCAAGACATTGACTTTCCATCCCTGAAGCTCAGAGCACACCAGAGAAGGAACACGATGTGTTATCTCACTGTAGGAGCACCAAGAAGAGCTTGACTCCTCAAAAAGCAATCGCAACATGTGACACAAGTGCTGGACCAGGAGAGGCTGAAACCCAGCAGGTCAGAACTGAGCAGAGCTACACAAGGGGGAGCCCAGGGCTGGAATAGCCATGGCCAAGGGTGGGGGCAACTGCAAGTTGGGATAAAGGGACACAGCAGAGCTGTGGAGGCAGCCAGGACTGACACTGCAGGAGGGCCTGTGTTTCCACACAGGGGACTTTCTGGTGTCGCATGAAGGAAGCAGAAGCTACTCCTGCCCACGCTACGCCAGTCAGCACTAACCTCCTCTCCCACGCCAGCCTAATCCCCAATACAGGCTCAGATCTGGGATGCACTCAGATGTATTCTGCAGTGGACACTTCCCTGGAGACAATTGTGAAGTAAGCCACAAAAAAAAAAAAAAAAGCACCAGAGTCACTAACTGAAATTAGCTGGTGGCGATTACATTTACGAGACATAATTAACACGTGAAATAGCTTCTTCCCAGCAGCCAGGCAGCCGGCAACACAAAATCCAGCCCTTCCTTCCCAGACTCTCCCCTCGACCAGCCCTCCGAAAGCAGCCCCTCTGTAGTGCCACTGTCCTCCCCCTCCTTTCTGAGTACAAGGGCCCAATAAGTCATGTTATTATTTATGAGGAACTCTTAAAAAACAAAAACAAACAAACAAACAAAAACAGGTGACTTCTATCTTTTTTAAATTAAAAAATGCATTTTTAAAAAGCCCCAGCAGGCAGGAGCCTGGAAAGCAGCTTCGTGGTGCATTTCCAGAGACACAAACACTGTAAAAATGCCAAGGATTCTTTCACTGCACGGGCTGCAGCAGCCAAATCATTTTCCATCTGCTCCCCACAGCATCCCCGGCTCTGTACAGCTAATAATCCACTCTCTGACAGGTCATTACGGAGATTTTTAACCCCAGGAGCCAGGGGCTAGCATGCGAGCTGGAAATGAAAAGCACTGACCTCTCATTTCAACGGCAGAGAAAGTGCAGAATCAGGAGAACGCTGCACGCAGCACTGGAGTCACTAACAGCTTTCAAAAGCCGCCATGTGTGTTCCTCCCTCCCTCTTTCCTTGCCCCAGCCTCTCCCAACACAGGAAAGCCACTTCCCAGCTTGGCGAGAGCACAGCAGTCAGTCTCCTCAGCTCTTCCCCACCAGCTGCTCAAGTCTACCTGCCTCTCTGGAGCCGTTCTCCCTGTCCACCCCTGCCAGAGAGTGAGTGCTATTTGTGCTTTGCTGCTCCAGCTGAGATCGCAGACTCCCTGCTTGCTGCACAGCTTGGCCTGGGGGGAGGGACAGCGACATGCAGTGATCAATTCTCCTCACTTAGCCCTGTGCCACCAAAGCCAGAAGCAGCAAAGAATCTTCCCACCAAGCTCTGGCGCCCACCCCCAACTTCTGACCAGCAAAGCATTCATGTCCCAGGAGCTCCCTTTGTACCTCCTGCCTCCAGCAATTTCTTTGTCCAGATGACAGGGGGATAAGGAGTAAAACTGTCTGCATTTTTAGATCCTGAAAGTCCTTGCTGAGGACAGGATCAGCCCAGAGAACAAGGCACACAGTATCTATTCATGGCATTTCAGAGATAACTGATTCTGCTTTGGCCCAAAGGCCCTCTTCCCTTCGACGTACAGAAGGGGAAGAAGGATTTATCAGGTAATGCCAGTTCTGGGGCATTCCTGGCAGTACAGCCCAGGCCCAACCTTGCTTCAACATCAGGACACCCTATAGCTGTCCTATCAATGGCACAAAAGGAGATGATGGTGGCTACTGTGATCCATTGAATCCAAGTCAGGAGTTCATGGGACTACACCTGACTTGGATTCAATGGATCACAGTAGCCACCATCATCTCCTTTTGACATACCAGTGTAGCCTATTTAGACTGCTAAACTCAACAAGCAAAGCCACACGCTGCCCTGAGTGCAAGGCACCATAACCAGGAGCAACCTGGAGTCTGTACCACAACAGAGCCAACACTGACTGTGCTAGATAGTCTAGTAGGCTGCTTCTGCTTTGCTCTGCACCAAAGCACTGAGATGGAGGAGGTTTCACCTCTTTGCTCTTTCCTATACTCTCTCATATGTGCTGCCATTTTTAAAAACATGAGCTAAAGAGTAGGGCTCTGGCTTGGCCCAAGCAAACAAACCTAGCATCTCTATGCGATTACCAAAGCCCTAGCCCCCTAGAAGGAAAACAGGTCCCCAGAGAGGAGGCACAGGATCACAGCTTTCAGGAGTACATGTAGGGCAAGCTCATCCTGGAAAAGAGAAGCCAGAAGAGACAGGGCCCTGCAAACACAGACAAGGAGGTCAGAGATAATCACAGACCAGACAGGCAAGAATGGGCTCTATAGCAAGGAACGCTCCAGGGCAGGGGAGGGAAAGCATTGTAATGCCAAGTGCATTCCAGGCAAGGGGGCCAGGCAAGAAAGAAAGTAGGGCATTGCTGTCATTAGAGAGACTTCATGCAGAGCAGTCTTCCCAACCAGCCAGCAGCCAAGGAGTTGGAGAGCAATGGCAGGAAAAAGGACTCCCCGACCCAAAGGCCGTTTCCATCTCAGAGGAGTGATTCCCAAGATCCTAGATCTCATCACACACTCCTGTGCTCACCGTCTTTCACTGTGAGTGGTGAAACTCAAGCCACTGACTCCACCTCAACATTGGTGCTCAGCCCCAGTCACCACCTCCAAGCTCCTGTTTTCAGCCTACTTTGTATCCTCCAGGCCCCAACACAACTACAGGACATTTGCCATGGGCTAAGTGCCTCTGGTCCCTCTTCAACTCAGTGCTACCACTTTACTGATGTGGCCTCACAGCCCAACCACGCTAACACAGCTTTGGCAAAGAGCAGGGGGGCGCACGTGCACACCGCAGAATGTCCGGAAGCCCCCAAAGCACCAAGAAGTCAAGCAGGTCCACAGTGGGCAGAAACCTAGAGGTCACACTGAAGTTTTCTGTTCTCTTATCTGCAACAGCCAGTAAGCTGCAATGAGTGGGAAACAGGAAGTGATTTGGGTACCCAACTAAAATGCCTTCTTCATTAAGTATCGTAACGCTGCAAGTACATGTACCATGCCCTCAACTTCACTCAGGCAAGCCCAGAGGTGCAGACACAGGGTGCTCTTCTGTAACCAAAGGGAGGGCTTAGCATCAGCTGGGGAGGGAAGAGAAAGTAGGGCAGCCATGTCAACGCAAAAAACGCCAACGGACTTCCCACGTTGTCTTGACTAGGTGAACAATTCCCACACATGCAGCTGGGGATCTAGCTCCCCCACAACCCACAGGAGGTGCAGCCTGTGGAGACTACAGGTTCCAGCATGCAGTGCTGTCCCCATTTTGGAGCAGAGCAGCGCATGCTGGGGCTGTAATCACCATAGGCCCCACCTCCCTACTGAGGAAGATGGACACCACAGCCTGATCCATTTTACACAGCTCTTGTGCAATCCTCTCCCATCCTGCCCAGCTGCCCTCGTTGGGTGCTGCTGCATGCCCTGCACTCTCCCAGCCAAGAACCAGAGGACTCGGGTGATTCATGGAATCGCACAAACAGATTTAAGCAGCCACAATTCATCCTTCCCCTCAGCCCCGGCCATTGAGAGATTGATCCCTACACAACATGAAAAGCATGTGCTCACTTGTTGGGCTGGAGACTTGCCAACAAAGCATTTTAACAGCAGTCCTGGAGCAAAGATCCTACCAGGAGACAGCTCTCCACTTGGGAATGCTGCGCACACAGTGCCAGACATGAATAATTCAGCTCCATTAGGTGCTGGGACCTCTACAATCCCCAGCTAGGTGCTGGGAGGGAGCCAACGCATTAGAGGCAAACCTGAAAGTTCACTTTCTGAGCTAGCAGCCGCTGGCAAAAACACAACTCAAGAAAGCTATTCAAATAGGGCAAGGGAGTGCTTCAAACCAGCACCAAGCGGAGCTGGGAAACCATGCAAGCTGGAGCTCTTTGTGTAAAATCACATGCAGGCGACTCCTCTGTGAAGCCACAGATCTGCATTGCTTCTAACTTTCCACCGTCAAACAACAGGCGGAAAAAGCTAAACAGGGACTGACTGAACACCCTAGGGCGACAAAAACCAGGAGCAAGCCATTCTGCTGGCAGCAAAGCAGCCAGCCCACACATAAAAAGACTGCCTCGTACCCATGTGCTCAAGTCTGTGACTCTCCGGGATTAGCCTCTGGTGGCTTCCAGACATGACTGACTGCAATTTTCACCCTGATTAACTTTCAGGAATGCCCACAACGAGGAACAGCAAAGACGACGGAAAATCTCCTGCACAAGGCGTTTCCTCTGGTCAGGCAGCTGCCACTCTCCAACGCAGCAAAGCAGAGGAGGATTTCAAAGGGCTGCTTGCCCTTTCTGAGTCCAGCCATGGCAGCAAATGCCTCAAGGCGTCCCCCCAACCCCAGAAAGACAAGCAGAACAAGAGGCAAATGCAGCACTGGCCAGCAGTGGAAGCAGAGAGGCAAGATCAGGGGCATGGCTGCCTTTGCCAAGGCCCAAAATTGGTCCCTGCAGCCTTGCCCGGCACATACCAGTTATCCCATCTGGCAGTACTAGTGTGCACCCTGCCAAACGCGCCCACACAGGAATGTGAGAGGACACGGTGCTGCGGGGCCCTCTCTCTTGCCATGTATTGCTGGCAGCCAGCCGACAGCTTTCCCCATCCGCTGCCTCAATACAAGATCCTTTTTTGTTTCCTTTTACGACTAAAAGAAATTGTGAGGGGGGCGGCGGGGAGCAGGGGGAGAGAACGTGCCTCCCTTTCCAGACACTAGCTCCCTGCTCCACTCCAAGCACTGCATCTGTAATCCCCCCCAGCCTGGCTTGTTTGGGTTGAATTTTCTTGAAGTAACTCCCGTGTCTTTCTGGTTGCTTTCTGTTTAAGATGTTCCTTTCTCCCCGCCCCCTCTCTCTAGTGATGGAAAAAAAAAAAAGCAAATGCTGAATGCGAGCCAGCTGGCACGCACAAGAGGAGACGGCAAAAGCTGCACAAAGGAGCTTCCTCACTCACTCACTGCTTTTAGCTCAAGAAACCACGCAGGGGAGGAGGGTTTCGCTCCACTCCGTGCATCAGCCAGGCTGGAGCAGACAAAGGAGTTCTGACCATGACACCCCTTTGGAGCAGCCCTCACCCCACAGGGAAGGTTTCCTGGAGCCCATCTGCACAGTGGGAGTCCAAGATATTGCAAAACACACTGATGTGCGGGACTTCAAAACAAGCTGCTCAATCTGGAATGAACCAAGGGGTGAATGGAAGGACTGGCATGCGCCCATCTTCCTCATGCTACCTTCCAACCAGGGGCCACTGGAGTGAACCTGAGCAAGGGTCACACTGGCAGCCTAGCAATAGCACATGGACTGCACCCAAATATGAATAAAATGGAGCCACCTCTCTCTCTCTCTCTCTCTCTGCCGCAGGATGCCACATGTTAGAGGTGTGCAAATATGATTTACAAGATCCACGCAGAGAGTTCAAACAGGAATCTGTAGTTTTAAAAACATTCTGCCCTGGTGTGGCCTTTCTAAGGTCTTTGCAATAAAAGAATTGCTGTTATTTTTCTGTAGTCAAAAAACGAGTGAAAACTAGGAGTCAGCATCTTCCCAGAGATGTCTCCAGTCTATTGAGGGGAGCTTTATCAATGAGTGCCTCGAATGTAAAAAGGTTAAGGAACCACTGCCCTAGGTGCACTTTTTTTGGAGAGAGGAGTCTATTCCAGGGCAGCGTTTGGTCTATGAACCATTCTTTGTAAAACGTTGATATCTTGGAATGAAAGGCAAAACCGAGACACAGAAAACAGCATCCTATGCCCCTTCTGCGCCTGCTTATAAATATCCCTTTGACAAGGAGAAGCAGGTAATTGGAAGCAATTGGAGATAAGGATGGAGAGCAAGAGAGAAACCGGCAGTTCTCCTCTTAGCTCACCCGGCTGTCTTGCAGAGGGAGCCATGGCCATTTCTGGATCACGTTTTGAGGAGCTAAGGTACAGCTTCTACCTGGATTCAGCTAGCATTCACGCACGCACGCACACCCTCCCCACCACTGTAATATGAATCTGACATCAGAAGTCAGAAAATGCAGAGTTAAGGCTGAAAACTCAACCTTGAATCAACCTCCTTGTGCTCAGATCCTTGAAATATGGCCTTTCCTTACAACTCTGTTCAATTACAATGCCACAGACAGGAAAGTCCTATAAAACATCAAATACAGCACGACAGTACATGCAGCCTTCAGACCTGGCCTGACTTCAGGTCTACACAAAAAGCTTAGCCAGACTATTTGAAACACTGGGCTTGTTTTTGTTAACACGTATTTAACTCTGATGCCAACTGGACTTTGGCAAGTTTCCTGAAGTGATCAGAAGGTTCGATCTTAAGAGCGAGGAGGTCCAAAAGTTCACAGTACTCAACCTCTTACCACCACCCAAATCCTCCAGCCACTCCCAAGAAATCCAGTCATGACATTCCTGATATTTCTGAGGCAAAGAGGAAGGAAAAGGCTCATGCACCCATATACAAGAATAAAAAGTTGCAGGCTTTAATGTTATGAAAGAGCAAAACATGGCACTTTTCTTTTAACCCTTGCACTTCATACTGTTATTAACCTGAATTCTTGACATAAAGTTTCTCTTTAAAAAAAAGTTGCCACTGGAGTTCATAATTCATTAGACCCATAATCATTTTGCCTGTGATGTCATTCAAGCCCTGTAATTTCTGACCAAAGATTCCCACATACTCAATAACATGCACCTCTTCAACTTCCTTGGGCAATTTGTATGGAAGATCAGAGTTCTGTATCTCATGTCTAATTAACACCTAGTTAAACATCATTTAACTACTTGGCACTAGCTAGACTCATTCTCAGACAAAATTTAGGCCAATACTTATGCAACTAAGGAGGAGTCATCCTTATTTGTGCTGCTTAGATTAAACCAATTTCATGGCAGGTATTTCAATAAGACAAGCATCAGATATCATTGCTGAGTATACACATTTTATCCAGGCACCCTCAACTCTCACCTGCCTCCTGGGCAGAGGATGGTAGGCAAATGAGAAATAACTAACATGTTCACACCTGCTCACCGCTCCTTCAAGCACTGGTGATGCCAATTTAGCAACACAATCATGGGACCAGAGGCCTGAAAGGCATCTTCCATGCCATCAGTCCAGTCTACCACACCCACAATCCTAACAGCTCCCTCCCAGTATAAGGTCAAAAAGGACCATCACAGTTTTACGGCTAGCAACCCACCCAGAGAAGTTAAGTGACTTCTCCAATCACACCGCAAACCAGTGTCAGAACCAGAACATGGGTCTCCAGACTCCTGAGTGATGCCTAGCCCAGATCATCATGCCTCCCAAATAGCCATTTAATCTTTCCCTAGCAACCACTTACTAACCTCAGCTCCTTGGCCTTTAATGACCAAAGTCAAAACCATGCCTGGAAATAAATGAGATGAGCAACCCATCACTTCACATAAACTGCATGTGGCTTGGGACTTGGGGAACCTCCTGCTGGACACTGCAGCAACACCAGTCACCTCTACTGAAGCTGCCCAGTAGACTAGTTTGGAGTTGCTATGGTGAGACAACTGGTCCAGATCTATTATGATGTGACCCATTTCCCTGGCACATACAAACATCCCAGGCAAATAACATTGCTATAAACCTACTGCCATTTTACCTACAAGCAAGCAAGCCACTGAGAGGCTGTCTATGAGATACATCAGTAGGTATTAGTGTTTCAAGTTGCCCACAAATCACAGGTCAAGAAATCCAGCTCCAGACCATGTGTCCTCCAGCAGGGCATGACCTTATACATGATCCTAGTCCAAGTTGCTTGCCACGTGTCTAAGGTTTGCTACATTTTATTACTGCAAGGCATTTTAACAGCAGCCCCATACTAGTTAACATAGAGCACTGGGCTTCAGATTTCAGAACTTACATCAAGCAAAAAACCCAATAACCAAGAACCACTTAAAACACCCAAGCTATCTTCTATCCTGAAAAGGTAGGTTCTTAGACCTAATCCATGTTAAGGGAAAAAGTTGAGTGTGGTATCTTTTATTGGACCAAATGCATGGTTGGGATAGATTTAGACAAGCTTTTGGGTACCACGGTATGCTTCCTCAGGTCTCAAGGAAGGGTACTGTGGTACCCAAAAGCTTTTCTAAATCTATCCAGCCATGCATTTGGTTAAAAAAAAAAAAAAAAGAAGAAGAAGAAGAAGATATTACTCAAAACACCCCTAGCCTCCACCTCACACCAGGGTGTGGGCAGCCAGCTCTGGGGCCACTCAAGGAACCAAGGAGCTGACCAGGGTTGGGAGAAGTGAGCAGATTTCAGGAACAAGCTGAAGGTCAGTCCGAGAGCAGGATCTAGGAACAAGCCAAGTCAGGAAGCTGGAAGATCAGGCAAATAGCAAGCCTGGAACCAGATCGAGCCCTGTTGCCCAGACACTTCCAGTTTCTGCTTAGGAGCTTTTATGGGGGTAGTGGAGGGTCAGTTGATCCCAAATGGCCAGCTTGTCAGTGGTCAGCTGTAGGGTGGCAGGCCAGGCTGAGGCCCTGGGTTTAAGGCCATGGCCTGACACTCGCATATTTCCTGGACCATCAAAGCTACAGCATCACAAACACTCCTTAATCTATGCTATGATCTTTTAGCAAAGTTTTCTCTTTAACTATTGAGCCACATAGTAAGGGTTAACAGCCTCTCAGCTGCCAGGGCAGTTCATGCCAGTAGCCTAACCAGATATCTAGCAGCCCAGCTAGAACAGCAAGTTTCAATGAAGACCAGCACTCTTTTCTATGCCCATCCTATGAACCCAACCTGGCTGATCCTGCATTGCCCGCATGCCGCGTTGTGCCCACCCTCTGAATAATCTATCCTCAGACACATGCACAACAGACTAGCAGCCTGTAGCTATGCCTGTCTGCCTGCCTGCCCGCCCTCCACACAATCCATCCTCTGCTGCAGTGCAATGGGATGGTTTTTCCCCATTATGTGCCAACACGAAGCACGGTGAAGCAGCGTGGTAAGTGCAGATGTAACCAGCTGTGAAAGCAAAAAGGCGACTGCATGGATACAAACTGGGCAGCATTCACTTGAAACCAGCTGTGTTAGAGAAGCCAAAACCCACATTGCCAACTGCCAGCCTCAGCAAGATGCACAAGAGGAGACAGGGTTCAAACAATACGTCATTGTGTCTCAAAAGCCTACTAACTTAGTATCAGCAGAGGTGCTTGCTTTTTAGGGCAAATATACAGACCTGGCATAAAGAAGATCAAAAAACAAGGCAAGCCAGAGAAAACTCACTCTCTTGGTACTGAGTATCAGTGAAGTTAGTGATGGGGTTATATGGGACAGATTTTGATTTTCGCCCATAAAGAGATTTTGCCTCTGACAGATTCTCTCTCATACCAGTTACACCTAGTGCAACTGAACTGATTTAAAAACTGGTCTCATTACATCAATGCAAAATCAAATATGGATGCACTTAATTAGGTTAAAGCTTTGCTTAAATTACAGAAGTAAACTGATTTAAGACAGGCTTAAACTGTTTTAAAGGCATCTGTATTAGGGGCCTGCATCAGATTAATTTAAACCGATGCCAGCCATATCAGAGAGACCAAGCCAGAGAGAAAGTAAATAAGAAAGAACTAATTAAAAAGGTGCAGAATCAGCCATGTGCAGGCTGAAAGCCTGCAAGATTTCTGCTCAAGAGGAATTAGCTTTGAAAGAGGCATGGGCAAATGAAACAAGAGAACATGAAAAAGGTGATCAGAAGGGTTCTCCACAATCTCCCAAGAGATGATGGGAAACACAAGGCCTCCAAAGAGATAACAAAGGTCACAGGCAGCTGATGGGCACAAATGACAGTGCTGAAGTGAGGCTGTGCAGGGAGAAATAGCTCCCAATTTTTTTTCCTGTTCATCTAATGCCCATAAGATGGCTGCAAACACATGCATGTAATTTAGGGCTCAACCTCGCCTTAGCTGGTACTCAGAGCAGGGAGGGGGTGGACTGGGTGTGACCAAACCAAGCTCTTTACCTTTTATATTTACAGGATTCTAAAGGCACATGGTAAGATTACCATGAATAAAAAGCCGTCAACTCTGGTTGCCAGCTCCAGTGCTAAGATGACCAAGAGCCAACACTCACTAACTAGCAGGCAGAGAGCCATTACCATAGCTTATTGTTTGATTTCCAGCTTATGAATCTCATCTGCAAACTCAGAGAAAATAACCAGGCAGAGCAAAATGAGCCACGTAACCAGGAAAGTGCTGCCATTCCCTTTTGATTCCAAGGTGAGAGCCTGAGAGCACAGAGCAGGCCCCGTGCAGACAGCTGCAGTGTGAAGAGCCTCAGACTGCCCCGGGGGTGACCTCTGCCGTGACCCGATGGCCTGCCCCCTCCAGGAAGGTCACCAGAGACTGTCCATTTTTCCCTCATTCCCAGCCTCTCCCAGCCGCTGAATCTGGTAGGCAGGCCACATTCTAGCCCTCCCTAGGTGACAGCACAAATGGGCAGCATCTAGTAGATGAAACCTCTCCAATTCCAAAAATGAAGGAGCTGTCACCTCATCTCTTAATGCCCTTAATTCCCCTTGCTCAATAAACAATTAGGGAACCTTGGCTGGAGCTAGTAAGGGCTCCATTTGCAGCAGCAGAATGTGCATCACCTACAGTCGTGATCTCTCTTGCTGTCAAGCATCAGCCTGAGAGCAGTTTGGGAGAATGGGGCTGCAAGATAAAGAACAAGGTGCAAGGGACAGGCAAGCAGGGACATATCCAAGTACCAGAAGGCTGAAGCGTAACCCTCCTCCCTTTCAGGCATTTTTAGGGAGGGATAATAAATAGGTGTATCTTGCAGATTAATAAGGCACATTTGAAAAGCCCTGATAGACATCACAGCCTTGCTAATTCACACTAATGACCCATTGCGAATTACAGAACTTTGTAAATTAGCAAGTGCATAAAGGAATACAATAAAAAACCCGCTAGGATCATGCATCAAAGTGTACTTTTGCTCATTTATTTCATGAGCTGGAATTCAGTTTTAATTACTTATGGCAATACTTCAAATGCTAGGAAAGGTTCAGGAGGAGGTTTTGCAAAGAAATAATGAAATCTTAATAACAAGAAACTTCACTACAGCATCTGCCACAAAGCCTTTGGGGAGACGCCACCAGTTTTGCATGGATCAAAAAGGTTCTACTGAGGCGTGTGATTCAGTGTAGCTAAAAGTAGGTAAGTCTGCGAGACCACTCAAACACCCCAGTTTCATTCATTTGAAAATTTACAAAACATTTATTCTTTTAGACTACAAAAGACCCATTCTTGGCCTCATGGTAGAAATATCATATTGGGACAATTCTGAATAAAATCTTCCAGACATCTGTTTTATCCAAACAGGAAAAGGTCTCTCTGTCTAAAGAGAGAAAGACAGAAAGAAAAGGGTGAACCCA
The DNA here is from genome assembly GCA_030014935.1 of Caiman crocodilus. Taxonomy (NCBI): domain Eukaryota; kingdom Metazoa; phylum Chordata; order Crocodylia; family Alligatoridae; genus Caiman; species Caiman crocodilus. The sequence continues at coordinate 41,273,158 of JAGPOW010003364.1, read as the reverse complement.
AACACATGAAAAGCACTCCAATATTATGATAAAAATAATATGAGATGCAAGTCATTATGTCCCTTCAAAGGCAAAAATATAAAGTTATGAAGTTCTATGCAGGTAAACACCACCTAAATGCACTGATATTTTCAGCTCCCTGAAAGCAGTTATCTAGGCCCAGATATAGCTAATCTGGATCCATGCTTGTACTTAAAAATCTGAAATGCTGCAAAAACATTCCACACATCTACTGCGCTGTAGGTAAGGGTAAACAGCGAAGCTATGACAGAGTGCTCATTTATCCCTCCCTTTCTGACACTATTTTTAATCTAATAAAAGGAAAGAAAATGCAAAGACACAGTATTTACAATGTAAACACAAAAAGCAAAGACCCTCAAAAGAAACCAACCTTCCCTCATCCACAAATACAATATCCAATTGTTAGATTCAGACAAGTACAGAATACACTGTACAAAAACATGGCCAAGTTAATATTGCTTTTCTACACCCTAGTTTTGCTTGTGTTTTAATCAGAGCAAAATATATGTCCCTCAAGATCAGCAATTCTCAACCAGTGTAAAAACCATTCTGACTTGCTTTGGTGTTTCTTAGTTCTTTACTACAGAAAATTTTTTTTCTCTAGCCAAAAAATGAGTGAAATTTGTTTTTGAAACAGGCTGATAAAATCAAAAAAGTTATGGAGGGGTGTTTAGAGTCTAAAAAGTTTGAGAACTATTCTAGGACCCAAACAGTATCTAATAGTTTTAAAATAAATGTGCATAAATCTATTGGAAAAACTAGGCACCTGATCATTTCAAGGACGATCTGGAGAGAATGACTTAAGAACAGGAAACAGAATGCTTCTTATGAACAATCTTTGCAGCAAGTCACTCTGAAGGTCAGTTTCTCCATCTGCAAAATGAAACTAATCCTATTTTTCTTCCTTCCAGTGCTGTTTAACAGTTTAACACATTTATAGCAGGGCTGGGCTAGATAAACACTGATCAAAGAGAGAGCAGCAGTTCATTAAAGGATTATCTGTGGACTACCCCTTATTTTAAAAATTAAATGGCAAGTGCTATGGGCTTGGTTTTGAAATGCAGGCCCCTCCACCTCCAGTAAAACAGCCTGCCTTAGTTCCATTCAGGTTGGCTCATTCCAGTTTCACCAAAGCACAGGACTGGGATACATTTTCCTTCAAAAAAACAAGTGACTGGTGTAAGCAGCTGAAAACAAGGTTTTTTGACTGGAGGGTTACTAGGGCAAGGCCCAGTCTTGCATTCCTTCAGCATCTTGCCCCAGTCCTGATCAAGGCCCAAGTACTAGAACTCATAAGGCTCGGATCTGAAAACAGGCTGAAGTGATTCTGCACACTTGTCCCAAATCCTGAAGGTCAAGAAAAGTCAAAATGACCTCCCCACAAAAACCTCTGAAGCCTTCTTGTTTGGCATACTGGCCACCATAATTATCAGTCAACAGCCTGCCAAGCCCACCAGGATTCTCTTCCCTCCACTCATGCCCTCAGCTCACCCTTGGCATGCTCTGAATAAAGCTGCTGGCAGGCAGTGCCGGCCAGAGCAAACACCACCCTCAAACTAGGCAGCAGCACTTCCTCCTCTGAAGAAGCCCTGGGAGTGGAGAGAGGCAAGAAGGTGGAATGATTGTTTCCCTCAAAAAATCCCCATCTTTCGGGAGAAATGCAAGCAGAGTGCACACAAAACAGAGAGCAAGTCTCACACTTCCTGGGCAGAGGACAAAGTCACCTGCTCAGTAATCAACCCAAGGCCAGAGAGAAAAGCTGCTCCCAGGTCTACAGGCCCAGCTGGGCAGGTTCTTGAGTACCATCTAACCCACATTTATTTAGCCCCATGGGCCACATAGGGAGTTTTGGCTAGTTGTCACAGGCCAGGTCAGCACCACAGCACCCTCCCACCTCCACCCCCAAAATAGTTCACCAAAACTCTCTAAGTGGCCCCATCCCATCTGCCTGACCACAGGCCCTGCCTGCACAAGTCCCAGCTAGTCTCCATGGAGTCCCCAGGATCAGGCAACAACTCAAGCAATCTGCTCCCTGATTGCCCCTGCCTGCAGAACTGGCACCCGTCCCCGAGGCATGCAGGGAGCACATCGCAGCTCTACCCTGGCCCCAGTCTCAAAACTGCCCCGCAGTCCTGCCCTCAACCACCTATCCCACTCCCAAACACTCCTCCCTGCCTACCCACAGCCCCATCCCATCTTCCCTACCATGCATCCTGCCAGCACAGGTCTCATCCCCACCAATGGGTGCAGGGCTGACTCACTGGGGTGCCTGAGCACCAGGGCTGAGTCCAGCGGTGACAGCCAGAAGGAGCCAACGCTGGGGCTGCCGGGAAGCAAGTCTGGCAGCCATGTCTCCCCCGCACTACTGTGTAGCTGGGGCAGCAGGACCAGCCACGTGTCACGGCTCGAGCTGCCCCCTGCACCTGAGCTGGGTAGGACCAAAGGACCCACCATGTGCCAGACAAAATCCCTTGGTGGGCTGGGTCCAGCTTTAGTGATGTATTTTGACCATCCCTGATTCAATCCAACCGCCCCATTATACTTGTTAATTTTCATGCTTTTTCCCAGACTACTCCTAGTGCCTAGAATGGCCTGCTCCCCATGATTCAAATCCCCTCTGCACTTCCATCCAGCCTTTCAACACTGGCTGCAGCACTGTTCAAAGCCTGACCCACCTCTTCACCTTGTACCAAGGTGTTAAGAGCATCTAACTAGATTGCATTTCTGAACTAGACCAGGTCTCCATAGGACTCGTTTCATTTCATCTGTGAAATGCCACCAGACCCTGCCAGGCCAGGCACTCCTGGAGAATTCAGCAAGACTGCCGTTTCTGTCAAGGCAGCACTTTAGCAGAGGTCATAACAAGCCCTGAAAACATGTCAGCAACGCTTGTCGTAAACAGCTGCCACACGCGTTCCTCTTGACAATGCGTTTCTCTTTGCAAACTGCATCAGGGAATGACATGTGAATGCAGTGGGAACTTGGTTTTCTTGGGAGGAATGCTTTCGTGCAGCTCACTGCTGAAGCAGAGGGGCTTGGGAAGTAATCTAAAGGTCAGAAAAAGACAGATGTCTGTATCTGTCAAGGAAACCTCAAAGAGATGCTGGAAATCTCCCCCTGAACTGGGGATTTCCACATCACACTAGAAACTTAGAGGAGACGCTAAACAGAGGGGGGACCACAGATGCACAAAGAAGGCACCTCTCCCTGGCTACAGCTTTCAGCTGAACTTCTCCACGTTAGGCAACCATTCACCTTGCTCAGAGCCAGGCCTCCCGCACCATGTCTCAGCTCAGCCAAAGCCTGTGCTCCAGCATGGATTTCATTATGCCGCAAGTCAAACTGAGCAGAGTTAAGCCATCACAGCCTCTGGCAAGGTTTAACTCTGGCCTCACCCCCCTTTGTTCTGAGGGCTGAGCAGGCACGTGATCCATGCAGTATGAGCGTGTGCCCACAGCCTCTCTGGGCAGGGCTGCTTTTAATGCCAGGTATCCAAGCCCCAGCAAGCAAAGTGTAAACCACCTTAAAGGAAGTATCTGTGCACATGCTCTGTTCAACACATCCCAGAAGCAGAGCACCTAGACCTATAAAGACTATTGTGTTTACATAGTGCTCGGTATTGAGGAGACAAAGAAATGCACTGTGCTGGATGGAATACTGCTGTGACATCAGCGCCCAGGAGCACGAGCCAGGATCAGAGCCTCCATGTGCTGGGCACTGTGCAAACACACACGGAGACACAGTTCCTGCCCTGAAGAACACACACAAGTCCTGCTTCAAAGCTGCCCAAGTACAAGGTCAAAAGCCACAAGAGCAGCTCAGCTCTGTCTAATGCCCTGGCAAACAAAATCCCTCCAGGGCAGCGTGTATCGAAGGCATGCCAACTGTACTGCACCTCCATCAATCAAACTCCAAGCATGCAGCTATCATCTTAGACACCCCTTCTCCCAAATGGCTTTTCTCTGGTCCTGGCAACAGAATGCCACACACAACTCTCAAGCCTGTATCACACAGCACCAGGGGATCCAAAGTACGAGCTCCATGTCAGCCCAGGGGAGCTCATGAGGAAGTGCTGCATTAAAAAAAGGCTTGGGCTTTGTTTTAAGGGAAAGTGGCACTGCAGCACATGTGGAATCCGAGAGGCACATGGGAATCCGAGAGACTGAAATGAACACCACAAGCACAGTCAAAGGGACAAGGCAGAACAAATTTAATCTGACCCAATTTCATTGTAGGCTTATTAAAGTTTCAGGTTTATTGGTTGGACAAATATGCCACTATCCCTCTCCAGCCATCCCAAACACTTTGTTCAGCAACTGGAGGTGCATGGGCAGGGAATAAATCAGATCCTGCCTGCCTCCTATCTGCATAGGCAAAAAAAGCCTATGACCTATTTGGTAGCCTTAATATAGCGGCTTGGCATGAGAAGTCCCTCCAACAGGCATCTAGACTTCAATACCAACTTTTTCCTTGATAGAAGTATTTTAAAGTGAACTCATGATTTCAAAGAAAATGAAAAAGACAGCTGCATTAGAAAGTTGTGTCTGCCATGCCAGAGGGCATAAACAAACATGCCTTGCAAATGGGGCATCTCCAGTTGAGGCTGAGGAGAGGTGTTGGGACCCTGCTTTCCTAGCACTGCAGTAGCAAAGACACATTCATTTCTACTCACTATCCACATTCACAACATCTTCCACTGCCCTTGTCTGGGACATTAATCTGCACAGCAGCACAGGCCTCCTGCCAAGAGGCTTTTTGCTAAGAGCAGCATTATTGTATAAGTGAACCTACAAAGAGCAGAGCACCAGGCCAGAGCAGGCACACAAGAGAGATAGTTGTTTGTGTGCATGCACACAACCCAAAAAGAGTCACGCAGAGGGAGTGCAAAACTCCTCACCCTACCAAAAACCTGAAAGCATCCAGCTAGGGACAGTCCCAAATGTCTTGCTTAAACTCCACTTTGGGTAATTACAGCCTACTTGCTAATTTCCTCTGGTGGTTTTAACTGGTACGGCACTCCTGTCCTGAACAGCTGGGAAGCACTGCTGTACAATGCCGAACACTTATCGCTGTCTACCCCAGAGGTAGCTGTATTCTAGGAGGGTAGATGGCTCACTTCCCAGGGAGATTTTGGGAGCCAAATGTGTGGTTGTGGAGACAGAGAAGGACAGGACAGTTTCTACTAAAATGCCGCCCTTCCCCAGCTTTTCTTTCAAGTTCTGCTGGATGAAAGATGATTAAGAAATGAGGTCGCTTAATTTTTGTCTCCCCCCCTACCATATGCACGGTTCTCTGCTGCCAACAAAGAGCTGGCAACCGGGGCACAACCTCGTGCCTGGCCGTGCAAGTTCTCACTGAAGGCCAAGCTACAAGGAGGCTGGCAGTGCTGGAACCGGAGATTCAGCCTAAACCTTGCGACTAGCATCCTTATTTTGAGGGGAAAATGTGACTGAGATCTTCATCGCCCCTCAGAGTTGTTTTTTTGTTAACAAAAGAAAACAAGAGCCTGTGAATAACATCTCCTGCAGTGGAAAGGGCAGGCCTGGTACTAGGACAAAATGGCCTGCTGGGAGATGAAGCAGAGCCAAGTCTCACAGACAAGACTTGAACCTGTGACCTTCACTGTGTACAGTGGGTGGGTGAGAGCAGCTTCACTTCCACAACAGCCGCTCTGACCCCGCTTCCACTCCCGCACGGCCAGGGCAGTCACGACGCCTGCGGGCACTACCTGCTAGGGCGGCCAGTGCCCAGCTCAGGGCCAGGCACCCCGGGGCAACAGGCACCCGGCCTGGCTACAGCCAGTGCTGCCGCTGCTCTGCCCAGGCGCCGCACAGCGAGGACGGAGCGGGTACAACCAAGTCCCACGCGCGAGACCCGCTGTCCGGGCCGGGCCCTGCGCCATGCGGGGCAGCCCGGCCTCTCGCCCCCGGACGCGCAGGCAGAGGCAGGGGCAGGGGCAGAGGCAGGGGCTGGGCCGCGGGGTGTGCGGGCACCCCCCGGCCTGGCACCGCCCCGGCCCTGGCCCCCACCCCACCCCACCCCCGTGGGGGTCCCGCCCGGCCCGCCCGTGCTCACCCGGCTCCGGTGCGTCCCGGCCGCTCCCCTAGGTCTCCTCCATGGGGCCACCCGGCTCCCCCCGCCGTCGCCTACGGGCCCGGGGCCGCCGCCATCCCGCCCGCCCGGGGAGCCGCCGCCGAGTCCGGGGGGGAGGGGGCCGCGTCCCGGCTCGGCCCGGCCCGGCCTCCGCGGCGCGCAGGAGCACCCGGCGCGGGAGCCGGAGCGGGAGCCGGGGTGCGGGCGCGGGGAAAGCCCGGAGCTGGGTGCGGAGCCGGAGCCGGGACAGGAGCGGAGCCCGGCGGGCCCAGCCAACCCGGGCCTCCTTCCACGGGGCTGGCGCTGGGGCTGAGCAACCTGCGGCCTGGGCCGCGCCCGCTCTTCGCCTGCCACCGACAGGAGGCTCCGAGGAGCTGGGCGAGAAACTCCCGAGTCCGCAGCCGGCCCCACGGGCTGGGACGGGAGCCCAGCCCGGGCAGCGGAGGCCCCGGCACAGAGGTTTCCGCCCCGCCGTGCCCGAGGCGCCGCTAGAGGCGGCCCGCCCGCGGCAGGTGAGCGCGCACTGCAGTCCCGCGCCGCCACACCGGGCTCCAGGGCCGCTCTGCAAACGACGAGGTGAAACCCGCTGTCCCCGGCTGCCGGCGCCCACAAGCCGACCCAGGCCCGGCGCGCCGCCACAAAGCGATTTCTCCGCGGCGCCGTGCCCAGCCCGTCCGCGTTCACACCCCCGCCCCGGCTCGCCCTCGTGCGGCCGGCCGGCCGCTGGTGCAGAAGCCTTCAGGAAGGCGGCCGCCGGCCCCGGGCAACCCGCCTGCACGGGCCCGGGCCCGGCTGCCCGAGACATCCTGCCACCCGGCCCCCGGACACAGCGCCTTCTCCGAGCCGGCGGGACGCCGAGGCCGCGGCGATCCGCTCCGCACAGCTGCTTACGGGGAAGGGAGAGGGCTGGGGCCGCTAAGAGCAGGTGCGCGGCCGATGGACCTGGACGAAGGGCCGACTCCCTGCCAGCGCCGGGCTGGGCCGGGCCGTGCCGCTGCCCTGGGCCCAGCTCGTCGCCTGCGGCCCGGGGCGGAGGCAGACGGGACACAGGCAGAGCACCGGGAACGGGGGCTCTTATCTGGACTTCCCGGGAGTTTGTTACAGCCCCTTGGAGCCGCCTGGGAGAGGGAGGCCTTGAAGGCGCGCAGTAGGAGCAAGCGAGGGCGATGGCAAGCTACTTAGCAGGCGACACAAAGACCTTCATGCGGATGCTTCACAAACCTCTCCGCACTCGGGACCCATCTCTCCCCCCGCAGCAGCATCTTGGCCCGTTTCTGACGTCCCCACGCGCAGGCGCAGCCCAACGCCGGGGTCAAAACAAGACCCCTCGGCCCAGGGGCCTCAGCGCCGCCCGCCCCGCCGCCAGGCCTGTTGGCGTCGCCTTCGCCCGAGCCTTGCGCGGCCCCGCTCGCGCCCCTGCGGCGCCCAGCGCCCGCCAGGCTGTGGCCTCCCTCTCGGACAGACCCCGCCGCCCCCGGCCCGTGGTGCCCCGGCCTTCACGTGGGCCGGCTCAAGCACCCGGCAGAGCCTTGCTGCCTGACCGCGTGCCCGAGGCCCCGCGCCGCGTGTGGCACCGGAGGCCAGGCCGGCGCGAGGCCCACGCTCAGGGATGGTGGGGCCGTACACTAGAGCCGAGACACCCTCCCCCGGTCACTACGGGGTGATGAGGACCACCTGCCCCCCCCGCTATGTGCGCGGAACCATAAAGGGCTGTGGGGCAGCCCCGCCCCCAGCAGCGCGGGAACCGAGTGGGCGGGGTCGATTGAGGCCCCGCCCCTTCACATAATTGCACAAACGCTAGGGCACATGCACGCCCCGCCTGCTCGGGAGGAAACGGCCCGGGAAGGGGCGGAGCTGGCGAACAAAGGCGGCTGCTGCGGGGCTCCTGCCCTAGCCGGCCGGCCGGGCGCTGCTGCTCGCGTCAGGGGTAGCAGGGAGAGAGCGCGGAGAGGGGGGCGGGGTGGATCCGCATCCCCCGGATCCGGACTCGGCGGCAGACAGCGGCCCTTGAGACCGCGCGGGGGCAAGATCTGGAGCCGGCACTCCAGGGTGGGGATTAGCAGCGACCTGCGGGCGGGCGGGGGCAAAACCCGGACCGTGGACTTTGTTGCTGGGATCTGGAGCTGCCAGCGCAGGGCTCCAGCCGGCACGGGAAGAGAGAGGGGAGCCCCGGGGAGGGGGCAACTCGGGTGCCCTGAGCTGGTGCCCCTGGGCCAGGTGCAGAAACTCTGTGGCTAGGACAGAAGGGGTCCCAGTGCTTGCTGCCAGGATGGGCATCTGCCACTGCCAGGTAGTTCAGTGCCACTACTGGGCTCCTCCTGGCAGCACTTGGGGGCTGCAGCTCGGACACCCTGGTGATGAGTAGGCCCAGGCAGGTGCTGAGCATACAGAGCAGCCCCCAGCACTGGGCTCCTGGCCCTGCATCTTTCTCCCTCTTGCACATAGGGACGGGAGATGCCTGAGCCCTGGCTTGCTCGCAGCTCGTGGTGTCTTGCTTCCATTTGAGCAGACCCAGCTCTTAGTCTCAATGCCAGAGCCCTTTCTCCAGAACCCAGCCCTGCCCTAAGCCCTTGGGCAGGCTGCTCTGGCCCCACAGGTGAGGTTGACATCACCCTCTGCTACTTGCCTACAGAAAGCATAAAGGACCTGTTAGCACTTCTGTGGGGCTCCTCTGGTGGAGATCAGCCTGTCTTGTAGCTGGAGGGTTGCAGTTCTTCTCCTAGCCCTCCTGGTGGAGGGCGAAGTTGTTGCCTGTGCAGCATTTCCGGGATGACTGACACATGGCTTACAATGAGGTGTAGGGTTAGTGCTGGGAGTTGCACCGGATGGACTCCCATCTCTGGTCTCCATTGTTACACTCAAACTCTCACCTCTGACTCATGATTTCCTGATAACTTCACTACCAACAAGAAATAACTGCCAGTACACGTGGCCCTAGCGCTGCCTGGCTGTGTTCTCTGCTTTGCTCTGCGGCTGATTGCTGTGTGAAAGAGAAGTGTGTGCAACATGTGGGGCTGAGGACCACAGCGCACTTCCTGCTGAAACTTTAACTCTTTATGACCTTAATTTTGTTTCTCCCAAAATGTTCTGGTTGAACAAATTCCAGGAAAGGCAGCTAGTACAGTTAAGTTGCTATCAAGACAAGTTGCTATTACAGTTTCATCAGATTTTTGCTTTTCTTCTGGGCCATACAGCAGCCTTCTGGATCTGCTACAGAGCAAAAGTGTCTTTAGACCTGTCCAGGTCTTCAGCAGCCTACTCAGCCTCTTTCATGCAGGCTAAACCAGCCCAACCTGTGAAGTGGGTTTGTTTGTGGGGGGGGTGTTGTATCTGTTCTCACTTTTGTTTCTCAACTTGCTGCTCATTTCTTCTTTCAGGTGCTTTTAACACCTGTTTACAATTTACATAAAAGGTTTCCACTCTGCACGACTGCTGAATGTCAATGAGGTGATCCAGTTAGAGGTTTTGTTCTTAATCTCTTGAGCTTGTTCTGACCAGAAATGAGCCTGTCAGATTCTAAACGAGCAATATTTTAACTGTGGTAAATGTCTTTATGCCTTTGTCATAAATTTGTATTGATTTTTTTGACTGGCCTAATCTCTTTGCCACAATGTGTGATTTGTTATGCTTTGGATATTCACATATCTGGTCATCAGGTAGGCTCAGGGCGGACTTGCAGGAGGTTTGCCAGGGTCAAGGTGGAGGTTTCCACATTGCAATGGTACAATATATTTATTTGCCATTTCTTATTCTGGTAGCACTTATTATAAATGTTAAGTCTCTGCCTCTGAAGAGCTTACAAGCTCTGCAGAAAACAAGAGGCAAAGGGTAGATACAGACAGAGTGGAGCAGAAAAAAGTGAAGTGATACTGATGAGCATGATCAGGAGTGACACTGGTCTTGTAATGAGCTTGGATCAAGGCCCTGGGTCCCTCATTGAACAGTTGTAGAAGCATAGAAAATGAAGGTTGAAAAGGATGTCAGGAGGTCATTTAGTCCAGCCCCTTGCTCAAAGCAGGACCATCCCCAGCTAGATTATCCTATCCAAGGCTTTGTTGAGCTTTGACTAAAAAACCTTTTATAGATGGCGATTCCAGCACACCTCTGGGTAACCTATTTCAGTGTTTCACTACCCCCCTAGTGAGAACGTTTTCCCTAATATCTAACCTAAATTTCCCTTGGTGCAATTGGAGACCATTGCTCCTTGGTCTGTCATATGCTGCCACTGAGAACAGTCTAGCTGCAGCTTCTTTGTAACCAGCCTTCAGGTAGTTGAAGACTGCTGTCAAATTCCCTTAGTCATCTCTCCTCTAGACTACATAAATCCAGTTCTGTCAGCCTCTCTTCAGAAGTCATGTGCCCCAGCCCCCAAATCATTTTTGTTGCTCTCCACTGGACTCTTTTCAATTTGGACACGTTCTTTCTGTAGCAGGGGGTCCAAAACTCCAGGTGTGGTCTCACCAATCTGCTGACAATACTATTAATGCAACCCAGGATGCCGTTAGCCTTCTTTGCAACAAAGGTACAGTTGTTAGCCCATATTCAGGTTACTGTCCACTATAACCCCCAAGTCCTTTTCTGCAGAGCTGCTGCTCTGCCAGTTGGTCTCCAGCCTGTACCAGTGCATGAGATGGTTCTGTCCTAAGGGCAGGACTTTGTCCTTCTCCTTATTGAACCTCATGAGATTTTTTTGGACCCACTCCTCCAATTTGTCAAGGTCTCTGAATCCTAGCCTTACCCTCCAGTGTATCTACTACTCCCCTGAGCTTGGTAGATCAGGGCAACCAATCCTATAGTTCCTATAGGAAACCAGGCTCACTTGCTCCAGCCACTACAGGCAAGCCCCAGAGAGCAGTTGAGTGTTTGGGCAAAGGCTCTTGACCCCTCTGCAGTCCCTTAACTTTTGCTTACCTGAAACTGGTTAGGTCTCCTAGCTTATCTTAACCGCAGTTTAAATTCTTCTGTCACCTTGAACCCAGTCACTGGATTTCATCCAAGTCACCCGCTGACCTTCTGAACCCATATCACTTGTTGGATCTCACCAAGGTAGGACAGCAAGATAGCCTTTCAAAGGTTTACAGGCTGTGGGGGAGGCAGCATGGGAACAAGATCCAGAGCCACACTTCTGTGCTGACTGGATATGAGGGTTGTTTTCCCCTACTTGTTTCCTGTGAAAGGTCAGTAACCAAGAAAAACTCAGCACAGAGATTTCATAAAAATGTTAATGGGGAAATCATTCAGAAGTCCCTCATACTCCCATTCTCCTCTCTAGGCCATGCTCCATATTCAGTCTAGGTCTCACATGATGTACTGTTCTTCCCTTCCCAGAGACAGAAGGCTGTGCCTCATGAAAGCCCCTGGCTGTGGTAGACCATGGGAGGAGGTATCTGGCTAGAAATCCTGGCCCACAGAGGAGAGGACAAGGGATGTGCAGGTGCCGAGTTGTTGTCTTCTCCATCCATTATTTTGTGTTACTGTTCCAGGTGGTGTTTCTTTATCGTCATATCTCAGCTGGGTCCAGAGCACCTGGTGGTGTGTCATTGCTCTGGAGAGTTGTGTCTACTATTACTGGGTAAAATCCTGGCTGGAACACCAGGTTCATTTAATGCTTTCAAAGTAATTTAAGTCCTGAGTGGGTTCCTCAGGACTTCCTGTGGGGATTATAATTGGAGGCCTCATCCTTGAAGCTACAACCAGATCATTGGGCTCTAATAGCAGGGCCCCAGGTAGCGCTGTATATTCTGTGCGTACCTCTTCCCTTCTGCCATCATTCCAGTTCTCATAGCACATATCCATCCCAGGGTCTCTGTAGCAATACAGCTCCCAGGCCTCCTTTAGAAGCACCTGTGAAACTGCTAATCTCTTCCAGAGGATCAGCAATTTGCAGCCCTAATATTTGCAGCTCAGTACATGTTTCAGCTCCATGACCACTCCCATTCACTAGCATCCATCCCAGCTCTGGACCTTGATGAAGGAGTTTCCTTATTGTTGCTTGAGATGCACAGATGAGTGTTACTCTACCAATATCAGTTAGGATGTTTCACAGCCTTTACAATTCTTCATCTTTGGGTCTGTGCATTCCAGGAATTGCTTTGTGCTCAGAATCACTGCTCCCTGGCTAGCCTATTTCTACCTAAAAATGTGATTTTTAGCCATCCAAAACTGACACCATGTTGTTGACATTCCTGGTTACTCTCCCCTTGTTCCTGATGTCATGGCACTGTTCCAGACCATTGGCATTGCTGTGCATCTTTACCCCTGTGAGACTGTCAGGAAGCTGGAGCATTGTGGGTTGAAATGCTTGAGCAGCTGAATGTTTTCTGAGAGGGAGTTGCAAGGAGTAGTACCTGCCAAATGCTGTTTTGACAGCACACCACTTGGATCTTCCTGTGTTCAGACAACTCTGCCAAGCCCTAGCCCTGCACTGACCTTGCTGGAGAATCTGGCCTCCTGCCTTCTCAGCGGACACGTTGTTCCTCGTTGGCAAGCCGAAGTGCTTCCTGTGAGCGGTGATGTGCAGCTCTGGGGGGGCTGAGAAGTCTGAGTCCATTCCCCTTTCTCATGATGGTCTCTCAGGAACACGAGAGCTGACTGACCTGCCTTGTTCTAGACACGTGGCTGTCTGCATTCACCCCCAGCAGTTTTATCTCCCCTCTTTCACTCAACACTTCAGACTGCAACTTTCTGCCCTGGGGCCTGGCATGACTCCAAAAGGCACCCTTCTCCTGAGAACACCTCTTCATAGCTTGACTTGGCTCCTGATTAATCTGACCAGCCCATGGGACAAGCATCTTCCTGACTAGGCCAGCAGCCTGGTACAGGGGAACCCAAGCCTAGTTGCTTGTCCCATGGGGACACTGCAGACTCCTGCTTTTTTGCTTGCCTGTGCAGCTCAGAGACAGCTAGCAGTTGTGCAGGACTGCAGTTTGGTACTCCCCACACTATTTTGATTTCTAGTTTTCCAAGGCCTCTGTTTTTCAGTTTCACCACAGCTTCTGCTTCTAACTTCCCTGCCATGCAAGCAGTGCAACTAGCTGCTTTTTTTTCAGCTGGCAGTGTCTTTCTCTTTCCAAAAGCATCTTCCCCATCTCTTGAGGAATCCTAGTCCAGCTGGATTTGTCCCCTTACCGGGCCTTCATACTTTTGCAAAGTGGCAAGGCTCCTGCTGCACAAAGGCAGGTCTCTTTCCCTGCTCTTGTTCCGGTGGACACATCATCGACCTCTGCCCTGCTTTGTTTCATTTGCCTTATTTCCTGTAAGCATTCTTCTTCCTTTGTTCACTGTGGGCTTTGCAGCTGTGAGCTGCCATCCCCTCTTTAAAGCATTTCTGTTTTGACCTTCATCTACCTGCAAGCCTGGTCTCTTCCCTGTTGTTCAGCCTGCATCACCCTTTCTGCAACTCCTTATTGGTGCATCCTACAACTGTTTGGCCATCATATTCCAAATGCACAAGCCAAGGCTTTATTTTGCATCCTTTTAGGGTCCTTACCTGGGATGTGTCCTTTTTCCTGTAAAGGCATCTTCTTTAAGGCACAGTTCCCCCTAAACCATTTGGTTACTACCCTTAAACCACCTGTTACTGTCAGCTTCAGGACAAAACACGCTCCCTGCATCCATTGCTTCAGTTCCCACCACCTTCTACTTGCAGCTTTGGCAGTAGAACATGCATGTCGATGGCAACACTCTGTACTGCAGACTAGGCTGGTCCTGAGCCCCCCAAGTGCCCCAGCCCCCTTTCCCCTCTGTGCTGCTGGTCCCTTTCTGGGAATCATGTCCTTCCAGAATACCATGCCCTGTCCTGTGGGAGGAGAAATGCCATTTGTTTTCTACTTCATCCTAACTACCTCCTCCTTTGCAGGCTGGGGCAGGAAAGGAGAGGATCATGTGCCAACTCTGTGCATGCCCTGTGATGCCTGCAGCAGTTCCTCCTGCATGCCAGGCTTTAGCACAGCTGGCAGAGGCAGATGCAGACTGTTCTCACCAGGGGATGGTTGCCTCAAACAGCTGCTGGTATTTGGGGGAGGAGAGAGTGGGATTTAAGTTGGGTGTGGGAAAGTCTGAGGGGTCAATACAAGGTCTAAGGGACATGGGTTCCATTTCTGAGGGGGCAGATACAACATGAAGCACTGGCAAGTGGGGCTGTGTGCACCTAAAATACAAGGCAAGAGACTCCAGGGACTTCAAGTACACAAGGGAGTGAGTCAGCAGCAGGTTGTCTTGGCAGTAGCCTAGAGAGCTGTGGGCGCAGGGGGCAGAGAGTGGCTCTGCTAGACCCTACAAGGTACAGAGCAACTGCTAAGTCCCATACAAAGCAGGTGCCATGCTCATCCCCTGCCTGTTTGACAACTTGTTCTCCTTTTACATTCCCCTTGGGTGGGCATGCATGACAGCAGGGTGCAGGGCAGCAAGCCCTCCCCTGCTAGCCCAGGCCTCATGACTTTACAAGACAGCCCATAGGGCCTGTGGATAGGTGATGTCTGCAGTGGAGAGCAGGATCTAGCCAGCTTGGTGGCTGATCTCCAATTCTCTGAGGCATCTAGACTCAGGTGTGAAATGGGCTCCTCAATGGTTCCTTTTTCTGTGGTTAGCAGCACTTCAGTGGAGTCCTTTAAGTAGGTGCAGTTTTCCCTCATTCTTAGATGCATTCTCCTGGCCTCACTGCCCTATCCCCCATTTATCTGTTCCTTTTTCACTTTGGAGTTGAGGCTCTAGTAGGCCTCGCCGCATGAGTGTCCACGGCCTGCTGCAGGCTGGCTGGCTGGCTGCCCTGATAAACGCCTGAGCATTTTGACCACTTGAATGTTCAAGTCAGGAGTTCTGGGACTTGCACAGAGGAGGCTTTGCCTGAAATGCCATATTGATCACCAAAAAAGGTCTGCAGCCATAAATATAGGCTGTCATCCAAGTGCAGCAACCAGTGCCTGGGAGTGAGTCATTACAGAGATCACCCCAACAGCAGTGGAGGAGGTGCAGAAACATGGACCTGGGCTAAGCTGTGCAGTGTCTAATTGATGCAAGTCTGATGAAGGTCATGAAAGGCAATAAATCTCCTCTGAATACAAAGCAGTTCCCACGATAACATGCTGCCAAGGACAAGCGCTTTTCCTTCAGGATCCAGAAGCCTGATCTGCATCATTAGACCGAACTGTCTTTTCAAACAAACATCAGCCTTGAAAACCTTCACCCAAGGCAGATCGGCTGGGACTCCTCTGGTAGGACCTTCTCTGAGCTGAGATCAGAGGGAAAGCTGCAAGACCATGGATTTTGAGCACTGTAGCAGGCTCATGGGTCCACCCCAGTACTTGGCATCTCCTGGGGTTGACTCAGCTGCTACACCCTCCACCTGTAACCTGCCGCACCTTTGACGTTCCTGTTATTTTACTAAGGGGGGCAATCCCTGGAGTATCTCCTATAGTGCTCCTCCCTTCTGGCTCTGTCCTTCTCTGCCCAAGCTCAGTCTCAGGAGTCTGTGTTTCCTTTTAGGGTAGCCCCCTCTCAGGCCTCAAAGCACTTGTTGGAGCTTCAGCCATCCCAGCACTGGTCCACTTTCCTCTGCCAGATTCCTCAGCCCTGGTCCACTGCCTCAGACTTCAGCTCCCAAACCTTAGCCCTTTGTGTCCCTGCCCAAGGCAGATTTTGTTCTGCAGAGCCTGTGGTCTCCAAAGTTTTGGTCAAACTCAAAACACCACCTTAACAATTTTAAGTCCTCTGGGTCTTAGTTCCTCAGGTCTATCAACCTGGGCAGGCTTGTTTCTATACTACTGGGTACCTCACCTGGGCCAGCTTGGCTCCAAACTTCAGTCAGTACCACTCAGCATTCCTTGCTCTGTGATAGTTAGGAGCAAACTGCCTTCTACATGACCAGAGGCTGGGTTTATATGCCCCAAGTCCAGCCCCCTTCCAGGCATCTGACTCAGTTCTCTGCTTCCAGGGCCCATGTTTTGCTGATTCCATTAGCAACAGCCTGGCTTTCTGCAGCCAATGGCTTAATTCACACAGGCCGCTCATACCTACTGCCCCTTTGCCACAGGCACTCTGCCACCTGCACCAGCTACAATCCCCACTTCCTACTTAGAGGTTCCGTTATAGACACACACATGACCACATGTCCAGAGCATTGCTGCATGTCATTATTTCATGTTTGTACTGCAATATAAGCCTCACTGTGCTAGGTGCTGGACAGTGTCAGAGGTAACCCCTTGCCTCAAGGAGCTGGCCCTTAAGAAAATTACAGTCCAGACTGGCATAAGGGTTTTTCTGTGGATGAGGAAATTGCATTCTGTGCTGTAGACTCCCACCTGGGAGTGGTCCTCACCTGCTAAGTGGGTATGTTTGAATACCCATTTCAGGTAGTCTGGTAAAGCCAGGAGCCCCTTCCATGGATGCAGCATGCTGGGCACAGTATGTATGCAGAAACAGCTGGCAAGCTGAATAAAAGATCAAGGGGAAAGGTTGAGGTGCATTGAAGCATGGCAGCTAACTCTCCTCTTCTCCTCTGACCATTTTTGCTTCTCATCCTTACAAGCCATACATACTACACACCCAGGACCTATACCTGGTTTCCTCTGCCCCAGACTATGTCTACACTACATCATGTATGGCAGGGAGAAGTCCATGGAAGCTACTGATACAAAACCCAGGCAGTGCAGCTAATTTACCAGATGTGCCAGAGACTGAGATTAACCTAGAGTATTAGTGAAAATACGATGGTACTCCTGGCCCATTTCTGCTTGTGGTTAAATGAGCTTCATAGCTAATTGCCTCCTCCCTAGAATTACGCCTCTGGAACTCTGTGCTGCTAGTTGAAATACAGAGGGTAAGACTGGGGAGAGTGCAAAGGAGACATCCTCACTTGTTCCTGCTGGTGTGGGGAGGCCTTACGTGTGTGGGGGCTTGCCTAAGTTACAGCAGTCTCTGGGGGCTGTCCCACAGGCTGCAGCACTGCTTGGACCCTGTGTCGCATCTCATGCTGGAGCCTAGCCCCTGCCATGCCAAAGTTTATGAGGTGGTTCTGGGAAGCCAGGGATGTGACTGTCCTCCAGAGCACCTATACCAGGGAAATTCTCCCCCAGCTGGAAGCACGGCTGTTACTCTTACCCAGAGTAAAGAAGCCAGAGCAGTGGAGAGGATCTCACCAATGCTGTAGAAGGGAAAACAAATCTAAAATCACAGCATCAGAGACAATCCATAGATCATCTCGAGCAGGTCCAGGGAGGTGATCCTCCCCCTCTATGCGGCACTGGTCAGGCCGCAGCTGGAGTGCTGCGTCCAGTTCTGGGCGCCGCACTTCAA